>CM040244.1:171314750-172514750 GCA_022545495.1 Chrysanthemum lavandulifolium
TGACGACGAATCAAACCTGGTTACCATATCAAATGTTATTTGATATAGTTTTAGTTTTAACTATGCAAGTGTTGTGATTAAAATAAAAAGATAGTCTATCTAAGAAATCAAAATAACCCATTCAAAAAAAAGTGTCAATATTACCTATTTCGATTTGGTTCGAAATTGGCTCTTGATATTTTTATTTTAAGAATTACTAAAAGAATTTTTTTAGCCGTTTAAGTGCCAAAAGGTGGGTAAGAACAACATGCAATCTAGTTACATAGCTTAATGCCGTAATAAATCTTAACCAACAAACATTGTGGTATAACTTTCCCATCCATCTTATTTATTTTGTTGGTTACTAATAAAAGTATAATAATTACTGGCACTACGGTACACATATCATTGTTAAACGTTATCGTAATTATGGAAGTTACATTCTGGCAGCAATCAACAAGAGAATTTGCATAGGATGCTATATGAATTTGGGAGAAAACCTTATGCTTAATTATCTGATTCAAGTCCACATGAAATAAAGATTTTGTTTAATACGGAGTAATTTTTATTAAAGAATATAACTTTGCTTAATATTCTTTCTTACACTTAATCTTTTCCTAAAACAACTAAACTGTTTACATATTTTTTTGGTTTATTTTTAAGATAACTAAAGTTAACCAAAAATCAAATGTATAGCTTTTTCTTTCATATGTATCAAAAGAATCATGATCAAGCAACATCGCTATTTACACATGGCGTCATGGCGGTTCTTCGAAAAAAAGAAGCTAACCAGGGTTTTGCATAGTAATAAGTCAAATAATATCATTTAACGAGATTTTAAAAGATAATAACTTGGCTGGCTTAAATTTAATTTGCATTATAACTTCATATAACCATCACTAGGCAAATATCTTGTTCCACCGAGTGATACTTTAATCGTTAAAGTTGGCAAAAAGGCTCTACTGCAAATCTTTTATGACTGTTGTTGCCCTTTTTCTTTACTAACGGGTTTCTTTGTAAGGAAGATTAGAATGACGGAAATTGTTTCTTTTTTTGAGTAAAAGGTTATATGAGCATATTTTATGCTCTTAGGTTGTACTACATCATTATTTCATTCAAAATGTAGAATAGCAAACTTCAGAAGAACATATGGAATTACGTAAATAGACGAGAATAATGTACGCCCGCAATTATCTCATACCACTCACGTAAATGGATAGGGTTTTCCCAAATTATATTATCATTAGTGTATAAGTTTTTGATCTAAATGCACGTAAGACAAAGCGACATGGGAATGGGTGTCTGAGTTCCAAGCAACTTATCCGTCTGAGTACAAGGATTTCGGAAGGAGACAGGAATGTTACGCCTCGGGCTTCTAAAGAGGGTCGGCCCAAACAGACTACTACAATCACGGTTTGGCATAAAGAGTATGTCGTGAGCTAGTCTACTATCTTTTGTTTAGTCGTATTCGAGTCATGTTAGGATTATGTCATGTGAGTCATTATCTAGGAAAGTGTCATTGTGGTAGGAGTTATCTATTCGAGTTGTATTAGGAGTAATCTTTATTTGGTATTTATACCACGTCTTCATGATCGAAACATGATAGTTCTGTCAAACAACTAACTCTCTCTTCTTCTCTAGTATTCTTAAAGAGCTAGCACCCACTAAAAGTGGTGCCATACTATCGATACAATCCGAGAGGGTCGTATCAACTAGTGCTTTCATTGTTCTCATGGAGGAAAACACTGTTCAATTTTTGCTTAAAGAACAGGCCGATGCGGAAAACCTGCTCGCACAACAACAAGCTGCGGCTTTTCAGGAACAATTTGAGGCATTACATGCTGAATTGCAAGTTACTCGGGGACTACTCTAGACTCGTAATGAGGGAGGCGGTGATCGCGGAACACTGTTACTATGGTCTATGCGGTTGGACATTCCCAAATTCACATGGGTCGATCCAGAAGGTTGGCTCTTTTCCATCAATGAATACTTTTCATTGCTCATACGCCGCTGATCAACGTTTGCGTATTGTGGGTTTCAATCTCGAAGGTGCGGCTCCAGAATGGTTTCGCTGGATGATGTGGAACGGGTTGATTACTGACTGGGACAGTTTGAGGAAAGTGTCAAGAATAGCTTTGACCTTCTAAGTTTGAACACCCACAAGGGGGCTTTATCTAAATTGTTGCAAACCGGTTTGGTCGCGGAATATCAAGGTGAGTTTGAAAAACTAATGAATCGGGTTATGGTTATCTCGAAAACTTTGCTCATCTCTTTTTATATCTCGGATCTTAAACTACCTCTATAACGAAAACTATTGGTGGCAAAACCAACGTCTCTTGGGGATGCGTTTTCGTTGGCTCGTGTCACTGAGGCAAGCTTGGAGGATCAAAGTACGACTTCTGTTGTTTCCAAAGTTGTTAATACTCAATACAAACGTTTTACATCAGTTGTTAGCACACATTTGCTTCCAACACCCCCTAAGCCCATTGTTACCCCTACAGGTAAGCCGCTTGCTATTAAATGGATTTCACCCGCTGAGCGACATGAACGCCTTAGTAAGGGTTGTGTTTTAATTACGATAATAAATGGGTACGAGGGCATAAGTGTCCTGGTAAATTCTTGTTGATGATGGCGGACGATAAGTTGTATGCGACAACCTAAAGCGGATGAAGAGGCGGTAGAGAGTGGGGACATCTTCATTCTTAATTCTTTGATTGGGCAAGGCAGCCCGCGATCACTCCAGCCATGGGGAACATTAGGTATAAGACAAGTGCATATTATGACCGACAACGGGAGTACACATAACTATGTGCAACCAGAGGTGGTCAAGAAAATGAAGTTACCCATCACAACCATAAAGCCGTTTAAATTATATATTGGGAGAGGCGAAACATTGTTATGTGAGAATCTTTGTTCGCAGGTCAAGCTTGACAATCATGGGCTGAGTGTGGAAGTAGATTTGTATGTCCTTCCTATGAAAGGGCAAGATATTGTGCTTGGAATCCAATGTGCGACCCTATCGTTATCCTCATTATTAAAAGGGGAAATGGAGAAACTAGTTCATGAGATGTTAAGTCAAGGGATTATACGTGTTAATTAAAGCCCTTTTTCATATCCGGTTTTGTTGGTGAAAAAGAAAGATGGTAGTTACCATTTTTGTGTGGATTATCGGGCGTTAAATGAAGTCACGGTCAAGGAAAAATTTCCGATTCCTACAACTGATAAGATGTTTGACGATTTAGGAGGCACCACTATTTTCACCAAGCTAGAATTATGTGCAGGCTATCATCAAATACGAGTGAATGAACGAGACGTGTACAAAACTGCTTTTGCACTCATGATGGACACAATGAGTTCTTAGTCACGGTTTGCTTCGATATTTCAAGAGCCATCTAGCCTTCCACCACATCGTAGTATTAACCATCGTATACATTTACTTCCTAATACCAATTCTGTTAATGTGCGACCCTATCGTTATCCTCATTATTAAAAGGGGAAAGGGAGAAACTAGTTCATGTGATGTTAAGTCAAGGGATTATACGTATTTGTCAAAGCCTTTTTTTATATCCGGTGTTGTTGGTGAAAAAGAAAGATGGTAGTTACCGTTTTTGTGTGGATTATCGGGCGTTAAATGAAGTCAAGGTCAAGGACAAATTTCTGATTCCTACAGCTGATAAGATGTTTGACGATTTAGGAGGCACCACTATTTTCACCAAGCTAGATTTACGTGTTGGCTATCATCAAATACGAGTAAATGAATGAGACGTGTACAAAACTGCTTTCTCACTCATGTCGGACACTATGAGTTCTTAGTCATGCCATTTGGACTTACCAATATGCCGTCTACCTTCCAAGCTACCATGAACCGGTTGTTTTCGTCGTGTTTGCGTAACTTTGTGATTGTTTTCATTGATGACATATTGATTTATAGTGCTACTCTAATTGCACACTTGGAGCATGTGCAATGCGTTTTTCAGTGTTTACAGGATCATCAGTTTTATGTTAAACAATCAAAGTGTGTGTTCGCGGCTACGTCACTCGAATACTTAGGACGCGTAATTAAGGAAGATGGCAAGATGTTGTGACAAATATACCAGAGGAAGATCGGGAGGGACATCCATTGGAGCAACCCTTGACGGTTTGTGACATGTGTGTGGTTTTACACAATGGGGTACCGACTCGCCAAGTTTTAGTTCAATGGATGGGAAGTTCACCAGACGAAGTGACTTGGGAATGGTTGTCTGAGTTCCAAGCAACTTATTCGTCTTGCCACCTTGAGGACAAGGTGATTTCTGAAGGAGAAGGGAATGTTACGCCTCGGGCTTCTAAAGAGGGTCGGCCCAAACAAACTACTACAATCCCGGTTTGGCATAAAGACTATGTCGTGGGCTAGTCTACTATCTTTTGTTTAGTCGTATTCGAGTCATGTTAGGATTATGTCATGTGAGTCATTATCTAATAAAGTGTCATTGTGGTAGGAGTTTTCTATTCGAGTTGTATTAGGAGTTATCTTTATTTGGTATTTATACCACATTTTCATGAATGAAACATCATAGTTCTGTCAAAAAAATTAACTCTCTTATCTTATCTAGTAATCTTAAAGAGCTAGCACCCGCTAAAAGTGATGCCACACTATCGATACAATCCGCGAGGGTTGTATTAGTACTCCCTTATTGTTGTTCCCTATTCACTATCTTAAAAAACAGTTAAGTATGTAAAACAAGTTAATAGTGAATCAATGACTGAAAAGATATAAGTAAAACACTAAGAGTAATTTTCAACATCATATTCTTATTAGAAATGAATCAAAAGAATACGTTACCCTAGTACTTGTGGAATAGTACTAGGGATTGAAATGACAAAGTGTTGTAACTCCTCACTAAGCTCAGGCTAAGTCTGAGCACAGCTACACGGAACCACTAAGCTATCTCAGGGACAAAGTTTTATTTGGAGGAGTGAAAGATGGCTTGTGTGTGTGTGTGTTTTACAATTCACAAGATTAAACTTTCACTCCATCTCTTATGCTATTTATACAAGTATGAGTTTTAACTCTTTCCTAAGTGACAAGCGACAATTTGCGTAAGACAAAATATCGATGTATTTTGTCTCATTCTAAAGACTATATTAGGTAAAGGGACCAAGTCAATTTCTTCATGTCGATCTTGATCTTTGATTCTAAAGGGAAACTTTCGGGATAAGTACTCCGTCTTATTCGTTTCCAATGTAACCGTTTTATCCGCCCATTCTTGATCTTCATAGTCTTGATCTTGGTTTTAGTTTGTCTTGAGTGTAAGTAGTTCTTTGAGGAGTTGAGGATTCGGTGAGTTATTGTCATCACTCACTGAATCCACCATCTTCTTGACTCGATCTTCACTCCTTAAGTTCCGCCTTCTTGAGTGGAGAGACTACTTCTTAGCCTCATCTTGAGTATCACGAAGATGGCTCACCGAGAGACTATGCACTCGATGACACATTAGTGTTTAACGATATAAATACTTAGGGTATTTTCTATTCAAATCCTAGATTAAGGGGTTTGGGTATTCTTGAACCCAACAGGTCTCCCCTATTTGGATATACAAATAGCCTAAGTGTTTGATCGATGTAAGTGTGCAAATGGCTTCTTCTTACACTGAATGTACTAATGAATACAATAAGGAACACTGAGAACTTAAACAAAACATACATCTTTTATTGATCACATTACATGGTTCCTATCACTAGTACAAAAGATAAATGATATTGATGTCAATCTAGATGGATCCCCAGTGCTTCAACCTTTACTTTCTTTGTGATGAGTGTTTCTCGTCGTGGTGCTCTCTTATCTTGGCGTTTAGGTCGACCTGAACCCGACGTTGGCGAGTCTGAATTTGAGAGGCCACGGTATGTAGCTCAAGATTGCGGCCACACCGCACGATCAATGTCACTCCATCTTTGAAATCTGGGTTTCCATAGACATCAATGTGGAACAGACCTCTTCGAGCTTTTCAATCACTAGACAGTTGACAAACTTCACACCTTGAGCAGCCCTGTTGCATTCGAGTCCGAGCACTTTGATCTTAGGTGGAACTCAACCTCTTTCTTTTCCATGTGATGGCCGAGGTTGAGATGCTTGTGGTGCGGTTAAGGCGGTGACTCCCGGTTGTCTTGGTGCATCCTCGATTTCATACCTTTTATCGAGCATCTTCATCGACTCCTTAACCACGGATTACGCTTCTTTTCAATTAATGGACCAAGTTCATCGAGTTCGATGATCCCAAAGTCGGTGAATTTTGGGGATCATGAACCTTGAAGTGTCTTTATCATCCCCCAGAGGCGTCCATTGCGGTGGTTTAGACTTGGGGATGATTCGACATCGATGATCTTCTCGGTGACCTTACGCTTGTCATTGTCGATTGTAATGATCAATTCTTGCTTGCACGATGGTCGCAGTTCTTTTGTTCTTTTCTTCCAACTGCTTTCTCATTTAAGCCATCTTAGCAACCTGAGCATCCTTAAACTTTTGTCCTGCCTGACCCTTCTGAAGCTTCTTTGGAACAATTCCCAAATTCTTAGCTTCTTCAGCGACAACTTTTATCAGTGCTTCTTTGCTCTTCCTTTCCTCCTCAGCTAGTTTCTGTTTCCTTACTTCTTTTGCAAGATAGGAACTTAGTAGATATTCAGTGTCTCCGATCTTGTAGGGAATCTTCTCAGGCTCAGGAGTTTGCATTATGCCTTTTTGTTAGTTTCCCATATTCATAACACAAGCCTCAATATGTAAGAAAGAAAGATAAGATGATCGGTTGAACAAGATAACACACACACGAATATATGAGAGAAATGTTATGCGTAAGTAATGTGATAAAATGAACAACCAACCCTCAAGTGAGGGTTTACAAGAGTATTTATAGGAAGGAACTAGGGCAACATGCAAGTTCCCTTCATTTCCTTTATGGGCTTGGGCCAAGGCTCATGGGATTTCTACATAAGCCTTGGCATGATTACTAACATAAAAACCATATTAAGCTAACTATTACATATTAATTACTAACACTTGAAATCTAGTTTAGGAGTGATTCCAACAATCTCCCCCTAAGTGTTAGTGATTGATAATATAAACGTTGAAGGTGCTGATGTAATAGTAGCTTTGACGTCTTCCGACATTCTTCTTTCTTGTGAGAAGAATTGCCTTGATTTGAACATGTTAGATATTAGTTTTCACATACACATCAAACCATAACACAAAGTGGCGTTTGAATGAGGTTCTAGAGAGAGAAAGTTAGAGGTTTAGGGAACTTAGTGAGAGAAAGTGAAAGATATTAGTATGAGCTCCAACTCTCTACCTTGGAAGGTAGAGAGTATTTATAGTCTTACATAAATCGCCACACATCGGGTGTGGATCGGGCATCACGGTGGGTAAAGACCCGTCCGTCCTCCACGGTGTTACTTAACTAAATACTACTTAACTTAAAAGAACTACGACTACGAGCTTTCTAACGATTACATATACTTGAGGTGACCGACTCTTTAATGCACGGAATTTCTAATTCCTAACAATCTCCCAAGGAGGTCACCTCAATCATGTACCAAAATTACATTGAATACAAATAGATATTACATAACAAATTGTTCTTGCATTCTTGATGTAGCACTTTGCTTCTAAGCTCGTAGTCATTGATTCTTCACATTGCATGTTTGGTTACTTCAAGTGGAGGTCTTTTCTTGATCCACGTGATAGTAAATTATGAATCGACACTTGAGATCATCGACAAACGAAATCTACGAGACATCCATTGTGGTGTTGTGACTTTAGGACCGACATGCTCACATTACGGATCATGATATCTTCTCATCGAGTTGCGGAAGCTTTAGTTGATTCATGATATTGGCGGCGTAGCGAAGCATGGAGTGAAAATATCATAGTCATTGATGCACTAATCATGATTTCTTTTGAGATGAATGTGTTAAGTGAGCATGCGGCTATGGATTGACCGCTTCATTACGATCGACTCAAGCGTAGGATGTACCGCATAAAGCAGATTAGCAATAGAGCACACGAAAGTGTCTTTGATCACTTCGTTGAATTGAGTACACGCCCACGGTTCCCGTTGATCGATTACAAATCTTGCTGTGATCGGTATAATTCAAGAATTTCCTTGACAGGGTTTCGCGGTTGCTCTAGTTGTTCTCAAACCGGAACATCTCAAAGAAGACAACACGGAGTGAGTGAACCAAATAATTTTAAGTCCAGATTGATGAAAGAGATTTGAAAAACAATCGTGTATTGCTCAATAGAAATTGTTTTTGTAATACAATGAAGGTTTTATTGAAAATCAATTATCAATCATTGAAAAACACCTTTTGGTATGAAAAATGAGTACATGGTCGATGTGCTAAAGAAAAGAGTTTTAAGCACAACGACCGGTTTTCAAAGGTATCCGTCAATCCATAACTGAACCGTGATTGATTCAAGAGATTGAATTGCCCATTGTTTACATTCGGTTGTCACATGGTTGATCCATAAAATAGATCTCACATGCCACCTACCGGGAGCTTGTTTGATGTTGGCTCGAAGGCTTTCCATCTTCATTGTGAATATGAATACACATCACTCGGATGTTCGGCAATACCACAAGGATAATGCGTGGGACTCAAGATATAATCTCTCTTTCCACATTGTGTGAAAGAGAGTCTTCATTGAAAGTGTCCTAATGAGATTTATTGATGATCTCGTGGCTCTAGACTCAATTTGTGCATATTTGGATCCCGTGGAGACTAGGGAGAGGTCTCCTTCTTCAATATCAACAATCTCTAAGAAAGTTGATAGATATGTCGGTTTCCGTGAGAATGAAACAAGTCCTTTAAAGAGGAACTTGAGTGGTTTGGAAAGTTGAAGTGCGATGCGTCCTTTGGGTCCATGACGTCTTGTCTTCAATACCGATGTTACCATCGATGGCGTATGAATTGAACCCGGTTTACGCCTAAGGTTGAATAAATGGAGGGCTATTTGTTTTCACCCTTTTCTCATTCAATTCTTTTAATTCTTCAACCCCTTGATTGCTTACCGAGACTTCATTGCAAGAACCTTGTTGGGTTTGTTCCATACTTGCTCTATCTCGATCCGCACTCTTCCCATATCTCACATTTCTCCTTTTATCATCATACCTAAGGACTTCTACACTAACTAGTGGATTGTCCTGGTAGATCCCTCCTGCTTACGGCGGATCGTGGGAACACATACCTAACCTTAACATCCTTATATCACCGTACATAAAGTAAATTTGGTCGGTCTATTTGGTATTGTTTATCGCCATTGGAACCAATTGAAAACCATTTGAAAATCAATTCGGATACTTGTGATATATTATCAAAGCATTTTGTACTGAATTGTTTTGATATTTTAGAACAGTGCTCCCCTCAACATGTGCATCAAATGTTTGAAATCGTTTTGCACACGGAGGCAAGAGGAAGAATTTACTTCTTTGATTACCATTTTCTAAAGATATCAACATCACTTCCCGATCAAATCAAGAAGATATAGCATTTAGGAAGGATGAGGTTTTCATAAGTTTGCTCCCCCTCAATATGTGCCTCGAGATTAGAAAAGAGTTTTGCACATACTAGAAGGAACCTGCACATTGAGATAAATGATCACGTTTCAAATCATAGGTTTAAGATAGATGCTTCCCCTCAACATGTGCAATTTGAAAATTTGAAATCGTTTGTCACATGTGGGAAGGACAGCATGTACATTCTTATAAAACCATTTACCGAATTATCAGTTTAAATCCAATTTAAATCACTCATTCTCCCCCGATCACAATTATCAAATCATTTGAGATTTGTGATCTCTTATAGATTTAAATTGATTTTGAAAGCTTTTAAGGGGAATTGTGACTTGATTATGAAAGCGATTTAACTGATGAGGATCGGATTTTAAGACTTTAAAGCTCCATTGGTAAAACATGCATGTATATCTTTTGAAAACAATTTAATGCCAAATAACTTTATAATTTAATTGAAATCATTCTCCCCCTCAATCAATGACATAGGTTGTTGATTGAGAGATAGAGATTTTGCAAATAAGTCTTGATGATTATCAAAAATAGAGACCGAGTTATTTTTCAAAGCATTTAGTTTTCATTGGATGAATGTTTATAGAATCGAGCATGGAATTTGAAAACATGGTAAAACATGGCTCCGTTCTTTCTTTTAAAGCGGGTTATTGCTCGAAAATGACAATAAACCATTTTTCTCTTTCTCCCAAAAATATTTTTGATTTTTGATTTTTTTTTTTTTTTTTTTTTTTTTTTAATAAAAAATTGAACAATATCTAAAGACCCGTGTCATTCTTTGAATGACAACAATAAGACCATAGATATCATCGAATCGAGAGAAACATGACAAAATGACAATATTTTTGAAGATTTTTCAATTTTCAAATTTTATGGATTTTGAAAGATTTATATTTTTCTATTTGATTTTTGAATAGATATATACAAGAGATAGATGAAGATAGACCTTTACTCTTCGTCTTCCTCCTCGAAGACGTTTGAGTGTTTCGGTTGAAGGCTTTTTAAGCCAAGGCGTGGAAGAATAAACTCAAAACGTTCCCTTGGAAGAGCTTTGGTGAAGATGTTAGCTAAGCGGTATTCGGACCTCACAAAATAGAGTTCCACCACACCTTTTTCAACTTGTTCCCGATGAAATGATGTTGAATGTCGATATGCTTTGCTCTTGAGTGTTGAACATTGTTGCATGAGAGAGCAATAGCACTTTTATTATCACGATGCAGAGGATTTTGTTGAATACAAAGCCATAGTCGATAATTGAGATCTCATCCATAAGATTTGAGCACAACAGGATGACATGGCTATGTATTCTGCCTCTAGAGGAAATAAGTACTCATTTGCTTCTTTGAAGACCGGTTCACAAGCTTATCACCCAAAACCGAGCACCTCCGGACGTGCTTGACGAGTATCTTGACAACTGCATGATCGGCATCTGCATAGGCCGTTAGTGACATACCGGTGTCCTTGGTGCCAAAGACCCATATTGATGGTTCCTTGTAGATACCGAAGACCCGTTTAAGCGCTTCAAGGTGCTTTTTAGTAGGCTTAGCACGGTATCTAGCACACATGCAAACAATGAACAAGATGTCGGTCTACTAGCGTTGAGGTACATCGGGGATCCAATCATACAACGATATTTCGTTTGGTCAATCATGATCCCCGAGTGGTCCTCATCTAGTTTGGTTCGGTCAATCATGAGGGTGTCAACGGGTCACTTGAATCAAATCCAAATTTCTTTAAGATCTCTTGCATATTTAGATTGATTTATGAAAATGCCTCCGGGACTTTGTGAAATTTGTAATCCCAAGAAAAATGACATTTGTCCCATCATTGACATTTGAAATTTTGAACTCATTTCTTTCGAAAACGATTACATTCCATTGGGTGCATCGAGGCAAAATAATATCATCAACATAAATTTGAACATGAATTAAATGTTTGCACAATTCACGGTGAACAATGTAGGATCAATGCTCCTTTCTTTGAATCCGGTTGATAGAAGAAACTTTGACGATGTATCATACCATGCCCTTGGAGCTTGCTTTAAACCGTAAAGAGCCTTCTTCAAACGATAAGCGTGAGTAGGATGCTCTTGATTCACAAATCCTTCAGTTGGGCGGCGTGAGCGACTTCTTTAAGATCTCCGTTCGTAAATGCCGTCTTCACATCCATCGATAGACTACCATGTTCTTACTAGCAACATTAGCGGAAAGATTACGATTGCCTCGATTCGAGCAACAGAGCAAAATATTCTTCAAAGTCAATACCCTCCTCTTGACGGTATCCTTTAGCAACTAATCGAGCCTTGTTCTTCAACACATCACCATGCTCATCAAGTTTCACTTTGAAGATCCATTTAAGAGCAATAATCATAGCACGATCTGAGCGGTACTAACTCCCATACATCAAGTCGATCAAACTCATGAATTTCATCTTGCATGGCATTGAACCATTTGTCTTCATTCATGGCGGTTTTAACATCTTTGGTTCGATCTTAGATAGTACGGAGTTGAAGAAGCACCATAAGGCATCGGTTGCAAGTTGTTTCCGGGTTGATACAGGGACGAGAGGATTTCCAATGATGTTGTCTAATGGATGATCGTGAGTCCATTTTCCGAGGTGTTCATGTGGCGCTTGTTGAGGGACCGAGGTAGGTGAGTCGATGTCTCTGAAGAAGATGGTTCGATGATGATTCAAGAGCAAATATGTTTTCAAATGGAGCATCTTGAGGAGTAGCAAAGGGATTAACTTCATCATTGATGCGAAACATTTCCATGATGTACATTTGAAGAGTGATGATTTGTTGATGAGATCAAGGATCGATGAGCGAGGTGCTTCTTGACTTAAAGATATTGAGGCCAAGGATTGACTTCATTCACGGAATATGAGCATTCTCTGTTGTAGGGATCAACACCTCATTAGTAATTGAATCATACAGTTCATCAAACATAGGATCAAACAATTTCTTTAAATCATCTTCGAAGGAGGTACATATGGAGTTTCTTGAGAAGAGTTTGGAACAAGAGATGAACCAATGGGACTGTTTTGAAGTCGGGTCTGGTGGAGTGTCCAGGAGCCATTTGACCGGTCGACTCATCAAGCGTAACGTGAATTGTTTCCATGATATTTCGGGTTCTTTTGTTGTAGATTCGGTATCCCTTTTGTTTGAAGCATACCCTACAAATACTCCAATGTCTCGCTTTAGCTCTAAGTTTGCCTAAGTCTTGTCCTCATTAGTTGGATAACACAATGCACCAAACACACGAAGGAAAGAGATTAGGTTTTCTATTGTGGACAAGTTCATATGGAGTTTTTCCATGAGCAGTGTGAATCGAGAACGATTTTGTGTGTAGCATGCGGTGGCAATAGCTTGACCCGGAGAAACATTGGAACCTTTGAGTAGATCGGCATTGTTCTAGCGGCTTCTACAAGAGTTCGATTTAGTCTTTCAACTACACCGCTTACATTGTGGAGTTCGAGGAACACTTCTTTGATGGTGATTCCAATGCTTTCATAGAAGTCACTAAGTTGTTTGTTAACAAACTCGGTTCCATTGTCATTCGGATAATTACATTGTTTTGTTGAGTGGAACTGCGGTTTGTTTGATGAGCTTGATGATGATATCGAGTTTCATCCTTTGTCCTTAAGAACTTGACCCAGGTGAATCTAGAGTAATCATCAACCACAACCAACACATATTTCTTACCAAAGATGTTATGCACTCTCATTGGTCCACACAAATCCATGTAAAGGGTATGAAGAACTTCTGTAATTGAGTTAGTAGGTTTGGGTTTATGGGCATACTTCTTGCTTTTTCCTAATTGACATGCTGAACAAAGATGATCCTTTTCGTACTTGAGTCTAGGTAAACCTACAACTAAGTCCTTTACGGTGAGATCATTGATGGTGCGAAGTTCGGTGATTGAGGCAGCGATGCCATAACCATGACTTTGTTTTAGAAGCCTTTGATAACAAGCAGATTGGAGATGACCTCATCATGTCATCGATGGAGATGGTGTAAAGATTTGAGCCACGAGTTCCTTTTAACAGTTCCTTACCATTAAGATCTCTAACAAAGCGGTATGTTTTACGAAGACTACTTCTAGATCGTAATCACGAATTGACCAACGAGAGAGCAGTTATGACCCAAACCTTCCACATAGTAAACTCTAGAGATGACACTATCACCAACAACGTAATCTCCATAGCCCATAATAGCACCGAAATGATCATTACCGAATCTAACGGTCCGATGAATTTGCTCACGAAGTTCATGAGCGCGACCGGTCTCCAAATCATATGCTTGGAGCGGCTGAGTCCGGTACCACGAGCGATTTGAGCGATCTGCGGTTGAACACGAGACAAGAATGGATAAGCGGATAATTGGGATCCCCATGCAAGAATGGGTTCCATTTGGTTAGTTACAATGGTTGGAACACCCACATCGAAATAGAAGCATTCATATCGAGAAAGTGAGGCAATGGAATCATTGTGAATAGATGCGATACTAGTGTCGTATTAGCCACATTCACGGTGTGATCACTTCTTAAGGAATAGTTCTACCGGTAGGCATCCATTTTCTAGTGGACATTATCGATTAGTCTTATGACCAATGGATATCCAATAAAAGCCTATTTCTTGAATGTTCTTCCCGTGGGTTTCCTTTGTTTTCTAACTTTCTTTCGTTTTGCCTTTTAGCCTTCTTAGCATGAATTTTAGCATTAATAATATTAATCGGACAATTAACATCATTAGGCGAACATTAACACCACATTCATGATTAGAAAGCGAATTCAAGCGGACATCGATACAAGGTTTGCAAATAGTATCGAATTGAATTAATTACGATGCGCCTATGGCTAATACTAGAATCAACACGATTCGTTTTATTCAATTCAAGCTTAAAGTTCCTAGATTGTTCTTCTACTCTCTTCCAAAGCATTCTTAGCTTGAGAGGTCCTATCATTCCTTGTATTGTCTTGAGACTTTGACCTTCTCCGTTTAATGTCACCGATTACTCTGTAGAGGAATGGGAACATTAGTTGGTTTAACTACTCTTTGCATCACTGTTTAGATGTCTTTGGGATCTGAACTACATGCGGTGCACTAAGGTTCACTTTCTTAGAACTAGAGTCTTGAGATTTGTACTCCTAGAAGGCACACTTGAGTTCTCTTTCTTAGCATTGATGGATCTGGAATCGAACTACTTAAAGGCACACTCGGTTCACATTCAAAACATTGGGAATCGAATGCATATCATACTTGGCATTAGGCATCGAGCATGGAATCAAAGGGTTAACTCTCTCACCTAATGACTTTGGGCAAATTGTGATCAAGCATTCTAAGATTTCTTGAGATCGTTTGGCATATAAGCATGCATGTCCAATTGCATTATCATGAGGTTTCTCTAGCTTATCCTCTTCAACAATCTCACGCAGACATTCTAAGCAATCCTTAAGAGATGAGAAGTATGATTGAATAGCAAGTTTGTTGTTCCTTAGATGAGGAGGGACATATGTCACATACAAAGCATATTTATTACAAGAGTGAACCTTTGATACACCATTCTCCCCTTTGGTCATTGGCATTTTCCTTTTACGACTCTTGATTCTCAATTTCCTTTTGCAATGAAGCTATTTGTTCGTTATTTTTGTTACGAGTGACCTTAATTGATTCAAATAACTCATTGAAATGACGTTTAACCTTTTCATTTTCTTCTAGAAAACTTTCGTTTTCCTTTTGTAAAGCATTTACTAGGTTTTGAAGATGAAACGTTTGAGAATTCGAGAATCTAAAGGAGGAGGCATTTGGGAGCTGTCATATTGTTCGTTTGACCCTTTAATTGAGATATTTGGGCTTTCAACTTTACGATCGTGTTGCACCGAGCTTGAATCATTCATCACGTTTGTTAATTTGAAAACCGCATCAAACTCGGAGCATCGATGATGTCTTGATATTTGAAGTTTTGACATTTTCTTTAAGATGTTGATATTTTAGTTGTAAATTAAAATGCTCAACTTCTAGTTTAGAAAATGTTTAACCAAATTGTCGTGATCATCCAGTTCAATTTTCTCGTTTAGTTTAGAATTAGTTTTTCAAGCTCAATGACACGATCATGGGAGACTTTCGAGAACAGATAGTTCATGAAATTTGGAAGCATTAATAGAGTAATTTGAAGCGATAAAAAACATATCTTGAGCAACACATTCGAAATAAGAGTCTCATTCAATGTATGCAAGTTCTTCCTCTCAATCTCATTATATTTTAGTGCGCTCATAGTCACTAACTTCAACTATTATTGCATCAAATTCCTTTTCCATTCCCTTAATATCGGTTTCTATCCCTTTTAAGACTCTCAAAGTGATCTTTTAGAAGTTTAAAGAAAGGCATGACCTCGCTTAAATAACATTCTTTCATTTGTTCAAAACCCTTTCTCCTTGATTATATCGGTGGGTGTGATCCTTTTCTTGCAAGTTTTCTCAAAATCAACAAATAGTTGAAAAATAACGTATTGGCTAATTAAGGTCTTGCTTTTAGTGGAAATTGTTCAAGGAACAAGATGCATTGGTGTATTAGGAGGATACACGGTTGCTCTAGGCATTTTCAAAGGGAGGGTTTGTTTCTACAATATTTTCGACTTTACGCTTATCTAAATCCATTTTCCAGAAGACTTGTTCGGGAGTCAACAATGTCTGAGTCTTAAACTTGTTCAAGGAAATCCAGTTTTCCTTCTTGTAGTCATGGGGAGTGATAATTACTTTCTTCTCTTTGCATTTCGGATCATTTAGTTTCTTATTCATCTTCTCCCTAGTGACTTCATCTAATTTCTTATCATCCTCAGTGCACTCAATGCAGCTAGGTTTTTGTCTAGGTTTAAGAATCTCATTGCCATCATAGATAACACTTTGAGCTGCTTTTGCTATCTTTCCATACTCAGGGTTGGGTTTATCTATAATGGGAACGCTATGCTTATCGCTTAGAACTCTATGCTTAGTGATCATGTGAAGCGATCGAATGGTTTTCCTTGCATGTACAACTTGTTTTCAAGTTTTTTTCAAAGTTTTGATTAGAAAAGTCTCTCAAGAGCTTTGATTCCTTTGCATTAAATTCTTGCTTAAGCATTTTCACATTTTCTTGAAGTTCTTGTTTTGCTTAGTTGTTTTAGAAAGTTTTTCTTGCAAGGAATTTAATTCTTGTTTCAATACTTCTTCTAAAATTACTTTTCTAATTCTTGTGCGCACTTGGTCATCCATTTCACTGCTCACGAGTGGTCAACTCAAATTTAGCACGTTGTTCATAAATAGCAACACGTTCTTTATAGGCATTTAGTTCGAAATTACGAGAATCATCGGGGCACTTGCGGTGTATTCATCAAAAACATAGTCATTGTTGACGGCAGAAGATGCATCACTTGGTACAACTTCACTTTCACTTTGCTTCACATATTGATCATATGGGACAATATCGATATTACCCATATTTTCAATATTTGATTCAATAGTTTCGATTGATTGTACTTTGTCATGCATCTGTTGCACATCGACATCATCGTATAGTTTTAATACCTACGAGATGAGTTTGTCCTTGGATGGGCCGCTTGTGGTGAAGAAGAGACCTTGGGAGAAACCATTGGAGAAATGCTAGCCATAAAGATTGTGTGTGCGAGGGTCCATCATCTACATCAGTCGTATGCATCACAATCGGCGACTTGAAAGGCATTCGATGATTGTGACCTATCTCACGAATAAATTGCTCATCCACATCGCATCATAGGTCTTGGCATTGCCCTCGGCAAGAAACAACAATTCCTCTTCATCAGCGGCACCATTGTCACGAGCTTGTACAAGCGACATCTTGTCTCTGAAGTAATCGGCGTTCATGGGCGCTTTGGAGATGTGCGGTTTCTTGCAATGTGTCCTCACCACCACAGTTATAACATTTGATCGGCTTAGCTTGACCTTGGTTACCATTCCTTCCTCGATTACGGTTACCAACATAACCTCTACCACTCCGCCTCTTCCACGATCATCTTGTCTTTCTGAATGGTTGCACCACGATCCTTCCATCTTTAACATAGCTTGATTGTGTGGGTAAGATGCGATTCGAGGTTGTTGTTGGTTTGTGGGAGAGAATTCATGTTTTGACTAATCGGAAGAGCTAGTTGTTTAATGAAGTTACCAGCGTGTGCATCGAAGATCGACTTGTTTGAACATAGGATCGGGAATGAGTTTGTGATTACCATTACCCAAGGGTATGACTTGTGAAGCTTTGGTTGTAATTCCGATGTTTGAGTAGAAGGCGGTTGAGTCATTGGACGAGCTTGTCTCTCCACGGTTGGTTTTGAACCGATTGAGAACCAATTTTTCAAACATAGCATATCTCTCATTACGAAGGAGGAAGGCATAGAGTTGCTCATAGTTTGTATTCTTCAATCCTTTAGTGAGCTTCACGGAGGTGACAAACTTGTGCCATTCGGGATTCATGTTGTTCACAAATTTTGAATTCAAATTTAATGTTAGGCATAGTCATTCGATGTTCCTCATGTCATTCACCAACTTATGAAATCTCACATAGTACTCATAGACACTCTCATCCGGTTTCATCTTGAAATGTTCAAATTAGTCATAGAGTTGAGATTCTCTCTTCCATAGTTAATTACGAACACGAGAGAAGCATCTTGGCGTTATCCCATCTTGCCTTTTCATCGGTGTTGTGATTGATCGACTTGTAGATGTCTTTAGGAAGACCTTGAAGAACAATGTTAGAAGCCACGATATCCGCATCGAATCTCTTTTTCTCCTTATCATCAAGCTCATCATACATTTTAGGTCATCCATTCCATAAATAGGAGTTCCATCTTCATTAGTATCAAGTATATCTCTAGTCGTCTCAACTCGATCGGTCCTTCATCAATTGATTTGAGAATGTTGACACCATTTTCCTTTCAAAGGCGGTACAATCGATTCGTTGAGCCCAAGAATCGTAGTCGATTCTGTCAAGCATGGGTGGATTTAGTATCGACCCACCGCTTGAACATCCTCGACAGCGATGGAGATAATAGTAGGAACGTTGGTAGACATGTTAATAGATAATACGGATTTTATAACTCTATGATTAAACCGAGAAATAGATTCTTTCACGGATTTTACTAAATCAAGAGAAAACCGTAAACAATCACCCAAGTCGCTAGAAGATAATGCACCAAGTCGCTAACACTTAATTCGCTACACCACTAAGTCGCTAGAGTCCCAAGTCGCTAGACAAATGCAAGTCGCTAAGTAGTAACTCGCTAAGCCTCAAGTCGCTAGCAAAATTTTGGCGACAATTAAGCTACTCAAGTCGCTAAAGATACAAGTCGCTAAAGAGCAACTCGCTCTGAGACCAAGTCGCTACCACCAAGTCGCTACCCGTAGTGGAGAGTCCACTTCTTGTCTTGTAAATCGCTAGATCTAAGTCGCTAGGTCTAAAAGCGTAACTCGCTACAAATTTGTAAAGCAAGTCGCTACGAAGAAAGTAATCCGTGAGTTAAGTCGCTAGCAAGAAAAACCACATAAACATCACTTTTCAATCCAAAACAACCCAACCAAGATGATTCAAGCTTACCAAATGAAAACCTACACACTTGTGATGATTCTAAACATAAAAGTACTAACAAAATCCAAACTTTAACACAAGAAATCAACCAAATGATGCAAAACCACTAAACTTTTCCAACTCAAAACCACCTAAAACCACTAGAAATCCAAAGATGTGCAAGATATGATCTAACCATGGCTCTTGATACCAATTGTTAGATATTAGTTTTCACATACACATCAAACCATAACACAAAGTGGCGTTT
Source organism: Chrysanthemum lavandulifolium (assembly GCA_022545495.1). Classification (NCBI taxonomy): domain Eukaryota; kingdom Viridiplantae; phylum Streptophyta; class Magnoliopsida; order Asterales; family Asteraceae; genus Chrysanthemum; species Chrysanthemum lavandulifolium. The sequence continues at coordinate 171,334,119 of CM040244.1, forward strand.
GAATGAGGTTCTAGAGAGAAAGTTAGAGGTTTAGGGAACTTAGTGAGAGAAAGTGAAAGATATTATTATGAGCTCCAACTCTCTACCTTGGAAGGTAGAGTATTTATAGTCTTACATAAATCGCCACACATCGGGTGTGGATCGGGCATCGGTGGGTAAAGACCCGTCCGTCCTCCACGGTGTTACTTAACTAAATACTACTTAACTTAAAGAACTACGACTACGAGCTTTCTAACGATTACATATACTTGAGGTGACCGACTCTTTAATACCGGAATTTCTAATTCCTAACGAACAATCTCCCGATGTAGAGAAATTGTTTCCTTTGAAAAGTTACGCTTTGGCGTCATCATTTTCTTTGTTCTTTGAACTTTGTTCTTTGTTATGGTAGTGATAGTATGTTGTTGTTATGCGCATCGTGTCGCTTCGTTGCTCCGGTGTCTCCACGTCTTTCTCCAACATGCTCACACGCTCTTTAACGTTGGATTTCAGTACTGATGTAGTTCTCTTAGTTTTTAAACTTTGTAGATTCTTTGACTTTGATGAAGAATCATTATGACTTTGGGTTGCCTTTTGAGAGAACTTTAATTAGTGATGTTGTTGGTATGAGTATGTGAAGAATCTGCACGATCAGTCCGCTCCAGAGCTTCCATAAGAAGAAAACATAAGAACGGTTAGTGATAAGCGGATTCCAGCACTTACAAGTTTGAACTTCGAGAGTGTTAACAACATGGTGTGAAAACACAACTCTAATTCTCACAATGGCTATTCCTGAACTGGAGTCCCACAAGTCGAGATAACACGATGTGCAAGTACACCTCTGATTCGGATGAGTCGTGAGGTACATCAAGCATCACCTCACGATCAGACCGTTTGAGACACACTAAGCGTAATCCACGGGAAGTTACCGAAGTGACTGTTTATGCTGGCCGTTTGATGTTGACCACGGCGAAGTTTCCATTCAATCACCGAGGATCACATATGTGAACCTCTCATAAATTTTCTCGACAGTTGCTAAGATCATGAAGGACACGATAATATATCACTTGCGTTCTTATTGTTGAGCGTCAGCGATGGTGTCAATTGTACCTAAGAGATCTTTTGATGAATCTCGTGGCTCTAGACTCAATAGTGCACTTTGGTTTTCCCGAGCGAGAGACTAGGAGAGGTCTCCTTCTTCAATACCGGCAATCTCTAAGAGAAAGCCGATAGTTTACGTAGGGTTCCTGTGAGAATGAAACAAGCTTACGCTGAGAGAAACTTGAGTGGCTAAGAAGGTTTAGTGCATGCGTCCTTTGGGTCCATGACGACTTTAATCTTCAATACCGGCGTCATCAAGTGACAACCAAGAGCATATGAATTGAACCCGTTATCGCCTAAGTTGAATAATGCGGAGGGCTATTTATTTTCACCCTTTTCTTTGCTTTTCTTTTAATTCTTCAACTCCTTCTTTCTCCGATTCTCATTTTCTCCTTTTTATAATCATACCTAAGGACTTTTAAGTACTAACTATTTGTGATGTCCTTGGGTAGATCCCTCCGGCTCTGGCGGATCATAGACAGTTATTCTAACCTTAGTCACCTTATAACTCCATGACTAACCTATGTTGCCATAAAACCATTTTCTTGAAAATCTCTCAAAGTGTTTGTGAATGAAAACATTTTCTACCACCGTGAGAGTTTTATCTTTTGCGTAAATACTCCCCTCCACACGTGCTTAAGTGTTTAGGCAATCTGCACGGTGAGAGAAGAGCGCGACTTTTGAATTGATCGACTCAAGATAGACAATCCCCCTCGAGACACGGTTACGTTGCATAGTTAAAGAGTTACATTGACTGGTTTTAGGTGACAACTAACTCTAGTAACTACCTTGAAGGTGTGGACAAACCTCGAAAGGTTGTTAAACCCGTTAAAGTTCATGTCTATCAAGAGCTTCTCGAATAGGTACAATCTACTTGGATAAGTCTAGGAAGACAAATCTTTTCGATTTATGACAGTTCAGAGCTCGTCAATTCATGGGTTAAGTCTTATCACATGAAGATTCAATAGCAAATCAACATATTTCTTATCACATTAATTTTCTCCCCCTCAAAAATAGCATATAAATGTTATTTTTGATAACGTTTTGATATTAAATATGACCATTTCGAGTTTTGTGGGAAGATCTCCATGAAGAACATTTTGTTGAACAAAGATTTAACAAATACTCCCCCTCAACAAGTAATACTAACTTTTGAGGTTTTGAAAACGTAAGGGGAAGTACTTGTTCTTTTGAGAAAAACTTTGAAAAATGAAAGTTTTGATAAGTTTTACTCAAAAGTAAACTTCACTCCTTTTATAAGGATTGTGGCATTGAAGCGTACCAAAGGTCCTTTCATTACAAGTACGGGTTGTACAATCGTTTTGTGTGCACAAGCCATTTTAATTTAAATAATCACACATCCAAATCAATATTGAAAATGAAACAGTTTAAGGGTACCGGAGATTCGTGTAGTCCAAAGAATAACGCCAGAATGCGAACTAGGCGTTGATAGCTTGTGAAAGCAATCACAGGGGCGACCACCTACGAAGCTCTCCAATGTTCGAATCGGTCCTTTCAGTACAACCTTTCATCGATCCGAGTGATGATCCTCTTAACATCCCTTTTCTCCTTATAATTCCATCTCTTCTTCGACCGATGCCTTCATGTATCTCCTTTAACCGATAAGCTAACCCATCATCGACTTTCTTCAGATGTGTGATCTCCAAACTTATGAAGATCTCTACACGCCATCAAGCGATTGCGATGTAGTTCACTACGGTAAACTACTCCAAACGGTTTCTTGATGAGAGTGTATTGTGGAAGATGGTTGATGTCCGGAAGTTCTAGCCGAGGTCCGTGAAGTTGACACGTGTTTGATATGATTCAGCGGCAAGTTGCAAGTCTTCTACACGTTCTCGGATCACTATGCTTCTGATGAAGATGAGTATGGACTTGATGTATTCACGTTGGATTTCAGTCGAGAATTGTCTCATTCTTCCCTGTACCTTGGCAAGGTACTGATCTTCAATGTCGTTGAGAGACAAATTCTGAAAGTCCGCTTCATATAAATCATAGTCCTTCTCGTCTTGTATTTTGACCACGATATTCTTGAGGAAAGTGTAATCCCATTTAGACGAGAGAGCTACATGCTTAACAGCAACGATCCCTTTATCACCAGTACACTTCATGTTTAGACCTTGAACTGGCGACTTTTGTAGTAGATTCTTGACGTTCGGACAATGGTGAATCCATACATTGCATCGATGTCATCTTGTTCCACTTGTTGGCAAACATGTGGGTAGCATTTTCCTCGATGGCTATCTGATTTGGAGTATATGGTGCGAGAGAACGGAAGTGTAAGTGATGTAGCGTATTTCTTTGAACCATCGCAACCGTGTAGTAGAAATTCCGGTCATTGTTGAAGAAGTATCGAATGGAATCTTAGGTTGATCTGGTTGTGTCGTTGGTAGAGGTCTCGTCCATCGGTGCGATATGGAGCCTTGTCATTTCGATGAAGTCAATGTTTGCTTGAGGTTGAGCCAATCAATGTTGTTAGACATGGCCCGTGCTATATTTTCAAGATGATATTCAACTTCAATAGCACTTTCCGAGTCATCTTTGAGCGGTTGAAAAGCTTCATTCTTGATGCGTTTAACTCGACTTGGTCATCTTTTCACCGAAACTTTTCTTGAAGTAACTTAGCATGGTCCAATGTACGACCTTCTACCATATCTTGATCATCGATTAGGGCGGGAGTAGCATCAACAAGTGTAGAGAACCAATCATACTCGGTGTCATCTTCGTCTAGCCATGAGGCGACATCGACCTTAGGTGACTTCTTCTTCTTCTTTAGCCTAGATGAGGATCTTGGTTTCTTTCTTTGGAGTGGGAGAGGTGGGTTGTTGTTGGGGCTCGGGGACTTCCTCATCGTCACCACCAGTGTATTGAAATGATCACGGTTTTCTCTGTCTGGGTGGTGACTCGAGTCCCGAGGTTTGTCGGCGAGAGAGAGTGGAGGAGATCGTTGTTGAGATGGAGTCCTTTGGGGTGGAGGTGGCATGGAGGATGATTCACCAGTTTTCTTCGGGCGTTTAAGCTCTTTATCTTTATCTTTATCCTTACCATCATCGTCTCTTGGACACTTAGGCCTTTCAGCTTGCTCCTTGCATGAAGTATTGAGTTGATATTCCAGTAGTGCCTCAAATAGTTTACTTTCATCAGAGGTGAAAGTTGTGGATCGTTGAGACATTTGTAGCACCAACTTGGAAATCAACTCTACATCAGAGAGAACTGCAGGCTCTATTGGATTGATCGTCATTGTAACCGGAGTGGATTGAATTGTTTGCTTGACCAATTTCATGAGATTTGGATATAGTCGTCGGTGAACATCTCCTTGTAACTCGAGAACAATGTGTCGGTAGGAACTTGTGAGTGTAGCCCCTAATCATTTCGTTCGGTTCCCTTGGACATCACGTTGCATGAACTTACGGATATACTCCCTTTCACTTGACATCTTGTCTATCTCGTCATGTAGAAGAATGATATTGTCGACTAGTTGATTCAACTTCTTGTTGGTCACGTCTTTCTTCCCGACACCTTGATGACTTTGACAATCTTGGTTTTAGCCCGGATATCCAAGAGTCATTGGTTTCTTCACGATTTAGATGTGGATCCGTTGTACCTTTGGATGGTGGTAGTGAAGAGTGAGAAGGCGAGTCGATGATGATGAGACATGAGGAGATTCGGGGTCTTTCGGTGGCTCGATGTTTCTTCCTTGGGCGTGCTTGGCTATCAAGAAGAAAATCATCATAATCAAGATCTTGACATTTCGGTCTTAGCCGTTTCATCACCCTTAGTATCTTCACCAGAGTTTTCTCGGTCTTTTCCATGTCGGTTCCTCTATGTCAAAGTTGATGGAATCCTCAAGTTGCCTTTGTTGTTGCTCGTGGGTGATGGTGGTACGGTTCCCTTATCGGGTTGATTAACCGCATAGGAAGCGGGTGTGGCTTGAGTTCCACCACTTGACCCTCCGGGCCACGAGTTTGATCCTTTATGAATTCATCGGCAAAATATTTGAGTCGAGGTTCTTCACTTCTTTTGATATTCTCTTTCCTCATCAAATGGTTCTTCTTGAATTTTCCTTATCATGCTCAAGCACGTGAGTTTTCCCTTTCCTTTATCTGCTTTTTGACCGGGAGGTTTTGCTCTTGTTTGTGTGTCATCGGTTGGAGTTTGAGTAGAAGACCTCTTCGTCTAATTCAATATTCTCGAGCTTTCATCCACTAGCTTTTTGCGGTTCGGGCTTGGGAATAGGAATAGGAATGGCTTCATTAGAGGAACTTTCCTTTTGAGTATGTGACCTTTTAGGAAACTTTCTCGACTCTCGGTGCTTGTAACACTCCACCTTGCCTCTCTCCGGTTTTCCTAGTAGGAGTACCAGAGGATTTTTCATCAAGAAAACCTACTTTGCCTTCATCAACCGCTACGGATACCTTTTGTATTAATGGAGTTGTTTGATTGCTTTAGTTAGAAGGTGATCCGGTAACACTTACCTTGTTTCTTTGTTGTAGATTCCTTAAATCTGACTGTGAGTGTAGGCTCATACAACATGGAGTGATTGTTGGGATCATTGAGTCTCAAGGGGATATCAGGATTATACCCTAAAGCTCATTGGATCAACAGTTTGGTATATCTGATATATGGGATCTTGGAGCCAAGCTTTTTGAGGAAGGACATCATGTCGTCCCATAACAGAGCTTCAACTTCAATGTGTTTCAAGTTGACCAAAGCCCAAAAGATTTGTAGTTCCATGAGCTTGGGATGCTCATAGCCACTATCACGTCCAGAAACGGATTTGGTGATGATAATGTAGAGGGTTCTCCATGGCTGAGGAATATTCTTAAGATCCACGTATGAATGCTTTGTGATTACTCCTGAAGCTTCATCATAACCAATGTCGATCATGAATTGCGAGCGACCTCTTGATTGGTGTGGCATTGTATTCGGTTGCCTCGATGACATGAATGAGAAGAACGACCCTTAAGTCTGCTGGTGTGATGGTGACTTGTTTGTGGTTGAGCGTCACCGTCACAAAGATTTTGACCTTTGATCTTTCGCATTGTATGCGAGAACTTGTGAATGTAGATCTCGGTACAATAGCGAAATTAGTGAGCATGTTCGATAAGGGTGATTCTTGAGAATGTCCACAACTATTAAACAAGAAGACTACGGCGGTGAGACTATCAAAATCAACACGAAGGTTATTCTTTCCGATCTTCATTGGATAGCCATTAGGGAAGATATCTTCAACAGTGAGAACGTTTGGTGCTTCCACGTTTTTCATTTGAGCTTCCATGTCGTGATCTGAAAGATATTTAGCAAAAAGAATTAACATATCAAAAGACATTACGTTAGTCAACAGGTGGTTTTATTGTCTAATTATTGAATGTGATATGTCGATGATTGTTATGAGTCCAATGTCACTTGTTAGTCCAATAGTCCAAAGACGCCGTGATAAGTTTCGTGAGTTGATTAACTTCAAGTTTTAAAGTATATGTTTTTCACTTATTTTTCACAACTTATTAAACATTTAAGCTTATTAGTGACATTATTGGTTTCGTGGCATTATGATTTATTTATTTACAAGTTTGCACGCATAACAATTCATAATTAAGGTTAAAACTAGGCTTAGGCGTAGAAATGGCAAGCTTATGCGTAAACAGGGAGTGATTATACGCGTGGCGTAAGCTTATGCGTGGGTTCTTGACTTCTGCGTAAGAAATATTATGCGTGGGAAAAGAGGGCCTTATCGTGGAGCTTACGCGTGGCGTATATGGAACCTCACGCGTAAGGCTTACTCGTGAAGAGTCAACCTTATGCGTGGGGTTCTTGTTTACGCATATCCTTTACAGGATCTGCGTGGTCCCAATGTAGAACCTTACGCGTGGCGTTACGCGTAAGATTTCTCTTCGCGTAACATGCTACGCGTAAGATGATCCTTATGCGTAGATGGCAAGTAACCTTGATTACGAGTTATACAGCGCTTGAAACACGAAATAAATTCACCATAACACTAATCATTATCATCTACATTCAATCCTTTCAGATTTAATCATGGAAGCACTTTCAAGCAGTTATGCGTAGAAACAGGTTACGCGTAAACTTAAACCCTAAAGTTTAATTTCTACGAGTAAGCGTTCTAGCCATAGGAATTGCACACAACTTGTTCTGGTAAGTCTAAGAAGCTCAATGAGTTGTTCTATCTAATTTTTAACATCAAAGTCTAAGCGAATCAAACATACCCAAATACTTATGAACATAAACCCTAATCTTCTATTTTCATGCAATTAGTGTTTCTGGGTAAATTCTAAGCATGGATATGGTCAATTCAACTTGTAAACAACACCACTCAACTATCTTTTTATCCAAAAACATTCTCATTTGAAAATACCCAATTCACGCATAAACCCTAGTTTTTAAAAATCATTCAATTCGTGTTTCTGGGTGAGTATTAATGATGAAAATGGATTCAAAGTGATTATACAAACGTTTTGACAGTCCCATTTCAACCACAAACACACAAATGAAGAAGTTGTGTTCATAGCTTACGCGTAGAACATAACAATCTCTCAAACTTGATTTTTAACCGTTGGATTCGTTTAAAATTCAAAACCAATGTTTAGAATCATGTTCAAAACATAAAAACACTTACAGATTTGAGATCAAAAACACGGATTAGCCGGATGATTTTTATGCGTAGGATTTGGTAGGTTTAAGAAATAAATGTGAAGAGTTAATGTGGTTAGGTGAGGTATTTTGTTAAAAATACTTTGATCTTTGACACATTTAGTCCTCGCACCTCTACCATTTACATCCAATGTACATAACTTCCATTTTGATTACCAAACGAGAGATATTTGGAAAGAAACATGACGACACTCCCCCTCAACTTAAGAAATAAAGAAATTTTATAAATTTTAGTCCGAGGAGTGTCAGTAAACCATAAATGTGACCACCATTCTTAAAGAAACAACCGTGATGAGGTAACATGCAAGTACAAGGTTTTATGAAACCGAAAAATATTTGCTTTCTCCCTCTCAACACTTGATCAAAAACAATACTGAATTTTGAAAGATTATAGTGTTGACGGAAGAGTTGTACTTGCCATGTTAAAAGGAATATAGATAGAAGAATATTTTTGTTGTTTTATCAGATTTTATAATTTTGTATTTTGTTTTGAAAAATATTTACAAAAGAGGTTTTGGTGTTTGATCGGTTTTAAGAATGTTTTAAGAGTTCATCCAGTTCTTCTTGATTCAAACACCGCATACCAATCCGTGGACCAACTCATTAAACCTAGCAGGAGCTAAGGCTTTGGTGAGAAGATCGCGCAATTGGTATTCAAGACCACAAAGTATAATTCAACTGCCTGTTCCACGTGGTCCTTGATGAAATGATATCGAAGATCGATGTGCTTTGATTTTGAGTGTTGAGCGAGTTGCGAGATCGCAATAGCACTCCGATTGTCGCAGACATCGGGATTACATCAAATACATAACCATAGTCTTTGAGTTGTGTTCTCATCAAAATGACTTGAGCACAACACGCGAAATAGCTATATATTACGCTTGATTGAGGACATCGACGACGTAAATCCGCTTCTTCGATTGCCATGACACGGTTTATCACCAAGAAATTGTAATGCTCTGAAGTACTTTTCCGTGAGTCTAGGCATCCTGCGTGATCGTCGAAAAAGCTATTAGTTCAAAACCGAATCCTTCTGGATACGGATCCCAGTTAATGGTTCCTTGATGTATCGGAGGATTCTTTTAGCCTCGAGAGGTGAGTTTCGATTGGTCTCGATGATAACGGGAGAAAAGATATCTGACAAACACAATACCGTGCTGCTAGTTGTTAGATACATGAGAGACCCAATGATACTACGGTGTTTGGTAGGGTCCACCAATTTCCCATGTAAATCAGCGTCTAGCTTCTTGATATGAGCCATTGGTGTGGCATAGGTGTCACAGTTTTACATTCCAAATTTGTTTAGAAGTTCAAGGGCATATTTGGACTGATTTAAGAAAATACCACGGGGTGATTGGTGAACTTGCATTCCAAGAAAGAATGTGAGTTCACCCATTATTGACATTTCAAAATGTTTTGTCATTAGTTTTGCAAAGCATTTGAATATTTTAAGTGTGTTGACCCAAAAATGATGTCATCCACATAAATTTGAACGATTAATATGTGAGCCCCGTGATATTGTATGAAAAGTGTAGGATCGACCGAACCTTTGGTGAATTTATTGGCAATGAGGAAGGATGATAACTTATCGTACTCACGCCTTGAGCTTGTTTGAGACCGTCATGAGCTTTGTTCGGTTTGTAGGCGTGGTTCGGGAATTACGGATCAACGAATCCTTCGGTGGTGACATAAACCGTTTCTTCGGTTGCCCATTCGAGCGGTTTTGGCGTCCATCCGAAAGACCGTTATATTCATATGAGCCGCGAACACGAGAAAGATCGAGCGACCTCAAGACAAGCAACCGAGCGAATGATTCTTCAAAGTCAATACCTCTTCTTGTCTATGACCCTTAGCCACCGACGTGACTTGTTTACGATTATGTTCCCTTGGTCCAATTTGTTTTCCAAATCCATTTGAGACCAATGACATAGACCCTGTTGGTCTTTTAACTAGTTCCCATACTTCAAGACGTTTAAACCGATTGAGTTTTTCTTGCATGGATTCAATCCAGTTGTCTTTGGTCATTGCGTCTTTAATGTTTTAGGTTCGATTAGCGAGACGGTGAGTGCATAAATGCAATGTTCACCATCGTGTGAAGGCGTTGTCTTGTTATGACCGGTTGAGTTAGGTTACCAATAATATTCTCAAGAGGATGGTCTTTCGTCCAACGATGTGTCGAGGTTGATGTTGGTATACATTGTGCGATTGGAGGATTCAAATGGTTTGTAGATGACTCCGCAACATCGTGTGCAGCAGTTTCATTGGCAAACGGGTTAAAGAACGATTTGGATCAAAATCTGCGGTGGGGTACTTCATTATTGTAACATCATCAATTTGGTTCGTCGTTGGAAGCAGTTTGTTCAACTGTTGTTGTAGAGTCAATGGTGGTGCTTCTTCAACAATGAGTTGTTGTAGCAGTGTATCGGTATTGGAATATGATCGGGTTGAGCGGTGAAACAACGGATACACACGAGCACGTTCATCAATGTCATCACTAAGCAGTGAGCAAATAGCTTTTCCATTTGTTGTGAGTAAGTGGGGGTTTAGTTCGGTGATGATGGGGTTTGGGGAAGTTTAAGCTGTTGTGACCGGGTTCTAAGTCATTATGCTCGAAGCCATCTCGATAAGCTCATCGAAATTTGCATGAATCGTTTCCATAACCTCGCTTTGTACGACGATTCTAGATCCGGTAACCTTTAGAATTTTCACGAGATCCAATAAAGACTCCAATGTCGACTTTGGCTTTGAGCTTTCCAAAGTCATCACGATCATTATTTGGGTAGCAAAGGGATCCAAATACATGAAAGTGTTTGAGATTCGGTTTATGGTTGTGGATAAGCTCAAAAGGTGTTTTGTTGTGGCGTTACGTAATCATTGATCGATTACGAGTGTAGCATGCGATTGACACGGCTTGACCCATAAGTAATCCGGAAGTTTAGCATTAATTAACATCGTTCTTGAAGCTTCCCTAACGTGCGGTTTCATCTTTCAACAACTCCGTTTTGTTCTAGTGTATGTGCAATAGATGTTTGATGCTCAATTCCACTTTCTCATAAAGTTCGAAGAGTTTGATTCACAAATTCGGTTCCTTTATGCATTACGATTTGTCGGTTGTGTTCGGAGCTGAACTTGTATTTTCGTGAGAAAGGTGATGATTACCAGGATGTAGTGTTTGCCATTAATCGTTTGCACACGCATCGGGCCATACAAATCCATGTGAAGAAGATGAAGCACATGCTGAGAGCTGTGTTCCACCTTTGAAGGAAAATGAGCATGAGTGCTTTTCCCTTGTTCACAAGCTGAGCAAAGGTGATCTTTAGAATATCGGAATCTCAGGAGACCTTCAACAAGTTTATATCGAGCAAGGTTGGTTATGGTTTGAAAGTTCAAATGTGAGAGACGACGGTGCCATAGCCAAGATTTTGTATATGTTGCTTTTGAAAGTAGACAAATGGGAAATGAAGAAACCATGTCTTGCATTAAGATTGTGTACAGACTAGAATTGCGAGAGCCAGACATAAGAGCGTTTCCTTGTAGATCCCGAATGAAACAAGTTTTCTCCCGAAAAGCAACTTCTAAATCTCCATCACAGAATTGACCGACTGAAAAGAGATTGTGACCAAGGCCTTCCACATAATAAACCCTGCTAATTTTGATGTTTCCATTGATGTAATCTCCATAGCCCATGATAGCTGCGAAGTGATCATTCCCGAATCTGATAGTGCCAATGAACTTTGCAATAAAGTTTGATAATAGTTTAAGATTATGCATCATGTGTCGGGAACATCCGCTATCAACAACCAGAGAATGATCATATCACCGCATTCAAAGCAGACGATACGGATGGAATAGAAGTAGATTTGGAACCCGAAGAGTTAGAGGTTCCAAGCGATTATAGTTGAAATACACACATCAACGATTTTAGGTATCCATTTAAATCCTAGTGTATTATGTATCCATTTCGCCATCTCCAACTAGTCTTTGCTTTAGTCTTAGTGAATGCACTAGGTGGTGCGACATTCCTTGGAGGTGATCTTTGGAACTACAGGGGACATCAATGCGTTTCTTAGAATCTAAAGAGGATGGTTTACCAAGCATAGACTTAGAAGCATTAGTGGGCCTAGAGGTATTCCGTTTCTTAGGATTCCTTAAACGAGACAAGATAGCTTTAGCAACACATTTATCATGACAATCAGAAAGCATACTTTTACAACAAATAACACAAGAAGCTTCAGAATGAATATCAAAAGTACTTAGAGGTTCAACATTCGTTACAACACTTTTTCCATTACATTTGTAAGATGCAATATCTAAAGTAGGTGCAACATGGGTCTTATTCAAAGTCCTAGGGTGTTCTTCTACTTCAGCATTCTTTATTGTTCTTTTCTTAGGTCGCAACTTCCTATTCTTCCCTGTATTGCTCCTAGGCTGTGAAGTGCGGACGTTGGAAAAAGAGGCAACTATTCCTATTTCAGTAGAGGGAAATACATTAGTATCTTGTGGGTTGTTTCTTAAATGTTACAGGTGCAAGTTTCTTAATGTTGCTAATCTGAACTTGTTCATACTTTCCTAACTTTTCCTTTAACTCAATGATAGTGTGCAACAAATCTTGATTTTCAGAACGAAGATTTCCAGAAAAATTCATGACTTCTTTAGCGTGTGCAAGATAATGATCAAGTTCGTTTGATGCTTCATCACGAGTCTGTTTGAATAAATCAAATATGACACCATATTCCTTTTTAACTTTTGCAAGTTCTTGTTCATATTTTGAGATTTGACATTTCAAAGACATGTTTTGATTATCCAGTTGCTCAATTTTAGAATCAAAAGATTTTGAGCGCAACTGAGTGATTTTGTTTTGCAGAGAAAGTTCACGATTTTGACAATCTTTTTGACACCATTGAAGACGACGTTTTGCATTTGAAAGTTCGTTTAATAATTGTTCGTTTTCAACTTTTAAAGACTCGATCTGATGCACATTATCAGTATTCTCAACAATTTCAACAGAATCAACAGAATCAGCAAAGATATAATCAGATGCATATGGCAAAGAATGCAATAACACAACATTATGGATATCAGCACAGACAACGTCTTTCAAGAGTCGATCAACATCTTTTCGTAACATTTTCTTTTTACGTTTTGTATTAGAAATAGATGTTTCAGTTTTCTCAAAAACGATTTTCATCAATCCAAGTTCCTTATGAAATTCCTTTTCCCAATATAATGCACAATTTTTCAAAATTTTAACATGGGGTAAAAGTCTTTTCTGAAAAATATCTCTTTGTTCTCGCTACCGAGGCGATTAAAATGTTCAACTTTTATTTGAAATGAAATTCAATCTCCCGTTCTAAAAGTTTGAGGTCAGAAGTGAAAATGTCGAAATATCTGAGAATTTGACGATTTTCGGGTTTTGAATTTACTTCACTGAGTGAAGGTAAAGGACCATAAATTTGTGCATAATTTGGTTGGGGAGCAACATTAGGAGACTCAGACGTTTTTGTGATAATCCTAGGTGTGTTAGAAGAATTATTTTGTGGGACGAAAGTGACGGCTTTTGAATAGTTGAATGGTTTGTTATAAACAACATTTTTTAATTTTGATCGACTCTCGTCTTCTGCATCTAATTCCTCTTGACGATGATATTCAACAACACACATAATAGAATCATCAATTTTGTATTCTGCATCTAATTCCTCTCGTCTTCTGCATCTAATTCCTCTTGACGATGAATGCTTTGGTTTGTAATCAGCAAGAATCGGTCCATATCCATTTGGATTGGGTTTTAAAGTAAACTTTTGAATTGTTGTGATTGACTCATCATGTTTATAAACAACATTTCGAAACTCTTTGAGTTTGTTTTGTAAGTCGACAATATCTTCAAGATGGTCATCTATTCGTTTCGTTGAATGCTTTTTGTATGCAGAGAACTGTTTTTGACAATTTAACAACTCAGCCTTGGCTTTTTGAGTTTCCAAAGTAAGAGCGTTAAGTTGTTTTGTATGTTCATGTTTTAGTTGTTCTAGTTGAGACAACAAAGCATTCTTCGATGCGGCTAGATCACGAATCTGTCGTTCTAAAGATTTTTCGTTTTGGTGTGATTTAGCAAAAGCGACTTCAAAACCTTTTTCACGTTTTTCTTGAGTTTCCAAAGTAAGAGCGTTAAGTTGTTTTGTATGTTCATGTTTTAGTTGTTCTAGTTGAGACAACAAAGCATTCTTCGATCTGGCTAGATCACGAATACTGTAGTTCTAAAGATTTTTCGTTTTGGTGTGATTTAGCAAAGCGACTTCAAAACCTTTTTCACGTTTTCTTGAGTTTTGAAAAAATTGAGTTGCCGTTTTAAGCATTCAATATCCCAGTTATGATTGCATTTTACTATGCAATTCTTGATTTGATGAGCGACATTTATCCATTTGAGATTGATAATCTTTAAGTAAGAGGTCAATATCCGGATTAGGCAAAAGTTCGGCGTGTTCAACGTGAGTCACAACATGATCACTATTCGGATCCTCAAGTATAACCACGGAGTCAATTTGAGTATTAAAGGTAACCATAAGGTCATCTTGATCGTCAAATGTAACTACGGGTCAAGTTGAAATCGTCGGTCGAGATGTGGACGACTCATGTTGAACATTCGAGCCTCGTCGGATTCGGATGTTGGTGAGATATTAGATCGATGATGAAAATGGTTTGTTCGGTGCACGAGACAAGCCATCGGTGTCATACTGGCCTGTGCAACTCATGTGGAGAGCTTGCATTTGTGCCATCAACATCAACTGCGCATTAGCACGCAAGTCCTCCATATCATCATCCGAGTGCGCATACGCCATAAAGCTCGTTCTTTGGTTGTGAGAGTTCCACCAACTTCATCCTTAAGAACCAAAAGTAAAGCCTCCTTGTGATAAGCATCGCCTCTAGTTCTCGGCTTAGGGCATGCATTAGCCAGTGACCCTTCTCATTACAGCTTGTAGCAATAAGACCATTCATCCCATTTTGAGCATTTCCCTGTTCAACCACTTGAGCTCTCTGTTGTTGTGGAGCACCCATGTTATTCCTTCCCATAGCATTAAACCCTTGACCTCCTCCCATCTGACGATCATAACCACGATTTTGAACTTCAACACGTCCATTGTTCACAACAGCCTGATTCCTTGTGTTTGATGAGGAGCGAATGCGATTGTTGGATTTGTTTGTATACCGGCCGAAGGCTTTAGCAATCATAACAAATCCTTGTTGCCATGCATCGAAAGCTTGATCATTGTTGTTGTTGTATGGAACCAATTGAGTTTGTTGAGATTGTTGCGGTGACGGATCATATGGTGTAATTGTTGCAGTTGGTTGAGGAGCGGGTTGAGGAGGATGACTAGTTTGAGACCACAAAGCAAGTTGTTGATTGTCCGGAAGTGATGGTGAAACAGTTTGTTCACGGATAACCCTTTCTTTGTCAACTTCTTTTTGATGTGGTTTCAAATAGTCGTACAACAATCCGTAAGTAGCATGATGAAGATTCTTCGCTTGACGGATGAAAATGACATATTTTTTCCAATCAGGACCAAGACTACTTAGGAACTTAGTGTTAACAGCAATTCTTGGCATGATGATGTTGTGTTTGTCCAAGTCATTTATGATATCAGAGAATCGATGATGATATGACTCTAATGTCTCTCCAGGTTCAATCATGAAGTGTTCATAAGCCAAGTAAATTTTGGATTCCATATCTTCTTGATTAAGTTCAGTGCCTTCCATGAGAAGATGAATACATCTTTTTTGCAGTCTTTTGAGCATCCACACTTCGAAGGATTGGATTGGGTAATCCTAAAAGGATATATTGCATTGCTAGCTCATCAGCTTCGTAGTGTAGAAGTTCATCACTAGAAAGGTCAGCGACAGTTTCAATGTTTGTGAGATCATCTCTTGGTGGAATAGCATTTGGATCTCCGAGTGTAACGAGAATAGGCATCTGAAATAGACCTTCCAAGATGACCTTCTTTAAGAACTTTCCATGTGGCTTCTTTAGATCACAAAACCTAAAGAACCTAATCACCCATTGATCATAGTTTCCGGGAGTGAGCATTGGAGGTCTATCAAGTGATCCTGCCTCATGAATGGATTGTTGGCTACTTAAAGCTTCACACATCTTTGCAAACCAAGTTGGTTCCTTCATAGTATTCCTGGATGGATGTTGATTGTAAACGTTTGTGTAAGGTTGTACTTGAAGACTAGGTGGTGGTTGAACCATTTGAGGTGGAATTGCGCCTTGTTGTGGATAATGTTGTTGATTGAATTGTTGTTGATAAATTTGTTGTTGTTGATTGAATTGTTGATGTTGTGGACTTAGTTGTTGTTGTTGTTGTTGTTGAGTATAAGTGTAAGGAAAGTAGTTAGAGTATGGTGGTTGAGACATGTTGAAAACTTGTGTTGTTAAATGGATCTTTGTAGTCGAATGAAACGTTGTTGATGAAGTATCCTTAGGCGTAGAAAAAACCGAGTTTAGGCAAAGCAACACTTAGGCGTAAAAACAACAAACTTACGCGTAAAAGCAATAGTTACGCGTAGGATTAGCTTACGCGTAAGAGTTGAGAAACACTAAGATTAGGCATAAACAGAAAGTTAGGCGTAGGATTAGCTTATGCGTAAGACAAGGCTTAGGCGTAAGAAAAAATTAGGCGTAAAGAGTTCTATGCATAAGTTTGAGCTTATGCGTAAAAATAGGGTTTTTCCCAAAAAATCTTTTACACTATCATAGTGTAAAGGATATCCAAATTGAAGTGTTTTCGAGCTTATCCAAGCGAGAAAACACCGAGTAAACCACGGCGAAGATCGATCCAAGGAAAAGTTATTCGTAACTTTAGGGTTTAATTCTGCGTAAAACTTAACCAAAGCGATTTTAGCCCAAAATGATTCTAAACCGATTTTTGTGATGAAACGACTTCAATATCACCAAAATAGCACAAAAGTGTGAAACTTGATGATCCAAAACTTAGAAACACCTTACGCGTGAAAAGCATACACGATAAAAACAAGCTTAAAATCAATGAAATACACGTAAAGTTCAAACGTTTTGCCAAAAACAGATATTTTAACACCTAAAAACGTTGAAAGAACAAGAATCTTGGATTGAAAAGTGTAAAAAATGAGTTTTTAAGCGTGACAAAGTTTGAAACCGTATGTTACGCGTAAGACCAAAAACTAACTTCAAAAACAAAACCTTTTCACCCAACTATTTGGCGAATGATACCACTGTTAGTTTCCCATATTCATAACACAAGCCTCAATATGTAACAAAGAAAGATAAGATGATCGGTTGAACAAGATAACACACACACAAATATATGAGAGAAATGTTATGCGTAAGTAATGTGATAAAATGAACAACCAACGCTCAAGTGAGGGTTTACAAGAGTATTTATAGGAAGGAACTAGGGCAACATACAAGTTCCCTTCCTTTCCTTTATGGGCTTGGGCCAAGGCTCATGGGCTTTCTACATAAGCCTTGGCATGATTACTAACATAAAAGCCATATTAAGCTAACTATTACATATTAATTACTAACACTTGAAATCTAGTTTAGGAGTGATTCCAACACTTTTCCTTTGTCCTGGCCTGAGGAAGATGATGATGCTACCAGTGGTGGTGGTGTTGTTGTTGTTGTTGATGATAAGGGTGGGATTGATGAAATTGGTACAACTGGGACTGGTGGTGTTGGCTCCCCCTCAGTGTGAGATGAGGTCTCTTCAGTGGTCTTCTCCCCCTCAACTATTGCGGCAACTTCAGTGAGAGCAAGAGTTGGCTCAGAAACTGGGGTAGTTTGGGTGGCTTGACCTTTGAAGGCTTGGTAGATTTCAGTGACCATAGCCTTGATATCAGATGTATCCTTTTGAAGACCAGTGACCTTTGTTTCCAGTTAGCTTGAGAAAGTTCCAAGCGGTCATCGTGGCCCAAGATTCAAGCCATTGATGAGGAAGCCTTAGCTAAGTTGGTCACTTGAGCATCCAAAGAGCCCAGTGTTTCTGAAGAGATCGAATCAAGATTGAAGACCACGAACATTGGCGGACTTTAGCATAGTGATCGATTCGGTGAGGTCGAGGAATTCTTTAAATGCGCCTCGGAGCCTCGAAACTTTTGAGTTGAGTCTTGGGTCTTCTTTGACCGAGTCCACGATTTCATCAATTTTGTTCCACAACCACGAAGATGTTTGAGAAACTTAGCGGTTATCATCCAATCAATAAAGCTGCTCGTACATAATATCTCTCTGCTCATTAGTGTTAGCATTGAAGGTGAGCACATCGGATCTTAGATCAGCATAACTTGCAGCAGCTTCAATATGTTGATCCCACATTGTGTTAGTGACCCCAGGATATATCTTTCTTGAAGCTTTGGTGATCCACATAACTAGCTGCCTTTCAGTGATTGGAAGAATATTATCAAACTGGCTGAATTCATTAGAACTGGATGAAGAGGAGTCAGAGTCATTGTCTGCAGGCTAGAAAGGTGACTCTTTAGGCTCTTTTGGATCAGGCTGATGCTCTTGTTCAGGTTGAACATCAGCGTCCACTTCTTCCCCTGCTGATAAAATTTCATCTTCACTTTCGACTGCTCTTGTCGGAAAATAGTATCTCAAAGAACATCGACAATGATTAACAAGGTGGTGGTGATGGGTTCCATATCACCGGTGGTATATTTCCTCTAAGTCTTTGTCCTCGTTGACCCTTAGACACCGTGGGTGTTTCCAGTGCCTTCTCTGGAGTCGAGGATTGGTGGTGGGTTCCGTATCGGCGGGTTGTTCCTTTCCTCCGAGTCTTTGTCCCCTGTGACTCCCGAGACACCGGTGGGTATTTCCAGTGCCTTTGGCGGAGTCGATGGCGATTATATCCCTATCGGTGTCGCTTTTAGTTCCCTCCGAGTCTTTAGGATCAATCGGTGTGCCCTCGGACAAAGGCATGATTTGCTAATGTCATTCTTAGGCGAGTGGAAGGCGCCCCCCTACCGGTGGGTTGTATGTTTCCTACGGATCTTGGGGAGTAGTAGTTGGGACCAAGGTGCGGTTGTGATGTATCGGTGTCCTTCGTTGTCACCGGGTGGATAATGATTGGGCTCCAATGGGTGTCGGATCGGTCTTGGGTCTTCTTTGCCTTTTGGCGGTGTTCACAAGCCTCGGGGCCACGAGACTTGGGTTGGTCTTAGTCCCATCGAGACTTCCCTTTCTCTTTTAGGAGACATCGAGTCCCTCCGGTTGTTCTGACAACCATATGGGCCATTAATTCAATATTAGTGACAAGGGATAGGTCCTTTTGAAAATTAGATTGACTCGGGATGCCGGGTAAAGCACAATATTTTTGTTCACGAGGATAATTGCAACCCAAGAACACTTGTAAAGCACATGAGACAAACCTAGGGTGCAAGCGTATTTCGCCTAGTTTTGCTCGATAGCTTGGTTCTGAGATCATCGTAAATGATCTCCCCATGTCGACATTGACCCTTTCATCAAACGGTATGCCATCATCAACCGAATAGAATTAACTTATTCGGTGGATGAGTGGTTCCATAGAGGACACGAATCACAAAAGTGAATAGGATCCTCCAAGCCATGGGAAATGAACTTTTGGTGACCGGGTCTTGTCCAAAAATGGATCAAAGCGATTTGTTTTAACCCATCCTTCATTTGTGGAGGGTTACGGATGGGCGACATAAACACCCTTATTGTAGTCTAACCTGTTGAGGTGCAAAAATTTTGTAATCCAAGGTGGTGATCTTTCCCATTAAGCAGTGAACTTAATGAGATACTCCACTGAGTGGTCGTAGTTCTATCTCATTAGTTGAGGTGTGTCGGGTCATAGGCCATCGCAGAGCCCAAACCGCTCGAGGAGATTTTGGTATACAATTGAGGGACACTGAACAAAGGCCATTTTCAGTGGGCAGTTAAACAAAAATTTCATAATGTCCTTATAGGCTGGGACAGTTTGAGGGTATTCAAAATTTCCTATGACATTATTATTTTTTAATTCAACATTGCTAAGATCACCTACCCACTGTGATGCAAACTGAAGAGATTGTGTTCTTGCCATTTCCATTAAAATGTTTTAGGGTTTTGAGAAAAATATCTTGACAAGAACAGTTAAAAGGGTTTTGAATCTCTCAAGTTGTGATGAAAAACTTTTGTAAAGGTTTACAGAGAAGGTTTTTCAGAAAAAGATTTCAAGAACACAAAGATTTCTGGGTTTTAAAAAGGTTTTGACAGAGTTTTGTTAGCAAAAATTCTTTGTGTATGTTTTAAGGATTTTGTAAGGGGTATTTATAGAGTGATGAGAGGGGTAGTTTGTGCACAAATGTGGAATTGTAGAGTCGGTTTTTGAAAACGTTTTGAATTTCCACATTTAATGCTACCACTCCACTACCCGCAGTAAAATTCCGGTTTTCTAGGATGCAGTTGCGGTGCACAGTAAAAGTGCACTTTTGTAGTAATAAAATATCCACAAGATATTTTATGTGAGAGGAGGCATTTAATGCCTAGTGGGATGAGGTAAGGTGTTGAGAGACCCTTGACATGGATGATAGTAAGACAAAGAGACATATATTCCTATATTAAATTGACATGGTTACCAACCTAGGACATTTAAGTAACTGATACTTGGAGCATTTAGTTACTCATTCAATGCTTAATATCAACTGTCAGGGTCCCTGAATGAGTCTTACTCATTCAGTGAGATGGTTGTTTTGGAGTATGTTCAGGGAGGATGGACCATTTCAGAGAAAACTTACTGAGATTGGGATTGGTTTTCGAGTTCTTGACTTTCAATGTCTAGCATTCCCAATTCGACTTTCGGTCTCAAGGTAGGTTCATCTAAGGGTTTGGTGAAGATATCGGCAAGTTGATATTCGATAGGGATGAAAAGAAAGTTCAATGTCTCTTTTCATTATGTGGTCCCCGATGAAATGATATCGATATCAATGTGTTTGGTTCTTTGGTGAAGGACGGGGTTGTTGGAGATTGCAATAGCACCGTGTTATCACAGAATATGGGTACCATTTTGTAATAGATGTCATAGTCACCGAGTTGACTTTTCATCCATAAGACATTGGCACGACATCTGCGGCGACCACATACTCGACTTCAAATGAAGACATAGCCACCGATTGTTGCTTTTAGCACTCCAATGACCGACTTTCCTCCAAGAAATTGACGGGACCACGAGGTACTTTTTCATCCATATTGCGGCCAAAGATAGTCGAGTCGAATATCATTTGAGGTCAAACCCTAAGCACTTTGGATAGTAAAGTCCAAGGCTAAGAGTTCCCTTGGTATCCGAGGATTCTTTTGGTGCAGTGAGATGGGATTCTTTGGGATTGGAATGATATCTTGCTACTAGGCCGATCGAGAATTGAATGTCCAGTGCAGGCGATTAGATACATCGATGAGCCAACAATCCTCTAAAATGGGTTTGATTGATGATTTGCCGGTGAGATCGGGTCCAAGGTTGTTAGGAGGGACCATTGGTGTTTTCACTGAGGCACAGTCAGAGATCTCATATTTCTTCAAGAGATTTCTGGTATATTTCTCTTGACTGATGGAGATTCCTTTATCAGTTTGCCTGATTTGTAGTTCAAGAAAGTAAGTGAGTTCACCCATCATGCTCATTTCAAACTTCTTTGTCACCAGTTTTTCAAACTGTTTGCAAAGAGTGTAATTTTGTTGAGCCAAAAATGATGTCATCAACATACACTTGGACTAGGATCATATCTTGTTTTGTCCTATAGATAAACAATGTGTTGTCTATTTTTCCTCTGACAAACTTGTTTTGAATCAGGAAGGCTGAGAGAGTTTCATACCATGCCCTGGGAGCTTGTTTTAGTCCATAAAGGGCTTTATCAAATTTGAAGACATAGTCAGGGAATTCACTACTCTCAAAGCCTGGAGGTTGCTGAACATACACATCTTCCTTGAGTTCACCATTTAGGAATGCACTTTTTACATCCATTTGGTAAACTTTCAAGTTCATGTAGGTAGCAAATGCAAGGACGATCTTAACGGCTTCCATTCTTGCAACAAGAGCAAATGTCTCATCATAGTCAATGCCTTCTTGTTGACTGTAACCTTTGGCTACAAGTCTGGCTTTGTTTTTAATGACAGTCTTTGTTTCCATCGCTTTGTTCACGAAAACCCACTTCATTCCTATAACTATGACATCCACGAGGACATTTGATCAAGGTCATGACCTTGTTTTTATCAAGCTGTTGAAGTTCTTCTTGCATAGCTTTGAACCCGGCTTGGATGTTTTAGAGCCTCAATGACACTCTTGGGTTCTATATCGATAGGAAATCGGCATATAGACATTCATTGGTGAAGTCTGCGGTTAAGTTAGCGACCATGCTTCTAGTGAGCATGCCTTGATGGGTTCACCAATGATGTTTACAAGCTCGATGTCTTGAGATTTTGGCCACTTACTTGGTGGTCTAGGATCCGAGCTTGAAGAGGTCATTGGAAACTCAAGAGTGAGTTCAGTCTTTGGAGCCATAGAATCATTAAGAGCCTCGGTGAGATGTCTTGTTCAGTTGGGGTTCTTGAATCACGGGTTCTGAACATTTGGTTTAGTGTTACCTATCCTAGCGTGGACCGATTGATTATCAATGAATTCACGATAGTTGGTTGTGACGAGTTGTGAGGCAAGACATAATATGAGATGTCGACATCGACTTGGTATGAGGAATATCGGGAGGATATCTTGATGAGTTATCAATTCCTATTTCCTCCACCGAGGTGTTGGTGAACCCGATGCTTCGAACTCTCATCAAAGGTGACATGAAAGGTTTCCTCAACTTGTTGTCTCCTTGTGTTAAATACCACGAAGGCTTTGGAGATCGGTGAGTAACCTAGAAAGTATCCATCATCGACTTTTGCATCAAACTTGCCTAGATGATCCTTGTGGTTATGAATAAACACAGAAATCCAAACACATGAAAGTAGCTCATATCGGAAGTCTACCTTAGAATATCTCATATGGTGTTTTGTTATGTCTTTTGACAATGATTGACTGTTTTGAGTGTAACAGTTTGTTTTGACCGCTTGATCCGTAAATGTTTTGATAGAGTGAGCCATTTAACATAGTTCTAGAAGCCTCAATGAGAGTTCTATTTTCCTTTCAACTACCCCATTTTGTTCGGGGTGTAAGGAGATGAAATTTTTGGGAGATTCCTTTTCATCACGAAATTTACGAACTCGCACCATTGTCGATTCGATTTGTTTAAGCGTAATGTCATTACGGTTTTCAATGTTCACGATGAATGACATTATAGTGTCATTACTGACTCTTTTGGAAAGAAAGTATACCTAAGTGTATCTTGAGAACTCATCAACAATGACAAGTGTATACTTCTCATCTTTGGATTGATCTAGGACCGATGGTCTAAAGAGATCCATATCACGGGAGGTGAAGGCGACTTTGATTGAGAAATTTTGTTTTGTTTTGAAAGATGCTCTTTGATTTTGCCTTTTCACGTGCTCGGCATGGTTTGTCTTTTGCAAAACCAAAGGATGGTAAGCCAAGGACCTTGTTTTGTTTTGCCAAGTTGTTGATATTTTGAAGTTTAAGTGAGAGAGTCTCTTATGCCACGGCCAGGTTGCGAGTTTGATGGCTTTGGCAAAGAGACAAGTTCCATTTTAGAGAGTGTTGACATGTCTAAGACATAAACATCATCCCTTCTAGGAGCTATCAAAACAACTTCTTTGTTGGCATTGAAAATGATACCTTGTTTGTCATTGAATTGCACAATGTACTTTGCATCACGAGTTGGTGACATCGATGAGATTGTATTTTAGACCATTGACATAAGATATTCTAGAAAACTATTCCATTACAAGATATCTTGAACCATAACCTTGATGGGACATGATGAGTTATCACCAAATACTACCTTGGGTCTGGTTCCTTTACATACTTGTGCAGATACTCCTTAACACCAACCATGCTTCTTGAGCATCCACTATCTAGATGCGGATAGGCTCCTGGCGTGTCTCTGCACAAGTAGTAACGTGGATTAGTTTCTCTTCTTCGACCCACTTACTAGTGGGCTTGGGTCTAATGGTCTCGCTTGAGTTTAGCAATCGACTCATGGTCGGTGGTTGAGTGCATTGTGCTACCACAGTTTTGCATTTAGAGGCCGAGGGTGACTCGGTGATTCTTGGTTGCTTTGAACTTTTCCTTGCATTGATGACCTTTGTCATCTTTGGGATGTCTCATGAGTGGATTTCGCAAATATCACGGACGTGTTCATGAGACAATCATCGGGATGATGATTATTAAAGCCACATTGTGGGCAAGGAGAAAAGGGTTTTGCTCTAAACTTTTGAGCAAATTTTGAGGTTGAAGCATCTTGATGACCAACTTTGGTATAGTTTGCTTTATTGAGAGAACTTACATATTGTAAGTGATCGAAGTTCGTGATCCTCCTTTTGCGGATCATACAAAAAGGATTCTATAACGATTGTCGGTTGTATGGTGGTATAGTGGCATAGATCACACTTCTTCTTGGATTTTGTGGTGGCTTTTGACTTTGAGGAACTAGAGGAAGTCGACTTTGTATCCTTGATTGATTCAGGGACTTTTCGATGGATTCCATCTTATCGCTTAGCTTCCTCACAAGTTCGATCGATTCTTGAATTTGGTCGACCGGTGGGGACGAGAGATGTGGAAGTCTCGGTGGGGTAGATTCTTGTTGAATTGGTTTTGTTGGTCTTTTCGGGATGGTTCTACCAATTCTAGATCTTTCTTTTGGTGAGTGTGGATTGAATTGTAATGGAGTAAGCTCGAGCTAAGAGCGGCACCACGAAGAGGTTCGGGGTGGGCGGTGCTTGAGATTCGCTTGCACTCGAGATGTGTTTAGTACTCTGGGCACATCGTGAGTCAAGCATGCTCTTTAGAGCTTGACTTTTGGGCTCTAGAATTCTTCCAGAATCGAAATTAGGAAGCTTACTATCAGGATTAACCCGTTCAATCCAATCACTAGGCTTGGGAATAGTTAACACATTGGTAATCATGCCACCAGACACAAAAGGTTTAGAAGACTGGTCTTTGTTGTAAGAGTCAGGGAGATGATCTTCGCCTATGACTCTCTTTTTGCTACTGGGAGCTCCCACAACATCAAAGACTCTTGGATTCTTAGCAGTCCAACTAGCAATGATTTCCTTTTCTTTCTTAAGTTCTTCTTGAAGAGCCTGATTTCTTTTAACTAATTCAGTGTTTTGAATTTGGAAAGTGATAGCCTCAAGTTTATTTTGTTTTAAAAGAAGCACCTCATCCCTACACTTGTTTAGTTCAAAACTTAGCTTGTTATATTTTGAAAAAAGATTTAACCGTTGCTCTTCTACAAACTTAAGATCGACATTGATATAGTTCATATAGGACTGCCAATCAGAGTCATCATCCATAGAAAGTAAAATATTTACCTTCTTCATTGTAATGTTGACCCACTTTCCATTTCGGCATGATTTTTCCCACACCGACTTGTACTCTTCGGAGAGAGCCATCGATGCATCGACTTGCACCATTTCGTCATCGGATGAGACAAACTCTTCATCCCAATCGAAGACTTGACAACAAGACCTTTGTTTTACCCCGCATGCATTTAATAGTGTGTGTTGTTTACGAGGGTGTGGCCTCAAGCAATGCTAACTTAGCTTTGGCTTTCTTATATTTAGCTTCAAAATCCATAGTTTTGTTTTGATCATTTGTTTTGAAAATTTTGATGAGGCCGATAGATTTTTGTTGAAATTTGCTAAAGCACGAAGGCCGATTAGACTCGATGGTTTGTAAGAGGGTTCGAAATTGTTTTTGAAAAAGTCTTTTGCAAAATGACCTCTTTTATGACACTTAAAGCATTCGGTGTCTTGATTGCTTTAGCAGTTGAAAACCTTTGTTTCTTTTATAAACCTTCGAGAGTTAGCAAGGAGTGCCCTTTCACGAAATTCAACGTTCGTGTCATTTAGGTACTCCATTGATCTCTCATCATGCTCATCATCCTAATTTTCTTGGAAATCTTGAACCACATTGTTAGAAAAGAAAGGTTGATATTGGTGATGAAGTGGTGGTCGGGGACTTCTTGACTTCCTAAGACTTCTTTAAGTCGGTATCGTCTGCTGATGAGGTTTTCCTCATAGAAAAATTTCCATAAATTTCGTGAAGCTCAAGATTACGGATATGATTAGCATTCCTAAGTCTCGAGAGAAATTCAACCACTTCTCGGGGAGACTATTGACAAAACCAACATTGATTCCATGCTTGGACAACTTAACACCATCATTTGACAGAGTTCATTTAAAAGAGTTTTGTACCGGGTGTAAGTTTGAGACGAGTTTCGAGTCCTTAGCCACGAAGGTGTTATACTCAAGTTTCGGTCCATTATCCTGTTTTCCTTGGTATCGAGATGGGCCTTCATGACTATGAACTAGGTCATCCCAGTTTGTTTAGGCAGTACTCGACTTATAACGACTCCATAATATCATCGGAAGACATGATATGATGATACTTTTGAGTCTTTGGTCTGGTTGACCACTCTCCTCTCATCCACGAGTCCACTGAGCTTGAGTTTAGGTAAACCTTCGATCTTTGGGATAAATGGACCTTCATTTATACACTTGATATAATAAGGTTTCATCGAATCAAATAGCAAAGCATACGCTTTTTCCATTTGTTGAATTTACCAACTTCAACTCTAGGGCAACAAATTGAATAAGCTCCACCCTTTTATCGACTAGTTGGGGTACATCAATTTAAGCCATTTTAGGATCCTGATTTAAAAACGTTTAGAGCGGCTTAAAAACAGTTTTATAATCAACCTGTCTCTAATACCACTTGTTGTTCCCTATTCACTATCTTAAAAAACTGTTAAGTATGTAAAACAAGTTAATAGTGAATCAATGACTGAAAAGATATAAGTAAAACACTAAGTGTAATTTTCAACATCATATTCTTATTAGAAATGAATTAAAAGAATACGTTACCCTAGTACTTGCGGAATAGTACTAGGGATTGAAATGACAAAGTGTTGTAACTCCTCACTAAGCTCAGGCTAAGTCTGAGCACAACTACACGGAACCACTGAGCTATCTCAGGGACAAAGTTGTATTTGGAGGAGTGAAAGATGGCTTGTGTGTGTGTGTTTTACAATTCACAAGCTTAAACTTTCACTCCATCTCTTATGCTATTTATACAAGTATGAGTTTTAACTCTTTCCTAAGTGACAAGCGACAATTTGCGAGAAGACAAAATATTGATGTATTTTGTCTCTGTTTAAAAGACTATATTAGGTAAAGGGACCAAGTCACTTTCTTCATGTCGATCTTGATCTTTGATTCTAAAGGGAAACTTTCGGGATAAGTACTCCGTCTTATTCGTTTCAATGTAACCGTTTTATCCGCCCATTCTTCAATCTTCATAGTCTTGATCTTGGCCATTTTGTCTTGAGTGTAAGTAGTTGGTGAGGAGTTGAGAGATTCAGTGAGTTATTGTCATCACTCACTGAATCCACCATCTTCTTCTTGACTCAGTCTTCACTACTTAAGTTCCGCCTTACTGAGTGGAGAGACTACTTCTTCGCCTCATACTGAGTATCCTGAAGATGGCTCACTGAGAGACTATGCACTCAATGTCCTGTTAGTGTTTAACAATATAAATAATTAGGGTATTTTCTATTCAAATCCTAGATTAAGAGGTTTGGGTATTTACTGAACCCAACACTTATTTTTGTAACCAAACTAAGAATCAAAAAATCATTCCATATAATATAGTTTCATTGTCAAAATCTATTAATAATACTGATTGCTGTCTAAAAATTAATACATAATCTTAAATCAGTTTGTAGCATGTCAAAACATAAATATTGTTTCATTTCCTAAACCTATTTCGATCCATGAAGAACTTTGGAAAATTCAAAATTCTTAATATTTTGTTTTTTTTTTTTTTTATGAATAAGGGCGAACAATATATTAATAACCAAACCATACACAAATAAGAAAGATATGAACATGGCCACTCTTCCATGAACAGATAAAAAATTTGTAGCAAAATAATTACCAATGCTAAAATAACAACACCCAAACAATTTAGTCACCCTTAAGATTCACCAATACCATAACTCCATGACTACATTTCCTCAAAAATTAGTTCAATACAGATCAAACAATGCAAATTTGAACCATATTTACTGTGAAGAGCTAAAAGTCAGGCATCATCATGAGAGTTATAACAACCCTTACTCATCACTGAAGCAACACTGCAACATTAACTACATTTCGTGCATATCTCCATGTTTCTACACTGTATTAGCAGCTTTATCTCACTAAGCACAGTATACAAAATGGACAAGACATGTATCATCAAGCAGATAGATTGCTTCAATGTGAAACCATCCAACCTCCAATGGCCGTGTATTACTAGGACCAAGAAGTTTCATCTTGCACAATTATCTATTCCTAGCATCATGCACTACCCTCCAAGCTCATTTTACCCTCCTCGAAAGGAAACCTACTTTATGAAATACACTAATAACCCACTACTGAGACATAACCAGACAGTAATCTCAGTTACCTAACAAAAGCCTGGTAAGAACCTGAACTGGATATTCAAAGTAAATAAGCTATAAGAGACCAAATTACAATGCCGTTTTCTGAAATAAGCTTATATTCCTCAATTTTCGAAAAGCTGAAAAATTGAAGAAATAAAAAATAAATCCCTTTTATGTTGCAAACAAACTTGAACCTCAACTCTGCATATACAAGTGCATACTAGAACTTTCAAGTATACACCATATACTTGTGTCAGTCTATGGTAGGGCTGAGCATCAAATGTCCAAAATCGAACCGGACTGACAAAACCGACCGAGCCGACAAAAACGAGCCGACCCGACAACCCGTCGGTTCGGTTTTGGTTTCGTGTTTTACATGTTTTCGGTTTCAGGTCGGGTCGATTCGGTTCGACCCAAAACCGACAAAATTATACCTAAATACACCTAAACCGGACCGAACCGACGACGCGACACTAAACCGAACCGACCCGACGGCCTGTCGGTTTGGTTTCGGATAAGTTTTTCATGAATTTTGATTTTTGGTTTTGTTGGTTCGGGTCGGTTTTAGACCGATGATCAGCCCCAGTCCATGGTATTAATATTTTTCTTAAAGGTGATGCTATAGGACGAGTCACGCTTGATATTGATATTCCAAAACCCTACTATTTAAGTAAGTTGTCTCCCGTTGAGTAATGCTCTAGCGTTATTAGCTTGTCGGTGAAAAAGAAAACGCTAAGGGGCTGTTTGTCTCCCGTTGAGTAAGCACATTCATAAGTCGTTAGTCGATACGTGTTCATTGTTCCATTACTTCCATGGTACGTAGTATATATTTCTATTTACTAGTCAGAAATGATAACTACCACGTTGTAAATAATCTATATGGCTAGCTATGTTGGTTTGGTTGCACGAAAGAACATTATCATTCACTAGAAGGACATATCATTTCATATTTGCTTACACGTTTAACCATTAATTATTTCAAATTTAGTTATACTTCATTTCAGTCGATCAAACGAATAAATCATAAAACATTAAAACGTAACTAAAAGATAACTGACAGCACTCACTAAAGACATATACAAGTGTGCCAAAATCATATCAAAGGTTGGTGTTTCTTCAGGAATAAAGATTTTTATCACGAGGGGTAGTGGTAGAGCCGTAAGATGTAGAATTTGGAGTCAAGTAATTATTGCATTCACGAGATGTGTTGGGAGTATTGGGTCCAGAAATGTAAATGGTTATAAATTTCGCAATTTTTACAGGCCCAGTCGGTCCATCAAGCACTGGTTGGTTACTTGATGATTTACAACTCCCACTTACAATTCGTCGAACGTCTTGCTCTCGTAGCTCAGTTGGTTAGAGCACCCGTTTAGTAAGCGGGAGGTCTTGAGTTCGACTCTCAACGAGAGCAATCCTATAAAGAAACATTTTTATTTTATTTATTTATTTTTTATTTGGAAGCTGTCTTAAGACTGTAATGGGTACTTTTACACCTCTTCTACAATGTTTTTTATGTTTTAAGGTATCCATAACCTTTATTGGTATGTTTAGCTTTTTCCTTAAAGAAATTACATTTGAATTACCAATGTGTTGTATTTTCTACTGCCGGTTCATCCCGTACTTTTGATTTTCTGCTGAAAATCAATCTTTAACCAAAAATTCAAACAATTAACAAACCTCTAAAGTTAAAACAGAAAACAGATATCAAGAAAAAATGGAAATCGAATGTTGTTTGACTAACTTAGAAACCCAACTTTGCAAATTTCGGGTTTACGACTTTATCAAAAAAAAAAAAAAAAAAAAAAAAAAAAAAAAAAAATATAAATCGATTTATGCTTGACCCAATGGCCAATGTAAAGTTTCTAAATGCGTCCAGATACTCCGTACCTCTACTTCCAAGTCGTTAGCAAATAACCAATGCTCCAAAATTGACATCCTAGATTTCGGATGTCGAGTTAGGATTTCAAAACGATGGAGGTTGTACAAATTGTGATGCTTTTGAGATGCATTAAAAACTGAAATATTCTAAAATACATTATTTCCGAATGTTAACTTATGTGAATTAGTAAACAGGTCTTGTGTTAAGACTTGAAATAGGCAAAAGGGGGAATATGTTCTTTAATTAAATTTTTGAGAATTAGATGATTATTTTAATTTGAAAACTCGTTTTGTGAGATCGACAATCATACATAAATAGGATTACAAATTTGATAGTGACAATTTAGTCTTAATATGGGTATCGACGTTTGCTTTATATATATATCGATGAATAATTAGCAAAAAGGCATTAAAGGTGTTAAGGATTGTGATACGTGTTGTAGGGTTGTTTTGTGGTTTTCGGTGGTCCTAGACAATAATAAGAAAGAGGTCTTAATACACTTATAAACTAAAAAGAAATTGTATATAAACTTAAATTATATAACTTATATATGTTTAATATTATACGTATTTATATGCAAAACTAATAAAATGCCATTTGTAAGTTGAATAGTATGCGATTATCAGACATTATTTCCTTAGCCTCGGCGTGTTGACGTATCAAAGGGTCAACATTACAGTTTACTTTAGTGTTTATTTTATTGTTGCATTGTGGTTATCATGTGTCCACATTTTAGGCTAGTAAAATTCACGTTTTTATCCATGCAAGTTTCTATTTTATTGGCTAGTGGGTTAAGTTGTTACTTATCAGTTTGCATCTCTCTATATGTAAGTTTTTCTTTACTAGCAAATATGAATGAAGAAAAAATAGTTTAGGTCTTTATTTTTTTTATTGCTTGTTGTCACACCCCCAAATTACCTGTTTTGCAGCGGAATGGAATTCTTGGGGATTGACTGTCATAGCATCACAATCACAGTTATATTGAGCGACCTAAAGTGTCGTTTGGAAAATCGTCGTTTGATTTAATAAAATAATCGAGTTTACAAAGTAGGTCCCAAATGTAAATCAACTTGTGCGGAAATAAGTTTGTTATAATACAAACGATGTTTTAAAATCGTAAAACCCAAGTGAGACGCGTCGTCATCGCGACTCCATGATGTGTCCAAATCATGCCATGAAGTGAATGCCTTAGAAACCCGAGATAAAACATCTTAAAAGTGTCAACACAAAGGTTGAGTGAGTTCATAGAGTTTAAATTGAAATGTAAAGCCTTTCAAAATCGTTTATGCAATGAAAGGCATTGTAAATCCACTCGGTTCAAGTTCCGCCATACAAAACTTGCAGCCCGTGTATTCACAACCCATTGCCAAAGTGTATATAGTTTATGTTCAAGCCCAAATCGTCAAATGAGTTCACAAGATAGTGCCTAACTTAATGTATCCATAGTTACTTAATATAACACCTAATTAAATGCGGTTTCAAATTGTTCCATGACCATTAGTGCAATGATTATACCAAGACCATCGGTTCAATGAATGTACCATGACCATCGGTCAATGAATGTACAAAGACCATCGATCTAATGAATATACCAAGACCATCGGTCCAATGAATATACCAAGACCATCATCCAATGAATATACTATGGAAATACTACGTGGTAATACTGGTTACTTTGCATGACTAAACATTCGATTCGATTAAACATGTAGTTTCAAATAATCATGATAGTTATGAAAATAATTGAGCATGTATCTCCCCAAAACATTTATGAAAACAAGTAAAAGTAGGGCTATGGAACTCGCGTGTAATCCGTAAAAGTTTAAAGTACTTGTGTAAATGAAAGCAAGTAGTTGAGCATGTATCTCCCCAAAATAGTACAAAACAATTAAAAGTGGGGCTATGAAAACTCACTTGGTGGAATGATCACGAAGACAAAAGTGAGTACACCGAGATGTAATGTGATACGTTAATCTTGACCTATTGTGAAGGATATGATCGTCATGAGTTGCAATGTAATGTTATGCATGCACTTCATATGTTATTTATACCATTTGTGAGTTTTGAAAATATTACTAAATCGTCGAAAAATACTCTTTTGACGTCTTGACCCTTCAAAATGTCTTTACAAGTTTTTACGTCAAAATGTCATCCTACAATGGTTTTATAATGATTTTGGTGAAATTACTACTTTTAAATGCATAAACAATGTCGTCGGAAAAATCATGAAATCAACAAAAATGGCTTTGGAAAACTAGTCGTAAAACGGTGTCGTCGATCGTTAGAGAACGAACTCGACGGTTTTGGAAAGTTTGTATCGATATCTAGAAGTTTCGATTCGGGAGTTTTCGTTCAAAGGTCTCGATCATAAAGATATCAAGGGCTAAAGATGGTGGTTTTGCTAATTGTGTGCAGAAAATGAGTTTCGGCTAAGTTTGAACATCCATAATTAATTCACTATAAATCCGCTTTACAAACAGTTTGTTGTTTTGAAAAATATGGCCGATGAACTTGATTTTACTAGAAGACATTTCGTTCCAAAAGTTTCACAACCTCGTTAAAAGCAGCAAGAAACATGGTGGTTCTGTAATGTAACACTTGTAACGTAAAAATAATATAGTTTTTCGAAAATAATAGTTACGGCAACTTTATGAAAACGTGCATATCTTTGTCGTTTTAAATCCGTTTTCTCGTTTAATATGTCCTTAGCTTCAGATCGAAGTAAACTAATATATTTTTGACTAGTCGAAATAATTTGTGAAGCTTAAGGCTCGTTTTGACCGAACAAACTAAAAGCGCATCTTGAATTTTACGAAAACTATTTATTTCGTCGTCAAACTTTAAAATTCATAACTTCTTCGTTATAAGTCCGTTTTATCCGTTCAAAGGCCACGGATTCGTTTTAAAGTATATTTTCTAAATATCAAGGCCAAAGTTTCGTACCAATAGTAGGTTTTTCCAGAAATTGAAATAAGGACAGAACCTTTTAATACGTATTGAAAATAGTTTTCTCGGACAAAACCTATTCTAATCCCTTCAAATCAACCCCAAAACTAATCTAATCCTACCATACACCTTCTTAGGGTGTCATGGGTTCCTAATCACCATCAAGACCAAAGAATACCATGGGAATAATTATAGGATGACCAATATGTATATATAACTCAATAAATCATGAAAAATGGTATAAATCACATATCATGCATACTATCTCCAAAAATGAAAAGAAACATATGAGAATGAAAATGAAACATGAAAATGAAAGAAACTTGCTTACAAGTGAAAATGATGAGGTGAAAGTAACAAGGTAAATCCTAAATACTCTTGGTTTTTATTTCAAAACCAAATAAAGAGTATATACTAGATTGTGTTAAACTTGAGCTTGGAAAAACTTAATGATCTCTTGTTGGAACACAATGGGGCCGGCTATAGAAGGAAGAACAAGAGGAAGAGAATTTTACTTGACTTCAAAAATGGTTGAATGAAAATGAATGAAAAGTTAGATTTGAGTATAGATATGAATGTAGAAAATTTTGTCAATCCAATTAATGAAACCACCCCCTAACGGATTTTGTGGATCTTGTGTCCTCAAAATATCTTTTTTTTTTTTTTTTTTTTAAAAGTTGTATAATTTGTATAATTTGTAAAGAAAATGTAAGTAATTTGTAGAAATTTGTAACTTGTAGGATAAATGGAAATTTTGGTACAAGTGAGTTTTAGTAAATCAAAATAGAATGTAATGAGTTAATAAAATTGTAAAAATACTTTCCTTGTGAAATTTGGGTGATAAAATAATTATCGTATAATTTTTAAGAAAAGGCGTAACAATTAAACTTTAACGATTATAATACCAAATAAATTTGAAACACTAGGAAAACTAAAATATAGTTTTTATAAACTAAATGTAAGTTTAAAAATACCTGGGATCATTTTGAAAGTAACGGATTAAATGTTAAAATAATAACTCACGCGATAAAGTTTATTAAATATAAAAATTACGCGTTGAATGTGAAATAAAATGTCATGAATGAATTATCATGATGCAAATGATGTCAATGAAATATAGACTAATCTTAGTCCATATGAAATGTACGTGATATTATGATCATGAATCCGCCGCTAAACCATAAAGGTTCTGCGATTTGGAACAAGTAAACCAAGTTTACAATAAATGTTGAAATAATGAGGCATAAATTATGTAGAAATGACACAAAGTACGGGTTGTCACATTCGCCCATCAAAAAGGAATTCATCCACAATTCAATCGTTATTAGGTCTAACGGGTTTAGGGTTTGATGTGGTAAACTTTCCCATTCCCGAGCAAAACCCTCAAAGACTTTTGGTAACCGATTTTACTTAATCTCACAACTCATCAAACAAGAACTGCATGAGATTAGGCTAAATCGGTTTAGGTAACGACTTGTTTCTAGCTCGATCTTTGCAACTCATCAAACAAGAACTGTCGCGCGGATCAAGCTGAAACAAGTGGTTTGAAGAAAATCTTTTGAAAATTTGGCTCGATTACGATTGCTTACTCATATGAGACTACTACTCCGCATTGCATGATTCTTCTGAATTAGACATAGGTGATCGGGCTATGTATAATTTAGGAGTAACTATGCAATGCTTGGACTAATCGACTCATATGTTGTTTGGTGTTGAGTCAACTGATGTTAAAATTGTGATGAACATCGAGGAGAGAAGACATGGAGAAGTGTCGTTAAAATGATAGTTGAAGTAAAAAGAATTAAAATCCTCGTAAATGATAATAAATCGGAAAGAAAATAAAGTCGATAGATGAGAATATTTTACAACGAGTGGTTCAAAGAAACGTAGTACATCTTTAAGTTATAAAGTTTCGGATCGATGATTAGACATAAACTTGGTACGACATAGTACATAAGGAGAAATAAGGCTGTTAGTTTCGAACTTCTTGATCTTCCGCGTCGTTGATACCTTGACGAGCTCCTCCTCCTCCTTAACATATATACATTCCATGAGCACCTTCGACTTGTTGACCTTGGTTTTGAGGACATTGATTCCGATAGTGTCCTTGCTCCCGCATCGTAACATGTAACCATGGCCTTGCCTCTACAATTCTGGCAAGGTGTCGATTGTTGACACTTGTAACACTTAGCGGGACAAAGACCCGTGTGATGATACTTACATCGATTACATAGTGGGTAGGTTCCAAGATAACCTCTCGCCTTCTGGTGCGGCAACATATACCATTGCGGTTTCTTGCCCTCTTTCGTTTGTTGATGATGGTTAGTGTTGCGGTTTTGGTTGTTGTTGTTATAATCTCCTTGGTCGTTTTCCCATTTCCTTTTGTTGTTGTTGATTTGGTTATCGTCGTTGTTGTTGTTGTTTTGGTTATTGTAGTGGTTGGTGCAGTTGTTGTGGTTGTTGTTGTTTTGGTTAGTGTTGGGGTACTTGCCTCTTCACTACGGGCCATGAGCTTTTGAGTCAATTGAATAGCTTCCTCAATCGTTTGCGGTCGAAGAAGTCACATCGCCTTGAATAATTTGGGAGTCCTTGATGAAAGCCTCAGGTAGCTTCTCATTATCCGAAACCATAGATGGGCATAACACGCCAATTCTTGAAATCTTGAATGTAAGTGTCAATATCGTACCCAATAGTCCTTAGTTCATAGAATTACATCTCCAACTTCTTCACTTCGTGCGAGGACAAAACTTCTTAGTCACCAAACTCTTGAATTGCTCCCAGTAAGCTTGAAAGCATTCTCCATTCAATCGGTTGAGCATATGAATTCCACCACGACAATGCTCCATCGAGTAATGTACTTGTAGCATATTTGACCTTACTATCATCCGGCGATTACACGGCAAAAACACGAGACTCAATTTCTCGAACCATCGCACCATGGCGGTGGCTCCTTGATCCCTTTAAACTTGGTGGGATCTCCACTTTGAAATCCTTGTAAGAACGACTCTTAACTCCGGATCCTCTTGCATTTCCGATGGCGGCAGAAGTCTTGCGGCTACTGAAGATCATGACCTCGGCGGCACAATGACCACCGCTTCCTTTCAACTCTTAGAGCATTAGCAATGCTATCATTCACTAACTTCGAATAGCCGCTTGGGTCATTTCAAGCTGTAGCTTTCTTGATGCCATATCTTCTTCAAAACAAGAGGAAATGTGAGGCGTAGCAAAATCCGATGTTAATAATAAGCGCTTCAAAGAAATGTGATAAGAAACGATGAGTTTGAGGTTATTTTTCAAAATGATCGACGGTTTCCTACGAAATGGGTTATGATGTGTCGTAAGTGTTTCAAATGTATAATGGTTTAGAGACTTAATGTGTGAATAAAGTGTAACTCGACATGTTAGTGGTGAAACAAAGGAGTGAGAGCGACTTTGCCCTACTTAAGGGTTTATCTCGGCATTCGACGTTATCGGTGATGAGTCAATTGATATAAAAATTGTGATAGGGAATGACAAGGAATTCTCCACATTAGAGTATGAAGAAAGAATAATGGAATGGGCATTTAAGGGCATCCATGTGACAATCGTTAAGAAATGAAAGTAAATAACTCGAAAAAATGTACGTATAAACCGCATGTAAAGTGAACATGCACTTATGATGAAATGATGAGATGCTATGATAATGTAGTTATAGTCTAGGGTCAATGATGCAACCTAGTTCTCTATAACAAAGCTCGATGCCAATCATCACACCCCAAATTACATTTTTTGCGGTGAATGGAATTCACGAGGATTGGTGTCATAGCATCACAATCACAATTATATTGAGCGACCTAAAGTGTCGTTTGGAAAATACATCGTTTGATTTAATAAAATAATCGAGTTTACAAAGTAGGTCCCAAATGTAAATCAACTTGCGGAAATAAGTTTGTTATAATACAAACGATGTTTTAAAATCGTAAAACCCAAGTGAGACGCATCGTCATCGCGACTCCATGATGTGTCCAAATGCATGCCATGAAGTGAATGCCTTAGAAACACGAGATAAAAACATGCTAAAAGTGTCAACACAAAGGTTGAGTGAGTTCATAGAGTTTAAATTGAAATGTAAAGCCTTTCAAAATCGTTTATGCAGGCAAAGGCATTGTAAATCCACTCGGTTCAAGTTCCCCATACAAAACTTGCAACTGTGTATTCACAACCCATTGCCAAAGTGTATATAGTTTATGTTCAAGCCCAAATCGTCAAATGAGTTCACAAGATAGTGCCTAACTTAATGTATCCATAGTTACTTAATATAACACCTAATTAAATACGGTTTCAAATTGTTCCATGACCATTAGTGCAATGATTATACCAAGACCATCAGTTCAATGAATGTACCATGACCATCAGTCCAATGAATGTACCAAGACCATCAGTCTAATGAATATACCAAGACCATCAGTCCAATGAATATACCAAGACCATCAGTCCAATGAATATACTATGGAAATACTACGTATGGTAATACGGTTACTTTGCATGACTAAACATTCAGTTCAGTTAAACATGTAGTTTCAAATAATCATGATAGTTATGAAAATAATTGAGCATGTATCTCCCCCAAAACATTTATGAAAACAAGTAAAAGTAGGGGCTATGGAACTCACGGTAATCCGTAAAAGTTTAAAGTACTTGTGTAAATGAAAGCAAGTAGTTGAGCATGTATCTCCCCCAAAAATAGTACAAAACAATTAAAAGTGGGGCTATGAAAACTCACTTGGTGGAATGATGCGAAGACAAAAGTGAGTACACCGAGATGTAATGTGATACGTTAATCTTGACCTATTGTGAAGGATATGATACGTCATGAGTTGCAATGTAATGTTATGCATGCACTTCGTATGTTATTTATACCATTTGTGAGTTTTGAAAATATTACTCGTCGTCGAAAAATACTCTTTTGACGTCTTGACCCTTCAAAATGTCTTTACAAGTTTTACGTCAAAATGTCATCCTACAATGGTTTTATAATGATTTTGGTGAAATTACTACTTTTAAATGCATAAACAATGTCGTCGGAAAAATCATGAAATCAACAAAAATGGCTTTGAAAAACTAGTCGTAAAAGCGGTGTCGTCGATCGTTAGAGAACGAACTCGACGGTTTTGGAAAGTTTGTATCGATATCTAGAAGTTTCAGTTCAGGAGTTTTCGTTCAAAAGGTCTCGATCATAAAGATATCAAGGGCTAAAGATGGTGGTTTTGCTAATTGTGTGCGTAAAATGAGTTTCGGCTAAGTTTGAACATCCATAATTAATTCACTATAAATCCGCTTTACAAAGCAGGTTTGTTGTTTTGAAAAATATGGCCGATGAACTTGATTTTACTAGAAGACATTTCGTTCCAAAAGTTTCACAACCTCGTTAAAAGCAACAAGAAACATGGTCGTTCTGATTAATGTAACACTTGTAACGTAAAAATAATATAGTTTTCGTAAAATAATAGTTACGGCAACTTTATGAAAACGTGCATATCTTTGTCGTTTTAAATCCGTTTTCTCGTTTAATATGTCCTTAACCCGTATCGAAGTAAACTAATATATTTTTGACTAGTCGAAATAATTTGTGAAGCTTAAGGCTCGTTTTGACCCGAACAAACTAAAAGCGCATCTTTGAATTTTACGAAAACTATTTATTTCGTCGTCAAACTTTAAAAATTCATAACTTCTTCGTTATAAGTCCGTTTTTATCCGTTCAAAAGGCCACGGATTCGTTTTAAAGTATATTTTCTAAATATCAAGGCCAAAGTTTCGTACCAACAGTAGGTTTTTCCAGAAATTCGAAATAAGGACAGAACCTTTTTAATACGTATTGAAAATAGTTTTTCTCGGACAAAACCTATTCTAATCCCTTCAAATCAACCCCAAAACTAATCTAATCCTACCATACACCTTCTTAGGGTGTCATGGGTTCCTAATCACCATCAAGACCAAAGAATACCATGGGAATAATTATAGGATGACCAATATGTATATATAACTCAATAAATCATGAAAAATGGTATAAATCACATATCATGCATACTATCTCCAAAAATGAAAAGAAACATATGAGAATGAAAATGAAACATGAAAATGAAAGAAACTTGCTTACAAGTGAAAATGATGAGGTGAAAGTAACAAGGTAAATCCTAAATACTCTTGGTTTTTATTTCAAAACCAAATAAAGAGTATATACTAGATTGTGTTAAACTTGAGCTTGGAAAAACTTAATGATCTCTTGTTGGAACACAATGGGGGCCGGCTATAGAAGGAAGAACAAGAGGAAGAGAGAATTTTACTTGACTTCAAAAATGGTTGAATGAAAAATGAATGAAAAGTTAGATTTTAGTATAGATATGAATGTAGAAAATTTTGTCAATCCAATTAATGAAACCACCCCCCCCTAACCGGATTTTGTGGATCTTGTGTCCTCAAAATATCTTTTTTTTTTTTTTTTTTTTTTTTTTAAAAGTTGTATAATTTGTATAATTTGTAAAGAAAATGTAAGTAATTTGTAGAAATTTGTAACTTGTAGGATAAATGGAAATTTTGGTACAAGTGAGTTTTTAGTAAATCAAAATAGAATGTAATGAGTTAATAAAAATTGTAAAAATACTTTCCTTGTGAAATTTGGGTGATAAAATAATTATCGTATAATTTTAAAGAAAAAGACGTAACAATTAAACTTTAACGATTATAATACCAAATAAATTTGAAACACTAGGAAAACTAAAAATATAGTTTTTATAAACTAAATGTAAGTTTAAAAATACCTCGGGATCATTTTTGAAAGTAACGGATTAAATGTTAAAATAATAACTCACGCGATAAAGTTTATTAAATATAAAAATTACGCGTTGAATGTGAAATAAAATGTCATGAATGAATTATCATGATGCAAATGATGTCAATGAAATGTAGACTAATCTTAGTCCATATGAAATGTACGTGATGTTATGATCATGAATCCGCCGCTAAACCATAAAGGTTACGCGAATTTGGAACAAGTAAACCAAGTTTACAATAAATGTTGAAATAATGAGGCATAAATTATGTCGAGAAATGACCTGAAAGTACGGGTTGTCACACTTGTAGTTTTGTACGCTCGCCTTATCAATTCTCGTCTTTTTATCTAGTTTTTGAGAGATTGGCCATCTCAAATCGGTATCTCAACAATGGTGCACTCATTGTTGCATAGTATGGCTCCAAAATGTGATGTACAATCACTCTAAGAGTCCATGACATCCATAGTCGAATCGTCATCCAAACTCATTGCATCTCAAATAGCATTCACCGCCAACGCAAGGTCATCATCGAAAAACAATAATAAACCTTAGCCCTCATCTCACTAGTCGTTCACACTAACCAACGAGATACCAGCACACCAACCATCACCACGCCAAAACAAGAGCACAACAAATTATCACACCACCACCGGACACCCTTAAACTTACCATGGCCTTTGAAGGCCTACCCTCTCATTGAAAACAAGGTGATTAACAACCCACCTCCCAAAGTTTTTCATCACTCCCATTATCTATTACTATAGCCCTACTTACACTTCCACCTAAGCCTTTGCTACAAGCTCCTCTTTGACCACCTCAAACACTACATGTCATGTTTTGAACGTAGACATGATGCAAGATGACATGTTTAAAGGTTTTTGTTTTAAATTCCCGGACAAGTATCACCTCATTCACCAATGTAACGTGCCTGCATTCCTTTATTTTCAACAAGAACCTAGTCTCAGGGGCGGTACCAGGAAAAAACAACTGAGGGGGCAAACTCAAAGTAATAAAGCATGCATTATATATCATCACAAAATACTTGAAGTGCGAAAAGCGCACTAATAGAATATCTAATTTAATAAATCACTTTACTCATATCAATTTGGTAACTAATCGCGATTATTTTTAGAACTTGCTAACTTTATTAGAAACAAGGCCAAAGTGTTACAAAAGTACAAGTCTATATGATGCCAAACAAGACACTTAAGTAATGAATAATATATCGCGCATAAACTTGAAGAGTCTAGCACTAATAACAAGTTACCATCCATTTAAAACAAACAATTAACTATGATGTTGCAATGTATAACCAAAAGTAGTGATGAATTATAGTCAATTGCAATTTGCAAAATAACATGATTACACCAAGTTAAGAAACTATTAAACATCCATTTTGAATAATGTAGGCAACTAAGAATAACCCTTAAATTGGCTAAATGGCTACCGCCTTAAACTCACAAATACACAATCCAATCACAAAGTGACACAATTACACAAACATATTAACATAGTATTAAATCAAAGCCTCATAATTTATGCTAAAAAACAACAATCGTAAAAAGCACTTTGTAAAACCTTAAAATTAACAAATTGAAAATTTTACCTTTTCACTTGGATTAGCCTTCTTCCAATAATTTTTATCATGTAAAATTGTAACTGAACATGTTTGTATTTTTGCTTGATTGTCGCTTAAATTTTGAAACCCACTAACACACGATGTGCTTAAGAAATAAACTGTTGCCACTCTTTTGTTGTCGATGTTGCCGCTTAGTTTTTTACTTTGGGATGTGAGGGCAAATTTAGAATATTACAAAAACACTCCTAAAAACTAATTTTTTCTAAAAAATTTGACATGTTTGTGAGGCATTGCCCTTCCGCCCCACTAGTGCGACCTCGCCTAGTCTACCAAAAAAAGCACCATCCATGGCTATTCAACGTGTACTATAGCAACTTTGGCCTTGAGGAAATATAGGCCCTTTTTTTACGGCAAGGATTGATACGTGTTGATATGTTGAAGGGGTCAACATTACAGTTTATTTTAGTGTTGCATAGTGGTCATTATGTGTCAACATTTTAGGCTAGTAAATGCACGTTTCTATCCTTGTAAGTTTCTATTTTATTGGCTAGCGGGTTAAGTTGTTAGTTATCAGTTTGCATCTTTCATCTATACATGTAAGTTTTGCATTAGTAGCAAGTATGAATGAAGAAAAATAGTTTAAGTCTTTATCAATCTTTATTGCTTGGAGTCTTGCCTGCTGAAAAGGCCTTATCATTTCTCGTCTCTTTATCTAGTTCTTGGGATACTGATCATATCAAATCGGTCTCTTAACAATGGTCCTTTCATTGTTGGGTACTATGCCTCCAAAATTTAACACACCATCACTCTAAGAGTCCATGACGTCCATAGTCAACTCATTATCCAAACTCATTGCATCTCAAACCGCATTCACCCCCAACTCGAGATTATCATCGAAAAACAACAATAAACCTTAGCCCTCATCTAACCATTCGTTCAAACTAACCAACGAGATACCAAAACATAAAACATCGCCACGCCTCAAACAATCACATAACAAATTATCACACTACCACTGAACATCTCTAAACTCACCATAGGTTTTGAATGTCCCAAACCTCTCATTAAATACAAGGTGATTAACCAATCTCCCTCTTAAAGTTTTTCATCACTCCCATTATCAGCTACTACAACCCTATTTACACTTACACCTGAGCCTTTGCTACAAGCTCCTTTTCGACCACCTCAAACACTACATGTCAAGTGTTTGAACGTGACCATGATGCAAGATAACAGGTTTAAAGGTTCAAACACTTGACATCATTAAAGGTTCAGACCTTTAAACCTGTTATCTTGCATCATGGTCACGTTCAAACACTTGACATGTAGTGTTTGAGGTGGTCGAAAAGGAGCTTGTAGCAAAGGCTCAGGTGTAAGTGTAAATAGGGTTGTAGTAGCAGATAATGAGAGTGATGAAAAACTTTCAGAGGGATATTGGTTAATCACCTTGTATTTAATGAGAGGTTTGGGACATTCAAAAGCTATGGTGAGTTTAGGGGTGTTCAGTGGTAGTGTGATAATTTGTTATGTGATTGTTTGAGGCGTGGCGATGTTTTATGTTTTGGTATCTCGCTGGTTAGTTGAGCGAATGGTTAGTTGAACGAATGGTTGGATGAGGGCTGGGTTTGTTGTTGTTTTCGATGATAATCTGAGTTGAGGTGAATGCGCTTGAGATGCGTGAGTTGGATAATGAGTTGACTATGGACGTCATGGACTCTTAGAGTGATGGTGTGTTAAATTTTGGAGGCATAGTACCCAACAATGAAAGGACCATTGTTAAGAGACCGATTTGATATGATCAGTATCCCAAGAACTAGATAAAGAGACGAGAAATGATAAGGCCTTTTCAGCGGGCAAGACTCCAAACAATAAAGATTGATAAAGACTTAAACTATTTTTCTTCATTCATACTTGCTACTAATGCAAAGCTTACATGTATAGATGAAAGATGCAAACTGATAACTAACAACTTAACCCGCTAGCCAATAAAATAGAAACTTACAAGGATAGAAACGTGCATTTACTAGCCTAAAATGTTGACACATAATGACCACTATGCAACACTAAAATAAACTGTAATGTTGACCCCTTCAACATATCAACACGTATCAATCCTTGCCGTAAAAAAAGGGCCTATATATCCTCAAGGCCAAAGTTGCTATAGTACACGTTGAATAGCCATGGATGGTGCTGGTGACAAGGCGGGTCATGTGGGGGCGGTGGGGCGTTGCTCATTAAACATGTCAAATTTTTTTAGAAAAAAATTAGTTTTTAGGAGTGTTTTTGTAATATTCTATATTTGCCCTCACATCCCAATGTAAAAACTAAGCGGCAACATCGACAACAAAAGAGTGGCAACGCTTATTTCTTAAGCACATCGTGGTGTTAGTGGGTTTCAAAATTTAAGCGACAATCACAAAAATACAAACATGTTCGCATAATTTTACATGATAAAATTATTGGAAGAAGGCTAATCCAAGTGAAAAGGTAAAATTTTCAATTTGTTAATTTTAAGGTTTTACAAAGTGCTTTTTACGATTGTTGTTTTTAGCATAAATTATGAGGCTTTGATTTAATACTATGTTAATATGTTTGTGTAATTGTGTCACTGTGTGATTGGATGTGTATTTATGAGTTTAAGCGAGCCATTTAGCCAATTTAAGGGTTATTCTTAGTTGCTACATTATTCAAAATGGATGTTTAATAGTTTCTTAACTTGGTGTAATCATGTTATTTGTCAAATTGCAATTGACTATAATTCATCACTACTGGTTATACATTGCAACATCATAGTTAATTGTTTGTTTTAAATGGATGGTAACTTGTTATTAGTGCTAGACTCTTCAAGTTTATGCGCGATATATTATTCATTACTTAAGTGTCTTGTTTGGCATCATATAGAATTGTACTTTTGTAACACTTTGGCCTTGTTTCTAATAAAGTTAGCAAGTTCTAAAAATAATCACGATTAGTTACCAAATTGATATGAGTAAAGTGATTTATTAAATTAGAACATTCTATTAGTGCGCTTTCTTCGCACTTCAAGTATTTTGTGATGATATATAATGCATGCTTTATTACTTTGAGTTTGCCCCCTCAATTGTTTTTTCCTGGTACCGCCCCTGGTTGACATGTTGAAGGGGTCAACATTACAGGTTATTTTAGTTTTGCATAATGGTCATCATGTGTCATGTTTTAGGCTAGTAAAATGCACGTTTTCTATCCATACATGTTTC
This sequence comes from Chrysanthemum lavandulifolium, assembly GCA_022545495.1. NCBI lineage: Eukaryota > Viridiplantae > Streptophyta > Magnoliopsida > Asterales > Asteraceae > Chrysanthemum > Chrysanthemum lavandulifolium. Next base: position 171,378,894 of record CM040244.1, read on the forward strand.
TATTATACTGGCTACTAGGTTAAGTTGTTAGTTATCAGTTTGCATCTTTCAATTATATATGTAAGCTTTGCATTAGTAGCAAATATGAATGAAGAAGAAATAGTTTAAGTCTTTATCTCTGTTAGTCTTGCCCACTCAAATGGCTTTATCAAATCTTGTTTCTTTATCTAGTTTTTCAGAGATTTATCATTTCAAATTTGTCTCTCAACAGATTGTGTTATTATTCTTGATTTCCAATCTCTTATTTGATGTAGAATCATAAACATATGCAAATTTTATGCTACTTTAACGAAATATTTATGTAAAAAAAGTACTAAACTTGCCACCCTTTCTTCTTCAGGGTAGCGAACAAATTTTTTTATTTCTGAGGGTTATATACTTTCAAATTCATCTTCTTTAGGGTATTTTCATGAACAGTTGGACATTTTTGCCCCTCTTACCCACAAGAGCAAATGATGACAAGTATGATACTTTTTTTTTATAATTTGCCCTAGTTTTTAATTATGTTAAATTTTGGATAGGTATTAAGATAAATTATTTAATGATTTATAATTGTGTTAAATCTATGATAAAAATGTTTTGTTTTAAGTTTACACTATTTACTTATTAAGATAATTTAGTTCCACCAGCCACTTCCATTTGCAAAGGACATGAGTTTAAATAAGTATCTGCGTGCATGGGCGACGTGGGGTTCAAATAAGCACTTTTAACCCTTACCATTTAGGCGGGAAAAGCCGTTACAACCATTTCATCATTTCATTTGTATATAACACAATTCATTTTACATTTGTAAGCGGTTTTGATTTTGTAATTCTCTCTTGTAATAAACTTCTACAAGTCAGTAAGCCATTAACTAATTCTTGAGCTCAATTCTTATTTGAATCTCCTTGATTCCTGTAAGAGTGTATCAACTGATATCAAAGCAGTCAATTCCGGCATCTTATCCCATAAACCTATTGAGTTTGATCGTCACGATCAAATTACGCCAAAATACATTCGTTTCCCTATCACAAATCGTTACCCTTGTTAATTCTTATTCCGTTTTCTTAGCCAAAACACGCTTTCCGTCGGCTAGTACATTATTTATTATTTAAAAAAGTATCATACTTGCCATTTCCTCTTACGGGTAATAGGGCAAAATGTCCAACTGTTCATGAAAATACCCTAAAGAGGATTAATTTGAAAGTATATTACCCTCAGAAATAAAAAATTTTGTTCGCTACCCTGAAGAAGAAAGGGTGGCAAGTTTAATACTTTTTTTAGCTATTTGCCCTACTATTTTAAGATTAAATTGCAAAAATCATCCTTTTGGTTTGGCTAAATTGCAGATTTCGTCCTTATGGTTTCGAAATTGCAGGCGGATTCCTAGTGGGAAGTGTAGAAACGTATGGGGGAGGGGGGTTGAATACGTTTTTATTTTAAAATCTAGAAATATTTCGTAACAAATTCCCGGTCAAGTATGGCAAAATATAAATAGTGGTTCCAACAGTTATAACAACTATATATATCGTAGATTATGTCACAAACATAAATACAATATATTTACCAAGCCAAGAGACATATATTATCAACACAATATAAATAACCAATCACATAAACATAATAAAGACATAAACACAATAATAAGCAATAAAAGAGAATATAAATGTAAAGCAATAAGTAAAAGAAAGCGCAAACCAAACATGATGATTTATAGTGGTTCGGTCACAAATCTCCTCTTCGCCCTAATCCACTCCTCGAGTATCCAACTCGAGAGTTACTTCACTAATCAACAGGCTCCCTTTTCAGCGGAGAAAACCAAACAACGTCGCTTACACTTTTTCCAGTACAAAGCTAAATATTGAGTCCTTCTTCGGGTACAACCAAACCATTATGTTCTATGGCCTAACATAACAGGCCTTGTGTATTAAGGTCTAAAAACATAAACCGGGTCGCTTACATTATTTTTTGACATTAAGCTAAATGTCGAGTTCTAATCTTAACTAGAACCAATCTACCACATACCCTTGTATTTTGAGGACTAAAATAATAACTGAATGTCACACCTATGTTCTGGATTAACAAACTAGTCAGATCTAACTATGCCATAATATTGGAAGACATGGACTCAATCTACATGTAACAAATGTTACAAATTGACCAACTAGACTACATAACTTCGTATCTAGATGATAAAGATAGTTCTTCTCTTGCAGTTGAGGAAGAAAAAAGGAATCACATTTAAACAAGCTAAATGATCAAAGAAGGAGAGGATAAGAGAACAGAAAGTTGTGTGCTCAAGAGGTGTCAAAAACTGTTATAAATGGTCTAGTTTTTATAGCCACAAAGAGGAGCGTAGACGGTCCCAAATATATGGACGGTCCCATATATATATCTGGGATTGTCCCCCTATAAAGGATCGTCCATAAGACACTTCTTTTTTGTTCTGTTGTGGTGAAATGTTTATTTGGTTAAAGTGGTATCCTTTTTGGGGGGAAAACCATACTTTTGAATATTTACCTTAAATAAAACATTTCTTAAAATAGAAACATAATTTGTATAATTTATTTTTGTAAAAAGGTTTTGTAATATTTATAAAAATGTGAGGTTTAAGGACAAAAATAATTCTTTGATCACTTAACTAGTTTCGTATATTGTTTGTTCATACCTTAAGTGATTCAGACTTGAGACGTCGAGAGATGTTGATGCATCCATGCATTGATGATTTGTGTTTACGAGTAACTTGTGCACTTTACATTATGTATTACAAGTTGCATAGTTTTCATCATTAAAATACAAAGAGACTATATAGATTAAATGTCATAACGTTTGCACTAATAATGTCCCCCTTTTTTATGATGACAAAATATGTAAACTATAACTCATAGTAAAGTGTAAAAGTTACTCATTTACACTCCTTCTCCCTTTTTTGTCAAAACAAAAATGTGTCACCGATGTAGAAATAGAAAGAAGATCGACGAAAATAAGAGAGATTTATTTGCTTCATCATCTAGCGAGCTTGTACAAATTAGAAGAACGAAGTATTGTAGAAATTGGGCGAGCTTGCATCATCCTAGTAAAGTCTTGCACCTTTGAGCTTCCCCTAGCTCATTGCATCACATGATTAATTCATCCCTTGAAAATTGATTCTAACGCATCCATTGATCAAATTAGTTAGAAACAGTGCATGCAGGATCTTCACAAATACTCCTCTTGTTTGAAGCATCAAGTAAGTTAGAAGTAAACAAGTGCTACAAAACATAGTTAGTAGACAAGTGCACATATATATAATTATGGTGATATATATATATATATATATATATATATATATATATATATATATATATATATATATATATATATATATATATATATATATATATATATATATTACTATAAAGCATGCATATCCCCAACCAAAACCCAACCCTCCATCTTTAAGATTCAGCCACCCATACCTACATCAAAGCCTAAATTTACACACACCAAACCAACATCCAACCCTAAAAACTTACCAAAACCACATAAACCTACCATACAAACCAATACCAAATAAATACCATGCACCAAAACAATTCACTTCCACTTTATATATTTACCAATAAAAAAACAGACACAAGTAAAACACTCTCAATCTCCCACCTAACTCTCATCTCACATACTCAATTAACACTCATCTCACACCTCACACCCACACCAGCAGCACCGGCGCCGCCACCACTCAACCGACGACACTACTATCCTACGCCACCCCACCGAACTCTACGAACACAAAAACCAACGCTCAACCGAATATTTTTGAAGATTTCTTTGAGGTATTTTGATAGATCTATGATTTTTTTTAGATATATAGTTTTTTTTGTAGAACTATAATTTTTGGGTGGATTAATTGACTTTTTTTTGTAGAACTATAATTGAATGAATCTGATGATGCTCCGAAAATCATGATCTAAATAGACTAAACTAAAGTTGTGATGGCATAACTGAAGCCTAGAAATGAATCTCAAAAACACATACAAAAGTATAAAAATTGAACAAACTATATAACCACCAAAAATTCCGAAAAATTGAACAAACTGTTTTTAGATCTATATATATATTTTTTTGTAGATCTAACGTTTTTCGATTTTTTTTGCAGATCTAACGTTTTTCGATATTTTATTTTTGCAGATCTAACGTTTTTTATATTATTTTTGTTAGTCCGGTTGCAGCCACCTACCGCCGCTTTCCGTTGCAGTACCCGTCGCTCTCTCGCCAGATAAAGTTACCATTTTCGCCGGAAAAGTTGTGTCGCTGCCGGAAATTGTTGTTATGGCTGGAAAAAGTATGGTTTATTCTTAAAAGTGTTGTTAATATGTGTTATAATATGTGTTACTTCATCTATTCATTTACTCTTTTTTTTAAAAACACACTCCCATCTAAAAAAGAGGACACAAAGATTTACTTTCATCTATTCATTTACTTTTCTAAAAACACATAACATATCTCTCCCATAAACAAACGCATCTCCCATAAACAAACACAACAACCACTGTCATATGTTCCATCCCTCGAAACTCCGCAGAAGCTTTAAGGTATTTTGATGAGTTTCTTTTTATAGATCTATATAATTTTGATTTCTTTTGATTCCATTTAATAAATCATTTTCGTAGCTTTTTATTTTTATTAATTCTTGGGTCTTTATAAATCTGAATATTTTTCGAGTTTTTATATTAATAGGTTTTTTTATTTAATAAATTTGATTTGTTGAGTTATTTTTAAATTTGATTCTTTTATAAATCTGATTCTTTTTAAGTTTGTTGATTTTTATGAGTTTTATTTAAAAAGATATAAATATTTTTTTATTATATATCAGTTTCTTTCTATTTATTTTTTCAAATCTGATTTCTTTTTAAAAGTAAGTTTTTTTTTTTTCTTTTTCATAGATATGTTTACGTTTGTGACAGATCTGATTTTCTATTGCGCTTCCATTTCAAGAAACCACCACCGCCACCGCCGGGTCTGCTCGCCGCCGCTGGGTCTGCTCGCCGCCGCTGCCTCCACCAGAATCTGCTGCTGCCGCGGGCAATAGACGGTTTCTTTTTCACAGCAGTTGGTATTTTTTGTTATAAAAGTTATTGTTATTTTGTTTCGTCAGTTCTTGTAAATTTGCTTAAAATTTTATTGTAGTATTTGTTTTAAAGGCCAAGTAATTTTGTTTATTTTTTTGTTATATGGATTATGTAAATTTCGCTATAGTGTTTTTGTTTTTATGCCGATTTATTTGTGTATACTTTTTTTTTTGGTAAAAGATTAATAGGGTATTTTGATGTGTATTTTTGTGTGGAACCGAAGATTGTGGCAATTTGTCGAGGCTTTTTTGTGGTAAATTCAACATATTTAGCCTTTAGTTTGTTAGATTCAATGGGTTTTTCTTTTCTTTTAGATCTAACAAGTTAGCCAATGATTATGGATTTTTAGTCGGTGTTTTGATTTGTTTGATGAGACTTTTTATCTTGTGCAATATGTGAAATGTTCCAGCGGTGATGATAAGGAATTTTGAAAAAAATGTGAAAATATAAAATTTGAAGATGGTAGTAGTATGCAAGAATTAAAAGATATATTTAATAAAAAAAGCAATGTGTGCACGAGAAAGAGCAGAAAAATCTGTGTATAAACGACAAAGAGGATGATAAATTTTTTGAATACCTTTAGAATGGGCAGATTTGGGAATAAAAAAAGAGGTTAAAAAGAGGTCGGTTGAATTTTGAAAGCAAACACACGTGTCACTGTAACAGCGTTAGGTTTATTCTTTAACAGCGTGTTTTCCAATGTTTTTTTACAGAAATTTTGAATTGCATTGAAAATGGATAAAAGTTGAGCGAAAATATTGTTTTCAAAACTAAATCCGGGCGTCACAAGTTTTTTTCAAAAAAATTTGAATTGCGTTTGGAACAGTTTTTAAAATTTTAGAAACCCCATGTATTATTTTAAAATTTCCTGCCCCGAGACTTGTACTAAAGTTAGATTTAGATATTTTGGTATGAGTGATGATTTGCCCACATTGAGTTTTGATTTGCACACTCATATGTACAAGTAGTTAAAGCTGAATATATAAACAGTACAACCGGTTAATGCACAAGTTGGAGTGTCCTAATAAAAACATTGAGTGTACGAATCATTGGGAATGTTGGGCTATTGGGAAGGGTGACTGTTAAGTCTCCAAGAAAAAATTCATTGAGAAGAGTGGCTATGTTAAGTCACAAGACAAATTTCATAAGGAGAATTTCATTAGTACAGGCTTTTTGGCAAGTGCAAACTCAAAATGTATAGTAGGGATGTAAAAGGATAGTAAAGAGTAAATTATAGGTTTGTAGAATGTGAAAGCATGATATGGAGAGTATAATTAATTAAAGTTTTGTTATTGTTAGAAAAATAAGATAAATCCAATAAATAAATTATTGTTGTATCTAATAATTTAACATACATTGTGTTGAGTTAACATACACATCAATCGTAGCCACCACAAATATGTGTCACGACTATTACCTTTAAACAAAGTGCGCAACTATCGTTAAAAATTATACACCGCTAAGTTTGTTGTTTAGTATGATTTTTTATTTTTTCATTTTTATTTATTTATTTATTTATTTTTTAATCAAAATCTGTTTGTTAAAATTGTAATAACTAACTTCGGAGAACAAGCATAATATATGTTAAATGTTCAGAAAAAATCGCAACTCAATAAATTTAGAGACTACAACCCACTAACCATAAATGGTAAAATTCTATGTGAAAATTATGTCATCGCTTTACGCAAATAACCTATTATTAAAATATCAATCTATAATCGTGACTTAAAACATTCGGAACACATACATACAAATGGATGCTACTAGATTTTGTTGGAAACTATGCATTATCGCAGCTTATGCAACCATGCCATCGAAACGGTTATTTGAAATGAATTCTACGACGCTACAAATACGATTTGTCAAAGAAAAACACATGTTGTTTAAACTTTGTCGAAAACCAAACATCACGCCGCTAAGCGCGGGTACTAAAACCGCGCCTCAAAATTATGATTCCTTATGATACAAAAAAAAACCGCCGCTAAGCGTGGGTACTAAAACAGCGCCCTCAAAATTATGATTCGCCCTCAAAATTTGGTCGGATCTAAAACCGCGCCCTAAAAATTACGTGAGTACCTACTATACATTTCCGCTAACCATTCCATAAGAAAAGAATTCCTAGCGCTACAAAACAATTTGTTGAAAGAAAAGTCTTTCTTGAAACTTTGTTAAAACTAGACACATTGTTGCTAGTACGGGTACTTTAAGCGGTACCTTGGCGCCATCTGGTCGTCTTTCTAAAACCATGATATGCACGAGAACCATGTTATACCATGTCGTTGTTGTGCAATTATGCCTTCGGGAAAACAACTATTCGGAAACGATTCCCAACGCTACTGATACAATTTACGTAAAAGAATTGTCCGCCGCCAAAATATTGTCCAAAAAAAATTACATGTTGAATAAGTTGTTTGCCGGGAAATAATCGTCGCCACCACTATAGCTTCAAAAAAACACAATAATCGAATGCCAATTTAGTCAACGAAAATAATAATAAATAAATAAATAAATAAGTAGATAAATAAATAAAAGTACCATAAACCACAACAATCTATAAAAAAAATTACATGTTGAATAAGATGTTTGCCGGTAAATAATCGTCGCCACCCCTATACCTTCATAAAAACACAATAATCTATTGTCGTTGTTGTGCAATCATGCCTTCAGAAAAAGTGCTCTTCGAAAAGGATTCCCAGGCGATACATATACAAATTTTGGAAAAAAAAATTATTCGCCGCAGAATTTTGTCGAAAATTAAACACCGTTGCCGCTAAGCGCGGTACTCTGCTAGATACCACCGCCGCAAGACATGGCTACTCTGCTGAATACCGTTGCCGCTCTGTGGACACTCGACTAGAAACCGCTGCCGTTAGAAACCGATGCCGCTGAGGCACGGTACTCGCTTATATATATATATATATATATATATATATATATATATATATATATATATATATATATATATATATATATATATATATATATATATATATATATATATATATATATAGTGTGGATCAAATAAAAGTATGTAATGATAAAAAGGATAAAAAGGGTTAAAATGTAACATTTATCATTTGATTAAAATGGGTATTTTAGACATTTAACCCACTACCCTTTTAATTGCTCATTTAAGTTCATTTAACCTCACGTTTTAATTTGCCTAATTCTTTTAATTTCTCGTGTTGTTAAACTTTTTTAATATACTGGTAAATTTACATTATTTTTGTCCTTGTCAAAGTAGTAAATGCGAAAAAAAGTCACAATTAACCTTTTTTTTTTTATTTTTTTATCAATGTTTGCACTAACGTATTATTATGTGGATGTTATAAATTATGTATCATTTTTTTTTACTAATTTTGTCAAAGTGTTAAAGTTCACATATATCAATAATCATTTTTGTGTGTTAGGATACTAAGCGTTTAATTTGAAATGTAGCAAAAAAGTTAGTGTGTCACTACAAATGTACTAGAATTTTAACGTGACACTATATATGTATTACAGTAAGAATTTAATGTTACACTACAAATGTGTCAAAAATTCGTGTGTCACTATATATGTATCATCAAACTCAGTGTGTCACTATAAATGTATCTTGAAACTAAGTGAGTCATTATAAATGTATCATGAACTTGGTATTGTATAACACATCATGAAATTAATTGAGTCACTATAAATATATCATGAAACTAAGTGTGTCACAAAAAAAATACGTTAAAATAGTTAGTGGGTCACTAGAAATATATCATGAAACTAAGTGTGTCATAAAAAGTGTGTCAAAAACTTGGTGTGTCATTTGAAATATATCATGAAACTTAGTGTGTCAAAAGATTTAATTTGTCACTAAAAATTTGTCGCAAAGTGTGTCAAAAAATTTAGTTGCAAAAATTTGTGTGTCACACCAAAAATGTGTCACTTAATCTATGTATGAACATATTTGAAGTGACACTATAAATAAAAATTGTATGTATAAAAGAACGTATTGTCTTTTATAAATGAACGTATTGTGTCATAAAAGAATTTCAATGAACTTAATGTGTCATAAAAGAACGTATTGTCTCACCATAAATATAATAAAAACAATTAATTGTATTATAATTTGAATGAAAAAAGTTTGAAATGGGTCAAAGAACCACAATTTGATTTACCAGAGTTGCCCTTCATTTATGTATAATTATGATATTAACATTTAAATATTTACTAAACCACCATTATTGATCTCATCCATTGATCATTTTTTGCTAGCTACATCCAAGGACTAAAAATCCTTCTTATCCTTTCTACACTAATTCACATTTTACAATAACCAACCTCTATATATATATATATATATATATATATATATATATATATATATATATATATATATATATATATATATATATATATATATATATATATATATATATATAAGACACTATCGGTGAACAAGACATGCATGACTTAGATATGAATACTCTATAGTATGACACAAAAGAATTGAAACTAGACATATGCAATCATTTTTTTATAATGACAACCTAAATGATAGACAGCATTAAGATGCATGCTTAGGAGTAAGACGCGACCGACACCCTTCATTATAATTGTTTAACCAATTATACCAACTTTAATCAACGAGAAAGTAATTCGTTTATTGATTGACTTAACATTATCTAACTTCCTCCAAGAAAGTGAGGAATCAATACACGTGTTTAATAACTTGGCGATATGGGTTGATAATGAAGACGATATGCTCATGGATGAGAATGAAAATGACTCTTTATAGTGAAAAAGTGGGGAAGGATGAACAAAAATGAAAAGGAAAGGTGTTGAGCCAAGGTTGGCATGGACGGTGTGAATTAACAAATCGTTTGTACTGACATTGAGTGAAGATAAAAAGAGATGAGGAAGATGGGAGACTTCTTATTAGAAGTTGGTGGTTTAATTTTGGCATATGTTGAAGAAGATAAGAGGAAATGTGTGTGTGTGAAGAAATCATGAAAGGACCATTTTCACTCACAATGGTATGCATGGCATGTTCAATGAAGGTGCATGCGATCCTAGTTTTGTTAGGTGTGTTATCAAGAAGAAGTAGATGTGAGAAAAGAAGAGAGGTGGTAGTGTGGACTATGATTATGTTCTCAAAAGTGAGGAAGAAGAAGAAGAGGTTCCTATAATTGATGAAGTTTTCATGGGTGCACTTGGTGGAATGATTGTTATCCTAGGATTTTTACAAGGTTGAGAAGAAGAAACCATTGTAAGAGCCATGGGAAGTGAAAAATAAAATGAAGAAAATGAAGGAGATGAAGAAGAAGAGTAAATAGGGTGTTGATTAAATAATCAAAATATTATTCATTTTGTGCAAAGCATGTCATGGGAAAAATGGGAATCTAAATGTTGTTCATCCAAACAGAAAAACTGGTATGGGAAATGGTAAGTCAAAGATGCAAAAAAAATAATAATAAAAAAAAAATAGTGAACCATTCCGTGACACCTTTACTGGGGACTGTCCTGTAAATAGTGGACGGTCCCGTATATATAAGGGACCATCCATGTGTTTCTGGGACCGTCGTCAATGGGGGTGCGGTGTTTTTCCAGTTTTCTCTGTTTTTCCCAGTTTATGTGAAATAATCAACGGATGGAAATAATCAAAAGATTGATTATGTGAGTATCATATTGCCATTAAGAAAGAAAAGAATTGGGCAATAATGATTAAGGAATGATTTAGGGTAAAGAATGTTTATAGAAATGTTGGGATTGTGTGGAAAGGTGTGAATAATCATTTGTTGGATAAGAAGATAATTTACAAATGATTAGAGAATGTTTAAAAAGAAGAGAGGTGTAAATAATGAGTGAAGAATGTAGAGAAGTGTGGGAATTTGTGAAGTGAGCTTGAGAATTAAGAAATATATAAGTAAAATGTTGAATGAGGAAAGTAATTAGGTTGACAGTGTCAAGACAATTTGTGGTTAGCATATGAAGAGCTTCATTTGTGAAGTTACGTAGCTCTTTCTCGATCATTGAGACTGTTCATAGAATGATCATACGACGACGGATGAACAAAGTTAAATCCTCATTTCGTATGAAGTGAACTAAACAATAAAAATCTATGACAAACCTATGAAATGAAATGAACCACGAATCACTTATGTAGGAACTCATAAGTCCTTTATCACCCGAAGGTTGATGTTAGCTTTCAGCTTAAGGATGAGCATTTTAACTTATGTAGTTAAAAGGCTTGAATATGAATTTTTAGATATGCGCTTTAACGTTTGCGATCACAATCTAAACTTACTTGAATATTTCGAACGAAATATTTAAGTTGTCAAAACCACTTGGAGGAGTATTAGATTTGTATCTAACCTTTCCTAGAAAAAAGAGTGGATTATTTAAAGGAGAGCGAGATGATGATTAAGGAAATGTGTGCATGAAGACTCTGGGAAATTTAAGATCATTTTACGACTATTATGACCGTTTGTGGCACTAGAGACCAAAAAAAATATATTTTAGTGTGAGGAGATATATGCCTAGATGCATAAGACTCATAGGTTTAAGCATGTAAGCGCATTTAAGCGTGCATCGACACAATAATCAAAGAGATTAAGTGTAAGACTATATGACATCTAAGAGGTTATCATAATAGGCATACCTAGTCCGTTATATATCAAACCGACATAGTTTGGGTACACAAATAACACGTAAGTAATGTAAAGAGATGCATACGAAAATGATTACTTCAAATGCAAACATTAAGTAAAACATTAACAATTAGCACTTAAGAGCATGTATCATGGATATATATCACAAGATATAATATTAGAATAGCTAACCAAAAAAACCTCTCTAATAAACACACATTCAATAACTAAGCAAACAAACATTGAGCATTTAAGAAAGCATGAAGACATATAATCATATTCACAAGAACAAATTGTCATTTTGAAACTTCAAAAAACACATATGTGAGGTCGCTAAGGAGAATCCTAATTACTACTTGTTTAAAATGAAATCCTACTGGGAAACAAAGTTCACCGATGTAAACTATCTTTAGTCAAATGTAGGAAAAAATTTTCAAGTTAGAGAATGGATATGAGACTATCACTAGTGGTGATCAATTAAGGCTAAACACGGCCATTTTTACAGGTTTACAAACCCAACTTCTCTCCTGAAAGCAATTCAACCATTAGGAAAAATTGAATTTTTAGTGCAATAGGTTCTGTAGTAGTCATTCTCATGTTAGAAAAAATTTGAATTCCTATATTTTCCTATTGAAATGTGCCAAAGATGATATTAGCTAATTCTACTAGTACATGTCCTAATATAACTCAACTAACCATATTTTGAAAGTCGGTTAATGAAGATGAAAAGTCTCACACAAAATCCTAACAAAGGCAAGCACAAAATTTCAATCATGTGTTTGAGATTTAGAGGTTATTTGGTTTAGATGGTACATTACATGATCTCATGGATGACAACTTATTTTGTTGAGTTGTTAGATGTTATTTTAACATGAGTTGGTTTTCTAAAGCCAAGAGATGTGCTCATGTAAAAAAGTGGAGAATATGCTCTATAGAAAGTGTTTCAAGAATACTCCTTAGTATATCTTGAGAAAAGAGTCTAATTAAGGTTAGACTAAAATGCACCGTTGGTCCCTAAACTTGTCACTGCGCATCGCGATGGGACAAACCTGGGCATTATCATTGCCGGAGGTCTAAAACATGGGCTTGATATGCCAAACTCGTCCCTTGACCATTTACGCCGATGTCAACGTCTAATTTATGTTAGTTAGTGGAGGGTATTATAGTCCATACACATTTATACCACACCTTAGTTAATTCTAACCCAAGACTATTCCACCAACACATAAAGGAGTTATTGTTTGAACGAATTATACCATTATACCTGAACACTTAAGCAGGACTTTAGAAAAGTCAATTGCTAAACAATGTATGATCTCACAGAATTTTACCCAGGACAAACAAACAAATTTATACATAACCAACTACTTAGCAAGTTGACTTATACCAGTCAACTATATGTTCAATGTTTGATGAAATTGGAAAATAACTGATACTACGAAGTCATTGTCTGATACATGGTTATACTGACATTTCACAAAATATAAAAGATGAATTTGGTCCCACTTCAAAACGTTCAACTGCTGAACCTTCAAATGATCTACACATCTCTGATCGATATCCATAAACTGTTGAACCCACAAAACATGAACCTTAAAGTGATGATGCTACTGCTACCTTGTCTGCAAAAACAAGTATACAAACAACAAACATATAAGTTAGGTACTGTACTATTACAACTTAATGGAATTAAACACATGACATGGTATTCATCACTGAAACATAACCTAGGATGGGCTTTGGGCGAACAGTTCTAGGACGCAGTTTGTAATCTTTTCTTTGCTCCTAAAGGGTGTCTTAAGATCGCTAGAAACATCAGCAGCACCACCACCAACCCTTTTAGCCTTCCCCTTCCCATCAAAACCAGGCAAGTTCTCAACATCAAACCCTGCAAACTCAACCATTTTAGCCTTCCCCTTCCCATCTAAACCTAGCTTAAATTCTTGAACAACTTCCTTCCCATTTTTTTGTGCAAAACATCCTCTTCCTCAACCAGCTTTCCTTTTCCTTTTCCTTTAATTTTCTCCCTTTTTTAGCTACAACCCTTGTTCCTCTTTAATTACAGCACCACCTTTCACTGTTGGTGTCTTGGTTCCACTCCCCTGCATTTTTTTCTTACCTATACCCTGCCATTTACGTCTAGTCCTAAAAGGTGTTGGACTAAGCATTCTAAAGTTAGCATCCTGCTCTATCCAACCCACAACTTCAAAACTGATATTTTTTAAGTAAAATTGTGCTAACTTTTGGGGCTTGTGGGCTACGAAGATATCAACTGACTCATGTGTTTCAGCCAGTGCAAACAAAGTATGAACATCATCCTCATTATGAATCAAATGCAAACCATTTTTTAGGGATTCTTTAGGATCACAGAAAAACAACGCCCATTTTTGTTCATTAATCTCTGATAACACATTATCAAGGCTTGAACTAAATATATCCCTATCACTGGTAAAGGCACACAGATTAATTAATGAACCTCCTTCATACCTGAGTGGGCTATAATAAAAAAACCCATTATAGTGGACTCTGAACAAGACCTCACCTTCTTCTTCTTCCTTCACATCCTTAAAAGATGAGACGAATATGCTCCTGTCTTTCATTGTTTTTTTTGGTTTTTTATGAATGGGCTTGACTAGATGTGTGTTTCAGTACGTGAGTGTGGATGTATGTTAGGTTTGGTTTGGATTGGGTTTTGTTAATTGGGTCGGGTTATTATGATAATGTTTATTGTTTCGGATCTTGTTAGTTGGGTTGTTTTGGTGTTTCCCAACACATTAATTGTGTATAAGCGTATCAAGGAAGGAAAATGTCAAGTTACAGGGTAACAGGTTTCAAATGTCACACTTGGTCTCTGAATTTGGTCAGTTAGCCCTTTTTTGCACTTAAAATTCTCGCGTATTTTTACTCACACAAACTTGACTATTTCTCTTTTTACTAACTTCACAATTAGTCCCTGAATTTGAAACGTCCCGTTGGTTTTGGTATTTATGGGTAATAACCTATACCATTTGCATACCAACAATAAAAAAAAAACAAATTCTAACAAAATCTCAACAACCTCCCAATGGATGACTTCCCACTTCTTCAAGAATTCGTCAAAGCTTCAAAGTCTGACTACATGTTTGACTTGATTTCTCTCTTTTATCAGAGAGAAAATGATAAGGACATCAAAATTGCTAATGGCCTCCAAAACACTTTGACTGACTTGATTCTTGGTATGAAGGAAACCCAAGAATACATCTCTGAGCTCGAAGGCTTTCGAACTACAGTGATGAACTACAAGTTTCTTGAGGATCTTCGCAAGAAGCAAAAGGCTAATGTCTTGAAGGCGTTGGAGATAAGGAGGATGATCCGTCAAACACACTCACAGGTGTGTGACATGAACAACTTCCTTGATGATCTTAGGAAGACAAAGTGTTGAGAAGGGAAATGAAGTGGTTATGTTTTCCTTTTTTTTTTGGAAAAATATGTACTGAATATTTAATATTTAATATGAAATTGATGAATCTATATGTTATGTTCTAGTGTTATAATTTGTTAATTTTTTTGTTAATTGTTGTATTCGTCTTAGATAGTTGTTATATCGGTTTTGATTGTATTGGGTGTTGGTAGAACTATGGTCCTTGCTTAAACAGTTTAAGAGTATAAGGGACTAAGGTTTTAGTCCCCTATCCTGTCCTTACATTTGCATTAACTTATAGGAAGCACCTTATTCTCACATTTTACCCCAAATTTGAATTCATAAACATAAAGACTCAATTAAGTGAAATTGCGTCAAAATGGGTAAATCTAGAGCTCGTAAACAGATTAAATGCTCCAATTGTCAAACTATTGGACATAATAAGTCTAGCTGTCACAAGGATCAAGTACCAAAACCAACAAAGGAAACAAAGGTTCGAGGTAGAAAAAGGCATTGTGATGGAAGAAGGCAACAGGTATACATTCAATTGTCATTTGCATAACGATTGTTCTTATGTGTTTACACTCTGGTTGATGTGCAAATGTATTACTTTTGCAGTGGATGGATGAAGACGATATAAGAAAGACTATGGAACAAGAGTTTCTTGAAACTCTTTATGAGCAAGAAGAAGAACACACAATTTTTTAGGAAGATGAAGAGCAGTCAAGGTTGGATGAAGAAGCATTCCAGCAGTTTTTGGAAGAGGAGAGAATGTACAAAAGAATTGATGAGGAAAGGGAGAGGAAAAATTGGCTTGAAGATGCAGAGTTTGAGGCGACTTACTATGGAGTGTCTGTGGAGGAGTTATATCCAAGACATCCATATGTCTTTGGATAAAAGATGTTGATTTGGTGTTCGAAGGTTGTAGGCTTCTACTCTTCTAGCCATTTGTAATTTGGACAATATCATGTTTGAATTTTTTTGATTTTATAAGTCAGAAGTGGTTATTCCAAACACCCTCTAAACTGCGTATGTTGAGTAGATTTTTAGAATTTATGATGTCTTTACTCCTCTACTTGTTCAACAACCACAACTCGTATATACTTATATAATACATCTTAACTCATCAATTCTTTATCATACCAACATATTATGCATAAAATGGTTGTCAAATGGTATGCATTGACTGTTGGGTTGAAAGTGAAAACAGGGTTGGATTGACCTTTTTTGCAAGGCGTCCACCTTATAGAGCTTTCATGTGGTATGTTTGTCCAGTGTGCCTTGAGATAAGGGGAAACACATCTTATACTGGTAGAGATGGTGTTACAAGGGAAAACACAACCACAGGAGATAGTGGTGGATATGTGATGGGTCTACATATTTCTGCACCTACTAGTGTTGGTACATCCTTGGGCAGTGATGAAGAAGAAAGTGAACCACCTATAGCTGAAATAGCAAGTGGAGAGCGCCCAATCCAAACACCACGTGAAGCACCTGCAACTGAAAGACCAAATGGAGAACGCCCAAGAGAAACACCACTTGAACCAACCGCAACTGACAGACCAAATGGATCACCTACTAGTCATTTAACGCAGTGAATTCCTAGCAAGAAATTCTATGTTGTCTTTCAGTCTAAATGTAGCTTAACTGATATGTGTGTGCTTCTTTTGTTATAATAATTGAATTTTGGTTACAAATTGAATTTGTTGACTTTATAAGTCAAATAAAAGAGATTTTAAATACTAACAATTCGGTGTGGTTCCTCTAATATTTTGGTTTATGTTGACCTTATAAGTCAAATGGGTTTTCCCAAACAACCACCTAAATTGCATAAGCAACTGCAAACTGCAAAATGAAAACAAGAAATCCAAAATATACATACACCACCACCTAATTACACCATATCAAGCAAAATATATATGTTAACAAGTATCGTTTTCAGTAACCATCATCAGCCAAAAAATATACATCTTCATTACATCAACAACTAAAAATAACAGGTGAACTTCTTGATGGGAGACTTGATATTCATGGGGGGAGACTTGAGGTCCTTAGGGGGAGGCACATACCACACTCATCATTGGGAGCGGAAGCCTTGGAAGCTTAGGAAGTGGAACCTTTCAAAGTAGTGGGCTTAGAAGACATGTTCCCACACTCATCATCAGATGTGTCTGAAATAATGATGACATCAACTTCATTTCCTTTCACGTTAGTATCCGGAAGATAGATGCGAAGTAAAGAAATCGAGTTCACCCATTACAACTTTCTTAGCTTACAAACATTAACTCTAACCTTTCTCAGACTCCTTATTCCCATATTTTCCCCACAAGTCTTCAAGTATCACATCAACAATGTCATCTCCTATATCCCACTTATTCCCATAAGTAGCCATGGCATACTCAATCATATCGTCAGATACCTTTAGCTTGCTATAATCCCTTTTTTGGCAGATTCTGACACTGCTCGGATTTCTGTCAAATAAAATAGAGTTATTTATGCTCATCCCTTAAAATGTCAATCACACAAATACAAAAAAACCCGACTAACCTTTCATCACTTCAGCTTCTTTCGCAAATCTGCATAAATCATCAAACATTTCATCAGACATTTCATCTTCTTGTAACCAAGTATCCCCATATTTTGCTTTCACATATTTTACCATCTCATCAGTTACTGCTGTAAAAGTAAGTTTCTTGTCTGCCATTGTTAAAGTGTGTGTGAGGGTTGTGTGATGAGGGAGGGAAACGATCAGGATGGTATACGGAAGCTTTTCTCAGAATTAACTAATGTGTGGTATAAATGTGTATGGACTATAATACCCTCCACTAACTAACATAAAGTAGACGTTGACCTCGGCGTTAATGATCAAGGGACGAGTTTGGCATATAAAGCCCATGTTTTGGACCTCCGGCGATGATAATGCCCAGGTTTGTCCCATCGCGATGCGCAGTGACAAGTATAGGGACCAACGGTGTATTTTAGTCTTAAGGTTACTTACCTTAATAGATCTTGTAAATGTTTTACAATGTATCATTGAGACAAGACATATTGTTCTTTCAACAAATATGCTTATCTAAGAGGATAAAATTTTTACTCTTGTGAATTGCTTAGGAAAACAAGTATTTTAGTGTATAATATGATGAACGAATTTTACTTGTTTATACAAGGACACACGTTGTATTGGGTAACTTTCTAAATTTAATATCCAATATTTTTCAAATAAGATATAATGTATTCTCTTGTAACATAACCAATTATGCTATAAAGAAAATGAGATGCATAGGATATATATTATTTTGAATTTTACTTATCATGTGATTTTGAGTGTTGAGTCGTTCATGAGAAAAGTTTGCATATGCTGTTTGTTTGCTCCTGTTTCATTTTTCAGAAATGACACTTTTATTAATTTCATTGCAAAGTAATTGCTTGAATATTTCGGATGAAACATCCAAATTGTCAATCATACTTCATTGTGTATTTTATGCATCTTTTAAACATATTAGTTTAATATTTGGAACACAACCATCGGACAAGAAGATTTAGTATGACATCATCAGCACAAGTGTGAGTTATGATCCAATGCACATTCTTTTTGTCTTTGATATGAAGTGTGAGGTTAATAATATCATTCATAATTTGAATAATGAATCGATACACATTCGAAATCTTTCTTGACCCTCACGATCGCTCTTTTTAAAGAAAATAATTAAAATTTTATGGAATGTGTTCCATTAAGTCTAATACTAGTTGTAAGTATGAGGTTAATAATAATGACATATTAGCTTACTACTTTATGATTGTAATTTATTTGTTATGTACGAAAAACTATTTGTTATTACATATAATATGCATAGTTTTTGACATTTCATATAGACATAATTATCCTAACTATTTTTATGCGACACACAACTCTTGTAAAATATTATATGTTTAATGCAAGCATAAGTATAGTTCATAAATATATTTTCTTTTACTTAAATACTAATGTATTAGTATATTCTTTTATCTTGTTTAGACAACCCATGATCAAGCAAGATAGGAATTTGATTATTTAGAGATCATGTTAAACATTTATGAAAGTGTTAAGTATTTTGAGGTGACATATTTTAACACTTGATCATTTGAAAAGATAATTGTGTAAAATAATACTTTTCGATATACATGATTGATCAACTTAGTTTACATTTCTAAATGAGTTACTAAAACATTATAAGATATGCAAGGTGTCAAAAACACATATGTAAGTAAAGTGATCTATGTCTATATGCAATACAAGAACAATTTCGTAATCTCAATGCAAGAAAGATGTAGCATAAGTTTTATTTAGGTATAATCCGGAAAACTAGTGAGAGACAAATAATATACATGGCACATGTGTTTAGATATATAAGTAGCTCAATTACAAATAGCAATGATCACTTAATAATATCTAATAATAAAATTAAAACACAAGGAAACACACATAATCATTTAGCATAACACACATAAAAATATTCATTATCATTTTGTGTATTAGATACAAAAATGTATATTTAGCTTGATTTTATTTTAAAATAAAGTAGTTTCCTCCCCATTTTAAAATTATTAAGCTCAGTAGTTTGAAAAGAAAAATACACCATTTTTGAAAAACACACCGACTAAATATGTTCGACTCGAAGAAAAAGGTAAAATACAAGTTTTACGTTAAAACAAAACACAAAGTTTTGATCACTATGTAGTATTTTACATTTTTGACTTACTTAAGTTTGTAATTAAGACTTTGAAATATTTTTGAATAAAATTAGACTCAATTACCTTTCAAATGGCGGATGACACGACTCCAACGAACTTACAACGAATTTTATTTGAATTTTCGAAGTTGACCCAGTTCTGGTGGTGGTTCCTTAAATAAGTGACAGTCCCAGATATATTTAGAGGCCGTCCCATATATTTGGGACCGTCACCAGTATTCAGAAACACGTTTTTTTGTATAAATTCATTTGATGACTTATCGGACTTAAAGAACTTGTTGTTTCACATAAAACACGTCTTTTGGATGTCATTACTGCTCTTAAGACTTACAAAAGCAAATATCGACACTTCCAAGCTCTTTTGAAAAGATATCCTTCAAGCTAGTACATGAGGTACATTTAACAAACAAAACTAGTACGACTTAAGCAACAAAACACTCTAGTACAAATTAAGCAACAAATCACTTTTCATATTTAATCTCTCTTCATGAGAAATTTGATACATGGATCGTACTCTATTTTAAAAACCAATTGTTTTGAAAACTAGAGCAATCTGGCTCTGATACCAATTGTAGAAACGTAAAGGTGGCGGGGAGAAGGTGAGTACGTTTTTATTTTAAAATATATAAATCTTTCATATCAAATTCCCAAAAAAGTGTGGCGAAATATGAATAGTAGCTACAACAGTTATAACAACTATATACATCGTAGATTATGTCACAAACATAAATACAATATATTTACTAAGCCAAGACACACATATTATGAACATAATATAAATAACCAATCACATGAACATAACAAGACATAAACACAATAATAAGCAATAAAAGTGAATATAAACGTAAAGCAATAAGTAAAAGAAAGCGCAAACCGAATACGATGATTTATAGTGGTTCGGTCATGAAGCTCCTCTTCGCCCTACTCCACTACTCGAGTATCCAACTTGAGAGTTATTTCACTAATCAACAATCTCCCTTTTCGGTGGAGAAAACCATAAAACGTTGCTGACACTTTTTTCGGTACAAAGCTAAATATTGAGTCCTTCTTCTGGTATAACCAAACCCATTAAACAAACCTTGTGTTTTAAAATCTAAACACATAAATCGGGTCGCTCACATTATTTTCTGACACTAAGCTAAATGTCGAGTTCTAATCTTAGCTAGAATCAATCTACCACATACCCTTGTATTTTGAGGACTAAAATACTAACCGAATCTCACACTGTAACATATTGGTTATCACAATCACATAAACATACAAGTTTAGGTTCGAACCAAAGAAGAGTTTAGAGAGAGAAAGTGGAGAGGATGGAAACTTCTAGTGAGAGAAAGTAAATGTATATTATGAAGCTCCAACCTTCTACCTTGGGAGGTAGAAGGTATTTATAGTTTTTACAATAAATGCCACCTACGGGATGTGGATCAGGTATACAGTGGGTAAAGACCCGTCCGTCCTCCACGGTGTTACTTAGCTAACTACTTATAATAACTAAACGTCTAAGACTACGAGCTTTCTAATGCTTACAAATACTTGAGGTGATCGAGTCTTTCACTTACGGATTTAGTAAATCCTAACAATCTCCCCCTAAGGGAGGTCACCTCAATTATAATTTGATATTACATTTTGAGTTCTAGCATTCTATTACACGTTCTTTGCTTTGTAGCTCGTAATCTTTGATTCTTCATAGTCCCCATGCTTTGTACTTTCAGTGGAGGTCTTTAAGTGATCCATGACTTGGTGATCTTTGAGCTTTTCATCGAGATCATCCGCCACAGTAAATCTCTGAATTATCTATTACTATGTCGCCTCCATGTGATATATGTGACTTCTGAACCGACATGCTCACACTTTGTTGGATCATGATATTTTGCATTAGAGTTGCGGAAGCATATCTTGATGGTATCAGAGCATAAAGACGAACTAATCATGATTTTTTTAAATGTGAGTGTGATGCATGAGCATGTAGTTATGGATTGACTTCTCAATTTCAATCAGCTGCAACCGTCCGATGTTCCTGCAAACAACAGTTAGCAATAAAACACACGAAAGTGTCTTTGTTCACTTTCGTTGAATAGGGTTGCAAGAACCATGGTTCCCCGTTGATCAGTATAAATACTGCTTGTGATCAGGTAGAATTCCTAAGAATCTCCTTGACAGGGTTTCGCAGCTTGATCTAGCTGTTCTCAAACTAGAGTGCCCCAAAGTAGACAACACGGAGTGAGTGGACCAGCAAATTGAGATTCACTGATTGATGAAAAATTGATTTGAAAAACAAGTACGTATTTCTTAAGAGAGAATTTTGCAATACGACGAAGATTTTATGAGAAAAATCAAGTTTCAATCATAAATACTTTTGTTTGAGAAATTAACGCACAGTTGATGTGCTTAGAGAAAATAATTGTATAGCACATCGAAAGATTTCAAAAGTATCCGTCAATCTATTTCATGGACCAAGGTTGATTCAAGTGTGAATTGCCCCATTATTTCTATATAGTTTTCACAGGTTTGATCTTTTGAAAGATCTCACATGTGACCCAACAAGAGATTGTTTGATGTTAGCTCTAGAAGGATTTCCATCTTCATTATGAATATATTACATATCACTCGGATGTTCTGACAATACCTGATTTAGGAAAACCAATTATAGAAGTGTAGTAATGGGTAACTTAAACGTATTAGGTTTGAGCACCGAGATCGTTCTGAACGAGGGTTGAATGGAATCTTCAACTCACGTCGCGATTTGGGATTTGAATGTTGTTTTAAAAAGGATTTTTGGGATTTCTACACTACGGGGCAAGGGAAAGTAAAGGGAAGCATATAAAAGTGCTAAATCTATAATGCAATTAAGTAAATACGACTAAGTATGCAATTTAAAACAAAAAACGCGAAAAACGTAATTAATAAAACGCGAATTAAATGCAACTACTCGAATTTTAACTCATGAAAATGAACTACTATTTTTCTACAGCTTAAAATGATATTTAAAAATTATTTGAAATTTAAAACTAAGTTTTATTGGTTTTTCTTGATTTATTTTGAATTAAAAACTAATTTTAAACATTTAAAATAGAGCTAAAATACTAAAAATTATGAAAATATGCAAGAAAATTACAAACTATTTTTAAAAAATCTTAAATAACTAAAAATAATTTTCAAAACTAGAATCACATTTTTATGACTTTTTCTCTAATTATTATGAATTAAAAACTATTTAAAACTAATTAAATTCCTAGGAAATAATATTTGAGCTATGAAAATTATGGAAAAAATACTTTTTATGATTCTTTGATTTTTCTAAAACTAAGAAAATTGAAATTGCATTTTTCTGACCTTTTCCTAATTTATTTGAATTAAATGCTAATTAAAAAGGCTTAAAAATGAATTTAAATACAGAAAAATAGCAAAAGAGCATGGAAAAATATGAAAAATTCTAGAAAAGTCTAAAATAATACTGAGAAGCAAGGAAAATTAACAGAAACAACTTATGAATGCAGGATATATGATTTGGGCACACAACTGATTAGAACAAGCTATAATGAATAAGCTACAAGCTACTATAAGCTGCAACAGTCTGAAATAAGCTAAATCTAACTAACTGGAACCTAATGCAATTGATATGATTCAAATAAGCACAACCTTAAGACAATTAAGCACTAAAACAGATTTCCTAAAACTAAAGCCAAACAGCCCTTAATTAAACTAGCTTTGGAAAATCACAAAAATAAACTAAAAATAAACTAAAAATATCCAGTTACCAACCACCAACCAAAAACCTTTAGTCCATAATTTCAACTAATTTGGACATGCTATGAGGAAATTAAAAATCAAAACTATAAGCTATTTGGACATAAGGAGAACTGATGTGCAAAGCAGATGGGGATGGAAATGGGATTATGATGCTTCAACTAGCACTAAATAAGCTACTTAATGGTTACAATAAGGAAAACAAATTAATCTAAGTACTAATAACTACCCTAAGCATCAGAATTCTGACAACTAATACATCAAAATAAGCAGAAGAGCATGATGAAATAAGCTGTGCAGAATGATCACTTACTGGGGCAGGGAAAATTTTTATGCTGAACCACCAACTTGAGACAACTTGAATCCTAACTAAATCATTTTTTTGAATTTTTTTCTTTTGAGGCAAGTGAAAACACCTTATGAAAATGCTATTTTTGATTTTTACCAATTTTATTGATAACCGAAAATGGTTTAAACTACTTGAGAAAAGTTGGAAAAATCATATTTGAATGCTGAAACAGATTTTAAAAATGAGCTTTAACAAACTACACAGGAGGTTGAAATACTTTGAAACTGAAATTGCAATGAATGTAGCTATCCCAATTGACATGAATAACTTCAATTCTACACACCAAACTAAATCTCACTTGATCATCAGATTTAATCCAAACACCACTTTACAATCAAAACTGCATATTAACTTCAAGACATGATGAAAAACTGTTTCAAAATGGATTGAAATGTACCAATAAACACTCAACCAAACTCTTTGACACCTTAAATACAGAAATTAAGTTTACACTGAATTGACTTTCATGTTTGACTAATTTTGACTTTGTGGAAAACTAGAAGGGGGGGTTGAATAGTTTTACCAATTTAAAACTTCATTTTAAATATTTGGATCGACTTGTGTCAATCTATTTAGTTGTTTATGTTGGACGTTGATAGATAAATATATAAACGTGTAATGAAAGATAAAGAGTAAGAAGCACATAACCATGATACGAGTATTTATAGTGGTTCGGCTACAAGGACACCTTCCTTGCCCTACTCCACTCCCCGAGTCACCTACTCGAGAGTTCGTAAACACTACACGACACCAATCTCCTTATGGCGGAGAAGCCTTCACAACGTCGCCTACTCTTTTTCCGGTACTAGGCTAACCACCGGGTTCTTTCACTCCAAGGTGAACCACACCTATCACAACGTCGCCTACCCTTTATTAGGTACTAGGCTAAGCACCTAGTTCCATTACTATGGAGGAACTACTACCCATCACAACACAACACCTAATCTCAAGGAGATCCACTCCTTGTTACAACACCATCAAGGAAATCACCATCCTCGGAAATAAACAAATACTTATATGTATAATGATGCACCTCATAGATTATACGACCTAGGCATTCTTCCCTAATGCCACTTGATTTGATTCTTAGGCATCCTTCACTAATGCCTTTGACACAACACTTAGCACCTTTCACTAATGCCTTCGTCTTGACACCTTTAGCATTCTTCACTAATGCTTTTGACACGGACGTTTAGCATCTTTCACTAATGCTTTCGTCTTGACTCTTTCGGCATCCTTCACTAATGCCTTCAACACAACATCTACGGAGGAAGAAAGAACTATCAACAAGAGAACCTCAGTTGTCTTGATGATGACGAAGTATGGCAACTCATGGACTTGAGCTTGCTTGACTTCAAGAAGTGGTGATCTTGCCTTTAAGAGGAACCTAGAGAATCACACAAAAACAAAAAGCAAACTACATAGAAAGATCCCTTAGGATCAGTGGTTAGAGAGGTACAATACTTGGAGCAAGTATGTGTGAAAGTGGTGAGCCAAAAGGAAGAAATGGCTCACTATTTATAGAGGAGAAAGTTCACCGTTCCCCGGATACCACGGATCCCTCCCACAAGGGATCCGGCTAGCGTAAAGCTAGGGATCCGTGGGACGCTCCTCTTTACCCATGGGTATTTTGGTCATGGGTCATGGGTCATGGGTTGATCCATGGGTTTCTTAATTAGATACAATGTATCTCAAGAGTTCAATGTACCTAGTCAAATGGTTTGGATAAAACCATGGGTTATGGGTCAATATCATTTGTTAGTTTTTACCCATTTTAGTATATACTACTTTAAGTATATTATTACCCAAATATGTAAACACTAGTTGTTGTACATATGTATTAGTAATATCATAAAATCACTTATACTTGTTTTAGTGTTTTATGTGAAAACGTAAGTGTGTTAGAAAACTATTGGCTCAAAATAGTTTAGGTATTTTATTTGTTTCGTTAAAATGATTTTACGTTTGTTATCGACAAAACATTAGAAGATCGTAAAATATAAATAAACGTTTTTACGGCTTATTTGTATTAACAATCTCCCCCTTTTTGTTTATGACAAAACATAAAATTATTTTAAGGAAAAACTTAAAATTCATAAAAGTTTGAATTGGAGTTTTTACTCTCTCCCCCTTTTTGTCGAAACAAAAAGAGCGTCGAAAAGAAACTAACACAAAGTTTTAAGAAAAATATGTAAAAAGAAAAAGATGTAAAGTGAGTAAGTGACGGGAATGGTTCTCGTCTTAACTCCCCCTTGACGAGTCCATCCCTTTGTGAGGGCCTCAAGTACATAAAAATAAGTTATCTAATGTATTGCAATTATGTTTGCAATTGGTTCGTCCTTGTGACGAAAAATGCTCCCCTTGAAGATTGCAACTTTGCAATGGGGTGTCATGAAGAGTAATCCAAATAAGGATCAAGTTGCAAATGGATTTGCAATGTATGGTTTGACACAAAGCTCCCCCAAGCTTTATGGTTGATAACGCTCAGATTGTGCATGTTTTTAGTAGCGTTATGTGTGCTTTTATATCTGTTATTTGGTTATATTTGCGTGATTATAGTACTTAAACACATAAAAAGATGTTTGTCTAGTGTTTATAACCAAGTGCAGGGAAACGGAAGGAAAATGAAGAAATGTTCAGCAAAATGAAGAGGCACCTTTCAGTAAGTCTAAATCAGTATCTCAAGAACCTTTGAAGACCATAGTGATTGAAGAGGCACCTTAGCTAGCCTTCCATTTTACATTTAATGATATATTAGCTAGCCACATTGGTTAGTTAACCACCCACATGGACCCATTTGTAGTGCTCATTTTTAGCACTAGATACCCCTAGTTACACCCTCTGAGCCATCCTTTTCATTTTTTGCTTCACCCAGAAAATACAAAAAGATTTTACACTTTTAACCTTAGCCTATCCCGCATCAATGTCTAAACAGTTGGTTGCTAGTCGCCTGGAAAGTGAAGATTGTTCAAATGATTATGAGTACCACATCTTATGAGATTGATTGAGCCATGTGTTATATGATTCTAATAAAAAAAAGGTATGAGAAAATAATAGCCAATGTGCTATGTTCGTGGAACAATTGTCATGGCAAAGCGAAAAGCTGTGGAAAGCGGAAAAGAAGAAAGCAAAGCTATAATCATTTATTTGGTTCGTGGAATGTTTGGTAGCTAGCAATACGGGTATTAGACTTGATTTCATTTTTATTTTAACACCAATTTCATAAACATCTCCATGCCTTATCCATACCCTTAACCCTTAGCCATATCATTATAACCCGAATAAAAGCCCTCTTTAGATGTTTTTACTTGGTGCTCACGCCACATCGGTGGAGTTTTGTTTCTTGTACAAGCTTATGGTAATAATCTAATCATGACTAAGCAATGAGTGTGATTTATCTTGTTACTCCACTAAAATGAGTGATTGAGTGAACAATATTTCGTTCCTTTTTCGTGAGGTGTTTTGAAATGTTAATCATGCAAGAAAATCATTGGATATTGTCAAACATCTTGATGTTTCACCTTTATAAAGCATAATTGATGAATCCTCTCTCGTATTTATACTTGGTTGATTTGCATCACATTTTTCATAATCACGATCGTGTACCAGTGGATGTTTTTCCTAGATTTGCTTGAGGGCAAGCAAAGTTTAAGTGTGGGGGAATTTGATAACGCTCAGATTGTGCATGTTTTTAGTAGCGTTATGTGTGCTTTTATATATGTTATTTGGTTATATTTGTGTGATTATAGTACTTAAACACATCAAAAGATGTTTGTCTAGTGTTTATAACCAAGTGCAGGGAAACAGAAGGAAAATGAAGAAATGTTCAGCAAAATGAAGATTCCCGTTTCAGTAAGTCTAAATCAGTATCTCAAGAACCTTTGAAGACCATATTGATTGAAGAACCAAGTTCTACAAGATAAAGAGAAGAGAAGATCAAGTTTCCAAAACTCAGGAAATCCAGCCGGATCGGTTGGAATACGTCCAGAAACAACACTATGACCATTACCAACCGATCGGTCGCAACCTGCAACCGGATCGGTTGGCCACCTTTGTAGAAGACCAACCGGATCGGTTGGTCATATAACCGATTCGGTTGGAGAAGCTGCAGTTGCCAAATCTTCATCACTAAGCTTCCCCTTTGCATCCAAACGATTCTAGGTCCTTCTCTTGGTGTATTCTAGTCCCTTCCTTGCTCCTTGGAGCCCAAGTTCAGCAATTAATACCCTAGGCTTTGGAATTAGTATAAATAGAGGCCAATTGTGAGCATATGAGACATACCTAAAATACAAATCTCTCTACTCATCAAAGAAAGCCTTAAACTCTCAAAAATTCGTCCTTAGAAGTCCAGGGAAGTTTGGAGTTCCAGAAGTTCCACATTCGGAGGCCAAATCGCCAAGAAGTCTACCCCGATACTTTGGGAATCATTACTACACCATTTGTAATCTTATTCCAAGCATTGTAAGACTTTTAATCATGTTTTCTAATGTTCAAAGTTCTGAGTTTATGTTCATGTTTGTTATGAGTGGCTAGTTTCTTTATACACTTGCTTAAATGATGTTGATTATCATATGATTAGTTAGTGATTGTGTTAACATGTTTTAATTCAATTTCAAGTTGATTCTAAGATCCAATTGTGCTAAAGTTTCATAGTGACATTTGTTAATCAAGTTTGGCTAATTGATAGTAATCGTTGGGGTCGAAAGAACTTATTGTTATTCAACTAGTCATAATCATTTTGTCTATGGATGATTGTTTTTACCCATTATTCTTGATTATACAAAGGAACTAAGGTGTGGTTTTAATAGAAACGCTTTTTGATTATCAAATTGGATTGGTTGGAAACATCTAAATGGTCGTAAGATTAGTTGTGGAGAATCAATTGTAGCCTTTTGTCTATGATCAGTTACCTTTTGTATTGACCATTTCTTAAGCAATTTGATGAACAAATGGATGTTTTTGTGTTTAAGTTTATGTATGTAGACTTATGAAACTTGAATTGATCTTGAATTGATTGGTTAAACGTAATGCTTGTTTTTATGAACTAAAATCTTGATGAAGGTTTAACTTGTAAGAACAATAGATTAGTCTTCCAACTAATTATCATAACCAACATGTTAAGAGGTTGACACAATCACATTAATTTATGATATAAAACTAGTTTAAGCAAGTGTAGTTTTTAATCATCTGAATTTCATTATATCTATTTGCTTTATTATATGTTTTGGATAGACTCTGTTAATTCAAAATTGTGTTTAGATTCACTCAAATCCCTGCGAACGATCCCGACTTACCTTCATAATCTTGCTATAGCGGACGAGTATACTTGTTCGTATGTTTTATTGGTAATATTGGTAATTCACCTTTTATAAATTTAAAACTTGTACACATCAAGCACATCAATGGTGTCAAAATCTTCATGTGTATTTTGAAAATCTACAAAATAAAGGTTAGAAAACAAGAGTATAGTGCATAATTTCCTGCAAATAAGACTCAAGTTAGTAGTAATTTGTGCTTCTGGACCACGGATCCCACGGTTCCCTTTATGTAGGGATCCGTCTAGGCCATTTCTGGGGATCCGGCTGTCTGTTGTCAGTTTCTTCAGTATTGAAGATATGCCAAACAACGCTAATGAAGAAGTGAAATATGTATATGATTTAGCAAGCACAAAACACAAAATAATCATGGCATATAGATATTCATTCAATAAAAACAAGAGATAATCAAACAAATCTCTAAAAACTAAGAGAATGATCTAGCCATACATTTTCTACTAATAAGTTACTAAGGCCTTGAATGCAACAAAGTGCTCGAGTCTAAGGATGAGTAGACTTGTTGATTTGATCCAATCTTTCAAGAAGATGATTAAACATGAAATGTATCTCATTTCGTGCTTCTTGAACAAGTCCTTGAGTAATTAGACAATTTGGACAATTATTGTCTTGGTTTGGAAGGGGAGGTTCTATGTGTGATTGTGGGTCTTCATTTTGAGAAATGGTATGAGGTTCTAAAAATGAGGGTGGTAATGGAAATTCTTCCATATGATCAAGGTTGTTCCTTGTTTCCCATGATGGACTAGTTGGTGTTGTCGGTGGTTCCCTATTCAATGAAAAGGTTGGTGAGTGAATGGCTCTTGGTGGTGAATGATCCAATGAGTAGATGTTTGGGTGAGGAAGAGGCTCATTTAAGGGGTGTAGTCCATGCTCAAGGAATGAGGGTTTAGATGGCTTGCTAGAACTAGCCATGTTTGGTTTTGAACTAGATGATTCTTTTTCTAGTCCGAAAGGTTTGATGCTAATCCTTGCGGTTCTCTTAGCACTTGTTGGATGGGTTTGATGAGGTGGGATTCTAGCATTATTATCTCTAATGGGAAATGTTTCGGTGGATGAGATTTCATGGATCATTTGACCCTTTCTTTTGGATGATCCTATGGTTGAGGAGTTGTTGCTAAGAGCCTTAGTCATAGTGATGATGATGCTAATATAAACTTCTAGTTGCTGATTTTTGAGAAGTAAGTGAGAGTGGTGCCTTAACCTTAAGTTTGTTTCGTTTATAAAGGATAATTTGAATTAGGTAATTAAATTCTTGGCCACTAAGAGGATTAAGCATGCACTTAGGATATTGATCATCTCTAGGAGAATAATAAATGAAGGCTAAAAGTGGTTAGATACCCAAAAGGTGACTTAAAATTGAACATGGAAGCTGATTAAGGCTTTCTGCAGCCACGGATCCCGCGGATCCCTCTCAGCAGGGATCCGTCTAGTTATAGACCAGGGATCCGGCTGTCAGGCAGGTTCTAGGTGAAATGATTATGCTTTTGTAAGGTTTATTATCTATGGATTTCGAGGTTTTGACTTAATTTTGAAGTCTTTAGCTGATGGATATCTTAAATGCTTAACCATGAGGAGTGAGGATGCTTAATGATGGTTTTGGGAAAGAAAATTTTACTTTAGGTAGTCCAACTAAGTGTTTGACAAAAATTCCATTTGATTTTAAATGGAAAAAATGGTGATAACTAGTCTTAGAAGCTAGATGATGACTCAAGGGAAATTCACTAAAATCTTAAAAAATAGAGAAAATTGAAAAACTAGTCTTAAGCTTATTTATGAGTAGATGGTGACTACACTCAAATTGCTAAAATTGAAAAGTGTCTCAAACTAAGAGTTATGAGATGTGAGAAGCAATGTGTGAACGTTGGAGCGGAAAATATGGTGATTTTTAAAGAGTTGATAAATCAACAACATTTTGAATATGATCCTAGATGAGCTATGAGTAAGTGTAAAGCTTTTAGGTGTTTGTGCAAGACTTAGTTGGTTCTAAGATCTTATGTTTGGCTAGTGTGATGTGATCTAGTGAGTAACTTTGGTGTAAGCAAGTCTGAGTTGTGCATCAGTGGTCACGGATCCCACGGTTCCCTGCTAGGAGGGATCCGGTCAGTTATAATGTAGGGATCCGCCTACTGCAGATCAGAAGGCAATTAGCAAATGTGCAACTTTGCACTTTGTAGCAAATGCCTTTCCTATTTGTTTCTATAGGGACCAAATTCAAGAGCACAACAAGTATAAGGTATAGAAAAGTAGGAAGAGCTAAAGTTCCTAGAATGAGTGACGACAACCACTCAAGGGGTCGTAAAATATCATTCTTCAAGTTCCTAAGTTAAAATTGTTTAGTGCCAAGACATGGATATACCTACATACTACAAGCATAGTTTAAAGTGTTACAAACCATTGTTTGAAATTGTTCTTTACAGATTAAGGTCCTATGACCTTACCTCTTTTTTCTTCTCCTTCACGTCCTCACCCGTCCTCCACTCTTTATCATACCATCTCCAATTCTTCTTCCTCAAGAAATTGGCGAAGCACTTGAAGATTCCCTTGGTTTGTTGCCATTTGGGTGATTCATTAGGAATGTTTGGCAATTGGTTAATGTAGTCCAAGGGGTCAAGATCGGTATTTCCAAGTGGGTTGCTACTACTTCCTTCACCTCCTCCTTGTCTCTCCCTTTCATCCGAGGAATCCGTGGGTGGGTGAGGCCTCTTGCCTTCCACCATAAACCTTGTTGTTCTACCCTCGGTTAATGGTACCATAACTTTGTTGCAAAAGCTATGATCATAGGATTGTTGAGAAGGATCTAATGCAAAGATGAATTTAGCAAGACGGGTTAGGAGCATTGCGTACGGGAGTACTGGTATGTGCTAAAACACATACCTTTTCTGTAACTTATAGGATTTCACAAACACATCAAACCATAATCATAAGAGGCATATACAATGTTTAGAGAGAGAAAGTTCTAGAGAAAGAAAGGGAAGAGAGTTGGGAACTATGTGAGACAAAAGAAAAATGGTATCGAAGCTCCAACCCTCTACCTTGGGAGGTAGAGGGTATTTATAGTTTTCTTACAAGACTCGCCATCTACGGGCTATGGATCAGGCATACAGTGGGTAAAGATCCGTCCGTCCTCCACGGTGTTGCTTAACTAAATACTAACTAATATTAAATGACTACGACTATGAGCTTTCTAACGATTACATATACTTGAGGTGACCGACACTTTAATGACTGGATTTTCTAAATTCTAACAATCTCCCCCTAAGGGAGGTCACCTCAAATTACACAGAATACAAATAGATATTACATTAAGATTGTTCTTGGATTCTTGTTTAAGTTCATTGCTCTGTAGCCCGTAGTCTTTGATTCTTCATGTTTTGTATGTTTAGATAATTCAAGTGGAGGTCTTTAACTGATCCACGTGATGATGATTTTTGAGCCAGCTTTGAGATAATCAGCTTGCATAAATCTCTAACTCTTCCTTTGTAGAGTTGACATTATGTGATGTTGTGACAGTGGACCGACATGCTCACATTCTGGATCATGATTTCTTTTCATCGAGTAGCGGAAGCATTAGTTGATTCATGATATTTGCGGCAGTAGCGAAGCATGGAGTGTAAATATCGAGTTGTTGATGCACTTATCATGATATCGAAGTGAATGTGTTGTATGAGCATGCGGCAATGAATTGACCTCTCAATTCTAATCGGCTCAAACGTCGGGCGTACTGCATACAACAGATTAGCAATAAAGCGCATGAAAGTGTCTTTGATCACTTCGTTGAATTGAGGTACACGGCCCACCGTTCCCGTTGATCGATACAAGTACTACCGTGATCGGTAGAATTCAAAAAATTTCCTTGACGAGGTTTCAATTTGCTCTAGCCGTTCTCAAACCGGAACGTCTCAAAGAAGAAAACACAGAGTGAGTGAACCGGCGAATTTGAGATTCACGGATTGATGAAAAGAGATTTGAAAAACAATCGTGTACTGCTCAATATAAATTGTTTTTGCAATACAACGAAGGTTTTAATGAAAATCAGTTATCAATCATAAACACCTTTTATTTTGAAATATTAATACACAGTCGATGTGCTAGAGAAAAGAATTTTAAGCACAACGACTGGTTTTTCAAAGGTATCCGTCAATCCATAACCTGAACCAGGATTGATTCATAAATTTGAATCGCTCCATTGTTTCTGTTCAGTTGTCACATGGTTGATCTATTGAATAGATCTCACATGCCACCTACCAAGAGCTTGTTTGATGTTTGATAAGGTTTTAAAAGGTACCATTTTGAGGGGTCATTTAAGTCCTTATTTGATCACTTTTGTATCCGTTATTGCTTAATATCGTTCCTTTTCACTTTTTAGGTCTCGTGAAGGCAAAATCTTTGGAATGGCACTTATTTGGACGAAAAGGCGAATATATGAAGAAAATGGCCAAAGTCGAAATCGAGACACTCACAATCATTGAATGTAGAAGGCGGCGGCGTCGGGAGCTATTTGCGGCCGCCGAGAATTATTGTGACGGTCGAACTCAAAACTCGTGTTTTCAAGAGGCGGCGTCTAGTTGTGAAAGAGTAGGCCGTCGCTACTCGGACGGCCTAGATGCAATCCGAGACGACGTCGAAGTCGAAGAGGACGGCGTCACGGACATAAGGTGGCGCCGTCGCAAGGTTAACGTGGCCAAGACGAAACCCTAATGGCGGCGACACGGCGTCACTAAACATAAGGTGGCCGTCGCAATTGTAATCTTATATATAGAATCCGAATTTTTCGGTCTTTGTGTGGAGAGTCTTTGGGTAAAACCTAAACCGAACCTAAGGTGTCTTGTACAAGATTTTAGGGTTTTTAACCTATCTTACACCAAGATAAGTCTTTGCTTCATTAATTTAATTATGTCTTTGATTATTTGTGTGTATGCTTGCATGTTCTCCATGTCCGGCTAATTTATTTGTGTGTTTGCTTAGGAAGTATGAAACTTAATTATTGAATATTGATTGGTTGTTTCTTATCTTAGTTGATTAATGATCTAGTAATGCGATAGGTCATTCGTTGTGTACTTAATGCTTGATTCATCTTTGTGAACCTTAGAGTATGATTACCTGAGTGATTGTAGGCTAAAACATCCGAAGAGTGCCTTAGGTAGGAGTCTATAATCTCTAAGTGGATTTGTAGACAAGACCCTTTGGTAAGTTCAAAGAGTTAGGGAGAAACGCATACCTACAACTTTAGAAACACAACGCAACTAGGAATAAGGCGTGACACTCAACCATCAATAGGAGATAATTAAGGAGTAATACAAACTAAGTAAACACATCTTTAAACTATCATACGAGCACACATTAATTAGACATAGACTCCCACAACCTTAGTTTAGATAATTAGATAATAGTAGAGTAATCGGTGAAATACCAACCCCCAAATCCAATACCCGAGCTTCAGACCTTTCCATTTTCATAAAATATAAAAAGATAAAAATAATCTTCTTCAACCTTAACCTTAGCGTAGTAACTCCTACTAGCATTCCTATTCCCTAGAGAGCGATATCAATACCGTGGCTTACCCTAATTACTACACTACAACGATTAGGTTCCTTGCCTAGGGTGTTATAAAACTTGCTCAAGAAAAGGAAGTTTCCTTGACCCGAACGACGCGTGTGGCGTTATCAAGTTTTTGGCGCGCGCGGGAATAGAATAGCTAGTTAGTAGTCCACCTCGTTTAGGTTTCTTTGCTTGATTCCTATCAAGTAAACTTTTTCTCATTTTAGATTTCTCTTAGTCTATCCCCTTCTTCGTAACCTTTGTTCGTAACCTCATCACTTTTCATCATGGAAGGTGATAACCCACTACCATTCATCAACATACCACCAAATGACCCGCCAAGAGCCCGTACTCTTGGTGAATACTCAAGACGAAGCCACTTAGGCTATAGGAACACCATTGAGCTTCCGACCAAGCCCAAACTACGGCCTGCGATCCGACACCATCCGGTTGGTGCAAAGCGGATGTGCATTCCATGGACTTCGTTCAGAAGATCCAAATCGACATCGAGGATTTCCTCAAAATCGTCGATTCCATCGACCTTGATGCTACTACTCGGGAGACCACGCGCTGCGTCTCTTCCAATTCTCTCTCGGGACCAAGCTAGTAATTGGCTTGAGCGACTTCCCGGCTCCATCTCAAGTTGGGATGATCTTACTTCTCGCTTCCTTGCTCAATTTTTCCCATCGGGAGAACCACTAAGCTTAGGAATGACATCTTGATGTTCCAACAACGTCAAGGTGAATCTCTCTGAAGCATGGACCCGATTCAAGGACTTACTTCATAAAGTCCTCATCACGGCATTGATCTTTGGCTCCAGTCCAAATCTTTTATGATCATGTCAACTTTCCCACTAAGCGATCCATTGACCAAGCGGCGGTGGAAAACTTAGTGATCTCACCGCAGAAGAATCATGGGAAATAATAGAGGACCTTGCCTCTATGACAACGAAAGTTGGGATGACCCCGTGAGTGCCCAAAACCGTCAAGGCAATCTCCTTGCCTCCTCCCGACCGTGGGATGATCGAACTTGAAGATCGGGTTAAATTCCTCATGAGTTCCTACGAAAATCCTAAGTCTTCACACCATGTGAACAAAGCTTCCTCTTCATGTGAGCCGCTTTGTGATCCTCATAACACGCGCAATAGCACCCGATCCCCGAACACGCTCGCTGACTACGCATCCTCGCGTATTAATGGAGCAGGAGGAAGATTCCTACAATACCGGACCTAGGAATTTCAATGAAACCCGAGAGGCATGGAAAGTAAAGCCCGATTTCTCGGGGACAAACCAAAGAATTCACCTCTAATGATTTCTCATGGCCCCACCTAACGGTCCTAACCAACAAAACATCGAAGGGATGTTGCAAAACCTAGTTACATCCCAAGAAACCCAAATAGCTAAGCTCTCGGACCGCTTTAATAATCAACAAGCCGAGATGGATAGGAAAATAGACAACCTTTTGAAAGCCATAGCTAATAGTGATAAGAAGGTTAGTGCTATCTCAACTCCCGAGCCTTCGTGCATAGAGATTAAGGATCCAAGCAAGCTAAAGTATGTCCAATTCATCGCACCATCGCCTTAGTTGAACCCGACGAAACAAATGACGAAGAGGACTATACACTTGTGGATGAGGAAATACCGAGGAAGTAGATGAAGTAGACATTGACTATTTCAACAAATTTCCTACGGAAGAAGAACTATCTCGCCACCTCACTTAGTCGTGACCTCCGTCACATGTATGTTAGAAAAGTCCTCGAATTAAGTTTGGGAACCCTTGGAATCTTAACATACCATGTGTCATAGGACACCTTTTTGTGGCAAAAGCTTACATTGATCGCAAGTCCCCAATCAACATAATGACTAGCACCTACTACAATTGGATATTGAAGAAGCCTATTCCAATTAGGCAAGACCCCAATGATCCTAATGTTAGTTGCAATTTTCTTGGTAGAGTTAAGGGATTGCCCGTTTATGTAGGTAGTTTCACGTTTCCTACGGATTTCATAATTGTGGATGATATTAGCACATCCATAGACCCTAGCTTATCCCATGTTATTCTAGGAAAACCTTTCATAGAAAGCACCGGGATGACCTATGACCCCTCATTAGGATTAGTGCGGTTCAAGAATAAGACCGATGACATAGCTTACCAAATGCCGTTTAAGATTGAGAAATTTTCATCACTCTCTAATGATGAAAAGGAACTTAAACTATCGGTCTATTATAGGAATGATGAGGATAGGGAGAAAGGTGTTGATTATGTTATGGCTAAGATTTTCGGATTCTACAAGGATTGTTTGAGCCTAGGACCGAATACAGGACCGAATGGGAGAGGATGAACTCTTAGAAGCGCAGTTTAGGGCACTTCTGACATGGAATCCCCATTAGAGGCCGTCAAGAGAATGGTGGTGAGAAACGTGGGAGCACGACTATGAGTCTAGCTACAAGACTCTTAAATAAAGAAAAGCGCTTCGTGGGAGGCAACCCATGCTTAATTGTTTGCTTGTTAGTGTCATATATCTTTTATTAATTGTTTATCCTCATGTTTAAATTTGTAAAATGCTTTATTTTGTTTTTAACTTCGTCTTAATTACATATAAAGGTATTTTACATAAGGGATAAGTGTAGGAGGATTACACGTTTTCAAAAGAAACGTAAACATGAGAATAACAATTAATTAAAAGATATATATATGTTTGTTTGTTCGAGTCAAATGCTTGTATCGAGTCATAATGAATGTTTTGCGTAAATTTTCCGATTCTAAAGATGTAAATTTTCCGAATTTTTCTAGAAAATCGCAGACCGCTTTTTGTCGGGATAACTGACGGCGTCAGATTGCAACCGACGGCGTCGGAAGGAGTAAAACATCGATTACTTTTCTCGTTTTCGAGCTACTTATAAATTTTGGAATTTTCCGGTCTTAATTTTCTTAGAAATTCAGTAAACATTCATTCCACAAGCATTATATCCTAGTTTAAATCGAGTCTTATATATATTATTACCGCCGATTTTACGAAGGTTTCGTTTGTTTTCTTCAAGTGTGCGGGTTTAGTTTGTCAAGAAGAAGTTACATAAGATTGGAAGGAGCTTTTCACGCAATAATTCTTCTTGAAAAGAATTTAACCACCACTTTACACGGATCCTACCGAGCTAATCGGGGAGTATTAGTTTCTTTCGCTTTTAATTACCTTCCATTATCATAACTTTGATACTTTCGGGGAACATTGGGGACAATGTTCGGTTTAAGTGTAGGGAGGGAAAATAAAGCGGAACTTTGAAACTATGCTTATCCTTGACTATTTGCTTTGTCCAATTGTGATTGTGTAATAAACCATGAGAAAATGTCGGTTAGGGTAATTTTGGCACCAAATTTAAAATTTTCATGACATATAGGAGTGGGCCATTAGTCTTAACAAAAGCGTCTCACGGATAGGAAGTTATATGACTAGCACAAAAACCCTTACCACCCAAATTCCACCCAAAATGTGAGGATCGCCTTAGATTAGTAGGAATTAAAGCATTCATCTTCAATGCTTAGAGTGTGAACCGGTAGTATATTAGATTCTAGAACTTGTTTTGTGATGCATTCGAGATCGCAAGTGAGGCTACACTTGTGTAGTTAGGAATAACTAAATGATAAGAGGCATTAGGATAACCCTTGTTTGATACCGTAATATAATTACTTCTTCCACATCGGTTGAGTAATTCCCCACACCCTTTGCGTTGTACTCATCTTTAGTACACGATACCCTAGTTAACCCCTCGAGCCTATCCTTTTCGCGGTTCTCGTGATGTTTCGGTTTTTCCGAATATCAATGAAGAGCATTGTTTACACCCCACCCCAAATATACACCCAAATCGCCTTAGCCTACCCTTATGCACTCACTTTTAGTGCAATTATTGTTATCACCCCAAACCCTTAGTTCAATTATCTAGTTGCTTGCATAAGTTGCTAAGTCGAGTCATATCCTTTGTATACGCTTTTGGGATGATTGGGATTCATGGGAAAAGTTAAAGTTTATGAAATGACGGAAGGGAACGTTAAATTCAAATTCCCTTGTTTACGTAATAATGTACCCCAAGTGTTTTGATCTTTTCAAATCGGGTCAAATTAGTGTTAGAGTAATAAAACTCAAGTGTAGGGATATGCTTATAAATCCCTAGTATTTTGATGTTATCTTAGAGGATGGTAGAGTAAAAGTGTATGAAAAAAAAAAAAAAAATCGAAAAAAAAATAGAAAAAGAGAAAAGAAAAAAAATAGAGTGATAAAAAATAAAAAATATACGGGCTACCATCCTACATCTATCCTTTAATTTTATGTTTGTTTATTTCGGTTATCTATAGTTTAGAAGTGTCGAGTCTTGGCTTAGCAACGCCATTCTTCATATGCATTTAACATAGAGATTTTGACTTACCACCACTAAATAGCCTATCCCACCAAACCCTTATTTCCTACCGTAAGCCTAACGTTACAACCCTTTAAAGACCTCTTTGATAGTCTTTCCTAGGTGCTTACGCCAAAACGATGGAGGTTTGATCTATTCTCAAGCCTATGGTAATCTATGTACTAGGACCGGTTAATGAGTGTTTATCTTCCATTTCCTATATTGTTATATTTCATTTATACACCGAGAGATGTGAGTATCCAAACACCCCATGTGAGGTGCTAGTATGTAATTTCCGTGCTTGTTATGACTTTTGGGGCTTATATGTGTTGTGGACCGTTTTGAATTAATGCCGAATGACCCCTAACTTATAAATTAATTGGCTAAAGCACATTTGCTTGAGGACAAGCAAATAACAAGTGTAGGGATATTTGATAAGGTTTTAAAAGGTACCATTTTGAGGGGTCATTTAAGTCCTTATTTGATCACTTTTGTATCCGTTATTGCTTAATATCGTTCCTTTTCACTTTTAGGTCTCGTGAAGGCAAAATCTTTGAATGGCACTTATTTGGACGAAAAGGCGAATATATGAAGAAAATGGCCAAAGTCGAAATCGAGACACTCACGATCATTGAATGTAGAAGGCGACGGCGTCAGAGCTATTTGCGGCCGTCGGAGAATTATTGTGACGGTCGAACTCAAAACTCGTGTTTTCAAGAGATGGCGTCTAGTTGTGAAAGAGTAGGTCGTCGCTACTCGGGCGGCCTAGATGCAATCCGCACGACGTCGAAGTCAAGAGGACGGCGTCACGGACATAAGGTGACGCCGTCGCAAGGTTAACGTGGCCAAGACGAAACCCTAATGGCGGCGACACGGCGGCCACTAAACATAAGGTGACGCCGTCGCAATTGTAATCTTATATATAGAATCCGAATTTTTCGGTCTTTGTGTGGAGAGTCTTTGGAGTAAAACCTAAAACCGAACCTAAGGTGTCTTGTACAAGATTTTAGGGTTTTAACCCTATCTTACACCAAGATAAGTCTTTGCTTCATTAATTTAATTATGTCTTTGATTATTTGTGTGTATGCTTGCATGTTCTCCATGTCCGCTAATTTATTTGTGTGTTTGCTTAGGAAGTATGAAACTTAATTATTGAATATTGATTGGTTGTTTCTTATCTTAGTTGATTAATGATCTAGTAATGCGATAGGTCATTCGTTGTGTACTTAATGCTTGATTCATCTTTGTGAACCTTAGAGTATGATTACCGAGTGATTGTAGGCTAAAACATCCGAAGAGTGCCTTAGAGTAGGAGTCTATAATCTCTAAGTGGATTTGTAGACAAGACCCTTTGGTAAGTTCAAAGAGTTAGGGAGAAACGATACCCTACAACTTTAGAAACACAACGCAACTAGGAATAAGACGTGACACTCAACCATCAATAGGAGATAATTAAGGAGTAATACAAACTAAGTAAACACATCTTTAAACTATCATACGAGCACACATTAATTAGACATAGACTCCCACAACCTTAGTTTAGATAATTAGATAATAGTAGAGTAATCGGTGAAATACCAACCCCAAATCCAATACCCGAGCTTGTACCTTTCCATTTTCATAAAATATAAAAAAAGATAAAAAATAATCTTCTTCAACCTTAACCTTAGCGTAGTAACTCCCTACTAGCATTCCTATTCCCTTAGAGAACGATATCAATACCCGTGGCTTACCCTAATTACTACACTACAACGATTAGGTTCACTGCCTAGGGTGTTATAAAACTTGCTCGAAGAAAAGGAAGTTTCCTTGACCCCGAACGACGCGTGTAGCGTTATCAATGTTGGCTCTAGAAGGCTTTCCATCTTCATTGTGAACATGTTATCATATAACTCAGATGTTCTGGCAATACAATAAGGATAATGCGTAGGACTCTTAAAATATGTTCTCTCTTTCTACATTGTGTGAAACAGAGAGTCTTCATTGACAGTATCCTAATGAGATTTATTGATGATCTCGTGGCTCTAGAATCAATAGTGCACATTTGGTTCCTATGCTGGAGACTAGGGAGAGGGTCTCCTTCTTCAATATCAACCATCTCTAAGAGAAAGTCGATAGATAATGTAGGTTTCCTGTGAGAATGAAACAAGTCCTTTTAAGAGGAACTTGAGTAGCTTGGGAAGTTAGGTGCGGTCGTCCACCGGGTCCATGACGCCTTGTCTTCAATACCGTGTTACCTTAGTAACCACGAGTAGCATATGTATTGAACCCGGTTTACGCCCTAAGGTTGAATTAATGGAGGCTATTTCTTTTCACCCTTTTCACATTCAATTCTTTTCATTCTTCAACCCCTTCATTACTTACCGAGACTTCATAACTAGAACCTTGTTGGGTTTATTCCAAGACTAGCTCTGCCTCGATCCACACTCTTCCCGTATTCTCATTTTCTCCTTTTTTCATCATAGCTAAGGACTTCTACACTATCGGTGGATTGTCCTCGGTAGATCCCTCCGGCTCAAGGGATCGTGGGAACGAATACCTAACCTAACCATCCTTATATCACCATACATAAAGTAAATTTGGTCGGTCTTTTTGGTATTGTTCATCAGTCATTGGAACCAATTGAAAACCATTTGAAAAATCAATCCAAGTACTTGTGATTCATGATCAAAATATTTTGTACCTGAATTGTTTTTGATATTTTTAGAAAACAAGAGCTCCCCCTCAACATGTGCATTGTATGTTTGAAATCAGTTTGACACGTGGAGGCAAGAGGACTTGAAAATCTCAGATTTAAGAATGAAAGATTCGATTCTTTGATCAACAATTTCTAAAAGATATCAACATCACTTTCCCGATCAAAGTTAGTAATTTTCATACTTTGTTAAAGATATTTTTGGGAGAGGATGTGGTTTTCAAAAGAGTTGCTCCCCCTCAACTTGTGCATATAACTTTTTAATTTGTTTTGCACAAGGAGGGAAAACCTGCACTTAGAGACAAATCAGTCACGTTTTAATCCATTTTAGTTTGATATAGATGCTCCCCCTTAACATATGCATGGAAAATATTGAAATCGTTTGACATATGTAGGAAGGAGAGCACGATGTTATATTTATAAACCACTTATCAAATTATCAGTTTATATCCAATTTAAATCACAAGTTCTCCCCCGATCACAATTTTCAAATCCTTTGAGATTTGTGATCTCTATTGATTTAAATTAATTTTTGAAAACTTTTGAGGAGAATTGTGACTTGCTTTTGAAAAACATTTCAACTGATAAGAATCAGATTTTCAGACTTTAAACTCCATTGTTTAAACATGCATGAGTATCTTTTGAAAACATAACAATAGCCAAGGTCTTGAACCACTTGTATAAAACATTGTTCATTTTGATTATCCAAAAGTAGACCTTGCTCGTTTACGTGCCAATTGTTTGAAAAGTACTCTTTTTGATTCGATTGAAATCATTCTCCCCCTCAATCAATGACATAAGTTGTTGATTGAGAGATTGAGAGTTTGACAGATGATAAGCCCAGATGATTTTCAAAAATAGAGTCCGAGGTATTTTCAAAGCAATGTTGTTTTCATTAGATGACAAATATTTTTCAGAAGAATCATTAGAAGGAAAAATATTTGGAAAGGAAATATTTGTCTTTTGGTGACAAACATTTGTTTTTAGAATCAGAGCATGAAATTTGAAAAATAAGATTAAGCATGGCTCTGTTCTTTCTTTTTAAAATAGGTTACTGTCTGAAATGACAATAAACCACCATTTTTCTCCATCTTTTTTTTTTTTTTTTTCAAGTTTTATGTACCATCGAACTTCATCTAAAGACCCGTGCCATTCTTTGAATGACAAATCAAAGACCCGTGCCATTCTTGGAATTTTTCAAGATTTTCTAATTTTTATGGATTTTGAAAATTTTATATTTTTCTATTTTCTTTTTGTTGGTTTTATAATTTTGTATTTTGCTTTTTGATAAAATATGTACAAAGAGGATAATTTAGTTTAAGACAATGATGAAATGAGTACCGAGATAAGGATATCGTTCAGTACGTTGTAGAAGAAAGAAATCAACATCTCTTAAACTTTCACCACCAAAGCATTCGAGGCTTCTAAGAAAATCGTCGTCTGAACATGAGCCTTCTAAATGAGAATCTTTGGTAGCTTCCCCCAAAACTGACAATCTTCAAATTAAGACCATTTCCCCCAAGAAGTAGAATGTGAAGAAAAACAGTCTCATTGAATGAAGCTCAACAACCCAAAGAACATGATAACAACAAAGTAACAAGTTAACACGGATCATCTCTGCGGTTATCAAACCCGGAATACATGATTAATCTCGATCACGTGAACCTATTGTGCGTCCCCGATGTACACATTACTCTTCGAGTTTGAGCAGTTTTCTATTCGGGAGAACAATATATCAACACCTTCATTTCACTGGATGCATTCCAGTTATCTTACATATAGTCCATGTAAGTTAAACAAATTGTTTTTTATAGTCCATATTAATATAAACGGTTATATTAATAACTATCATTTCACCGGATGCATTCCAGT
This sequence comes from Chrysanthemum lavandulifolium, assembly GCA_022545495.1. Taxonomy (NCBI): domain Eukaryota; kingdom Viridiplantae; phylum Streptophyta; class Magnoliopsida; order Asterales; family Asteraceae; genus Chrysanthemum; species Chrysanthemum lavandulifolium. Next base: position 171,422,656 of record CM040244.1, read on the forward strand.
TATCTTACATATAACCAATCAGCCCATAATGTACACATGTACCCAACAAGAGAAGAGACGATGACATCCAAGTAACATGTTGAGTCACTGATCATCTCTGCGGATATCAACTACGGAATAACTGATTAAGCTCGATCATGTGAACATCTTGTGCATCCCTGATGTACACATATCTCTCCCCTGATGGTTGTGATCTCGTCGGAATCATTATTGCATTGTGTACATGAAGCAATAACCGGAAGCACTACCATAAATCATATAGAAGATGTCGATAAGCAATATCATCTCACGCTCCACATGTTCTTCTCATATTTCTTCCCTCTTGAAAGTCGAGTTAACACATACCAAAAGTATCCGAGACCACTTCCCCAAATGGTTGGAATAATGCATCATTCCCCAAATAGTTAGAATAATACATCCTTCCCCAAATAGTTGGAATAACACACCAAAGGCTACGAGTTAAACATCGAGTTTCTCTGGTTATGACATTTGTCTTTCCCGGATTACTTCAATAAAGAAGAAGTATTAAGTTCATCACGTGTACTTGTTGTGTGTTTAGATGTAGATCTCCTTCCCCTTGCTTGGTTTTGATACCTCGTAATCAAGAACACATTATACATGCCAAATACTCTTGAAATAGAGAAGAACAAACAATTAGCTCAATCAATCTGTGAGAATCAACTGCTCTGTAAACTCTCTCTGACTATCTTTATCAACTCATATGTAGACAACTTGAAGTGACCACTAAAGAAGAAAAACCCAATATACCAGACTTGAAACTGAAGTCGAATTCCCCACACTTGTATCTTAAGCTTGCACTTAATGATGGAAGAACGGTGTTGAGAATTTATGCACCAAGCAAATCTCTAAGTGCTCGATACTCAACCAAAGTATGAGACATTAACACCTCTTGTGATTATCCACAATGACATCTACGTGTGACACTGAGTAAAACAACGTAACTCCTTAAAGTGATAGTTAACCAGGTCTTCAATACATCCCGACTGCTGGTAACTAGACAAACCAAGTCTTCAACTCAAATTCTTAAGCTCGAGCAAGTTATCAAATAAGAACATGCCTTTGTGAAGGTCAACTTCAATCTCAAATAAGTGATAAATGATTAACTCTGAAGTAATCAACTTGTGTCAAATGCCCAACATGTGAATAAATATACAATCGGATGTACATTGATCCACCGAATGAACCGGAACAAATGATTCCTCAACATCAATGCCTTCTTCCTAAAGCTATTCGTGTAGAGACTGATCTGGAAGACTCACCAATAATATCTTTAAGCGGATGAGGTAGTCATTTTCCTTAATGTTCATGTGGTTGATTTATAGCATGTACACTATGAGGAACAATAATCCGTGAAGATTTGGCAAAGGAATACCAAAGAGCGGATCATTATTCATGAACAATAATCCGTGAAGATTTGGCAAAGGAATACCAAAGAGCGGATCATTATTCATGAGTGCAACTACAATGATAGTCATTAACAATGCCTTGAGGAATAACTGGAGATTAGGCTTCTTGAGTAGTCTGAGTTGTACTTCTTAGATGGTGCATCTTGATCAATGGAAATTGAAGAAGGTGAACCTGTTGAATCAGTAGGAACCGGAGCATGAGCTTCAGAAACTGGATGATAAACATTCGTTGGAGGTTGGAAGTACTCATCAAACATAACTTGAAAAACAAAGAATCCCAAACAATGAATCCCAGTTATCCTTAGTAAGAGAAGCATTAGGCGTTTAAGGAGAGTTGTATGACCATTATTCAAGCATCCATCAATATTCCACAATATGTAGAATATGCACTCTTCTCCCCCTCAAAAATTGCATCCTAAGTTGCCATTTTTGATTGAGCAAGTGAATAAGAATATGCACCAATGAACGTAGTACCACTTGATGAATGAATGAGCATTTGAAAAACATGAAGCTTGTTGATGGAGAATGTAGATGAGAATGGTCATAAACATGAAGATTTCTCTTCTTCTGAAGATAAAGCGCACTGAAGCGTACACCTTTCTTTTCTTTGAGGAACGGGGCCTGAAGTGTTATCTACAGACGCCATAATGTTGAAGAACGAGGCCTGAACTGATGTGAACAGACGTCATAGTCATTTCCCCTCATCTGTTTAGAGCAGCCTTAATCCAAGTACCAACGGATGATTTGTACGACCTGCATTAGAACACAAACAAAGGTGGAAATTTGAAAACATTGGATCACCATGTGAAAATGGGTTCCTTTTGGTTAGCGCAAACAATCATTGAATCAGCAGAGACCCTAGGTGCAATGGCATTATCACTAGGAGCTGAACTAGTGGAAGCATCAGACTTAGTCGAAGGACATTTTGTGCTTAATGGGATTATTCTACCAGTTGGCTTCCAAACCTTAACAGGCACTACTCTAGGCATAGTGGATCTAGGTAAGGGGCAAGGTTTGCCATTCGTGAATATTTGACCTGTTGGCTTCCACTGAAATCCTACATTGGTAAAAACCTTCCCTGTAGGTTTCCAGGATTGCTTAGTCTGCTTCGCTTTCCAAACTTTCTTAAGCGGGGTATGATTCTTAGATCTCGTAAATAACACAACACATTTATCATGATTACCGAAGATAGACATTCTTTACAGGTTTTGCAGACAGCATAAGACTTCAAATTAATTTCAGTGAGCTTAGAGCTAATACTAGAACCAACACGATTCTTTTTGTTCAAGTCAAACTTATTTTCCCTATGGTGTTCTTTTACTTTCTTCTCATGATCACTTTTAGTCAGCGAAATTTTGTCCTTCTTTGTATTGCTTCTAGGTTTTGACCCGCTAACTTTAGTGTCAATTTTAGGTATTGTATCAGCAGAAGTGATGATGGGAACCTTAGTTTGTTTTACTGCCATTTGCTTTTCTGGTCTATAAATGCTGGGTTATGAGGATTTCAGAGGTACATCAAAGGTAACATGTTTGACTTTAGGCATTGAAGTGGGTGCAACTATTCTATCTCGCCTAGTACCAGTTTTAGGACTTGTGAAAATTACATACTCTAAGAGTTCCTGAGATCATTTGGCATCCATGCAGGCATAGGTGATTGCACTATCAAAAGGCTTTTCTAATCTATCATCCTCTACTATCTCACGGAGGCCCTTTAAACTATCCTTAAGTTGTGAGAGATATGTTTTATGTGCCAGTTCATTATTCCTAAGAGGGGGAGGAATATATAACATATCAATAGGATACTTATCACAAGCAGGAACCTTTGGAACAGAATATTTGCAATTAGGGATTGGCAATTTTCCTTTTACCTCACGCTTCAGATTCTCAATATTGTTAAGTAAAGAAGTTATCTTTTCAATGTGTTTATCATGATTAGTTCTGAGTGAATCACATAACTCTTTGTTTTGATCATTAACCTTTGAAATTTCAGCTTTAAATAGTCATTTTCCTTTTGCAAGTTATCAATACTGTTTTGAATTTGGAAATTCTGAGAATCTAAAGGAATAGGCATACGGGAGCCAGTCACATCATTCCTTTCACCTTTCAATTGTGAAATTTGGAATTTCAATCTTTTGATCGTGTTACAATGAGCTTGAATATGTTCATCACGTTTGCTAATTTCAAAAACTGCATCAAACTCAGAAGCATCCGAAGATGTCTTGGAGTTTGAGGTTTTAACATTTTCTTTCAGATGTTGATATTTTAATTGCAAAGCAAGATGTTCAACTTCCAATTTAGAATAATTTTTGACCAAGTTATCATGATCGTCATTTTCGATTTTAACATGCAATTTTGAATTATTTGTCTCAAGCTCAATGACACGATCCTGGGATACTTTCAATGCAACAAACATTTCATGAAATTGAGAAGCAGTAATGGAATAATTCGTAACGGTGTAGAATACATCTTGAGCAACACATCCAGAAATCAAGTTATCATTTAAGATGAGCATATTTTTTCTCTCAATCTCATTACTTTTAAGCACACATTCATAATTTTTGACCTCGATTATCATTTTATCAAATTCCTTTTCCATTTCCTTAATTTCTGTATCTAAGCCCTTTTGAAGACACTCAAATTGATTTTTTAGTTGTTTAAAGAAAGGCATGACCTCAGTTAAATATCATTCTTTAGTTTGCTCAAAACCCCTTTCCCCTTCAGTAATCCCTGTAGGTGTGATTCTCTTCTTACACGTTTTCTCAAAATCAACGAATAGTTGGTATACAACATAAAGGTTAATTAAGGTCTTGCTTTAGTGGGAAGAGTTCTAGGCATTAGATGCATCGGTGTATTTGGAGGATACACAGTAGCAGGGGGGACTTTCCTAAGGGGAGAATGATTTTCAACAAGATTATCAGCCTTTTGCTTATCCATGTCTTTCTTCCAAAAAACTTGTTCAGGGGTTAATTGTGTTTGAGGTCTAAACTTGTTTAAGGCAATCCAATTCTCGTTAGTGTAATCATGTGGTTTAGATGTTATGTTATACTTTATACACCAAGAATCATTTAACTTCTTTGCTATTTTCTCCTTAGAGGCATATTCTAATTTTCTATCCTCCTCAGTGCACTCAACACATGTAGGCATTTTTCTAGGCTTAAGAATTTCGTTACCATCATAGATTACTTTTTGAGCAGCTTTTGCTTTCTTACCAACCTCAGGATTGGGTTCCTCAATAAGGGGAATACTATACTTATCGCTTAAGACTCTGTGCTTAGTGATTATGGGAGCAGTCTGAATGGTGTTCACTTGTACATACAGTTTGTCTTTAAGTTAGTTTTTCAAAGTTTTTAGGTTGGAAAAGTCATTTAAAAGTTTTGATTCCTTAGCCATAAATTCATGTTTAAGCACTTTCACATTTTCTTGAAGTTTTTGCTTTTGCTTAACAGTTTTATTGAGCTTATCTTGTAAAGATTTTAACTCTTGTTTTAACACCTCCTCCCTAAAATTACTTTTTCTGATAACTATACGTATTTGGTTATCCATCTCCTGCTCACGGGTAGTCAGTTCAAATTTAGCACGCTGTTCATATATGGCAACTTGATCCTTATATATGCTAAGCTCGGTGGTAAGGAATCATCGTGATAAATGCGAGTACTCATGCAATTTCATAATCATCATTTTGAGTAGAAGATGCACAACTAGGTACAACAGAAAGTTCATGCAACTTTCCACTGCATTAACATGCACAGGTTGTAGCTGGTGCATCGCTATCTTGGGTACATCCGAAGCTTCCATGGAGCGTTCCTTTGCATTAACTTGCACAGGTTGTGGCTGGTGCACCTCTCTCTCTCTTGTGAATTTGTGCACGAAGATTCCATTTTAGCATTATCCGACTCAAACACGATAGTCTGTAGTACATTGTTGGGTATCTTCTGTTCATTGGTCACGTCGTATAAACTGACTATCTTAGATACAATTGAATCCAAAACGTTAGGCATGTTGTTGACGTGCACGGAATTTGACAATCTATGATTTAAACCGAGAAATAGAATCTTTCGCGGGATTTTACAAAATCAAGAAGAAACCGTTAAGCAATGACCAGTAGAGTGTGTTAAGATGACTGATGGATCGATACAATGATAGACGATTGTGTGATTGGACTTTAGATTGTTCATAGGAAAAGCTGAAATGTTGTTTGGTTGAGATTTGGATTGGTTGATGAACGTTTTTACGGAGAATTTTAGGTCTAAAAACTTAAAAACCTCAATAACTTCTGTTCGGAGAGGATTTAGGCCTCGAAGGTTGACCCGAATAAACTTTGTTTATTCGGCGTGCCATTCTCCTCGTTCTCACGGTCGTTTTGATGGTAGAACGCTGAAAACGGAGTTACAGTTCAAAAGTTATGGTCGTTTGAAGTTTTTCGGGAAAACTCAACAAAACGCACCCAAGACAACTCGCACCCCAGTCAACTCGCTTTGATGACAACTCGCTTAATAAACAAGTCGCCTAAAGAAACAACTCTCTTAATAGACAAGTTGCTTAAAACCCAAGTCGCTTAATGAGTCAACTCGCTTAATAGCCAAGTCGCATAAACCAACTCGCTGCCAAGACAACTCGCTTAAGTGTCAACTCGCAGAAACAGACAACTCGCTTACAAAGCAACTAGCTTAGGCGACAACTCGCTTAAGTATCAACTCGCTTCAGAGACAACTCGCTTCCAATGACAAAGAAACTCGCTTCCAAGAAACGTATTACCGTAGCTCAACTTGCTTTGTACAATTTTCAAAAACAACCTGTTAGGTCACTAGTTTTACAACACAAGCTTACAAGAAGGAGATAAGGCGATTGAACAAGCAAACCACACACACACACGATATTAAAGACGGTTACGCGTAGATGTGAATGAGAGAGAATAACTTGAACAACCAACCTTCAAATGAAGGTTTACATAAGGTATTTATAGGAGGAAAGCTAGGCAACACTCCTAGTTTCCATCCTTTCTTTAATGGGCTTGGGCCTAAGCTCATGGGCCTTCTACATAAGCTTAAGGCTAATAACAAACATAAAGGCCATAATAAGCTACCTATTACATAAGAATAACTAACACTTGAATTATAGTCTAGAGTGATTCCAACAATCTCCCTCAAGTGTTGGTGATGAAAACGTGAAGGCGTTGATGTAATAGTAGCTTTGACGCCTTCGACATTCTTCTTTCTTGTGAGAAGGAATGTATTGATTCGAACAATCTCCCGGGTAGAGAGATAGTTTTCTTTGAGCAGCTTATGCTTTGACGTCATCTTTAACTTTGTTCTTTGATCATTGTTCTTTGTGATGAAAGTGATAGTATGTTGTAGTCTCGCATCAAGTCTACCTCGTGTGCCCGTCATTGCTAAAGGTTCCACGTCATTCTTCAACATGCTCACACACTTTTGACGTTGGAATTCGCCTCGATGAAGTTCTTTAAGTCTTTTAACTTTGTAGATTCTTTGATTTGACAAAGAATCATTCGATTGTTGTGTTGCTTTTGGATAGAACTTCCATTAGTGATGATGTTGGCGTGAGCATGAGAAGAATCAAGACGATCATCCCGCTCCCGAGCTTCCATAAGAAGAAAACATTTCAAACGGTTAGTAATAAGCGGATTCCGCACTTACAAGTTTGAACTTCGAGAGTGTTAACAAACATAGTGTGAAAACACAACTCTAATTTTACAAAGGCCGCTCTCGAACCGGAGTCCCACAAGTGAGATAACGCGATGTACCGGTACACCTATAGTTCGGATGAGTCATTTGAGGTACACCAAGCATCACCTCACGACAAGAGACCGCTTGAGACACACTAAGCGTAATCCACGGAGAGTTACCGGTGACTGCTTGGTCGTTTGATGTTGACCACGGTAGGAGTTTCCATTCAATCATTGAGGATCACGATGTGAACCTCTCATAAATGTTCCCGATGATTGCTAAGATCCGTGAAGGACTCGATAATGTACCACCGAAATTCTTATTGTTGAACGTCAAGTGATAAAATGTCAAGTGTACCTAAGAGATCTTTGATGAATCTCGTGGCTCTAGACTCAATTGTGCGTTTGGTTTTCCGAGCGGAGACTAGGAGAGGGTCTCCTTCTTCAATACCAACGATCTCTAAGAGAAAGCCAATAGTTTACGAGGGTTCCCCGTGAGAATGAAACAAGCTCATTGAGAGAAACTTGAGTGGCTAAGAAGGTTTAGTGCATGCGCCATTGGGTCCATGACGACTTTTAATCTTCAATACCGGCGTCACTAAGTGACAACCAAGAGTATATGAATTGAACCCGTGTCCGCGCCTAAGTTGAATAATTGAGGGCTATTTCTTTTCACCCTTTCTTTGCATTTCTTTTAATTCTTCAACTCCTTCTTTCTTCGATTCTCATTTTCTCCTTTTGTAATCATACCTAAGGACTTCTAAGTACTAACTATTTGTGATGTCCTTGGGTAGATCCCTCCGCTCTCAAGGGATCATAGGACAGTTATTCCTAACCTTAGTCACCTCATCACTCCATGACTAACCTATGTTGCCATAAAACCATTTACTTGAAAATCTCTCACAAAGGTGTTTGTGAATGAAAACATTTTGAACCATCGTTGAGATAAGATTTTGCATAAATACTCCCCTCCACATGTGCTTAAGAGTTTTAACGGTTATTTGCACAGTGAGGAAAGAGCGCGCACTTTTTAAATTGATCCACTCAAGATAGACAATCCCCCGCGAGACACGGTGATGAGTGTCTAAATACTCATCATTTTATTCCCATTTAAACTGCAAAAACATTTTAAAACACTCAGAAATGCTTCAAAATACAGAAAATATCCTCGGAGTGTGTTTTATGTCTTGCAGGTACAAAAGGATTGAAAACAGGAAAAAAATGGACAAAATCGAGCCAAAATCGGGATAAGTCTTGAGAAGTTTTGCCGGATGTGATTTTCACGACTATCAATTGAAGACCCGAACGCGCTTTTAGAGTGAGAGTGAGAAAACAAACCTTAAATCTAACCCGCAACCAAAAATTCCATCTTACCTTTTTCCGATACCGATCATTACCAATTGCATTCTTAAAACCAAAAATCCAAAAACCCATTTTAACCCTTTAAACCATTTTTCTTAAACCCAAAAATACAAAAATAAAATAAAGTTAAAACAATTAACATGTCCATTTCTTTTTACCCACCATCCCACAACATCTGATAAAAATCAATCAAACCCATCCCTCCTTTTTCTACAACCCAGAGAATAAAACACATACCCATCCCCTGCACCCTGAGCTCCCTTCCCCATCACCCTTCCTTGCACGCTTTGTCCTTCCCCATCACTCTCGGGTACAAAAAAAAAAGACAGCAGAAGCACAAGAGAGAGGGAGAAGACATAAGATGTTTTTATTCTTGTATAAATAGTCAAGTAGGATTAGTGTGAAAGGTGGTCTGGAATTTTCATTGTTCTAGTTCCATTTTATATTTTCTTGTCATTTACTTTTATTGTAATTTCAATTTCAAATGCAATTTAATTTCAGTTTTAAATTAAGTTTTTCACTTCTGTCAAGTTTTCTTTATGCCATTTAAGAATTCATTTTTTTGTATCTACTAAGTTATTGTCTTTTCATGTTGTTAAAAAAATAAGTGTTTGAAGTTCTCACAATCTTGAACCAAGATTTCATAACAGCTTGCAAAATTCATTTCTGCCCAAAGGGGTGTTTGGGGTAGCATTAGTTTTGAGTAAAAATTAATCTTTTGACCCACTTTAGGACTTGAATTGGGTTGTTACAACTTTTTCCGAGTCTAGTTAGTATTAGTTTAGTATTGTCATTTGTTGTCAGAGGTATTTAAAATTCTCATAATGTCATTTAGTAACTTTTTTTTAAGGACCAGTTATGTCCCTGATTTCCTGTGTAAGATCAAGTTTTGGTGAATTAAGTTAGAATTAGATTCTGATTTTCAGGTTGTAGGTAATATGTAGTTAGTATTTAATTTCATTTGCTTTATGTTGGTCCTTGGCACCCTTGTTTTTTGTACTTGTTAATGTTCAAAGGTTGTTGGAATTGCGATTTATGTGTTCTTCACTTCCTGTACTCAGCCTATTTTTAGCTTTATTATGGGTAAAAAATGGTTCCAATTTGGTTTTATAGGTTCTCCGTAAGCTCATATATGTTTTTTTAGCTATTAGTGCATTAGCTTATTTCCCTAGTTGCTTATTTTTAAGCTCTAAAAGCCCCATAAAATCATTATAAATCCAATGCTTCAAAGAATCACAACAAAGACCCGTGCACCATTTTTTGCAGCTTATTTATAAGCTGTAAACATCTAATTAAGGTGATCTCAAGGGGGCAAATGATAGCTGGCCAGGAGAGCTTTAGAGTCCCAGAAGCTCAAGTCTTGCTCACCCTGTAGCTTAATCAGAACAAGCTCAAAACAGTCCCTCTTGGACTGTTTGAGATAGCATCACATCAGCAGGTCAGTTGGTTTTTAAGTCCTTATTAGAATTCATTTTCAGCTTATTTAGTTTCTTTTTTAGCCCTTTTAGTGATTAGAATAGGTTTGGCATAATTTATAACTTATTAGTGTTTATTAGAGTTAAGTAGAATAGCTTATTTTCTCATTTTCTTAGCTTAAGGTTCCTTAGATTAGTTCATTTTACCCACTGCCCCTCCTCATTAGTTAGTTCCTTTTATTTAGCTTATGTTAGTTGGTTATCATCCAAGTTAGCTTATTCATTCATTCCAACTGTTTCTATAGTTTATTTGTGCTTAAAACCTGCTAAGGGGTGTTTGGTTATTGTTTTTGCAAAGTAATTTTTGCCAAACTTCGTGGAATTTTCACAGATTCGTTATAAGTCCATTTGAGCTGAAATTTGGGATACAAGATCTTTGGTTCGTCGTGGATTTCATGATCATTTTAGTTTATTTTTAGGAATTTTATAAGCTAGCTTAATGTAGGCTTAAAGTAGCTAGTTAGGTAGTTTGGCATGTTTAGACTTGAAATCGGTCTCGAGTTTTTTCGTAGCTTGTGCTTTTAGGTTCCAATCAGGTTGCATTAGGTCATTTTAGGTTAGATTTAGGTCTGTAGTAGCTTATGGTAGCTTTTGGATAGCTTATTGCTTATTTCAAGTGCTTATTTAAACTGCTTATTTGCCCAATTCAGTTTAATAGTGGGCTTATCGAACTTTTTATATTTTTCCTAGTATTCTGATATCATATAGTATTTATAGAAAAAGTTTCATATTTATTAGAGTTCATTTAGTATTTATTATAATTTAAAATAGTTTAAATAATCATTAAATACTAATTAATTAATAATAAATAGATAAAAAGTGTAATAAATATATTTTCAGTTTTAAAATAAGTTTTATAATATTTTAGATTTTTCTAAGTCATAATTTCACTTTTCTAGCTTTATTTCATATTTTCTTATATTTTAGGGTATTATTAAATAGTTAAAATAGTTTTTAATTAATAATAATTAAATAAATAGTCATAAAATAATTTTATTTTTCCAATAATTTTCTTGCATCATTAGGATTGTAAAATGTATTTTCCATATCCGTAGGTATTTTACTTTTTATTTTCACGTTTTATTTCGTGACGCTCACGTAATTTTATTTAAACGCACGCTTTAGGTTTTAATCGTTAAACAATTTTAAATATAGAATTAAAATGACTTCAAAGTCTTTTATAGATTTAATTTCCTTAGTTTAATCACTCACTCACTCATATTCCTTTTTCTCGTCCAAATCACCCGATCACAAACCCGTGTTTTGAGTACCATCACACCTCGTTAGAAGAACGACCCGTGTTTGCGCTTTCTTCGCAATACTTTGGAACACACACTATACTACATTTGATTGACGCCTCAAAAGGTCATTTGTCAAATTGGCGCCACGGGAGGTTGTGTGCATGTTTAAACGGTTTATGATTAGTGATCCCGGATATACATCCATTGTATATTTACCATCCTTGTTAATATTCTCTTGTTTTCTTATTATATTATAAAATCAAAACCCAAAAATATTCATCTTTACCCTCTTACCCTTTTGATTATTTATCCCTTTACCCTCTATCCATTTGATTCTAACTTCTTCTATTCTCATGGAATCTCTCGACTCACGACGAATTCGAACGGTTGAAAAACTTCATACTTTATCACAAATGTCAAGAATTCGTGTTGTTCGTGATGATCCATTAATTCGCGTAGGGAAATGGAACGAGAAACCGGGTGACAAAGGACCGGTACTTCCTCCGATAATGGAGGTGCTAACACGTCCAACCTACGGTTATCCAAAGATCTAACCCCTCAATTGCTCCTAAGCCGTCTAAAATTGATCCTAAACTTTCACAATTTACGGTTAAAAGCAATCATGCAGAATTTAGACCGGTGACTAGCAAGAATGACTTGCCTAATCTTCACGTTTCTCAAGAACCAGAACCGGAGACCATAACGGAAGTGGTGGAAATTGCTAGCTCTCAGAGCGCACCACTTGTCCCACCTCCGGATTTTTCAACATGTTCTTCGAAACTTAATAGTCATTCGGATCACCATGTCGGTTTTGTTGATTCTTTGAATGAACCGATTCCTTCTCATAACTCTCAAATGGAATCGTTTATTCCTTGTGTCGGTTGTGGTGAGCCTCTTTTTGGTTCACCCTCGTCACCGGTGTATGTGTGTACAGTGTGGTAATGATATTCGAACGGAGTTGTTTGTTTTGTGGTTCGAGGAATTCATTTGATTATGATCCTAATTCAACTCATTTAATGACCCTCAAACTTTTCCAATTACCCACCACACCGACTTATCTTCATATAATCAACATAACTCGATGTGAATTTTGTGGAGGTCCTCACCAAGGATTTGAGTGTCAATCCGAAACACGCTTGTCTATGAACAGCTTTTCCTGTTGCTCGAACTTTGGGTATGACCAATATCCATATAATTCGCCATCCGCACTCAACAGCTTTTGTTGTGAGAATTGTAGAGGTCCTCACGATAATCTTCAATGTCAACCGTGGAATCAAAATTACTATACTTCGGTTTTGACAATTTCCAACCTCCACAAAGACCATACGGTTCAAACTCTACCGAGCCGTTGTCTCAAGAAATTTCCCAAGATTTTGAAACCGCAATGAAAACACTTGATGATATGATTCAAAACTTTAAGAATCAAGTGAGTGGTGAAAGACCATGGGAGAATTGCTAGTCAAGAACGAGAGGCTCGCAATTCTAGGAAGAATTATTGGTCTTAGAGCATGCACCCTAAGGCGCTCCCAATTTCTTAAGGCGCTATGTATGATGATGACGAGGAGAGTTTTTATCCTTTTAAAGATAATATTTCTCAACTCCCTTGATGAGTGTCTAAATACTCATCATTTTGTACCATTTAAACTGCAAAAACATCCGAAAACACTCGAAATGCATCAAATGATAAAATATCACAAATAAGTGTTTTATGTGTTTTAAATGCAAAATATCAAAATCGGTGAAAACGATCAAGTTTGCATAATTGGAAGTTTTAGTCCCCAAGTTTCAAAAGTTGTCAAAAATAGTCCCTGTAAATCAAAATAAAGAAAATATCATTTCAAGTCCCTAGGGATTCATGAGTTGTCAAAATTGGTCCTTAAAATTTAAAATTGCAAAATTACAACTTAGGTCCCTAAACTTTCAAAATGACAAGTTTGGTCCTTGGAATATTAGAGATTGTCAAGTTTGGCCCTTGAATATAATTTCAGAATGTACATGATTGGTCCTCGAAAATCGAAATGGCGCTTTGGTCCTCCATCTTTCGTGAATTGCACAAATGGTCCTTTTAATAATAAACTAACCATGACCCCTTTGCACCCTTGACCCCTGCCATTACACCTTGACCCCTCCTTTTTGAACCCCTGTCCAATATACCTCCCAAGTCAAACTTCCCAGTCAAACCATCCCCTTCCCTCCCTTTTTCTCCTATCCTCTTCACCACTTGCCTGCAACCTTATCACCTGCAACTCTCACTCCATCATCATCACACCTACAATATTCCTTCCCTCCAAACACCCCAAGCCAAAGGCATTAAATGCCCTTTCCTCGTCCGTTATCGAACCCCACTGGCAAAAACCATTTTGGCGCCAAAATTTGATCAAACGGCCAATATAGTCTCAAGTAATCCAATGGCCCCAATTACAAGTGGGATTTGCTCAGAGGTCTAGTGGGAGGACTTTTGCTTTAAAAAGGAGGAAGAAGAGAGAAGAAAAGGGTAATACTTAGTTTTTATTTTCTCATGTATGTCGTTTTTAAATTCCATGTCATATTTAAGCTTTAAATTGTATCTTTTTATCTTCATTGTACTCATTTAAGTCTTATCCATCAGTGTAACTTACTTTTAAGTGGTAATTCAAGGTTTGGTTAACTTTTCTGTTTTTCCATTTCCTGAAATCAAACTTGTTTTAAAATTGCTAATTACCAAGCTTCTATAAGCTTGATCTCGCCTTTTGCTGCACTCATTCTAGCTTATTATAGCTATTGGTAAGTCTGTTTCACTCAAATCGTTGATATTCAATCAAATGCCAAAAGTCAACAAACGTCAACCGAGGAAGCAAAATGGGTATGAGTTTGGAACCGGGTTGATAATCGCTTGAAATGGGTTGATAATTGGTTTAGGATAGTGTTTACTTGTGGTGTTTGGCAAGCCATTGTGGCTAGGACATATGTAAGCTCGAAAATCTCATATCTGTTATAATCTACTTATTTAGCATATTGATAATTTGATAGTATTTGTCAAGAATATTGCATCATTTAGGTGTTAGTTGATTATTTGATTCAGTTTAAGAGTTAGTAAAAGCTAGTTCAAGTAGTTAGCTGATTTAATTTGCACTTTAGTATCTTAAGCAGTGTTTGGATCAGTGGGCTTATTTGATCTTAAGCCCTGGTTTGTACTTAAAATATGCATACTCAGTCTTAATAAAGGTAACTAGAATTATATTTGTCAAAAATTTGCTTCTGTATAAGCTCAAAGTCAAATTCATTATGAATATGTCCTTATGATCTAATTTGCTTGAATCAGGTGGTAAAAATGAGTATTTAGGTTTAAAATACATAGAGATAGCTTGCATTAGTCTCATTTCATCATAAAACATCATATTCAGTTGGCAAATTAAGATCAAATCTCATTAAAGTCAAAATTCCAAAACTGTCAAAAGTCAAAAACATTTGAAAACCTCGCCACTAAACTTGGGTGATTTTAATTGATTCACCATTGGATCAATTCAAGTGATACTTTGGATTACTAAAGATCAGTTGGTTAAGTTGCTTAAAATGATTTTTGGTTAATTTTGGAAGCTTTTATAAAGGTTGAATAAGCCCTCAATTTGCACCCTTCGCTCAGACACACACTCAGATATCTTGAGTGTGCATGTGTTTTGTGCAGCTCAACAAGCTCATAAGAGCTTGTCCAGGGCTCACATTTGGTTTTTAAGTAGCTAGCCAGGTCTCCTCTAAGTTCCAACATCTGTTTTTGAGTTCAGCTTATTTGAGTAGCTTATTTTCAAGCTACAAAGTAGCACCCCAAAACTGTTTTTTGGCATTTAAGCTCAATTCATCAAATCTGTTTAGGTTGTGCTTTAGAGGTTTAGGGTAGTTGTAATAAGTTGCTTTTGAGTAGTTTTAACATATTATAGCTTCTGTGATAAATTGGTGCTCAGTTGGTAACTTTAGCTTATTTCAAGTGCTTATTTATAAGCACTTGTCACTGCAGTTTCATAATCCTACACATAAGCTACTGTTTTTATATTTTCTTAGATTCGAATATTAATTTAGACTTTTCCTAATTTTTCATATTTTTCTAGCAATCGCTTGATATTTTTCTTCATTTAAATCGCTTTTAGGCATTTTTAATTAGCTTTTAATACAATTAGATCGAAAAACTTCAAAAAAATAAGTTTTTATTTTTCCTAGGTTAAGATAAATATAAAAAGCAAAAAAATAATTTTTCCAGATTTTTCTTAGTTAAATTTGTAATTTTTAGCCATTTAATTAGTTTTAAATAGTTTTAAATTCATAGAAAATAGAAAAATAATCAGAAAAATATAAAATTAGTTTTGAAAATTCTCTTTAGTTATTTTAGATTTTTCTAAGTCATAATTTCATTTTTCTAGCTTTATTTTATATTTTCTTATATTTTAGGGTATTATTAAATAGTTAAAAATAGTTTTTAATTAATAATAATTAGATAAATAGTTTTAAAAATAATTTTCTTTTTCACAAAATTTTCTCTTATCATTAGGATTGTAAAAAGTTCATTTTTATATTTTTAGGATTAACATTGTTTCAGTTTCACATTTTCTTTTGTACGTTACGTAGTTTTTAAATCAAATTTATGTAAGAAAAATCAAAAACATAATTTTAAAAATAGTGATAGCGTTTATTTAATATAATTTAGCTTTTTAATTTTCTTTAATTTACATTTAAGCCCCTGTAATTTATAAACTTTTTCTTTAGGTATAATCAATCATATCTCTTTTTCCGTTCAAATTCTCTCGATCACTATTCGTTTGATTATTTATCGCACTCGTTGGGACATAACGACTGGGAAACACTATACTCCTCTATATCTTCATTGCATTGGTGTCTCGAGCTGCTTGAAGTTTATTACGGTTAGCCATTCACAAGTGGCTAGCTTGTGTGATAAAACTTGACGGTTTGGCACGAATCAAATTTTACGGCGCCACGGGGGAGTCAGTGCTAATTATCTTACGCTTAGCGATTAGTGATTTGAATATTCACTCCTTGTTCATACCATCTATCTATATCTATATATATTTTCTTATAAAAATCCAAAACCCAAAAAAAATTTAAAACGTATAAAACACAAAAATATTTTCCTTTTGTTTCTATATATATATAAAGATAAAACAAAAAAAGATTTGTCGCTTTCTTTGTTTAATAATAACAACATAAAAATTACCACCGCAAACCAAGGCAAGTACTACCTAACTGGGGTACGACCATAATAAGTTCCCGAACCAAAGATTAAAACTTGCCTTTGTGTCCTTGTGAGTGGTGTACCTTTTCAAAGAAGCCATTCATCTTGTGATTATTGGTTTAAGTTCACCGTTGTTTTGCCTCGATATTGTTTTAATTGGATTTGTTGTTATATCTACTTTTCAAAACCGTAAAACTCAAAAGATTCTTCTTACCCCATTTTCATAATTCCTTTCATAAATCCCTTCCTTAACTCGAGACTTCTTAGAGTTAACTCTAGTGTATGCGCACTTCGCTCTTCTAGATCCAGAAGCCCATTTCGTGAGCTTGTCGATTCCAAGAAGGCGTGTCCAGACTTTTCGCCCATCGCCGGATCCGAGATCCGGATCGCTCATACTACTCCGCTATCATGGCGGAAGAACGTCCTATGTGTGAGCTTCTCCGTGCACCCATCGACGGGTATGGAGATGTTATTGTTATCCCACCATTGTGGTGAAAAATTTTGAACTCAAAATCGGTTATCAATCTTGTAACCTCAAGTCAATTCTATGGTTTTGAGAGGATGATCCTCATGCTCATATTCGATGGTTTAACAATATTTCATCTACCATCAAATACAAGAATGTCCCCACAGATGTTGTCAAGCTTCTTCTGCTCCCATTTTCCTCGAGGGCAAGCCCGGATTGGCTTGAAAACAACCCCTAAATCAATCGAAACATGGGAAGACCCGTGAAGAAATTTGTTAACGAGTTCTATCCACCTTCTAAAACCACGAGTCTTAAAATGAAATCATCAAGTTCACACAAAGTTTGATGAACCCTTCAAAGGAATCGTGGGATCGTTTTAAAGAGTTGCTCATGAATGTCCTCACCACGGTTTCTCCGAGTTGATGCAACTCGATACTTTCTATAATGGAGTGAGTCAATCGATCAAGATTCTCTCAATTCCTCCACCGGAGGAAATTTCTTGAGTAAACCGTAAAAGAAGCTTTAGCGATCATTGAAAACAAGTCTAAAGTCCGCCTTTGCATCAAGCAAACCGGTTGTTTCCCAAGTCGTTGTTGGTCCTTCTACTTCATCGCCTGTGAGTCAATCTAGCACCGATGCTAAGATTGACAAACTCACTAAGCAATTCAAGCTTTGGTTCTTCCAACCAAAAGAAAGTTTCTTTTCCACAAACTTCACCTCCTGTGAAGTTAAGAAAGTGGAAGTCTGTGTTACTTGCGGTGGCCCCCATGCCTATTACAATCTGTATGGCCACCGATGGTAACCCTTTGAAGCAAACGCGTATGGATTTCTAATTCAGAGGCAACCAATACCGTGCTCCTATAGACCCGAACCACCGCCCTAACCACTACCTCGACCACCCGGTTTCAACCAAAACCAAAACCGTAATCAAAATCGAATAGAACGAACCAAGGTTTTCAAAACCAAGGTAATTTTAGTCAAAATAACGGTTTTCAAAATCAAAGTCAAAACTTCCAACACCAAGGAAACTTTAATAGAAACCAAGGTCGGGAAATTTCAACCTGTGGTATTTTCATGGCCATAATCAAGGAAATATCAAAATCAAGGCCCTAATCCAAACAATAAGGGCGTAATTTTCCTACACAAGATCAAGCCATTGTTCCAACTGGACCATCATCGATGAGTTGTTGAAGCAATTCATGAAATCCCAAGAGGAAATGAATAGGTTGTTGGTTAGCCGATTTACGACATTAAGAAGTCTTTAAATGATCGACCCTGGGCTCGTGTACTTTACCTAGCAACACGATCGCTAATCCGAGGGGCGATGCAAAGGCGATCACAACCGTGGTGGTGCCCATATGATAGACCCGCTATTCCTACTACCTCTTCTTCTTTCTCCCGAAGGTAGTGGAAAGTGAACCCGAGGCGACAAAGGACAAGGAACTTCCTACTAATAACGGAGGTACCAAGAATGTCCATCCTCAAGTTGTCCCGAAACCCAAAACCAAACCTCGAGTTGTTTTTGAACCTCCATTGAAAACCCCAAATCCAAAACTTCTATTCCTTACCCTCACGCTTAAATGAGCAAAACTCCGCGAAAAGCCAATATCAAATGGAAAAATTTTTCAAATTTTCCAAGAACTTCATTTTGACATAAGCTTTATGGATGCTATCATGCCGATGCCCAAGTTTGCATAAACTCTCAAACACATGTTAAGCAACAAGGAAAACTGCTTGAAATGGCTAAACTCCTTGAACGAGAACCGCCGCCGTGTTCTATTAAAGAAGCTTCCCGAGAAGCTTGGAGATCCCGGAAAATTTCTTCTTCCTTGTGTTTTCGTGGATGATTGAATGCTTTTCCTCGCCGATCTTGGTGCAAGCATCAATCTAATGCCTTATTCAAGATGGAAGAAACTTTCTCTCCGAACTTGTTCCTACCGCATGACTCTTGAGCTTGCGGATCGTTTCTATATCGCGTCCTCTTGGCATCGCCGAGGATGTATTCGTGAAAGTAGGAAAGTTCCATTTTCCACCGACTTTGTGGTTGTTGATTTCAATGCGATCCTCGGGTTCCCTCATTGTTGGACGAGGATTCCCGAGAACGGGCCGTGCTCTCATTGATGTATTTGAGCAAGAAATCACGTTACGTGTGGGTAATGAAGTCACACCTTTAACCTTGATCAAACTTCGAGGTACTCCTCAAATTATGATCTCGAATCGCTTAATCGAGTCGATTTAATTGATATTGCTTCGAGGAGTACTCTCAATAGTTTCTTGGTTATTTTCATAATTCGTGAGTGGGGATCCCACCACATCTTCTCAACCAATCATTGCCGACTCTTCCCCTCTCACTTCGCTTGAGGGAGGTGACTTCTTCTAGAAGAGATCGATGACTTTCTTGTTAATGATGAATCAATTCCGCCAGAATTGATGGTGTTATGATTCGGAGGAGATATCCTTTATCTTGAGCAATTGTTAAATGAAGATCCATTACCTTCACTCCTCCGAAGAGATCACGATTGAGGAAATCAAATCAAGACAAACATCTACTCAAGAATTTCCCGAGGTTGAACTTAAGGACCTACCTCCTCATCTCGAGTATGCATTCTTGGAGGTGATGATAAATTACCCGTCATAATTGCTAAGGACTTAACCGAGGAGGAGAAAGCGCTCTCATAAAGGTCTTGAAGTCACACAAGCAAGCAATTGCTTGAAACTCTCCGACATTAAGGTATCAACCCCGAGTTTTGTACTCACAAAATCTTGATGGAGGATGACTTCAAACCAAAGAATCCAACATCGTAGAAGGGTGAATCCTAAGATTCATGAGGTTATCAAACAAGAGGTTCTCAAACTTCTTGATGCCGGTTTAATTTACCCGATCTCGATAGTCCTTGGTTAGCCCATTCATTGTGTTCCTAAAAGGGTGGCATAACTGTTGTCACAATGAAGAAAACGAGTTAATTCTAACTCGATTGGTTACGGATGGCGTGTGTGTATTGACTATCGCAAGTTAAACGAAGCCACCCGTAAAGACCATTTTCCTCTACCCTTCATGGATCGATGCTTGAGAGATTAGCGAGGAACGAATACTATTGTTTCCTTGATGGTTTCTCGGGATATTTTCAGATCCCCATTGATCCGCCGGATCAAGAAAAGACCACATTCA
This sequence comes from Chrysanthemum lavandulifolium, assembly GCA_022545495.1. Lineage (NCBI taxonomy): Eukaryota > Viridiplantae > Streptophyta > Magnoliopsida > Asterales > Asteraceae > Chrysanthemum > Chrysanthemum lavandulifolium. The sequence continues at coordinate 171,442,696 of CM040244.1, forward strand.
CCGCCCATACGGAACTTTTGCCTACGCACGTATGCCTTTTGGCTTATGTAATGCTCCCGCACGCTCCAACGATGTATGATGGCAAATTTCCACGACATGATCGGGAAACAATGGAGGTGTTTATGGATGACTTCTCGGTCATTGGGGACTCATTTCAAACATGTCTCTCCCATTTAGATAAAATGCTAAACGGTGTGAAGACACCAATCTATGTCTAAATTGGGAGAAGAGCCACTTTATGGTCAAAGAAGGCATAGTCCTTGGCCATAAGATTTCCAAAACGGGATTGAGGTTGATAGAGCAAAAGTTGATGTTATTTCCAATTGCCTCATCCTACTACCGTCAAAGGTATTAGGAGTTTTCTAGGTCATGCCGGTTTTATCGCAGATTCATACTAGATTTTTCTAAAATAGCACGGCCTATGACCCATCTTCTTGAAAAGATGCTCTTTTATCTTCTCACCGAGTGCATCAAGCTTTTGAAACATTAAAGAACAAGCTTACGGAAGCACCCATTCTAGTTGCCCCGATCGATTTACCCTTTGAGCTCATGTGCGATGCAAGTGATTTTGCTATCGGTGCGCCTTGGGGCAACGAAACCAAGCATTTTCACCTATCCACTACGCAAGTAAGACTATGATCAAGCTCAAACCCATTACACCACTACGTAAAAAGAATTATTAGTCGTGGTGTATGCGTTTGAAAAGTTTCGCCATACCTTATATTGACCAAATGCGTGGTGTATACGGATCACTCGGCTCTCAAATATCTCTTTGCAAAACAAGATGTAAAGCCGAGATTGCTCCGCTGGGTTCTCCTCCTACAAGAATTTGATATCATTATACGTGATAAAAAGGAGCCGAGAACCCGTCACGATCATCTATCCGCCTAGAAAACCCTCACCAGATGTGTTCGAGAAAAGGAAATAAACGAAACATTTCCTCTCGAAACACTCAATGTGGTTTCTTTTCGTGGAGACTCTTCTACCCCATGGTTTGTCGACTTTGCAAATTACCATGCGGGTAACTTTATGGTGAAAGGGATGTCGTCCCAACGGAAAAACAAATTCTTTAAAGATGTAAACATTACTCGGACGACCCCTACTTATTCAAAATTTGCGCGATCAAGTCATCAGCGATGTGTATGGTCGAAGCCAATGACATTCTCAAAGCTTGCCATTCGACCTCTTGGGGACATCATAGCCCCAACTACACCGCCAATAAGGTGTTTGATTCCGGATTCTATTGGCCCACGATTTACAAGGATGCCCATGAATTTGTCAAAACACGCGACGCTTGTCAACGCCACGGAATATCTCACAAAGAAATGAAATGCCACAAAACGCCATTCAAGTGTGTGAGATTTTGACATCCGGGCATTGACTTTATGGGCCATTTCCTTCATCTCGCGGTAATAAATACATACTCGTGGCGTTGACTATTTGTCAAAATGGGTTGAAGCTAAAGCTTTGCCTACTAACGATGCCCGAGTTGTTATGAAATTCTTAAAATCTCTTTTGCTAGGTTTGGAACCCACGAGCTATAATCATGATCGTGGTACGCATTTTGCAATGACCGCTTTGATAGAGTCATGCAAAAGTATGGTGTAACTCACCTCTCATCGTACCACCCCAAACAAGTGGGCAAGTGGAAGTTTCAACCGAGGATTAAAAGAATTCGAAAAGGACGATGGCGAAAACCGTGCCTCTTGGTCGGATAAGCTAGATGACGACTCGGGCCTTCCGTGACAACTTATAAAACACCCATCGGTGTACTCCATACAAGCTTGTGTACGGAAAGGCATGTCATCTACCGTTGAGCTTGAGCACAAGGCATACTGGGCCTTGAAACATGCCAACTTTGATACTCAGACAATTTGGTGATCACCGGAAAGTTCAAATGAATGAATTAAATGAACTCCGTGATCAAGCATACGAGAACTCTTTGATCTACAAAGAAAAGACAAAGAAGATTCATGACTCCAAAATCAAAAACCGCGTTTTCAACATCGGTGATTGAGTCCTTCTTTTCAATTCAAGATTGAAAATTTTCTGGAAAACTAAAATCCACCGGTCCGGACCATTCACCATCACTAAAGTATTTCCTTATGGAACCATTGAGTTATCTCAACCCGATGGTCCAAACTTTAAAGTGAATGGTCATCGATTGAAGCACTATTTTGGAGAGGACATTCCTCATATGGTTGTCTCGGATCTACAAACTTTCCCATGAACCAATGAATGCGGGATCGAGTCAAGCTAGCGACTCGGAATCAAAAACAAGAGCATGCCATATGGGTTTTCACCCATATTTCGACTTCTTTCTACTTTCTACCACCTAGTGTGGGAGTTGCCCCGCTGTTGTATATAAAGTTTCATGAAAAAAAAAAAAATCTTTCAAAATAATGGTCGTAGTATTTTCCCTTTTACGTTCTATGTTTCGCATAACCGCTGGTACTTTGAATATTGAGGGCAATATTCATTTCTAGTGTGGGGAATTCTCACGAATTTTATCATGTAATTATACCGCCCAATTCCCCATTTTTGGCCAAAATTTTTTTTTGGAGTAAGTGTTTTGCACTTACTCGACTTCTGATTATTAGTCCGCCATGTCTAATAAACAAAAGGATTGGCTAATCCAGAGCAAACGGCTCTTGGTAAAGATATCTCAAACCGTTGACGGCTTGCAATTTGCCCAAAATTGTATGGTGTTCACCACCATATCTTTAATTAGTAAAGAGTTGGCTAGCCCGCAAGTTTATGGCTTGTGGTAAAGGCGATGGAAAACCATAATTGGTAATCACTCACCAAAGATAGTATATGTTATCTAAGAGTTGGCTAGTCCGTAAGCAAACGGCTTCGTAAAGACAAATCAAATCCGTTGGAAGTCGGTGGTTTGCTCAAAATCATTTGGTTATCGATGTACCAAGGTTCTTACTTGAACTGAAACATTTGGCTACTCCGTAGTAATGGCTTTTGGTAAAGAGATGAAATCCATTAATTTTTCTCAAAACATTGCTAGGGACTAGCAATATCTTAGTGTGGGGGATTGATGAGTGTCTAAATACTCATCATTTTGTACCATTTAAACTGCAAAAACATCCGAAAACACTCGAAATGCATCAAAATGATAAAAATATCACAAATAAGTGTTTTATGTGTTTTAAATGCAAAATATCAAAATCGGTGAAAACGTATCAAGTTTGCATAATTGGCGCTTTAGTCCCCAAGTTTCAAAAGTTGTCAAAACAGTCCTGGTAAATCAAAATAAAGAAAATATCATTTCAAGTCCCTAGGGATTCATGAGTTGTCAAAATTGGTCCTTGAGATTTAAAATTGCAAAATTACAACTTAGGTCCCTAAACTTTCAAAAATGACAAGTTTGGTCCTTGGAATATTGGAGATTGTCAAGTTTGGCCCTTGGAATATAATTTCAGAATGTACATGATTGGTCCCTGGAAAATCAGAAATGGCAGCTTTGGTCCTCCATCTTTCAGGAATTGCACAAATGGTTCTTGTAATAATAAACTAACCATGACCCCTTTGCACCCTTGACCCCTGCCATTACACCTTGACCCCTCCTTTTTGAACCCCTGTCCAATATACCTCCCAAGTCAAACTTCCCAGTCAAACCATCCCCTTCCCTCCCCTTTTCTCCTATCCTCTTCACCACTTGCCTGCAACCTTATCACCTGCAACTCTCACTCCATCATCATCACACCTACAATATTCCTTCCCTCCAAACACCCCAAGCCAAAGGCATTAAATGTCCCTTTCCTGTCGCCCGTTATCGAACCCCACTGGCAAAACCATTTTGGCGCCAAAATTTGATCAAACGGCCAATATAGTCTCAAGTAATCCAATGGCCCCAATTACAAGTGGGATTTGCTCAGAGGTCTAGTGGGAGGACTTTTGCTTTAAAAAGGAGGAAGAAGAGAGAAGAAAAGGGTAGTACTTAGTTTTTATTTTCTCATGTATGTCGTTTTTAAATTCCATGTCATATTTAAGCTTTAAATTGTATCTTTTTATCTTCATTGTACTCATTTAAGTCTTATCAATCAGTGTAACTTACTTTTAAGTGGTAATTCAAGGTTTGGTTAACTTTTCTGTTTTTCCATTTCCTGAAATCAAACTTGTTTTAAAATTGCTAATTACCAAGCTTCTATAAGCTTGATCTCAGCTTTTACAGACTCATTCTAGCTTATTATAGCTATTGGTAAGTCTGTTTCACTCAAATCAGTGATATTAAATCAAATGCCAAAAAGTCCACAAAGGTCAACTGAGGAAGCAAAATGGGTATGAGTTTGGAACTGGGTTGATAATCAGTTGGAAATGGGTTGATAATTGGTTTAGGATAGTGTTTACTTGTGGTGTTTGGCAAGCCATTGTGGCTAGGACATATGTAAGCTCTGAAAATCTCATATCTGTTATAATCTACTTATTTAGCATATTGATAATTTGATAGTATTTGTCGGTAATATTGCATCATTTAGGTGTTAGTTGATTATTTGATTCAGTTTAAGAGTTAGTAAAAGCTAGTTCAAGTAGTTAGCTGATTTAATTTTCACCATAGTATCTTAAGCAAGTGTTTGGATCGGTGGGCTTATTTGATCTTAAGCCCTGGTTTGTACTTAAAATATGCATACTCGGTCTTAATAAAGGTAACTAGAATCATATTTGTCAAAATTTGTTTCAGATAAGCTCAAAGTCAAATTCATTATGAATCTATCCTTATGATCTAATTTGCTTGAATCGCTTGGTAAAATGAGTATTTAGGTTTAAAATAGATAGAGATAGCTTGCATTAGTCTCATTTCATCATAAAACATCATATTCAGTTGGCAAATTAAGATCAAATCTCATTAAAGTCAAAATTCCAAAACTGTCAAAAGTCAAAAACATTTGAAAACCTCAGTTTTCACTCAACTTGGGTGATTTTTAATTGATTCACCATTGGATCAATTCAAGTGATATTTTGGATTACTAAAGATCAGTTGGTTAAGTTGCTTAAAATGATTTTTGGTTAATTTTTGGAAGCTTTTATAAAGGTTGAATAAGCCCCTCAATTTGCACCCTTACGCCTGTCACACACTCTCAGATATATCTTGAGTGTGCATGTGTTTTGTGCAAAGCTCTCAACAAGCTCATAAGAGCTTGTCCAAGGCTCACATTTGGTTTTTAAGTAGCTAGCCAGGTCTCCTCTAAGTTCCAACATCTGTTTTTGAGTTCAGCTTATTTGAGTAGCTTATTTTCAAGCTACAAAGTAGCACCCCAAAACTGTTTTTGGCATTTAAGCTCAATTCATCAAATCTGTTTAGCTGGTGCTTTAGAGGTTTAGGGTAGTTGTAATAAGTTGTTTTTGAGTAGTTTTAACATATTATAGCTTCTGTGATAAATTGGTGCTCAGTTGGTAACTTTAGCTTATTTCAAGTGCTTATTTATAAGCACTTGTCACTGCAGTTTCATAATCCTACACATAAGCTACTGTTTTTATATTTTTCTTAGATTCAGAATATTAATTTAGACTTTTCCTGAATTTTTCATATTTTTCTAGCACTGTTTGATATTTTTCTTTATTTAAATCAGTTTTAAGGCATTTTTAATTAGCTTTTAATACAATTAAATCAGAAAAACTTCACAAAATAAGTTTTTATTTTTCCTAGGTTAAGATAAATATAAAAAGCAAAAAAATAATTTTTCCAGATTTTTCTTAGTTAAATTTGTAATTTTTAGCCATTTAATTAGTTTTAAATAGTTTTAAACTCATAGAAAATAGAAAAATAATCAGAAAAATATAAAATTATTTTTGAAAATTCTCTTTAGTTATTTTAGATTTTTCTAAGTCATAATTTCATTTTTCTAGCTTTATTTTATATTTTCTTATATTTTAGGGTATTATTAAATAGTTAAAAATAGTTTTTAATTAATAATAATTAGATAAATAGTTTTAAAAATAGTTTTCTTTTTCAAAAAATTTTCTCTTATCATTAGGATTGTAAAAAGTTCATTTTTATATTTTTAGGATTAATATTGTTTCAGTTTCACATTTTCTTTTGTACGTTACGTAGTTTTAAATCAAATTTATATAAGAAAAATCAAAACATAATTTTAAAAATAGTGATAGCGTTTATTTAATATAATTTAGCTTTTAATTTTCTTTAATTTGCATTTAAGCCCTGTAATTTATAAACTTTTTCTTTAGGTATAATCAATCATATCTCTTTTCCGCTCAAATTCTCTCGATCACTATTCGTTTGATTATTCATCGCATGCATTTCGTTGGGACATAACGACTGGGAAACACTATACTCCTCTAGATCTTCATTGCATTGGTGTCTCGAGCTGTTTGAAGTTTATTACGGTTAGCCATTCACAAGTGGCTAGCTTGTGTGATAAAACTTGACGGTTTGGCAAGTCATTGTTATCACACCGAGATTCACACTCACTCTCTTATTATGGGGATGAGCATCTTGACACTTGTTCACGAAAAGGAACCGGACGAATTCATAAAGTCTAGTGTCGAGAACCTTGTCCCAATCCCAAGAGAGTCACGGGAATTCTCGAGCATTTGTGTGATATCCTACCCTCTTGTCTTCCCAAAAGATCATGTTGAGATGTTCTCCGATTCTAATGATGACGATTCGTTATCTTGTGGAGACATAAGTTATATGGGGAATTACCTTCTAAGCTTGTCACCAGGAGAAGAGAATGATGAAGAAATAATCCAAGGCGAAGCTCTTCGTCTTACATTATTGAATGTTAATCTTCTCATTTCTAGAATCGAGGCTTTTAATGAAAAGCCTATTTCATCTCTATCCCCATTAAGGATAGTGACATTCTTTCCGATGATTCTATTCCGGAAATGAAAGCCTTCTGTTTTGATAATATGGGAGAGAAGATTAGTGGCAGTACCACTTCTCATTCTCATAATTCTCTCCCCGATCATGAATCATTTACTTTTGAGGAGTTCGCGGTGAACTCACTCGTATCATATCTCCGCGGAGTATGATAATTTCTACTTTGATCTAGACACACCCATAATATGTCTTGATCAAGCAAGCTTAACGATGAGATTCATGAAACTATGAATTTTCCTATTGAGGATGAAGAGTTAGTCATGATTTTTATCATGATTTTCTTTCTTTTCTTCATATATTACATCACTTCTCCTGTTCTTCACTCCTTCGGGAATGAAGACATTATCTTTGATCCGGCATTTCCATGTACCATTATCTTGAGCCGGAATATATCTCATCGGTGTGGAACTTTCACGTGCTTCAAATGTTTGTCCAAACATCTTGAATGAAAGTCCGATGGAGATTGTTTCTTCCACTTTGCTTCCCCATGAACCAATGAATGCGGGTCGAGTCAAGCTAGCGACTGAGGAACAAAAACAAGAGCACACTATATGGGTTTTCACCCATATTTCGATTTCTTTCTACTTTCTACCACCCTAGTGTGGGAGTTGCCCATTGTTGTATATAAGTTTTCTAAAAAAAAAAAAAAAAAAAAAAAAAAAAACTTTCAAATAATGGCCGTAGTATTTCCCTTTTCGTTCTTTGTTTCGGCATAACAGTAGGTACTTTGAATATTGAGGGCAATATTCATTTCTAGTGTGGGGAATTCTCACGAATTTTATCATGTATATTACCACCCAATTCCCCATTTTGGCCAAATTTTTTTTTGGAGTAAGCGTTTGCACTTACTCGACTTATGGTTATCGATCCGCCATGTCTAATAAGTAAAAGGATTGGCTAATCCATGAGCAAACGGCTCTTGGTAAAGATATCTCAAATCCGTTGACGGCTTGCAATTTGCCCAAAATTGTATGGTGTTCATTTCACCATATCTTTAATTAGTGAAGAGTTGGCTAGCCCGCAAGTTTATGGCTTGTGGTAAAGGCGGTTGGAAAACCATAATTGGTAATCGACTCACCAAAGATATTTTATCTAAGAGTTAGCTAGTCCGAAGCAAACGGCTTCTGGTAAAGACAAATCAAAACCGTTGAAAGCTGGTGATTTGCTCAAAATCATTTGGTTATCATTGTACCAAGGTTCTTACTTGAACTGAAACAATTGGCTACTCCAGAAGTAATGGCTTTTGGAAAAGAGATTAAAACCCATTAATTTTTCATAAAAGATTGCTAGGGACTAGCAATAGTTTAGTGTGGGGGATTGATGAGTGTCTAAATACTCATCATTTTACTCCCATTTAAACTGCAAAAACATTTTAAAACACTCAGAAATGCTTTAAAATACAGAAAATATCCTCGGAGTGTGTTTTATGTGTTGCAGGTACAAAAGGATTGAAAACAGGAAAAAAAATGGACAAAATCGAGCCAAAATCGGGAACAGTGTTGAGAAGCCGGTGCCGGGATGTGATTTTATACGACGATCAATTGAAGACCCGAACGCGTTTTTAGAGTGAGAGTGAGAAAACAAACCTTAAACCTAACCCGCAACCAAAAATTCCATCTTACCTTTTTCCGATACCGATCATTACCAATTGCATTCTTAAAACCAAAAATCCAAAAACCCATTTTAACCCTTTAAACCATTTTTCTTAAACCCAAAAATACAAAAATAAAATAAAGTTAAAACAATTAACATGTCCATTTCTTTTTACCCACCATCCCACAACATCGATAAAATCAATCAAACCCATCCCTCCTTTTCTACAACCCGAGAATAAAACACATACCCATCCCACCACCCCGAGCTCCCTTCCCATCACCCTTCCTTGCACGCTTTGTCCTTCCCCATCACTCTGGTACAAAAAAAAAAAAAAGAGAAGCACAAGAGAGAGGGAGAAGACAGAAGATGTTTTTATTCTTGTATAAATAGTCAAGTAGGATTAGTGTGAAAGGTGGTCTGGAATTTTCATTGTTCTAGTTCCATTTTATATTTTCTTGTCATTTACTTTTATTGTAATTTCAATTTCAAATGCAATTTAATTTCAGTTTTAAATTAAGTTTTTCACTTCAGTCAAGTTTTCTTTATGCCATTTAAGAATTCATTTTTCTGTATCTACTAAGTTATTGTCTTTTCATGTTGTTAAAAAAATAAGTGTTTGAAGTTCTCACAATCTTGAACCAAGATTTCATAACACTTGCAAAATTCATTTCGCCCAAAGGGTGTTTGGGGTAGCATTAGTTTTGAGTAAAATTAATCTTTGACCCACTTTGGGACTTGAATTGGGTTGTTACAACTTTTCCGAGTCTAGTTAGTATTAGTTTAGTATTGTCATTTGTTGTCAGAGGTATTTAAAATTCTCATAATGTCATTTAGTAACTTTTTTTTTAAGGACCAGTTATGTCCCTGATTTCCTGTGTAAGATCAAGTTTTGGTGAATTAAGTTAGAATTAGATTCTGATTTTCAGGTTGTAGGTAATATGTAGTTAGTATTTAATTTCATTTGCTTTATGTTGGTCCTTGGCACCTTGTTTTTGTACTTGTTAATGTTCAAAGATTGTTGGAATTGCGATTTATGTGTTCTTCACTTCTGTACTCGACCTATTTTTAGCTTTATTATGGGTAAAAATGGTTCCAATTTGGTTTTATAGGTTCTCCGTAAGCTCATATATGTTTTTAGCTATTAGTGCATTAGCTTATTTCCTAGTTGCTTATTTTAAGCTCTAAAGCCCCATAAAATTCATTACGATCCTTTGTTTGAAAGAATCAACAACAACCGTGCACCATTTTTGCGACTTATTTATAAGTCAGAAACATCTAATTAAGGTGATCTCAAGGGGCAAATGATAGGCGACCAGAGAGCTTTAGAGTCCCGAAGCTCAAGTCTTGCTCACCACAGCTTAATCGAACAAGCTCAAACAGTCCTCTTGGGTATTTGAGATAGCATCACATCAGCAGGTCAGTTGGTTTTTAAGTCCTTATTAGAATTCATTTTCAGCTTATTTAGTTTCTTTTTTAGCCCTTTTAGTGATTAGAATAGGTTTGGCATAATTTATAACTTATTAGTGTTTATTAGAGTTAAGTAGAATAGCTTATTTTCTCATTTTCTTAGCTTAAGGTTCCTTTAGATTAGTTCATTTTACCCACTGTTCCCCTCCTCATTAGTTAGTTCCCTTTTTATTTAGCTTATGTTAGTTGGTTATCATCCAAGTTAGCTTATTCATTCATTCCAACTGTTTCTATAGTTTATTTGTGCTTAAAACCTGCTAAGGGGTGTTTGGTTATTGTTTTTGCAAAGTGATTTTTGCCAAACTTCGTGGAATTTTCACAGATTCGTTATAAGTCCATTTGAGCTGAAATTTGGGATACAAGATATTTGGTTGGTCGTGGATTTCATGATCATTTTAGTTTATTTTTAGGAATTTTATAAGCTAGCTTAATGTAGGCTTAAAGTAGCTAGTTAGGGCCGTTTGGCATGTTTAGACTTGAAATCTGGTCTCGAGTTTTTTTCCTGTAGCTTGTGCTTTTTAGGTTCCAATCAGTTGCATTAGGTCATTTTAGGTTAGATTTAGGCTGTAGTAGCTTATGGTAGCTTTTGGATAGCTTATTGCTTATTTCAAGTGCTTATTTAAACTGCTTATTTGCCCAATTCAGTTTAATAGTGGGCTTATCTAACTTTTTATATTTTTCCTAGTATTCTGCTATCATATAGTATTTATAGAAAAAGTTTCATATTTATTAGAGTTCATTTAGTATTTATTATAATTTAAAATAGTTTAAATAATCATTAAATAGTAATTAATTAATAATAAATAGATAAAAAGTGTAATAAATATATTTTCAGTTTTAAAATAAGTTTTATAATATTTTAGATTTTTCTAAGTCATAATTTCACTTTTCTAGCTTTATTTCATATTTTCTTATATTTTAGGGTATTATTAAATAGTTAAAAATAGTTTTTAATTAATAATAATTAAATAAATAGTCATAAAAATAATTTTATTTTTCCAATAATTTTCTTGTATCATTAGGATTGTAAAATGTATTTTCCATATCCGTAGGTATTTTACTTTTTATTTTCACGTTTTATTTAAATGCGTTCACGTAATTTTATTTAAACGTACGTTTTAGGTTTTAATCGTTAAACAATTTTAAATATAGAATTAAAATGACTTCAAAGTCTTTTATATATTTAATTTCCTTAGTTTAATCACTCACTCACTCATATTCCTTTTTTCTGTCCAAATCACCCGATCACAAACCCGTGTTTTGAGTACCATCATAGCCTCGTTAGGAAGAACGACCCAGGTTTGCAGTTTCTTCTGCAATACTTTGGAACACACACTATACTACATTTGATTGGACACCCCTCAAAAAGGCTGCTGTCACACGGTTACATTGCATAGTTAAAGAGTTACATTGTCAGCTTTTAGGTGACAACTAGCTCTAATAACTACCTTGAAGGTGTAAACAAACCTCGAAAGGTTGTCAAACCCGTCAGAGTTCATGTCTACCAAGAGTTTCTCGAATGGTACTTTCTATTCGGACAAGTCCTTTGCGAGACACGTTTACATTACTAGCGAACTAGCTTGAAATTATTACCCGTCCGAGACAAGTCTTTTCGAGTTACTAACGCTTTAGTACCGTCGATTCGTAGGTTAAGTCTATTACACAAAGATTCATTTGCATTTACACAACATATTTCTTATCACATAATTTTCTCCCCTCAAAAATGGCATATGAAATGTTATTTTTGAAAAGTTGAGATAAATATGACCATTTCGAGTGTTGGGAAGATGATCACTATGAACAATTTGTGAACAAAGTTTTAATTCAAATACTCCCCTCAACTAGTGATATAAGCGGTTGAGGTTTTGAAAATCATACGGAAGTACTTGTCCTTTTGAGCAAAACCTTTAAAATGAAAGGTTTGATAGGTTTTACTCAAAAGTAAGAAGCTTTCGCTCCTTTTATAAGGATTGTGGCAATCAAGCATACCACGGGGTCCTTTCTTGACAATAACGGGTTGTACCTTTGTTATGTGCACAAGCCATTTTAGGGAAAAGATGAAATAAGTATGAAACAAATTAACCTTTCCCCAATTGACGATGTTTCTAAATTAGCTCCCCAAACCGACAATTGTCTTTAGCAGATTTGAAAGTTAGATGAAGTCTACATTTCTCTAACTTTTGAAGGTTTCATTATGCGTGGAATTTGTAGATGAGCGATAAACCACACAAAGAAAATCGACTAATTGCGGAAGATCCGTTCGAGGGTAAAATGCCGAAACCAACAAGATCTTCTCGCGTATGTAGACGCATCACACCAAATAAACCACGAAAGGCGAAATGATCGACTTTCCACGAATGTTGTGGTCTTTCGAATACACATCACACAATGAATATGCAATAACTCGATACCAATACCGTGTGTGAGGCATCATAACATCATATTTGGGTAACTTCACACAAGATTACCCGTGAAAGTTGAGACGATAACATTTGAATTAAGACGCGTTTGAACTACGGATCGTCTCATTTCTTCGCCTCTAATTGAAGAAATTCAAGAAGGCATAGGGTTTTCACAAGGAAGCACGTGGAAAAACAAAAGAAGCAAGGGCGCCTACACTCTCTCCCCTCGATGTTTTCAATGAATCGAAATCATACACCACGTATGTTGATGATGAATTGAAGACAATAAACCATGTATGAGGAGATAGTGAAACCATGTATGTCCAATTGATCGAACAAGTGTGAAGTACCAAAATATTTCGAGAGAGTCAATCTGCGATAAAACATCTCTGCTCATTATGTTGATCATCAATTTGTGTCATTGTTGTTGAAGCAGTTTGATCTTACGTTATAGAAGATTCGGTTGTTGTTGTAGATTCGGAGTATCCGAAATTAGAGTATTATCGGTTGTGCGTGAAACATTCGATACATCGAAGCACGACTTTTGGCGAAATCTTTAACCGGAAGAGCAAGCAATGTTTCAATTCATGACGATTAAGTACAATGGTGGAACAAATGATGGATCATGATATTTTGACGGTTAGAAACGGGTCCTATCTTTGTTTTGCGGTAGGAGCCATGGTCATTGTACTGCATAGAAAAATAGAAGGGGCAAGAAAGAAGAAACATGGATCCCTAAGTGTAACGGGTTCCGGATGTTAGAGGCATAAAGATGTAGTGTCAATTATCTTCTTGACACCTGAACATGCTATTTTGATAAGTTCCTTTCCTACCTCAGGGATGGATGTTGTGGGTTTCACACTTGTGTTGGTGCAACTACTTAGCATCTTGCCTGTAAGAATTGATCCGCGCTAAACCGTCAAGTCAAACAGACTTAAAACAGCTTAAACACAAATGCAATGAAGATCAGAGAATATAGTGAATTCCCGGGTCGTTATGTCCCAAGGAGACTCAATGGTGTGTAAACACTGATTCAGACGGTAGAATGATCACTAATGATAGCGATCAGAAAGGATTAGGATTGAATATTACACTACAGAAAAAGGTTATAAATTAAAGCGACTTAAATACAAATTAAGAAAATTAAAAAGATAAAAGATATTAAATAAACGCTATCACTATATTTAAAGTGATGAACGTTTAAAACCTAAAACTTACATTTAAATTAAAAATAACGTAGCGTACAAAATAAGAAGTGAAACTTATACAATACAAATCCTAAAAATATGAAAAATACATTTTTACAAACCTAAGGATAAAAGAAAATTATTAGAAAAGAAAAATTATTTTTATAACTAATTAATTAATTATTATTAATTAAAAACTATTTTAAACTATTTAATAATACTCTAAAATAAAAGAAAATATGAAATAAGACTAGAAAAATAAAATTAAAACTTAGAAAAATCTAAAATATTATAAAACTAATTTTAAAACTAAAAATATATTTTTCACACTTTTTATCTAATTATTACTAATTAATAACTTATTTAAAATACTCTTAAATACTAGAAAATATAAAATAAACTTGGAAAAATAAAATTTTAACTTTGAAAATCTAAAATATGATAAAACTAATTTTAAAACTGAAAATATATTTTTAGACTTTTATATATTTATTACTAATTTAAAACTATTTAAAACTAATTAAAATGCTAGAAAATACTTTTTAAGCTAAGAAAATTATAGAAAAATACTTTTTAGGCTATTTATATTTATCTAAACTTAAGAAAATTGAAAAATTATTTTTTTGGAACCTTTTTCTAATTTTTTGTATTAAAAGCTATTTAAAAAGGCTTAAAAACCAATTTAAATTGAGAAAAATAGCAAAACTACTTAGAAAAATCTGAAAATTACAGGAAAAGTCTAAAATTATACTAGGAGTAAAGGAAAAATAGAAAAACAAGGTGCTATGTGTGAGAAATAGGAACTGATGTGGAAGAGCTTATGAAATAAGCACTTTGAATAAGCTAGATGAGCACAACAAGCACCAAACTGAAACAGAGGGTCAAATATGCTAAAATAACCAAAATACAACACAAATCAATAAGCTAAAACCTCTGGATATCAAGATGCAATGATTTGGTGTATTGAGATAATAAGCTAAAACAGTTAAGAGGGTGCCTAGTTTGAGCTTAAAAACAAGCACCTAAATAAGCTGTAAACAGAAAACCAATAAATTGAACCTAAAGATGACCTGGGTGAGTGTTTATAAACCAAAGAGCAGACCTTAACAAGCTCTGATGAGCTTGTTGCAAGATCTGCAACCTACTGAGAAAACTCAGCATCTGCTGAGTTCTTGAGCGAGGCAAATAAGACCCAAAAGAAAGCGCTTTGATGGTTATAAAAATTAACAAAAATGTACAAAAATCATGACAAGTAAGTGGACTGTTGAAGTTTTAAAATCCACAAATATCACTTAAAATAGCCCAAGAATGAATCAAGGAAAATTCCTTTCGGTTGGCTCAACAGACTTTGCTAATTTTGACTTTTGGAGAAACTTGAGCAGTTGACTTTGATGAAGTTTGATCCAATTTTATGACTGACCTAGGTATAATATGATGTTATAAACCTAATGCAAGCTTTTTGAGACTTTTGAACACAAACCGAGATTTTGCAACTCCAATCCACAACAAAGGATCGGTGGAGACAATTTCTTGGGATTTTGACTTTAAGGCTTAACGGTACAAGATTAAGACTCAAATGAGTCAATTAGAACTAAACAAGCATGAAACAAAGAAACCTACTTACGCATAAGCTTACGAGATGATAATTAAGCGAACCAAACACCCTTTAAAACATGTTTAGCAACTAAAATTGAGATTATCACTAATCCATACTGATTTCTTGATTACTCTAAGTTTATATAACCTAAATAAAACTATGTGAACAATTGTACACTAATGATGATCACAGAAACTCAAACAACCAAGGAATGCAAAGTAGCTTAAAAAGTGAAAATTGAGAATTAAACTCACATAAGTCCAGCTGGTGTGCAACTTAAACCAAACCCAAGAACCACTACACTAAATCATTTCTAACCCAAATCCACTGCTGCATCTACCATCATCCATTTCCAAATCCAATAGAGCTCACAGTTGACTTTTGTTGACTTATTCACAAAATGTGTTAAAATCACTTGCAAGCTTACAAGAAGATTATAAATAGTTTAAATAACTGGTTTGAGCTTAAAAACAAACTACTGCAAGCTTATACATGAGAAATTGAGATTGAAACTTCCAACAGAAACATGAAACAAGAAACTTAATTAAAAACTTGAGATTGTTGATTGAAAGTGAATTACAATGATACAATAACTTAAGCTTAACACATTTAAAGCTTTAAATTACATTTTAAATCACTAATAAAGTTAACTAAAAGAAAACGACATACAAGGAAAAGTAAAAAACTAACTAACTCCCTCTAGCCTTCCTCTTGCCTCTTTTTTATATTCCAAACTTCTTCCACATGCACTCTGAATGAATCCCACTTGAATTTGCAGCCATAGGATCACTAGATGAAATTTTAGCCGTAGATTAGTTTTGGCGGGAAAAACTTTTTGACAGTTGGCTATGGTTGAGTGAATGAGGAAAGGTTGTATTTAATGTATCTTGTAGTTTTGTTGAGGTGGAGGGACAAGGAGGGTGAAATGGAGAGGAGGGGATGGCTAGTGGAGTTTTGCGAGCGATTGGGAAGGATGAGAAAAAGCGGGCAAGTTGGGTGTTTGTTTGATCGCCATGGTTTGACCGGATATAATATCAAAGGGAAAGGGTCAAGCTTGAATGGCGGGTCCAAATGACTTAGTGACGGGGGGTCCAAATGCAATTATGGTAGGTCGAAGGTTTAATAAAGGCTTATATGGCAAGGACCTAGGTTGCAATTTAAAAATCTGAGGGACCTTGGCGCCAATTCATCAAAGTTATTCAAGGGACCACAAGTGACAATCTTCAAAAGTATAAGGACCAATCTTGCCAATTTCCAAATTCCAAGGACCATTTTTGACATTTTTCAAACTTGAGGGACCAAAGTTGTAAATTTGTGATTTTAAACTTTGAAGGGTTTATTTTAACAACTTTTGAATCCCAAGGACCTAAAATGATATTTTACAAGTTTTGAATTACAGGGGACTAATTTTGACAACTTTTGTAACTTGGGGACTAAAGCGCCAATTATGCAAACTTGATACGTTTTTCATCGATTTTGATGTTTTGCATTTAAAACATATAAAACACTTGTTTGTGATATTTTCATCATTTTGAAGCATTTACGAGTGTTTTCGGATGTTTTGGCATTCTAACAATATAAAATGATGAGTATTTAGACACTCATCAATCCCCACATCGAGATATTGCTAGTCCCTAGCAATGATTTGAGAAAACATAATGGATTTTAATCTCTTTACCAAAAGCCATTACTTACGGAGTAGCCAAATGTTTCGGTTCAAGTAAGAACCATGGTACATCGATAACCATGTGATTTTGAGCAAACCACCGACTTTCAACGGTTTGATTTTGTCTTTACGGAAGCCGTACCCTTCGGACTAGCCAACTCTTAGATAAATTATCAACATTATCTTTGGTGAGTGAATACCAATTATGGATTTTCCACGCCTTTACCACAAGCCATAATCTTGCGGGCTAGCCAACTCTTCACTTTTTAGGATATGGTGAGTTGAGAACCATACAATTTTGGGCAAATTGCAAGCCATATAAACGGATTTGATAAATCTTTACCAAGAGCCGTTTGCTCTGGATTAGCCAATCCTTTTGTCTTCTGAGACAAAGGCGGATGATAACCAAATGAGAAAGTGTAAAAGCAGTTACTCCAAAAAAATTTTTGGCCAAAACGGGAATTGGGTAGATAATATATGAAATTCGTGAGAATTCCCCACACTTAGAAATGAATATTGCCCTCAATATTCAAAGTACCGCGGTTATGCGAAACAAAAACGTAAAAGGAAATACTACGGCCATTATTTAGAAAGATTTTTTTTTTTTTTTTTTTTTTTTATATAACATGTGGGGCATTACCCCACACTTAGGTGGTAGAAAGGGTAAGAAGGCGAAATATGGGTGAAAACCCATATAGTGCGTCTCTTGTTTTTGATTTCCAGTCGCTAGCTTGACTCGACCCGAATTCATTGGTTCATGGGAAGCAAAGTGGAAGAAACAATCTCCATCGGACTTTCATTCAAGATGTTTGGATAAACATTTGAAGCACGTGAAAGTTCCACACCGATGAGATATAGAGAAAAAGACAGACGGCTCACGGATGATAAATGAAAATGCGGGGTCAAAGATAGTGTCCTCACTCCGAAGGAGTGAAGAAGAGAGGAAGTCACCGAGTAGGTGAAGAAAGAAGGAAGATCATGATAACAATCATAACTAGATCTTCTTCCTCGGGATTAAGTGCAATTGCACTTATTTGGATTTTATTGGTTGAGCTCTTTGGGTTGAAAGGCATCTCGGTTGGGAGGGTGGGAAGATTTGTCATAACTATGCAAATTGAGATTCTCTCCCCCCGATCATGATTTTTGCCATCCAAACAATCATACTCCAGCGGAGATATGATATGAGAGAGTTCACCGGAGAACTCCTCATGAAGAGAATCATTCACATGATGTGAATTTGTGAATTCTTGTTCCATTGTAGACTCATCACTATCCTCAATCTGAGTATCAAAGAGTGGATTCTCAGAAATTAAAGTGAATTCAGGGTTGAATTCAAATAGAGGATTGGTGAGAGTTGTTTTGAATGCTTCAGGAACAAAGCGATTAATATTCTCTATTGGACTGTTAGGATAAGAAGTGAGTGAACGATCATTGTTAATGAGACTTTCGGTCTCTCCCAGATCGGCTTCGAAATCAAAGAGTGGATTGATGTGAGTGAGTTCACCGGAGAACTCCTCAAGAAGGGGATCGACATCAGTTGTGGAAGTGATGCCTCAACGTACTCGATGTTTCCATAGGAAGCACAATCGTCGCTAAGATCGGAGAAAGTTTCAAAATGATCTTGAGAACACTCAAGAGGAAAGGGATATCACACGGATGATCGAAATTCCTGTGACTCTCTCGGGATTGGGACAAGGTCCTCAACACTAGACTTTATAAATTCGCCCGATTCCTTTTCGAGAACAGTGTCAAGATGCTCGTCCCCATGTTTAGAGAGTGAGTGGGAACATCGGATGTGATAACAACGATCGAGGGAGTTTAGACGGACTAGCATACATATGTTTTATACTTAACATTTGTTCTTACGCTAGTAATTCCATCATAGTCTTTTCTCCCCGATTCTTCATGGAAGGAGTTTCAACTAATGAACTTGATGAACCGTTATAAAATTGTAGGATATCAAGGATATCTTCATCATCATCGTCATCGAGAATGAAAGCGGAATCGAGAGCTAGATCTGGTGCTTTTTCTTTTGCAATTGATTCCCTAACAGTTGTTCAAAGGCAATTTGGGAATCTAATTTAGCGACCGCTCTTGACTAACAAAACTTCCATGGATTTCTCATTTGGATTATCTTGGGAGGACATAGCCGACTCCTCCTTAAGTTCTTTTAGTAACTCCGAGTCTTGATGAAGGTGCATCGTAGTTTCATGAGGAGTCGCTTGAATCATTTGATCTTGTGGAGGTTGGTCATTATACGAAGAGTCGTAATTGTTACAAGGAAATGGATTCCTCGTTTGACAATCCGAGCTAGGGTGAGAACCTCCACAATACTCACAACAAGACAAGCGATGTGGTGTGAGTGGTATGTGTTGTAGTCATAATTGGTATCGGGAACACGCTCATAGACAAGCGTGTTTCACGATTGACAATCGAAGCGGAATGTGAACCACCACAATACTCACAACAAGAAACTGAGTCTCACGGTGTGGTAGGCGATGGAATAAATCGGTTGTGTTATGGTAGGAATAGGGATCTTGGTTATAGACGGACCCGTTTCCCGATTCCACCATGCTACAAGCGGGGCAATTGCCACCATTATAAGGACCACCACACCATTGACAACCAAGAGGGTGAGGATAAGACATAGAAAGAATCAAAGGTTATCGAGGGTAAGAAATGAAGAATCAAACGGTGAGAGGGTAAAGAGGAATATTTTTGATATTTTGAAAAACATGATGATAAAAACAAAGAATGAAAATATTTTGGGGTTTTAACACTTTAGGAAAAGTGTTAATGAACTTTGGATTATTTGAAAACTTTACAAAAACTTTTTACAAAGGATGGGATATGTGCAAGAATGGATTTGAAAAGGCTAAACACACGCTAAAGCCTCCCGTGGCGCCTAAAATTTGATCCGCTAAACCGTCAAGTCAAACAGACTTAAAACAACTTAAACACAAATGCAATGAAGATCGAGAGAATATAGTGAATTCCGGTCGTTATGTCCCAAGGAGACTCAATGGTGTGTAAACACCGATTCGAGACGGTAGAATGATCACTAATGATAGCGATCGAAAGGATTAGGATTGAATATTACACTACGTAAAAAGGTTATAAATTAAAGCGACTTAAATACAAATTAAGAAAATTAAAAAGATAAAAGATATTAAATAAACGCTATCACTATATTTAAAGTGATGAACGTTTAAAACCTAAAACTTACATTTAAATTAAAAATAACGTAGCGTACAAAATAAGAAGTGAAACTTATACAATACAAATCCTAAAAATATGAAAAATACATTTTTACAAACCTAATGATAAAAGAAAATTATTAGAAAAGAAAAATTATTTTTATAACTAATTAATTAATTATTATTAATTAAAAACTATTTTAAACTATTTAATAATACTCTAAAATAAAAGAAAATATGAAATAAGACTAGAAAAATAAAATTAAAACTTAGAAAAATCTAAAATATTATAAAACTAATTTTAAAACTAAAAATATATTTTTCACACTTTTTATCTAATTATTACTAATTAATAACTTATTTAAAATACTCTTAAATACTAGAAAATATAAAATAAACTTGGAAAAATAAAATTTTAACTTTGAAAAATCTAAAATATGATAAAACTAATTTTAAAACTGAAAATATATTTTTTTAGACTTTTTATATATTTATTACTAATTTAAAACTATTTAAAACTAATTAAAATGCTAGAAAATACTTTTTAAGCTAAGAAAATTATAGAAAAATACTTTTTAGGCTATTTATATTTATCTAAACTTAAGAAAATTGAAAAATTATTTTTTTGGAACCTTTTTCTAATTTTTTGTATTAAAAGCTATTTAAAAATGCTTAAAAACCAATTTAAATTGAGAAAAATAGCAAAACTACTTAGAAAAATCTGAAAATTACAGGAAAAGTCTAAAATTATACTAGGAATAAAGGAAAAATAGAAAAACAAGGTGCTATGTGTGAGAAATAGGAACTGATGTGGAAGAGCTTATGAAATAAGCACTTTGAATAAGCTAGATGAGCACAACAAGCACCAAACTGAAACAGAGGGTCTAATATGCTAAAATAACCAAAATGCAACACAAATCAATAAGCTAAAACCTCTGGATATCAAGATGCAATGATTTGGTGTATTGAGATAATAAGCTAAAACAGTTAAGAGGGTGCCTAGTTTGAGCTTAAAAACAAGCACCTAAATAAGCTGTAAACAGAAAACCAATAAATTGAACCTAAAGATGACACGGGTGAGTGTTTATAAACCAAAGAGCAGACCTTAACAAGCTCGATGAGCTTGTTGCAAGATCTGCAACCTCTCGAGAAAACTCGAAGATCTGTGAGTTCTTGAAAGGCAAATAAGACCCAAAGAAAGCGGTTTTGATGGTTATAAAAATTAAAAAATGTACAAAAATCATGACAAGTAAGTGGACTGTTGAAGTTTTAAAATCCATAAATATCACTTAAAATAGCCCAAGAATGAATCAAGGAAAATTCCTTTCAGTTGGCTCAAAAACAGACTTTTGCTAATTTTTGACTTTTGGAGAAACTTGAGCAGTTGACTTTGATGAAGTTTGATCCAATTTTATGACCGACCTAGGTATAATATGATGTTATAAACCTAATGCAAGCTTTGTTTGAGACTTTTGAACACAAGCGAGATTTTGCAACTCCAATCCACAACAAGGATCGGTGGAGACAATTTCTTGGGATTTTGACTTTAAGGCTTAGCGGTACAAGATTAAGACTCAAATGAGTCAATTAGAACTAAACAAGCATGAAACAAAAGAAACCTACTTCTGCATAAGCTTCTGAGACAGATAATTAAGCAGAACCAAACACCCCTTTAAAACATGTTTAGCAACTAAAATTGAGATTATCACTAATCCATACTGATTTCTTGATTACTCTAAGTTTATATAACCTAAATAAAACTATGTGAACAATTGTACACTAATGATGATCACAGAAACTCAAACAACCAAGGAATGCAAAGTAGCTTAAAAAGTGAAAATTGAGAATTAAACTCACATAAGTCCAAATTGTGTGCAACTTAAACCAAACCCAAGAACCACTACACTAAATCATTTCTAACCCAAATCCATCTTTGCATCTACCATCATCCATTTCCAAATCCAATAGAGCTCACAGTTGACTTTTGTTGACTTATTCACAAAATGTGTTAAAATCACTTGCAAGCTTACAAGAAGATTATAAATAGTTTAAATAAGCGGTTTGAGCTTAAAACAAACTCATGCAAGCTTATACATGAGAAATTGAGATTGAAACTTCCAATGAAACATGAAACAAGAAACTTAATTAAAAACTTGAGATTGTTGATTGAAAGTGAATTACAATGATACAATAACTTAAGCTTAACACATTTAAAGCTTTAAATTACATTTTAAATCACTAATAAAGTTAACTAAAAGAAAACGACATACAAGGAAAAGTAAAAAAACTAACTAACTCCCTCTAGCCTTCCTCTTGCCTCTTTTTTATATTCCAAACTTCTTCCACATGCACTCTGAATGAATCCCACTTGAATTTGCAGCCATAGGATCACTAGATGAAATTTTAGCCGTAGATTAGTTTTGGCGGGAAAAACTTTTTGACAGTTGGCTATGGTTGAGTGAATGAGGAAAGGTTGTATTTAATGTATCTTGTAGTTTTGTTGAGGTGGAGGGGACAAGGAGGGTGAAATGGAGAGGAGGGGGGATGGCTAGTGGAGTTTTGCAGAGCAGTTGGGAAGGATGAGAAAAAGGCGGGCAAGTTGGGTGTTTGTTTGACTGCCATGGTTTGACCAGATATAATATCAAAAGGGAAAGGGTCAAGCTTGAATGGCAGGGTCCAAATGACTTAGTGACAGGGGGTCCAAATGCAATTATGGTAGGGTCCAAGGTTTAATAAAGGCTTATATGGCAAGGACCTAGGTTGCAATTTCTGAAAATATAGGGACCTTGGCTGCCAATTCATCAAAGTTATTCCAAGGGACCACAAGTGACAATCTTCAAAAGTATAAGGACCAATCTTGCCAATTTCCAAATTCCAAGGACCATTTTTGACATTTTTCAAACTTGAGGGACCAAAGTTGTAAATTTGTGATTTTTAAACTTTGAAGGGTTTATTTTAACAACTTTTGAATCCCAAGGACCTAAAATGATATTTTACAAGTTTTTGAATTACCAGGGACTAATTTTGACAACTTTTGTAACTTGGGGGACTAAAGCGCCAATTATGCAAACTTGATACGTTTTCATCGATTTTGATGTTTTGCATTTAAAACATATAAAACACTTGTTTGTGATATTTTCATCATTTTGAAGCATTTCTGAGTGTTTTCAGATGTTTTTGGCATTCTAACAGTATAAAAATGATGAGTATTTAGACACTCATCAAGAATCCACCTAATACCAACAGTTTTGAAAACTCTACCCGTTGGTATCCATCTAAGGTTAGATCTAAGGGATGTTGAAACTTCTTTTGGAAAGAATTTGCGTCCTATATTGATCCACCTATTGGGTTTCTGAAATTTTACGTTTAAATCAACGGGTTTATTTCTAACTGTTTGAGTTAAATTAGGTTTTGGTTTGCTACTACAAGCAGTGTTCAGTAATACACTCGAAGGTGATACACTAGGTCGTGAACCTAAGATTCCATCCTTTTGGAGTAGTGCCCTTTTCCTAGCCTTTTCTAGATCATAGTTCTTGTATGCGTCATTTGAATCATATGAATTTTTACGTTTAATGCTCGGTTTAGACACGGTGTTCGAACTAATCCTAGATTGGCGAGCGACCACTTATGCATGGTATAATGAAACATGTCTAATAGAAGCGAAGCATTATTGTTGGGCCAGGAATGTGGAGTGACTGGTTTTATCAAATGATTATTCTCGACAACTTGGGAGGAAATCGTGGTTTGAAGATTTTGAGCGTTGATTTAAATGCGGTTGGTTGTCTAACTACTGATTGTTTTACGTAAGGTTGTAGAGACGATTTCCCCAAGATTGTTGGTTTAGCAAAATTAGTATCCACACTCTTGTCGGTTAATCTTCTCGGTTTGTTTTGTAAAGCAACATGTGCAAGCCCTTTGCTTGAATTTGAGCCTTTAAATGCTCATTTTCTTTTACTAATGTATCCACACGATTACTTTGTTCATTTGAATACTGACCATTGTGTTCTGAAGAAAAAGATTTGTTTTGTAGTTTAAGTTCAAGAGAGATGCAATGTGCCTCTAGTTTTGAAAATTCTTTATGAAACTGAGCAATGGTCTTTTTGAGAAGAATGATTTCAGATTCAAGAGTTTGATTTGACGTTTCAGTTGAATTGTTAATGTTAGGAATTAGAAAATTCCATGTTAAAGTGTCGGTCACCCCAATTATGTTCTAGCATAAGTTAGCTCGTAGACGTGTCGTTATTTTAGTTGTTTAGTAGTTTATTAGTTATTTAGTAGCGTAGTTTAGCGTAGTGTAACACCGTGGAGGAAGGACGGATCTTTACCCACTGTATCCCTGATCCACAGGCCGATAGGAGGTCGTATTTCATGTAACTATAAATACCCCTTCCATCCATGGAAGGGGTGGTGCTTCAATTCAATCTAACCTTTCATTTGTGTAAACCTCTAGCAAGAACACCCTCTCTCTCTACTTTCTCTCTCTAAAATGGAAAACATGTATTTTGATCTCCCAAGACCACCCGAATCATCTAACACAATAATATTTGGATCCTAACAATTGGTACGAGCCAAGGTTTTGTGTTTTGATGATTTATTATGGTGTTTAATTCCGTGTTAAGCGTGTTTGTATCACCTTTTGGTTGAAAAGTGTTTTACATTATTTTGGGTAAACACTTTTGTGTCATTTGGTCTAATATTGGAGCAGTTTTGTTTAGACTTTTGGTACTAACATGGTCTTAAGCGTTTAATCGTGCATCGGTCATATATTTGTGGTCCTAATGGTTTTACGGTAACTTTTCTTGGTCAAAACAGTCAAAAAGTATCATCTTTTATGCAACTTTTCTTGGTTTATTTGAAGCTGGCCGGAAAAGCAGTCGGAAAAACTCATCGGAAAACTCATATATTCATGCTAGCGAGTTGTCCTTAAAAGATGTCCAGATACAATGTTTTCAAAGCGAGTTGACTATTGAGTCAACTGCTGCTAGCGAGTTGGCTATGCTAGCGACTTGGCTATGCTAGCGACTTGGCTATGCTAGCGACTTGGCTATGCTAGCGACTTGGCTATGCTAGCGAGTTGGCTATGCTAGCGACTTGGCTCATTATCTAGCGACTTGGCTCACATCTTAGACCTAGCGACTTGCTTTGAAAAAATAAAACTGTTAGCAACTTGACTAAACCGTTTTAACCCTTGACTGATACAACTTGACAGAAAGGATGAAGAAGATGACTCAGACTTAACCACGACCATGATACAATACCAAATATCAAATACCATTTATCTAAACATCATCTGTCCACAATATTTTCACAGATTCGACACACATAATCCACCATCAACATATCCCAAATTATCTTCTACTTCAAATCTATCATGACTCAATAATCTTATATTAAAAAGGTAATCAAGATCTCAGTCTTCTTCAAGAGTCCAACACAAGTAAGAACTCACATCATAGATCTTGCTAACTTCAGTCATCATACAAATGCATCAAAGATCAAAGGTATGAACTAAAGATATTCGATCTCAGTTTTCATGATTCGTGGTTCTCCAATGAAACATCAAGACTATCAAGAGTCTTAGACACAAATCAATAAAATCTTCATAGATCTACAAAAGGACTCAAAAAGGATAAGTAAATGATCTCAGTTTCGATCCTTTTGTGAGTGGTTATTGAAACACATAGATATCAATTGATCTATTCACAAAGGAACATATACCTCATTGATCTATTGAGACTGAAATTATAACGAAATGAATACATCAATATATCAAGATCTCAGAATTAACTCCGTGCTACTTCATGACACATCAAGACTGACGCTTGTATTTAAGCACAATGTCTCATCTTCATCGATCCAGGTGCTAATGACAATATCCGAAAATAAAGATTTGGTTTTAACAATATTGTTAATTCCAATCTTTGATTCGTTTAATTTGTAAAACAATCAAAACGTTTTGATAATATTCGACTATAAAGTAATGAGTTTAACAAGTTTGTTAACTCAAAACTTTGAGTCATATTGGTCCTAAACAACTATGATACGAATTAATCAAGATCATTTAAAGCCTACCTTGTTTCCTTGTAAATGATCTCTAATCCGTACCCACTAGTCCATGCTCATGCCATCCCTGTGGCGAGCGTGTTTGATCAACAAAAGGGTTATTGTGCTTGTGGGTTTGATGTATATGAGATTCGTTTTTGTTTGTGGTAACTGATCTGGAAAATGAAGAGTGGTAGGCGGAAGTTTTTGTGAGATTTGGGTTTGTGTTTGGTGTAGATGTTTTGTGAAAGAAAGGGGCGGATCTTTTGAGAGCTTTTAGGGTTGGTGTGAGAAACGGTTATCAGGAGATTAAGGATTTTGAGTGTGTGCCATATGATATTTATCTCTAATTTTTAGGGTTAACCACGTTAAAAGCGAATCGGGCCATGGTACTCGTTGTTTTCTTGGGCGAATTTTAATCGTGGGCATTAGTGGATCGGTCAATTTTAATCGTGTAATCGATGTGAGATCAAATCTCATATATCATTCTAATGGTTCTTGATATCACATTACATTATTAAATTGGTTGATTCCGTTAATTGATAAATCGTGATTTAGAGTTTTAAGTGAATCGTGTGTTAAATTAAAATGGGCCAAGAACTACCGTGAGTGATTGGGCCTCAATGTGAAATGGATACAATATTATTCATGGGCGTGTAATGTGAATGAACATTGGGTTTTTGTCGTAGTTATATTCGGGTGTAATGGGCCTTCAAGTAATAACACTACATGTGCATAACTAATGTGATTTGTGATACAAATGTATTACGCCTGTATGTGTTATAATCATTTGAGATAAAATAAGTCTACATGTCATACCGGGTTTACATTATTTGACTTAGACTTGGTCGTTGGACTTTGGTTGTGAATCCGAAATACTATTGATGGGATGGATATGAATTGGATTTGGATTGAACCATACTTAATCGACTATTGGACCGGATATGGGTTAATGTTTGTAATTGGATTGGGTTCAAAGTTGCAATTGGGCTTCTCATATCTGGATAATTATTATGTGATTTGAATTTGATGATGAGTGTTATTGAAGTGATTTGATGGTGAGATTAGTTGTGTGATTGATACTTTGGTATATACATCTTCACAAAGGATATTATGTCACGGCTTGAAGTGTTTATTGGAAAATGTTGACTACGGGGTTGTTTAGACGGTATCTCTTATCTGGATTTGAAGTGAGGTTTTTCCGGGCGCGTTTACTTATTTCGTCTTCTTTCTTTCTACCCTTCCGCGAAGATGACTTGTTTGGGCTTTTATAGAGGCTGATAAAGACTTGGCTATTCAGTTACGTTTGTGATTCTTTCTTGCTTGACCCACAGCGTTGCTATCACTTGATGTCTCACTCGATTGAGAATGTCAAGAGGTTTTGTACATTGGGTACACCTTTTCTTCTTCACAAGGATTAGTACAAGTTTAAGTAACAAATGCGGGAATTTTACGTCATGTTCGAGTTTGATATATCGGGTTTACTTCTCCATGTGGTCACAACAGACGGTAGGCGAAATCGTGAATGATGTGTTTACCAAAGTGATTGATTGGATGGTTGATGATGTTGGATAATGAATCGTGATGAACCGCATGTTCCCTAAGCAGATATTCACGAAACCAAAGTTGTCATAACACGTTCAAACCGACATTGTTTACGGTTTTGTCTTGATTTTGTAAAATCCAGCGAAAGAACCTATTTCTCGGTTTAAATCATGGACTTGTAAAATCCGTGACAATGGAAACATCCCGGTAATAGTAAAGGGCATTTCGGATCTATCTTACGGTTTCTTCTTGGTTTTGTAAAATCCCTGAAAGAAACTATTTCTCGGTTTAAACTATAGAATTGTAAAATCCGTGATGATGGAACCATCTTGGAGAAAGGAAAGCGTATTTGGGGTCTTCGATCTTTGGTGTTACGGTTTACATTTGAAGAAGGAATAAAAGGGTGTACTTCATGAATTGGGTGTGTGTTTGGGTTGTCTTCATAGCGGTTTGGTTATTACAAGGTTTTACGGGGTATGCTCACTAAACCATGGTCGGGATGAAACCATTATCAAAGTTCATTTAAATGTCAAAGAAGGCTAGATTTGAGCGATTCGGAAGATGTGACAACGGCGTTAATTGATATTATTTATTTGAGGTTGAAGTGAAATATCACGGGCGAGTGCACTTAGTATCCGAAGGTATCGGGATGGTTGGATGAAGATTCTTGAGATCCTTGTTCAAGCTTATTATCAAAAGCGAAGACTTGGAAATCTAGTTATTGTTGGGTGACTTTTACCTTTTCTTTTACCACTTGGGGATTTGGGCTCTTATCACCACAAAATAACTATCACTTAAAGGAGTTACGTTGTAGTGCTCGATGTCACATTCAATTGTGGATTTTCAAGAGGTGATATCGTCTTATACTCGATGGTTGGTTGGTTGAAGAGTATAGAGTACTTAGAGATTCAAATGGGCATGAAGTCTCGGCACCGCTCTTTATTACATATGTGCAAGTTTAAGTCACGAGTTCGGGATAGTTTACTTCAGGGTCAAATTCATCATATTTGGTTTTCTCCATCAGCTGTCACAACAAAGAGCCTACTGAATGATAATGGGGTGATTGCATGTTTTGCCAAGAGATGATAAAAAGAGAGAGATTTATGACGTCTGTTCACTTCAGTTCAGGCCTCGTACTCCAAAGAAAAGAAATGTGTACGTTTCAGTGCGCATTATCTTCGAAAGAAGAGAAATCTTCTTATGACGTATGAACACAACAGTTCATGCCTCGTTCTCTAAAGAAAAGAAAAGTGTACGTGTCGGTCGCTTTATCTTACGAAGAGAAATCTTCTCAATTATGACCATTCTCATCAACATGCTTCATACTTTTCCATGCGCTTGGTCATCAAGTGAACCGGGCTTCCAGATTGTTTTCTCATTCCACTTGCTCGATTATAATGAAGATGGCGACATCATGTGCTGATTTTGCGGGAGAGAAGTGTGAATAGAACATTCGGATGATTTTCACTTATTTAATCAAGAATGGCAACCGTATGCAATTCTTGAGGGGAGAAAAAGTGTGAATTTTTGCATGATTGATTAATATTTGAGAATATATGGTCAACGGCTCCTAACTCATGT
Source organism: Chrysanthemum lavandulifolium (assembly GCA_022545495.1). Classification (NCBI taxonomy): domain Eukaryota; kingdom Viridiplantae; phylum Streptophyta; class Magnoliopsida; order Asterales; family Asteraceae; genus Chrysanthemum; species Chrysanthemum lavandulifolium. Next base: position 171,471,829 of record CM040244.1, read on the forward strand.
AAGAACCGAGCTTCTTCTTATCGGATCATCTTTACATGGAGTTTCTTCTAAGAGCCGTTGGTTGACATCTTCACTCGGATTGATGAGTTTATCGACAAAGTGCTTCCGGTTAATGCTTCACGTATCGTCAACATGATGATTCGAACAATCTATCTGTTCTTGTTTGATGTGATTGGTAGTTTGGTGTTACCATCTTGTGTGTTCGTTCTTGGGCTGATTGTTGATTTCCTTAATGAACATCTTTACATTCTTGTTTGATTGGGAGAGATTTTAGTTAAGGGGACTTGCAAGATGTAAGTTAATTGGGATGCTTTTGGTGATGTTCTTATTTTTGGTGAGTTGAAGATGTTAACTATCTATTCCCAACCTGGACAATCTTGAAGAAGGTCGAGTCTGATCGGTTCTACATTTTCGATATATGGTAGAAGACTAAAGGCGAGTTGCATTTAACGATCTAAAGACTTCTTCTTAACTGGGTTGTTATCAAGCAGTTGTCGGTTTAGGGAGAGCACTAATTGGGGAGATTGAAATGCCAAATTTAATCCCTAATTAGACTTGCTCACGTTATTCTTGACAAGTTGATTCTCACAGATACATCCGAGCTAATGATGTTCTTCTCAAAATATTTCTAGTATACGGACTTACAAAGAGTTCTTGATTACAAGTGTCAATACCGGAAGGAGAAAGGAGACTCACATATAAACACAAAGCGAGTAAACTTGATGAACTTAATTCTTCTAAGTGGCGAAGACATCCCGGAAGACAAATGTTAGTACCAGAGAGAAACTCAAGGTTTGACTCATGGCGAGTAAACTTGATGGACTTAATACTTCTAAGTGATTGAAGTTATCACAGGAAAACAAATGTCATGACCGCAGAGAAACTCAAGGTTTTACTCATCAAAGCGTTTAGTGTTCTTATTCCAACGTCGTGGGGAAGTGATGTAAATGAAAGTTTACGAAGATAAAAGAGGTACATCGGTGTGTGATGATCTCGATGTTATCGCAATCATCGGGAGAGAAATTGTGTACATTGGGCGCCAATTTGTCTCACTTGAGGGCTTAATCGGTGATTCGAGATATAATCACTTATTCGGAGTTGACATCCGCAGAGATTGTCATCCGCAGAGATAATCATTGATTCGGCCCGCTTCTTCAATGTTATCGGTTGTTCTCTCTTTGGGAATGTGTGTACTTGGTCCTTGAGCTTCATACACGATCATCGGGAAGAAAGCCATTGTTTACCACAAACATTGGGGAGGTGTTTTCTCTCCGGGCATGATGTGTATTCGGTAGAGTTCTTGGATATTGGTGTACTTCGGGTTCTTGAGCTTCATACACGTTCATCAGGGAAGAAAAATGTGAACATGGGAAGGTGTTTTCATTCCCCTCATGATGCGTGTTCGGGGAGAGTTCTTGAGCATTATACAAAGAGACTGACTGCATCAATTCAACTACGTGGGGGAAGTGTTCTCTTGACACCTTTTGGAATGGATCGCTTCAGACGTCAGTTGAAAAGGAAATTTGAGAAAATTGTTTTATGTGTGGGATGATACGATGCTGTTCTTCTTGTTGATGATATAACCTCGAACGAAGAATCACGGTGATTATTCTTGAATGGAGCAGCGGGATTTATGATAATGGTGTGCTTTCTTGTGCACCTGGCTAAAGCAAGCTTGAAATAGAGCTTCGAATCTGCTCATCTTAAGGATTTTCGGTTTGGGGGGAAGCTGCCAAAGTCTCTCTTTCTCAAAGGCTCATGTTCTATCTTCTATTCGGAGCCACAGAAGCTTTGGTGGTGAATGTTTAAGGGATGATGACTTCTATCTTCTACATCGGGTCGCTCGATATCCTTATCTCGGTACTCGTATCATCATCTTCTTTAACTATATCATCTATTCTATCTTTGTAAATATTTTTCAGAAAAACAAAATACAAAAATATAAAACCAACAAAAGAAAATAGAAAAATATAAAACCTTCAAAAACCCATAAAAATCAGAAAATTTCAAAATACCAAAAATATGTTTTCCTAGACATGTCTTCTGGTATCGATAACATCTATGGTCTTAGAAATGTCATTCAATAATGGCACGGGACTTTAGATGAAGTTCGAGCAGGATGTGTAAATATTCTTTTCAAAACATGTCTCTAAAAATGGCTTACAGTCATTTGATCAGTAACCAGACTTCAAACTATGGCTTGCTATTATTTACGATAGCAACCCGCTCTTCAAAAGAAGGAAAGTCTTGCACTAAACATATTTTCAAAATATCATGCACTAATCCCAAAACACTTTGAGGAAAGTATGTCGAAGGATCTTTGTTCCTACACAAATGTTTTCCGTCTAAAATTCTTCGAAAAATATTTGTTGTTTTCCAAAATGGTGGTAAAGTGAGTTGCTTGAAAAATCAATCAGAATCAGAGTTTTCGTATTAATTTGCAAACTCAATCAATGACTTCTGCGCTGTTAAAATTTTTTTTCAAAAAAATGAGTCATTGATTGAGGGGGAGAATGTTTTCAAATCTATATCATCTAACGAGCTTTCTTAATTATCCTACGTTCTTAATTAAAAATGATATTTGCCTGTGTCGAAGGACTAGGAATTTAGGATATTATTGTTAGGTTTAGATGATTAGAGTTTGATTAACACATAAACCCCATGCCATATATGAATTTATTGATAGGTTGAATTGACTTTAATTAGTCGATTGTTGTTTGGGTGATGTCGACCACCATATATTTGTATGTGTGTTCACTAACGTATGCAGGTATATTGGTATAAAAGAATGCTCCCGATCCGGATCCCACAATTGAAGATGATTGGATGCCGCAAGGAAAGGGTAACTATATCTTGGGTTGACAAATGAAGAAACGGAGCTTAATCGGACTTCAATGGAGAGTTGGCATGAAATGCAACGTAAGAGGTCTTCTTGCATCGAGATGATTTTCTTGACAAGTGAAGAAAGCGAGCTTAATTGGACCTCGGTTGGCATTCAAAATGCAACGTGAAGAAGTCTCACCGCATTTGCGACGGTTTTCTTCCAACCCTACAACAACAATGAAGCTTCTCAACCACCTAACGAATCTTTGTGCGGATACCATTTTTAAACAATTTTGAGTAAATTGAATTAAATTGTTTTGAAAGTGGAAAAATGTTGTTTTGAAAATATATTGGACTAAATTTTGAAAATCACGGACTTCATTTTATCAAAACTTGAGTCACTCAATTATCGACTACGGTCATGGATTGAGGGAGAGTGATTTAAAATAAAATATTTTCAAACGATATTTCTTCACAAAAGTTCCGCTTTGTACAATATAAGTGGTGATCTAAAGATTTAATGTTATGTCATGGTATGATTTTTCTTTAGAATCAAGGTCTTTCAAAATGAAATTTTTACATTCTTGTTTGATTGTGAAATTGTTTTATTTTACTAAAAGATCTCTTAAAAACTATCATACCTGACACTAACAATCTTTAATGTTTAAATCTGTTCCTATCTGTCATCTTTCAGAATTAAATCTTGCCACGTCTTTCCCCCAAATTTTTCTAAATGATTTAAATCAGTTGGGATCACAAATCTCAGTTGGTTTGAATTTTTTGATCAGGGGAGAGATTGTGATTTAAATCTCAAATTTGTTTAAATGGAATTGATTTTAGTCCTTTAAAGGCACTCCTGCCTCCATGTGCCAAACGATTTCAAATACATAATGCACATGTTGAGGAGGAGAATTTATCCAAAAACCAGATGAGTATTTAAACAAGGCCACATTTTCTCCCATGTTTTCTAAACCTAATTAAATCACTTGGGATCCAAAATCTCAAAGGGCTTGATATTTTTGATCGGGGGAGAATTTGTGATTTAATTATGAAATTTGATAAAAGGTGATCGTTTTGATTTAATTGTGCACGCTGCTCTCTCATATGTGCTAAAAGCTTTCGAATCTCGAAGCATATATTGAGGGGGAGCATTTTTTTAAGAAAAGAAACTATCAAGGTGCAAATGCTTTTATGTTTTATCATAAAGTACCTTGATTGAGTTTTAAATGGTTTCTTAATGGCTTGTGTGATCGTAAATGTGCTTCAAAAGAACTCTTGCCTCTATGTGATAAAATGATTTCAAATATCCTACGCACATATTGAGGGGGAGAATTTTACCATGAAAATCAAATGGCTTTTTCGTATGAAAATTGTGATCAAAGAAAATATTTCAAAGTCCTCTTGCCTCCTTGTGCTAAAAAAAAAAAAAAAAAAAAAATCTAAATCATACGCACATGTTGAGGGGGAGGTTTTCTAAATGATCAAAACTATTAAGGTACAAAATGCTTTGATCTCGTATCACAAGTACTTTGATTGGTTTTCCAAATGATTTTTCAATTGGTTTCATGAAGGAAAGAACAATACCAAAAGACCGACCAATTTATTTTATTTATGGAGTTATAAGGATGGTTAGGTTAGGTATTTGTTCCCACAATCCGCCAGAACCGGAGGGATCTTCCCAGGGACAATCCACTAGATAGTTTAGAGTCCTTAGGAATATTGAAAAAGGAGAAAAAAATGAGAAATGGGAAGAGTGCGGATTGAGACAGAGCTAGTACTGGAATAAACCCAACAAGGTTCTAGTTATGAAGTCTCGGTAAGCAGAAGGGGTTGAAGAATGAAAAAGAACCGAATGTGAAAAAGGGTGAAAAGAAATAGCCCTCCATCAATTCAACCTTAGGGCGATGTCGGGTTCAATACATATACTCTTGGTTGTTACTAAGGTAACACTGGTATTGAAGACAAGGCGTCATGGACCCGATGGACGACCGCACTACAACTTCCCAAACCACTCAAGTTCCTCTTAAAGGGCTTGTTTCATTCTCACGGGAACCTACATAATCTATCGACTTTCTCTTAGAGATTGTTGATATTGATGAAGAGACCCTCTCCCTAGTCTCCCAGACAGAACCAAATATGCACTATTGAGTCTAGAGCCAAGAGATCATCCACAATATCTCGTTAGGACACTAAATTCTTGAAGACTTGCTTTTTCACACAATGTGGAAAGTAAGTATATATTAAGAGTCCCACGCATTATCCTTGTGGTATTGCCGAACATCCGAGTGATATGAAAATATTCACGATGAAGATGGAAATCCTTCTAGAGCCAACATTAAACAAGCTCTTGGTGGGTGACATGTGATTTTGCAAAAGATCAAGCTTGTGACAACCGGATAGAAACAATGGGAGATTCACTCGTGAATCAACCTTGGTCGAGAATGGAATTGACGAATACTTTTGGAAAAACCGTTCGATGTGCAAACCTTCTTTTCTCTAGCACGTCGAATGTGTACTTATGTTTTCAAATTCAAAAGTATCTCGATTGAAAAATACTTTTAGAAAAACCGTTCGATGTGCGAATCTCTTCTTTTCACTAACACGTCGAATGTGTACTCATTCTCTAATACAAAAAGTATTTTGTTTGAAAATTGATCTTTCGCATAAAACCTTCGTTGTATTGCAAAACTCTTTCTTCAAGCAATACGCGATTGTTTTCAAATCATTTTCATCAATCGGTGAATCTCAATTATTGGTTCACTCACTCCGTGTTGTCTTCTTTGAGACGTTCGGTTTGAGAACGACTAGAACAATTGCGAAACCCCGTCAAGGAGATTCTTAGGAATCCTACGATCACAGCAAGACGATGCTTGTCGATCAGCGGGGAACCGTGGGCGTGTACCTCAATTCAACGAAAGTGATCAAAGACACTTTCGTGCGCTTTATTGCTAATCGTCGTGTGCGGTACACCCGACGATTGCGGTGATCGAATTGAAGAGTCAATCAAAGCCGCATGCTCACAAAGATCCACACTTAATTTGAAGAAATCATGGTGGTGCATATCTACATAACACGGCTCGATATTTCATACTATGCTTATGCTTATTGCGCAAATATCATGAACCGGTAAGGCTTCCGCTACTCGATGGAAAGATGTCATGATTCAAAAGTGTGAGCATGTCGGTCCGAAAGTCACAACTTCACATGATGGCAACACAATAAAGGGTGATCCGAGATTTCTCGTGGTGATGATCTCAAAGCTCAAAGATCATCAAGATGTGGATCGGTTCAAAGACCTCCACTCAAAGTACAAATCGGTGCGGACTTTGAAGAATCGCTACTAAAGCACAAAGATTGAGAAAGTGAAGAATTCAAGTCTGAGCTCAAGAACGATGTCAAGAATAGAATGCTAGGATTGAAATGTAAAACATGGGGTGACCTCCTTGGGGAGATTGTTAGGAATTAGAAAATTCCATGTTAAAGTGTCGGTCACCCCAATTATGTTCTAGCATAAGTTAGCTCGTAGACGTGTCATTATTTTAGTTGTTTACTTGTTTATTAGTTATTTAGTAGCGTAGTTTAGCGTAGTGTAACACCGTGGAGGAAGGACGGGTCTTTACCCACTGTATCCCTGATCCACAGGCCGATAGGAGGTCGTATTTCATGTAACTATAAATACCCCTTCCATCCATGAAAGGGGTGGTGCTTCAATTCAATCTAACCTTTCATTTGTGTAAACCTCTAGCAAGAACACCCTCTCTCTCTACTTTCTCTCTCTAAAATGGAAAACATGTATTTTGATCTCCCAAGACCACCCGAATCATCTAACACAATAATATTTGGATCCTAACAGTTAACAAGTAAGGGCTCAGACATGAGATAGTTGTCTGGACATTGTGCAACACACTGGTCAACCTCTCCTTCATTACTAAATTCAGGTTGCTAAGTATGTGGTGTCGCATTTGCGATCGAATATGATCAACGATGGATTGTACCTCGACCATCTGTTATGTGTCGATGTCATAGGTGGGTAAGATATCTTCCTCAACCATTTGTTCTTCGTCACGGTTGGGCTCGGTGTCGTAGTTAAGTATGATATCTTCGCCGATTCTGCTGCGTCATCCCGCTTATCCAATGCTACAACCTCATTGTCCGCATTCTTGTGATTCGATGTCGAAAAATTCTCAACGTCCATATGAGCATGCCTTTCATGTACATCAACTCTTTCACCTTGCACGACTGCGGGATATCGGGAATTTGATGATGTCTGACGCTTGGAATTGTTAATTATTGAGTTGAATATCTCATTCAGAACAATAAATCCTTCTTCCAATTCCACAAATGGATCTTTATGATTAGAATCCATTTCACTCCCCTGCAGAAGAATAAAAAAGAAGCAAAGGTTCAAAGTTGATATAGCACACAGAAGGCTGATATAGTAAATTTCAATTTCCCTCCAAAAATAATTTTGAAAAACTTTTGACTCTCAAAATTTGAAATTCACTACAAAATTCAATTCTAAGGTTGTAAGAAAATTTTGAGTTATGACAATTTTGACGCCAAATTTTACCCGAAAAATTTGAATTTAGGCCAAAAATTTTGAATTTTTGACCAAAATTTTCACAGTTAAACCAAAATTTGAATCTCGCGTAAAAATTGAGCGTTTAGTCTCCCCTAAAAAATAAATTTTACTCAAATTTTCCCGCCAAAAACTTGTGTTGATGGATCTTTGTAGTCGAATGAAACGTTGTTGATGAAGTGTCCTTAGGCGTAGAAATCACAATAAACCAAGTAGCACTTATGCGTAAAAATACCAAAGTTACGCATGTGATGAAGGAGTTACTGGCGTAGATTTAGCTTCGCGTAAGTATGGAAAAGACTCTAAAGTTATGCGTAGACAAAAGTTAGGCGTAGAAAGTTAGGCGTAGGATTATCTTATCGTAAGACTAGGCTTAGGCGTAAGATGAATCTTAAGCGTAGGATTTCTACGCGTAAGCTTATGCTTATGCGTAATTTTAGGGTTTTATCCCAAGTGATCTTTTACACTTCACAGTGCAAAAGATATCCAAAGTCGACGTATTTTCAGGCTTATCCAAGCAAGAAAACACGGAGTAAACCACGAAAACGAAGATCAAGCCAAGGAATAACTCGCGCGTAGGATTAGGGTTTTGCTACGCGTAGGATTACTCGTAATTTTTATTTTGCCCAAAGATGTTTCTAAACCAGTTTTGTGTGATGAAATAGCTTCAATAACACCAAAAGACACAAAAGTGTGAAACTTGATGATCCAAAGCTCTTAAAATAGTTATGCGTAGGTTAAAACCCTCGTACAAAAACTAGATGAAAAACAATGATCTACACATAAAGTTCGAAACTTTTTGCCAAAAACAAGTATTTTAACACCTTAAAACGTTGAAAGTACAAGAATCTTGGATTAAAAAGTGTAAAAAACGAGTTTTTAAGCGAACCAAAGTAGCAAACGTTGTTCTACGCGTAGGACCATAAAACCCACTTCAAGAAACAACGATTCACCCAACTAGTTAGGCGATTGATACCACTGTTAGGTCACTAGTTTTACAACACAAGCTTACAAGAAGGAGATAAGGCGATTGAACAAGCAAACCACACACACACACACGATATTAAAGACGGTTACGCGTAGATGTGAATGAGAGAGAATAACTTGAACAACCAACCTTCAAATGAAGGTTTACATAAGGTATTTATAGGAGGAAAGCTAGGGCAACACTCCTAGTTTCCATCCTTTCTTTAATGGGCTTGGGCCTAAGCTCATGGGCCTTCTACATAAGCTTAAGGCTAATAACAAACATAAAGGCCATAATAAGCTACCTATTACATAAGAATAACTAACACTTGAATTATAGTCTAGGAGTGATTCCAACACAACCACTTTAAAAATCAAAAACAGCCCAACCACGATGATTCAATCCTTCCAATTCAAAACCTAAACACATATGATGATCCTAAACACAAAAGTACAATCAAAATTCAAACTTTAACACTAGAAAATAACCAAATGATTAAAACTCTTCTAAACACTTATAACCCCAAAAACCTTATGAAATCCACCAAAACAAAGAGCATGAAAGATGAGTGATCAAACCATGGCTCTGATACCAATTGTAACTTATAGGATTTCACAAACACATCAAACCATAATCATAAGAGGCGTATACAATGTTTAGAGAGAGAAAGTTCTATTGAGAGAAAGGGAAGAGAGTTGGGAACTATGTGAGACAAAAGAAAAATGGTATTGAAGCTCCAACCCTCTACTTTGGGAGGTAGAGGGTATTTATAGTTTTCTTACAAAACTCGCCACCTACGGGCTGTGGATCAGGCATACAGTGGGTAAAGACCCGTCCATCCTCCACGGTGTTGCTTAACTAAATACTAACTAATATTAAATGACTACGACTACGAGCTTTCTAACGATTACATACACTTGAGGTGACCGACACTTTAATGACATGATTTTCTAAATCCTAACATTTTCTATATCAAAATAGACCCAAAATAACCAAGAAAGAGCTGCTTATTGCTAATATTTGTTGTTTTCTTGAGTGTATGCTTGTGCAGGTACAGATATGTCAAAACACCCAAAAGATAGCCAAATCAGACAAAAACCCGAGCACGAGAGATAAAGAGTGCTAAAGCTGAGCAGGAAGGTCAGAATTGAGCATTTGTGAAGATTTCTATACTGAGAGGATGATTTATGAAAGATTTGATCAAGTTTAAAGAATTGGCAAAATCAGTCCCTCAACTTTCAGAAATTGGCAGAAAATACCCTTGAGATTCAGAAATGACAAAAGTGGTCCTTGGATTATTGAAGATTGACAACAAAGGCCCTTGGAATATATTTTTATAAGTTACACTTTTGGTCCTTGGAAAATCAGTTTGTACAAGTTTGGTCCCTAAGATATTGAATGGATCACATACTAAATCCAATATTACTCCTAAAAGGCCATCTTATTAATCCAAGTCCAAATATACATCCTTGGCCCATCTATCTACACAAGCCCACCATTCCATACCCGTTACCCAAGTCCACCCAATCTCTACCCGATTTATATCCCATACCCGTTAATATTAATACCCGGTCAAACTCGGTCAAACACCTTAAAATATTATTACCTTTTTACCCGCCCAAAATGTTACCCCCAATTAGAGGTGCACAAATGGGTTAACCGGTTCGGTTTGACGGCCGGTCAAACCCAAACCGGTTTGGGTCAATGCGAAAAAAAACCGGTCGGGCCGATTAACCGGTTCGGTTCCGAACCGGCTGTGAGGATGGAGAAACCCAACCGGTCCAAACCGGTTTGGGCTCGGTTTGGGACCGGTCTAGACCGGTTAACCGGTTTTGACCGGTTCTAGTATTTTTTTTTTCTTTTTCCGTCATCGTTTATAATCGTTTTCTTATTTCGTGTATTAATAAACTAGAACTTTTATTTAATAGAACGGAGAATACATGATACATCACACATTACATGTAAACTTAAAACACAACACTTAATAACTTAAACATAAATCATCGATAACTTGATAAGATACTCAACGAGTCAACGTCAACTCGAGGTCTCGAATCAGGCATCAACTGCAGGTGCTTGGCGGCAATTCTTCTGTGTGTGAACCCTCAACGGCATGCCGGAAGTGGGTTTGAAGAAACATAAACAATACTTACATTGAGCCATTCGCTTGCCATCCGACATTTCGACGTAGTTGTAGTGAGCCCAAACCATGGGATTACCGTGTGCACGGTCTACCGGAAAATAACGAACAATAACCGGTGGCAGGGGTGGCGGAGGCGGTGCAGGATCATCCATTAATGAAATGCTTCCGATTTTTATTTTTTAGCGTGTAATTTTAATTGTATAAAAGTTGCAAAAAATAAAAACACAATCTATTTATTTATGCTAGTCTTACAATGGCAAACTTGTAAATATTAAAAAAAAATCAAATTTTGAAAGTTTACCCGCCTTCCCGCTCAAAAATATTCAAAATTTGAAATTTTAAAATTTTAATATTCGGACCGTTTTGACCGGTTTTAACCGGTTTTTAACCGGTTAACCGGATTTTTTTTTTTCGTTTTTCAACATTTAACAAACTTACACTGAATAAACTTAACTTTTATTTATAACGTCGGAAATACATAAACTGAAAGGAAATACATAAACTTAAAAGAAATACATCAAAGGAATTACATAAACTTAAAACATAATACGTAAGCATAAAAGTCCTAATAGTCGTCATCGGATCCCCTAGCTTCTTGAGCAGTTGCATCTTGTCTTAGTTCTTCATCGGAAAGCATCTCGATTTCACCCGCTTATGCCTCTTCCACGTAGACCTCCCCTTCGAAGTCTGCGGCATTTTCAAGATCAGTTTTATCTTGCACTCGCTTCATTGCGTCAAGTGATCTTTCAAACCTATACACATCTCCAAAGAAGCGGTGTGAGTCTGTTTCTCGGTTTGATAAAACCCTTCCACTTGTTGAAAAGCGGATTCGAAGCTACCAAGTATCTTGTACACTTAGTACATCACGAGCCATTCGGGATAGAACGGGAAACATTGTTTCCTTTGCTTTCCAAAACGCCAACACATCAAAGTTTTCAACTTCTTCAGCCGGAATATGTGAGATAAAATCGGTTGTGATATATCTTTCATATTCACTGTTCGCTAAACCATCATTTCTTAACCGTTTGTTGGGATTATCTCTTATCTTTTTATGCAAAGCATGTATCGGATTCCCTCTAAAACCCCTTGATTAATGATGAAGAAGTTTCCGTCACAGTAGGAGGTGGGTTACCATATTTTTCAAAATAATATTGCCACAAACTTTTAAAAGAATGGCCAAAGGACTCTTTTGCATCATTAGCATAGTTCGGGTTTGACGCGAAACAACCCAAATCAGTCACAATCGAGTCGATAAGCACCTCTACCCCGTTTACATTATAACATGGATTTAATGCGGTCGCACAAATAATTAATGGTGGCAAAGTTTCAAAATATTTCAAAAGCTTTTCTTTCATCCTGGAAACCATGCTTGTATAAACACCACCATGAAATTCAAATGCGGAAATTTGTGAAGACATCAAGTACCAAATGAGCCGTTGATAATAAACTCCAGACAATTTTTTTGTTGCGTTGTAAAAAACTTCAAGTAGTCGGGTTAGTTTTTCAATAGTATCCCAATTATCTTGACTAAATGGAGCACACCTACCCCTCCCCGACAATTTCTCATCATGAAAATACTGCAAAGTCACCTTTTGTCTTAAACCACTTATGAACATAAGATAAGTGGAGTTCCATCGTGTTTCAATATCCCAACAAGGTTGTAACCAATGTTTCCCAGCTTTCACACCGAATGTATGCATTATATCTTTTATTACCCTTTTTAAAAACATCGACTAACATTCTTCTAAAATCTTGTTTCACTTCACTCAAATTCGGATCTTTTAATCCCGCTTGCACGGCCAAGTTAATGATGTGTGCAACACATCGACTATGAAAAAATTTGCCATTACAAGGTGGCTCGTATTCCATTTTTAGTCGACCCATTGCATTTGTGTTGTTACTAGCATTATTCAACGTTATTGAAAATTTTTTTTATGTCAAGTTAAACTTATGAAACACTTTTCTCAACAAATTGTATAAAGCTTCTCCGGAGTGAGGAACCAGAAAGTTTTCAAATGCTACGACTCGCTTCATCATTTGCCAACTTTCGGGATCAACCCAATGTGCGGTAACACAAAGGTAAGAAAATGGCAAATTATGAGGAGCGGCCCAAACATCGGTTGTTAAATTAACACAAGCATCCATATTTAAAAATTATTTTTAAATCTTGCTTAGCCGTTTTCCACATTTTCATAGCATCGCGTTTAAGAGTCATACGACTTACATGATGGTACTGCGGTTGCATATAATTCTGGTACACCTCCGTCGTCCCCTCGTGGTCATAGTGGTTGAACGGCAAACCACGTTGAATCACCAAACCGGCCAGTTTTTGACGGAGTAAATCATGATCGTATGCAAAAATAGTCACGTCTCAAGCCATGGACGATTGACCGGCTTCCGGAACCGATTTGAGTGCCTTGCAAAACTTTTGTTTGATGTGAGCCCTCAACGTCGAGTTGGAACCGCCAGACAATATACTCAAGCAATATTTGTATTGAGCCTTTTTCTTACCGTCCGACATTAGGACGTAGTTGAAGTGTTCCCATGGATATTTTACACGGTCGCATGGTAAAACTTTCAAAACCGTCCCTGCACTTGTTGAACCAGCTTCGGTGTTGGTGGTGTTGTTGGTGTTTGAACTTTTCATTAGTGTTTAGTGAAATACTTTCGGTTTTGATTTTTTTGGAGTGTTTTTTGATTGCTTGAAAGTGGTAATTAACCAAATACATAACACATCTATTTATACTAACATTTGTATGGCAAAATGGTAATTTCAAAATTTCAAATTAAAAAGTTTAAAATTCAAAAAATTCAAAAAAACCCGCCTAGTCGAAAAAACCGGTTCCAAACCGGTTAACCGAACCGGTTTGGTTATTCGGTTAAAACCGGTGGTTTTTCCAAAATACCAAACCGGTTCCTAACCGGCGGTTTGGATAAAAACTGGACCGGTTAAGGTCAAAACCAGTTTTGACCGATTCGGTTTTTCGGTTTGTCTTCGGATGCGGTTCGGTTAACCGGTTCGGATGTGCACCTCTACCCCCAATTACCAAACCCAGGTACACACATAAACCCTAAAACACCCCTGGTCAATTAGAGTACAATTACTTCAATCAAAGGCAATAGAGTACTTTCTGACACCTATCTGACACACGGAATGCCAGCGTGGCAATCCGTGTGTCATTCCCCTCAATCTCTCTTCTGTGATTGGTCGAAGGTACGTGGCTAATGTGATCCAAGGGCTTGAATTGATTGAGTGATGTGGAAGCATGATCTAAAGGTGGAGAAACGCTCAGAGAAAGCACATATATCAACCTTCTAGATCCTTGTTTCAGCTCAAGCTTGAGTATAAAAGGCCCCCTTCATTCACATTGTAATTCAAGTAGTGTAGGAGTAGATTAGGAGTAGTTTCTGAGTAGCTTATTTCTAGTTTTAAATTGTTTTAATGTTTAAATTCTGTATTTGAATCTCTTTTTGTACTCAAATTTTATTAATGAAGTAAATTTTAGCTTAATATCTCATTTGTTAATCTCTGTTTTAAATTCAGTTGTTGATTAATAATTTTCAAGGTCTTATAAGTTTTCTGATAGCTTATCTCACAAATACTCAGAATCTACTCTTAAATTTCCATTCAGTCAATAAAAGTCAATCATTATGATTAAATGTTGATGTTCTGATGAATTGAATATGGATTTGGGTTGAATCAGAATCATTTTGGGTTGATACTCAGGTTTAGGATAGTGGTTAAATAATCTCAAGTAGCATGTCATTGTGACAGGACCCTTGTAAGTCCATGATTCTATCTTTAATTTGATTCAGTAGTGAAATTATTGTTTGGTTTGATTTATTTTGTTCAACTCAGTTTAATATTGTTGCTATAATCAGATTTAGAGTTGCGTTTAATCTCTGCATATTAGTTTAAGTTTATTTGAGTTTCTTTTATAAGTTCTTATCTGCACTTAACTATTTTTACTGCATAAATTAGATCATGTTAGTTTAGTGAGATTTTGCTGTATGTTGTGATTCATTTAGTGGTAATTAGGATAACTGAATCTGATTTAAGGTTTAGATTATGCTAGATCTGAGTTTTGATTTGGATAAGATTGAAAATCAACATATAAGGAGTGTTTGGATCTTACCTCAAATCTGTGCTACAGGATAAATTGGTAGCTAAGTAAGTTAGTGTAAGCTTGTTAAGGTGTTATTAACTCATTTCAGTCATCATTTTGCAGCTGTACACACTCAAAGTCAAATTTGCATTTAAATTGATTTCATATGCATATCAGATGGTTTAGATTTGGATAGACTTGCATTTTAGGTTTATAATCTTATAAGTTAGCTTATTTAGGTCTCATTGCATTCTCATTCATCATCATTTATCTGTTTTGCAAGTCCAAATTTCACATTAGTCAAACTACAAGGTTTTCAATAAAAGTCAAAAATCTATTTTATGCTCAAACTACATCCACTTTTATATTTTTAACTCACTCAATATAGGTTCAAATAAGCTGAAATTTTGGTCATATAATCTCAGGTTGGTTTTTTCTTCATGGTATTTTTAGCTTATTTTAAGAATTTTTAAACTCTTGAATTAGAGCTCAAAGTACCCCACTAGAATTGTTTGGCATAGTAGACTAGTAATCGATTTTCTCGCTCAAATACCTTCTAGCTTGTGCTAAATTGGTCCATTCTGTTGCGAGAGGCTAGTATTAGATGGATTAGAGTAGTTTCGGGCTTAGGTAGCTTATTAGTAACTTTTAGCTTTTTATGTTGCTTATTAAATCAAGTATGTGCCCATTTCATATTTCTTGCACTCCATAGTTTTTTTGTTATTTTTTCTGGATTCTCAGTATTATTTTATAATTTTCTGGAAGTTTTCATATTTTTCTTTTGCTATTTTTCTGCATTTAAAATCATTTTTAAGGCTTTTTAATTAGCTTTTAATCCAAATAATTCAGAAAAAGGTTAGAAAAATACAATTTTAATTTTATTAGTTTTAGAATATTCAAAAAGTCACAAAAAGAATTTTTCCATATTTTTTTTAGTTAAATTAGTATTTTCTAGGAATTTAATTAGATTTAAATAGTTTTTAAATCATAGAAATTAGAAAACAATTCAGAAAAATACAATTCCAATTTTTCAAAGTCTTTTTAGTTATTCTAGAATTTTTAAAAATAGTTTCATAATTTTCTCACTTGTTTTCATAATTTTTAGATATTTAGTTCTATTTTTAATATTAGAAATTAGTTTTTAATTCAAATAAATTCAAGAAAAATCATAAAAATTAGTTTTAATTCTTAGATAATTTTCAAATATCATTTTTAGTTAGAAAGTAATTTTAGATCATTTTTAGGATTTAGTTTAGACATAATCGCATTTAATTCGCGTTTCGTTTAATTTCGTAATTTGCATATTAGCGTAAATTTACATATTTAGTACAATTCTTTGTTTCCCCGTAGATTAATTCCCTTATAATTGCTTCCCATTTACTTCCCTTGCCCCGTAGTTTAGAAAAACATCAAATTATCTTTTTTCCCATTCAAATCCCGATAATCGTGACGTGAGTTGAAAATTCCATTCAACCCTCGTTCGGAACGATCTCGGTGCTCAAACCTAATACGTTTGAGTTACCCTTATACTACACTTCTCATTATTGATCTCTTTCCGGAGCAATCAACTTTTGGCGCCGCTGCCGGTGAGGGCATGTAGTGAGTTTTCGTATTCCGTCTCGAATCGCGTGTATTTGAAGATCCTTCTCCGAGTGAAGTTACCTTCGTTTTTGTAAATATATGTCACAATTCTCAATTTCCGGTCATTTTTCAAATTTTACTATTCATTCCCGGAGAAAAATTTATATTTCATTAACGTATATTTTTCTTATTAAATAAACGCTATCGCGTAATTAATTATTTTGAACATTTGATCCGATACTTCCAAATATTATCCCGATATATTTTTATACTCGTATTAAGATTATAAAAATAATATTATTAGTTTACCCGGTGTTTTAAATTTATTTAGTATATAAATTGTTATATTTATATAATTCTGACGGTTTTAAGAAATACTACACAATAATTATTATTTCACTCAATTTTGTAAGAAATGTATTTTTATAATTTTTATGACTTCAATATATTTTATTTTGATCCGTTAAAATTTATTTTTAGCTAACGTTACCCTAAATGCTTAAATATGTACACAAGTTACCAATTATCCCTAAATAATTACACCTTTACTTCTACCTATACATGCTTAAATGATCAAAATACACAAGTCTTATGTGTTTTATATGTTGGTCGACATTCATGGATGACTCACACACTTTTGTGTACAAAATATCAAGATATAATATTACTTACACCTTTTAATATTATTCTATAACCACAACTACACATACACAACATAATATCTTAGGTGAAAAATCAAAATACTCTCCCATTTTTATCTCTATAAACCGGCCATGGCAAGAAAAGTAGAAGGAAACATTTATTTTTCAAGATCAAGCTTAATTAACAACTCTAGTATACTCTTAATTAAGGTTTTGAAATAAAAACCTAGGGTATTAGGATAAACCCTTGTTCTTTAAACCTCATCAATTAACAAGTAAGTATTTCATGATCATTTTTATTCTTTCATATTCATATTATGTTCATTTCATCATATTTGAGAAAAACATGCAAGTCATATTGATGTCTATACCATTTTTTATTGTTTTTAAGTGCTATAAATATATATTCATCATCCTATAATTACTCCTTGAAACATATCACTTTTGGTGATGTCTAGGAACCCATGACACCCTAAGAAGGTGTATGGTAGGATTAGAATAGCTTCGGAGTTGTTTTGAATTGGTTAGAATGGGTTTTGCGCGAGAAAAACTCATTTCGACAACTTTTTTTTGAGGTCTGATCATATTTTCGAATTCTGGAATTCTCGACAGTAGGTAAAAATTTTTGGGCTAGATATTTGTAAAATATACTTTAAAACGAAAACGTGGTTGCTTGAACGGGTTAAAACGGAGTTGTAACGAAGACGATATGAATTTTTCAAGTTTGACGACGAAACTATAAAATCAGAAAATTCAGCATATTACTTCCACTTTTTACGAGTCAAAAACGGGACAAGAATGTTCGTAAAGTAGTCAAAATATTTGGAGAACTAAATTTAGAGAACTAAATTGGAGAACAAAATTTGGAGAACTAAATTTGGAGAACTAAATTTAGAGAACTAAATTGGAGAACTAAATTTGGAGAACTAATTTGGAGAACTAATTCGGAGAACTAAATTGGAGTACTTTTTCTTATAAAAATGATGTTTTCTAGTAAAAGTAAGTTCGCCTAGCCTATTTTCTAAAATGTCCAACCGTTCGTCAAACGGAGTTGTAACGAGTAAAATACGGTCATTCAAACTTTGCGGAAAACCACCCTTAAACAATATTTTGGACACAAGTACCATACTTCACCTATGTTTTTCTCCATGATCGAGACCTCTACGATAAAAACTTAAATGCTAAAACTTTGAGATAATGATACAAGCTTTCCAAAACCGTTGAGTTTGTTTCCTAACACTCAATGTGCATCATTTTACGACTAGCTTTTCAAGGCCGTTTAGTCACTTTCATAAGTTGTCAAATTATATTATGTTGCGACGAAAAACTATAATTTCTTAATAAATCACTAAATAATTATCGTAGGATATCATTTCGACGTAAATACTGGTAAAGTATTTTGTAACTTGACAAGAGGTCATAAACATATATTTCGACGATAAACATTATTTTCAAATGTACAAGTGGTATGGATATCATATGAGTTTGCATGCACGACATTGTTTCATGACTTATATTAGATCATATCATTCATAATAGGTCGCGGTTAGAGTTGCGTCTCATTTACGTGCATCCACTTTGTCATCATAACTATTGCAACAGGTGAGTTCGTAGCCCCACTTTTACTCGTTTAATTGTTTTATAAACTCTTTGGGGGAGATACATGCTCAACTACTTGCTTTTACTTTACACTTATATGAACTTAAATATCCTTTGTTTCACTCTATGTGTGCGTAAGTAGATTATGCCCGAACTAAATTGATCACTATGTTATGAACGCTATTATTTGAATCACTTTCCTTGATTTTGGACCCTTCAACATGTATATTTGAGCTCTTTTAAATTGATTCAGACCCTTTAACATATAAGTGAACACTTTGGACTTGATATGAACCTTTTGACATATAGTTAAACTCTTTTAACTTGTACAAGGACCCTTTTGATATATTTTAAACTTGTTTGACGTGATTTTGAACGCTTCGATTATCTTGAACCTTTTGATATTATTCGAGCTCTTTGACTGTTTTGAACTTTTGAACTCGACTTAAATCTTTGAACTTAATTACGAACTTTTGAACGGAACTCTTGAACTTAAATACAAACTTCTGACTTGTTTGAACTTATTAAACCGGACGTGTTATGACCTTGACCTAAAGTCTCCCACGTTCGGAGCATCACTATAAAGCCTCCCCGGTCCGGAGCAGAATGTCTCCCTATGGGAACGGAGCATTTTCAATCTAGGTCTCCCTTGTTCGGAGCAACCTTAAGCCTCCCCGGTCCGGAGCAGAATGTCTCCCTATGGGAACGGAGCATTTTCAATCTAAGTCTTCCCTGTTCGGAGCAGTGCAAATTCTCCCGTGTTCGGAGTGTTCTTAATTGTATATAATAGTTGTATGATGTACTGTTCGTACATTCGCATTGTTAGTCTCCTATTAGTAAGTAGTATGGATAGCGCTATTAGAGGTCGGCCAACCTCGTCCACTATGTTACGGACGCATATTATTTATTCTAGGGCTTTGCACGCATACATTATTATATATGTGGTGCAATATTGTGAATTATTATGGTAACTTATATTCGACTATTAAACACACTATATTTTGTGCAATGGGTTGTGAACACACAGGTTGCAAGTTTTGTATGGGCGGAACTTGGAACTGAGTGGATTTACAATGCCTTTGCTTTGTGAACTCATTTGACAACGTGTGCTTGAACATAAACTAGACATATTTTGGAAAATTATTGGGACACCCACCTTCAATGCATAAACCTTGTGATTGATTAATGTTTCTCAGTAACATTATTGGGACACCCACCTTCAATGCAAGCATATGGTTTGGAACATCCAAAAATTTTAACCCATTGATAAATTCCGGTCAAAAAACGGATTGATCTATAGCACCACCAAGTTCCGTTTTATCTATGTTGTCACAACTAAGATAAACCATTTCCTCACCAGGAAAGGTCTTAAGCAAATGATCGTTAATAGTATCAACCACTTCATTGGTTGGAGCAAGAATGGTCTTTTTCTGGAAGTAAGACGGTTCATCTATGTTATTCAAAAGATTTAGGTAAGTGAAATGAATAACAGATTATACCGGATCATCAGTTTCATGTATTAGAATATCTTCGGGTATATCTATCAAAACCTCTCCGTCGTAAGTAAAACATTTGTTATAGACCTGTGGAATAACGGGGTTTTTTAAGAAATTATGCATCAGAAAACTGATAATAGCTTAAAGACCCGTTGAATCACGGGGTTTTTAAAAGAAATAACAAAATGAGATGATAAGAAAATTGATAGCGTAAACATGTTCCATTTAATATATGAGAAAAAGAATGAGACAATGCGTCGATTATTCGAAAATAAATTGAGTTTGTTACTATTAAACTAATAAACGTCCATGTGTTGTCGTCTCCAAATTTGATAGTCTTGAATAGAAAATGACTTTCGTGAGTGCTATTCAATTTAATAGTCAATGTCCATACGTAAACACGTAATAGTCCATACAAAATGTAAATAAAAGTAGGTTGTGATTTCATAATATATATGTATATTTACCTCTTAATGTATGTCTTTGTAGACGACATTTGTAGTAATTTTAGAGATATTACAATCCTAATAACAAATATCTTTCCTATGCATCAAGTGTACATAAATTATTTGGTATCAAAAAAGTAACTCAATATTATATGAAGACTCTGTTTACTATTTCTTTCTATGCATCAAGTGATTACACATAAAGATAGTGTTGAATATATTCTTCAAACTATAAATGTAATCAACATTATTGAGAATGAGCCAAAAATTTTACTGTGGTTATATTATTTTTATTAAAACAAAATTCGTTCATGGTTTTGTGATACATACATATTCAAATATGAGACGGGGTATAAGTAATAACATCTGGCAATAATAAAAAAATGTTCAATGACAAACTCAATAATATGAATCTCAAACACGATTTAATAGCATCTGGCCATAGTATTATTATATAAGTAGTGTTTGAGAAAGATAAATCAAACAAAAAGACCGGTAAATAACTTGTTAAAACAAAAAACCACAAAATCCATGGTGATTGGAAAAAACCAATCATCAATACTGATAACAAAAATTAAAGTAAAACTTAAGCACTAAAACATTCAATAGTAGTTTATGCCAGATTTTTATTATTATTCCTAAAGCTTGACACTTTCAAGCATGTTCACGGGTCTTTCTCAATCTTGACCTCCGCAAGCTTCCTTTTACTCACTGCTTGATCGCATTAGATGCACGTTTATTGTTCTACACTTTCTTAGGAGAACTTGTAGCAGTACTTTTGAGCAATGGCTACTTTAAAGGCATACCGCTTACCAATTAACACAGTGATTTCAGATGGGAACCTTTCATTCGCACAGTCTTCATAATTACTGGATAGAAAGTGTAAAGGGGAAGGCAGTACCTCGGTTATAAGCACCAACAGCAGTAGACTCAAGATCTGAAAAGCAAGAAAAACATATGTCATTAGAAGAAACAACAGCAGTACAATACATTGGTGACGTCAATTTTGTAAACCAACTTTATATACCAAACACTTACCAATGAAGTGATAGTCGGGAGCTGCGTACTGGTCATATATTTGGTGTAGCAGACGCAGTTAGAGACTAAATAATCTCAGAATCATCACAAAGACGCAACACATTAAACAAAAGCAACAGTTTCACAGTGATTTCTTTACATTGTATTTATCAATGGCTACTTTAAAGGCATACCGCTTACCAATTAACACAGTGATTTCAGATGGGAACCTTTCATTCGCACAGTCTTCATAATTACTGGATAGAAAGTGTAAAGGGGAAGGCAGTACCTCGGTTATAAGCACCAATTGCTGGACAGTACTTACCCGAAAACAAAGGCTCCCTCAAAGCAATCTTCGGTGCAGTCATTTTAATAAGTCAAATGATATGAGCATCCTTCGTGAGTGTGTTTAAAGTGATCATTCATTCAGTTTTCTAAAAAAAAGAAGTAATCATATAGTTACTAAAACATCTTTGGTGCAATTAACTTACTTTTCTTTAATGTGATATGTTGATGTTTGCACACGATAACTCGATTCACCCGACCCGAATTACACCTAAACCCGATAACCCGATTCTTAATCGGGGCCGAGTTGCGGGGTCACTTTTTAAAAATTCAAAACCCGACTCTACCCGACCCGATTGACACGATAACCCGCTAAACCGACCCGATAACACCTCTACCTGCAGAAAATTCCATGTTTTGCTTACTTTAAGTCTTTAATAAACATTCCATTTCAATTGCGGATAATTTAATACATATTATCACTTTTGTAGGCTACAACATAGAAGAACTATGTTTCCATGTCCGAAATAGATTTAAACTTATACATAGGGGTGTTTGAAATAGCTTATTTAGAATGTTTCGTGCAGTTATAAATATCTCAAAAGAACTTCTATCAAGATTAGCGCATGAGCTTTGAAATAAGCTATATATATATATATATATATATATATATATATATATATATATATATATATATATATATATCTTGTGGCTTGTGGTGTTACGAAACCTAAATAAGACAATAAGCCCCAAAATAAGCTAATCAAGCACCCCTATAGAAGACTAAATGCAATATTATTAGCACCAAACTAACCTTGAGAATAAAATGTTGGTGCTTTTGTTCTTTCCATTCAACAATGCTTGAACATCTTGTCTTGGAAAATCCATTAGTCCACATTTAAAACGATGGGTTTTATGAAACACTCATGTGGTTATGTAATTTCCTCAAACTTTTATCACCTGGAAAAAATGCAAGATGATCCAGTTCATCACAAGCAACCTATAAAGATAAAATGGGTAAAGGCATAAATATAATAATTGAATTTGAGAATGGTGAGAGTACAAAGATTACATTTGAGCCAACAAAAATAATTTATCATTGACCATTTTAACGTATTAGACCTTCCCTCTAAGCTATTGTCTAATTTTCCAAGTTTACCCATTAAAGAGTAAACATAACCCGAATCGATTTGTCATGAAATTAATTGGTTGAAGTTTCCGATATGTTATAAAGAATCAGAATCTTATGGAACTACATAAATAAGAATCAGATCACCATTAAGTAACAAAATCACCTGCTCACTGATTATATGCGGTACCATTTAAGCAAACCTCAGAACCACATGATCTTGAACTCGCAATTGGTGTACTTGACTTCATCTGCTACAACCTTGAAAACTCCATTTAAAACTCCAATCATTATATCTCAATCAAAACAGTGCGTAAAATTATTGTATATGCATAATATTAGAACTACCTGACCACTTCCACCTACTCTTGTTTTCCAATGAAAGGTATCTGTAGCACCATTTAAATCAACCTCAGAACCACATGAGCTTGAACTCACATTTGGTGTACTTACAAAATCAACCTCACCACCTACCTTGCCCATACACATCTACCTTACAAAATCAAACACCCTTTCATCATATTTTCTTAGTCTTAATCCTTGAAATACAAACTGGATAATGCATTGTCGCCATAGATCGACTCGTATAACTAAAAAGGAACACACAGGTAGGTTGAGTAATATCATCAAATTATAACAATGTTTATAATCAATACTGACACACCAAACTTAAGTTCACCAAACAAAAAAACTACAAACCCGTAATTTGGCGAAGCCCCATGGTTACCTTGGGTTTGGGCATGTGCTAAAACCTGTTGCTGTTGTGATGCCAAATAAAACTGGTTTTCGTTCTGCATATTAGGCTTTGGTATACCAGGTCTTCAAATTCTCTATTCCCTGCAAGCTACCTTCCAAAATAAGTAATAACATAAGACGCAAGAGAGAAAACCCATGTTAACTTACGGTTGGGGGTCATCCCATTAATGGAAGACCAGTGACACCTTGATTCAATCCTGAATAGAAGGAGATGAACATATACTGAGAATTCATATGTAGCGTATAAGAGTTTTCATGTTGTTGATAGCTGTAAAGTCAAAGAAGTGATATTTAAAGGAATATGTCTTGATTGGGAACTAACAAAAGCGACCGAGGCTTAATAAATTTGACATTTATGCCAAATACCAAATCATCTCTTCGGTAACCACATATGAAAACACACGTTAACCAATCCATACTTGTTATTAATTCAGAAAGACTCTTGTTTGTTTTTACATGCTAAACATTATGTGAACGTAAAAGTTACGTGTTAAACAAAAATATACCAGGTAAGAAGAAGTGCCTTGAGTTAAACTCTATAAATAATTAAATATAAGATTCTACATATAGACCGATTTTGCAGGCGTATATAAATTATCTCACAAAGATACATGTTACAATATTCATAGTTCACGGTTTCTTGAAACCAATACTAATAACTGTAACAGAATTGCAATGAAGATTGGCTAATAGAAACCTAAAAAACAACTTAAAATGATAGTGGAATTGTAGTAATGATAAACACTCCTAATTCTATCTTATAAAATGTTATGGTTCTTATGTATGAAAACTACTACAGGTGGTTACGTAAACAATTTACAATATTTATGTAAACTTCAGCTGCAAAAATGGGCAAACCTGTTTCAAAGATATGGGGACTGCTGTAAATTCCGCAAAATAAGTTACATTAGCCTTTGTCTATCAGTATATGTTATTGTTACATTAAACCTGTTACAAAGACATTATTGTGAAAACAGAACATATTTCGTGTGAGATGCGTATCAGATTAGGTAACTTTGCTCTACACTTTTTGTTGCAGCTTGTAAGAATAATTATTTGACCCATAAAAAAAAGATGACTTTATCCAAACATTAAAAACTTATTGTCGCCACTAAAGGACGCAATAACTCTCAATTAGTGTTAAAGCACAAGACCAAACACTCCGTAAAATAGATCTGCCTCATATCTCATTAATGAGAAGTACTTGTTTGAAGTTGAGAGGGTTAGAGATACCTGTTCAATATTTGTATAAACAAACTTTTCTGGAATGTCGGATTTATCATGGGCTAATACATATCGAGCTCGTTCACGTGCATTATATAATATATCCCTTACATCTCCAAGAATTACACGATAAGGTTCAGTTGGATGAACCTGTTTCTAGAACTCTGGAAAAGAAACACAAGAATTTAGCAACTTTCACATGTTCTGATATCATAATAGTATTAGTCAAATTTACTAACATCACTCCTTTCTGATCTATACAGTTCTTCTGCTCGAACACGAAGTTCATCAGTACAACGCCACATGGACATCTGAAAAAGACAAATCATTTAGAGTAAGATGAATAATTACAATGAGAATACATAAATCCTAAAAAAAATGAATACGCATACCTCAAACATCAGATTCTCGATCTGGGAAAAGTACATGTTGGCTGCCATCATTCTGGCAAGTAGGCATACATTCCTTGTTACCTCAGGTGTCACCCTTGGATTACCTGCATTTCATAACAAAAAAATATTATAATTAACTTAATAAAATCTTAGTTTTATTTTCAAAGACATTGCTTTTGAGCGTAAAGAATAGCTTAAATTTGCGTTAGTTGGAGAACATACCATCACGGTCACCACCCATCCATGAAAAGAATTGAATAAGAGGGGCATTGTAGGAAACACGTTCATTGATCAATGAACGTGTTCCCTACAATGCCCCATCCATGAGATCAATGAACGTGTTCCCTACAACACCCCATCCATGAAGAGAATTGAATAAGAGGGGCATTGTAGGGAACACGTTCATTGATCTCAATGTTCTTAAGAGCCGTGTCAACACGACGTAAGAATTTAGGAACACCCTTCCAGATTGTTTCATGGAAGTAGCGCATTCCCGCTCTCATCTCAACTTAAACCATGGTTTTTTCCTGCATCTTGAAAAAACCATGCAGTCTTATCAACTTGAAATATCCTGAAATTACTTTCTTTACACAAAATAGAAATTTATCAAATTCAACAAAATACTATAACAAACACAATTTATCTCAAAATTAAAAACAATGAGATGGGTATAGCATACCAGCCCCAAAATACAACACTCGTTTCGGTGAAAACTCATGTATCCTTCCTTTAACCTGAAACAGAAGATCATTAATTCACAAATATCAAATTATTGGAGGTAACAAAAGGTGTCATTCATAAATTTTCACTCAATGTCATTGAATAATAATATACTTTCGAAAGGGATCTACTTTAGTCATTATACCTCTCGTTCCATACATATTTATTTATTATTTTATTATTTTATTTATTTATTTATTGTCCTTATTCTACACTATAATCAACAAATTAACCGTTTAGAAAATATATGGTGCCCGAAAGAATAATGATCATAAAAAGGGCCATTTTGCAAAGTATTTGCTAGTTTGTGACCTTTTTGAAACTTAACGCTATGGGTAACTCAGATGGACATACCTCAGCCAGGACTCTATGGCACGCTGACAAAACAGCAGGCATACGAAAAGCAACATAAGCAATAGTCTGCTCATCTCTGTATTTAAGACCAATATCACCATAACTACTTCCAATTTTCCATCGCTTAGAGCAACCAACATATTGAAAGGGTCTTCAATTATCTCCCTAGTTGTTGATGCAACTAATTGCAGATTAGCATCTTTGATATTATTGAAGGATTATGACAACCTCGCTACTTTCCTTTTCATGTGTTGATCTTGTTGGTCTGCAATTATCAACAAAAAATCACATATCATGAGCACATAACTGTGAACATACTTACATATATCATAATACCCTTAACTTCTAGTACATTTCACTTAGAAATACGCCTGTTTCAATTCTCATCTAGCATAATAATGAGATAAAGTTCACACTTTTTTACCCGTCGCTTTTACTTATTACATATCTATACATACTCCTACACAAAGATCAGTTGTACTTTAGGGGTGTTTGGCTAAGCATGTTTCAGGGGCTTATTAGCTTATCGTATTATCACAATACAATAAGCTATTATTTTACCCAAAAACTTCATAACGTACAATAAGCTATTCTTTTACCCAAACAATTCTTAACTTATTGACCTAAATATGCTATTTGAAAAATACAGCTGCAAGTATAAAAAAATATTCAAAAATATTTCCAAAGCTTCTTGTACTCAAATTAAGCAACTAAAATTGTAACTATCAAGGCCATAAGAAATGTGTATCAAACATGACACTAAAATTATAACTATCAAAGCCACATATTGTTATATTTGTTGAGAAATCTTATTCTGCCTAAAGAAACAAATGTATTTTTTTTTAAATATATAAATAAATAAATAAATAAATAAAATCAAAATACCCAAACTCATAAACAACCAAATCATGAATTCCAAACCTGATTCTTCTTTCTTAAAGGATGATTAAACTTGCAATTCGACCCAAACTTTCTAAAATTGTGAAATTAGCTCCATTAGAAGATGAACTTCATTGATATACGAATTGAACCCTAATTTCAGAAAAAACATAAGAGATAATAAAAACCCCCAAAATCAATTAAATTAAAAACCCTAAAAAACGAAGATAAATCTTACCAATAAAATTCAAAGCTCGGTGGCGTGATCCAGTATTTTTGTGAGGTGTATTTAATCATCTTTATGTATGATCTTTGATGATAAAAGAAATAATTTGATTCAAGATTATTGTAGATGATCATAAAATAATTGATTGAAGGTGTGTGTTTTTTTGTTGTGTTTAGTGTTATGGATTCATTTTAGTTTTGAATTGAAACGAATTTTGGGATAACGATTTTGAAGATATGAGATCCGGATTTGGGGGAAAATTAATTGTGTGTATTAAAATTTTAGAACTGGTAAAAGGGTTTTGGGGGAGATAATTGGGGGAAGAGTTTTGGGGGGAAAACATAGTTAATCGGACGGCTGTGGGAGTTTTAGGAAGTAAAATACCACGTGGCATTTTATTAGAATTTTGGGGAGATCTCATTCAAACAAACCCTCCTTTATATGGAGGAGGGATTCTTTGACTGGGAAGTGTGGACTTTGACCGTGGGATTAATAGGGAAAATGGGTTGACCGGGTATGTGTTATGTTTGACCATGTGTAAAAGATTGGACCGGGTAACAAATGGTATACGGGTATGGGTTTTTTTAACATGTTAGGCTTGGGCTAAGGTAATAAAGGGGTGAATTATTTGGTTTTATATTTGGGCTTGTTGTATTAGTTTTATGTTTAGGAATTTATTATGTAAGGATCATTCATGAAATTTATAACTTATAAGGACCAAAGGTGTAATTCTATGAAAGGTAAAGGGTGATTTGGGAAGTGGGTAAAATGAGGTTTATGAGGGTATATTAGGTAATTATGGGAAAGTTGAGGTTGTATTTATGTAATTTTAGAAAGTGAAGGGTGTAAAGTATTACCTTCCCGAACATGTCCCACAACTCCGTAATTTGCACTTTTGAGCTTTAAAGTCCATGAAAAAGCATCCCGGCATCGGCTTTTGCACTCTTCTCATTCTCGTGCTCGGTTTTCTCCGGTTTTGGCTTTCTTTTGTCTGTTTTGTCATATCCGTACCTACACATGCATAAACTCAAGAAACCATCAAATATTAGGCATAAACGGCTCTTTGTTGGTTATTTTGAGTCTATTTTGGTAAAGAAATGGTATGTGTTTTCGCACATACCAATACCACAAGGATAATGCGTAGGACTCTTAATATATATTCTTACTTTTTACATTGTGTGAAACAACAAGGCTTCATGAATTATGTGTCCTAATGAGATTTATTATGTCTCCTTTTTCAATATCAACCATCTCTAAAAGAAAGTTGATAGATTATGTAGGTTCCCTGTGAGAATGAAACAAGTTCTTTTAAGAGAACTTGAGTAGCTTGGGAAGTTTAGTGCAGTGCGCCACTGGGTCCATGACGTCTTGTCTTCAATACCGGTGTTACCTTAGTAACCACCAGTAGCATATGTATTGAACCCGGTTTCTGCCCTAAGGTTGAATTATTGGAGGGCTATTTCTTTTCACCCTTTTCATTTTTCATTTCTTTTTCATTCTTCAACCCCTTTAGCACTTACCGAGATTTCATTACTAGAACCATGTTGGGTTTGTTCCACTCCTAGCTCTGTCTCAGTCGACACTCTTCCCTTATTCTCACTTTTCACCTTTTTTTCATCATACCTAAGGACTTCTACACTATCTAGTTGTAGGACCTTGTTTTTCTCAACCTTATCACATATACGACTTTATCACACAAGTATACACGTGAAACAAACACTTATGCGTAGAAGAACGACGAAGAAGAAAGATGGTGACTTGAAAGTTATATGTGTGTCGTGTATGTTGAGAGAAATAAAGATGAAAACAAGAGCTTCTATTTCAAAGGAAAAACACATACAAACACACTTAAGCACACCCCTCAAATGACCATTTGAGGGGTATTTATACTTCCATACATATCACCCTTATGGGCTTGGGCTTGAGCTTGGATTGGACTTTGGATTGGATAATAACTTACATAAGGCTAGCTTAACATAACTATTAGCCATTTAGCTTAGCCCAATACACAAGCCCATTGACTATTCTATCACGATATCTAACACACGTTACAAAGTTCCTAAACATGAATGACCATCACTTCTATTAAATATTATTAAGGCTAACAATCTCCCCCTAAGGGGTGGTCATTAAAAGGATGCTCCACTTGATTAGGTCTTTACTTTCCTTGAGCTTGAACTTTGTGAGTTGATATAGAATAGTCTTAATTTTCATTCCTTCATGCTTTGTGATTATTTAATGGTATTGTCTGCCTTTTGTCAGCTTCTTTAGAATAGGTGTCTCCACATCTTTCTCCACCATGCTCACACTTCTTTTTGACTTTGATGTTCCAATGTTGTGAAGTTCTCTAGTCTTTACACTTTGTAGATTCTTTGACATTGACGAAGAATCATCTTTAACTTTGAGTTTCCTTTGATTTTGATGAGAACTTTCATTTGATGTTGTTGGTATGAGCATGGGAAGATGGTGCGGTCTCTCCTCCAAGGAACGATCATCAGTACCTGCATGTTTATGTTAGTTGAAAGCACCAATCGATCATTGTGGACTTTTCTTAAAGAATTGACCACTACGATTGTTATACTGATGAATGTCTTGATTCCATTCACCTTGTTCGGGCGAATCAGCCGTCCTAATCCCATAAGGGACAATTGCCATTACATTGAAGATTCAAGTAACGACCCACATTTTTAGGATTCAATTCGTGAAAGGAATCTCCTTAGTGGGATTTCCAGCACTTACAAGTTCGAATGTCAAGGGTGTTAAAAGCATATTGTGAAAACACATCTCTAATTCTTGCAAAGGTTGTTCCTGGCCGGAGGTCCTCAAGAAGGCTAACACGACATACCAAGTACATCTACATTCGGTGAGTCGTTGAAATGCCAAGCATCACTTCACGATCGTAGACCGTTTGAGACACACTAAGCGTAACCCATAAAGAATTACCGAGTGACTGCTTTATCGGGGTTGTATGATGTTGACCATGGCAGAAGTTTCCATTCAATCACTGAGGATCACATTTGTGAAACCTCTCATAAATGTTCTGGCAGATTGCTAAGATCTTCGTAGGACTCTAGAATGTATCACTTGTGTCCTTATTGTTGAACAGCAAGAGATGAAATGTCAAGTATTCCTATAAGATCTTTTTGTAGGATCGATAATATTATTGTGTTGATGATTCGGGTGGTCTTGGATGATCAAAATACATGTTTTCCATTTTAGAGAGAGAAAGTAGAGAGAGGGAGATTTCTTGGTAGAGACTTGGTTCACAAAAGTTGTAAGGTTAGATTGAAAGCTCCACCCTTCCATGGATGGAAGGGTATTTATAATTCTGAATACACGACCTCCTATCGGCTGTGGATCGGGCATACGATGGGTAAAGACCGTCCTTCCTCCACGGTGTTACACTACGCTAAACTAAACTAATAACTAACTAATAAACTGATAAATAACGTAACTAACAATATGTCTACGAGCTAACTTATGCTAGATAATACTTGGGGTGACCGATACTTTACTTATGGAATTTCCAATTCCTAACAATCTCCCCCTAAGGGAGGTCACCCCATGATTTACATTTTGAATCCTAGCATTCTTTCTTTGACTTTGTTCTTGAGCTCGTAGACTTCAATTCTTCAATTCCGCAATCTTTGTGCTTTATTAGTGCAACTTCAAAGTCCGCATAGTTTTGTACTTTCAGTGGAGGTCTTTGAACTGATCCACATCTTTGATGATCTTCGAGCTTTCTTTGAGATCATCAGCCACATTAAATCTCTGGATCACCCTTTATTGTGTTGCCATCATGTGATGTTGTGACTTTAGGACCGACATGCTCACACTTTTGAATCATGACATCTTTCCATCAGAGTAGCGGAAGCTTTTACTGGTTCAAGATATTTGCAACAGCGTAGCAGAAGCATAATATAGAAATATCTGAGCCAGGTTCTATAGATATGCACCAGTCATGATTTCTTTAATTAAGTGTGGATGCTGTGAGCATGCGGCTTTGGATTGACTCCTCAATTCTGATCAGCTACAACCGTCCAAATGTACCTGCAAACAACAGTTAGCAATAAAACACATGAAAGTGTCTTTGATCACTTCGTTGAATTGAGTACACGCCCACGGTTCCCGTTGATCGATACAAGTATGCACTGTGATCGGTAGGATTCCTAAGAATCTCCTTGACGGGGTTTCGCACTTGTTCTAGGCTGTTCTCAAACCGAACGTCTCAAAGAAGACAACACGGAGTGAGTGAACCAATAATTGAGATTCAGCGATTGATGAAAAATGATTTGAAAAATAATCGCTTATTGCTTAGAAGAAAAGTTTTGCAATCTGACGAAGGTTTTATAAGAAAGATCAATTTTCAATCAAAATACTTTTGCATTTGAAAAGAATACACATTCGATGTACTAGATAAAAGAGAGATTCGCACATCGAGCGGTTTTCCAAAAGTATTTTTCAATCGAGATACTTTTGTGTTTGAAAACATGAATACACATTCGATGTGCTAGAGAAAGAAGGTTTGCACATCGAATGGTTTTTCCAAAAGTATTCGTCAATTCCATTCTGGACCAAGGTTGATTCAAGATTGAATCTCCCATCATTTCTATCCGGTTGTCACAAGCTTGATCTTACGAGAAGATCTCACATGTCGCCCACCAAGAGCTTGTTTGATGTTGGCTCTAGAAGGATTTCCATCTTCATCGTGAATACTTACATATCACTCGGATGTTACGGCAATACCACAAGGATAATCGTGGGACTCTTAATATATTCTTACTTTCCACATTGTGTGAAACAGCAAGTCTTCATTAATTTTGTGTCCTAATGAGATATTGTGGATGATCTATTGGCTCTAGACTCAATAGTGCACATTTGGTTCTGTGTGGGAGACTAGGGAGGGTCTCCTTCTTCAATATCAACAATCTCTAAGAGAAAGTCGATAGATTATGTAGGCTCCCGTGAGAATGAAACAATCCCTTTTAAGAGGAACTTGAGTAGCTTGGGAAGTTTAGGTGCGGTCGTCCTTTGGGTCCATGACGTCTTGTCTTCAATACCGGCGTTACCTTAGTAACCACCAGTAGCATATGTATTGAACCCGGTTTCCGCCCTAAGGTTGAATTGATGGAGGGCTATTTCTTTTCACCCTTTTTACATTCAATTCTTTTTCATTCTTCAACCCCTTCAGTGTTTACCGAGACTTCATAACTAGAACCTTGTTGGGTTTATTCCAGTACTAGATTTGTCTCAGTCCGCACTCTTCCCATTACTCATTTTCTGAAAAGGTTAAAAGCGCTGAAGTCATTGATTGAGTTTTCAATTTTTACGAAAAACTCTGAATCTGATTGATTTTTCAAGCAACTCATTTTCCACCACTTTGTTAAAACAAATATTTTTCTGAAGAATTTTAGAAGGAAAAATATTTGAGTAGGAACAGCAGTCCTTCGACATACTTTCCTCATTTTTTTTAGGATAAGTGCACGAAATATTTTGAAAAATTGTTTAGCGTAGCACATTCCTTTCTTTAAGAGCTGGTTGCTATCAGAAGTAATAGCAAGCCATGGTTTAAGCGCGGGTTACAGTCTGAAATAACTGTAAGCCATATGATTTGTGACATGTTTTGAAAAAGAATATATACACCTCCTGCTCGAACTTCATCTATGGTCCCGTGCCATTATTGAATGACATTTCTAAGACCGCAGATGTTATCGATACCAGAAGACATGTCTTGAAGAAACATATTTTTGGTATTTTTAAATTTTCTGATTTTTATGGGTTTTTTTATGGTTTTATATTTTTCTATTTTGTTTTGTTGGTTTTCTATTTTTGTATTTTGTTTTTAATTAATATTTACAAAGATAGAGTAGATGATATAGTTTAAGAAGATGATGATACGAGTACCGAGATAAGGATATCGAGCGACGTCGTAGAAGATAGAATTCGTCATCTCTTAAACTTCCACCACCAAAGCTTTAGGCTCTGAATGAGAGAAATTGAACCATCCGAAAGTGAGACTTTGGCGACTTCCCCCAAACCGAAAATCCTTATGTTGAGCGATTCGAAGCTCTATTTCAAGCTTGCTTTAGCAGTGCACAAAAGCACACCATTATCATAAACCCAATGCTCCTTTTAAGAATAATCACCGTGATTCTTCGTTCGAGGCTATATCATCCAATAGAACAACGACAACATATCATCCCACATTTAAATAATCTTCTCAAATTTCCTTTCCACTTGAAGTCTCAAACGATCCATTCCAAAAGGTGTCAAGAGAACACTTCCCGTGTAGTTGAAATGATGCGGTCCGTCTCTTAGTATAATACTCAAGAACTCTCCGAATACACTTCATGAGGGAATGAAGAACACCTTCCCATGTTCACATTTTTCTTCCACGATGAGCGTGTATGAAGCTCAAGAACACAAGTACACCAATATCCAAGAACTCTCCGAATACATCATGCCGGAGAGAAAACACCTCCCAATGTTTGTGGTAAACAATGGCTTTCTTCCCCGATGATCGTGTATGAAGCTCAAGGACCCAAAGTACACATTTCCCAAAGAGAGAACAACCGATAACATTGAAGAAGCGGGCCGAATCACCGATTATCTCTGCGGATGTCAACTCGAAATAAGTGATTATATCTACGAATCACCGATTAAGCCCTCAAATGAGACAAATGGCGCCCCAATGTACACAATTCTCTCTCCCTTGATGATTGCGATAACATCGAGATCATCACACACCAGTGTACCTCTTTTATCTTCAGAAACTTTCATTTACATCACTTCCCCCACGACGTTGGAATAATAACACTAAAAGCCTTGATGAGTAAAACCTTGAGTTTCTCTGCGGTCATGACATATGTCTTCCCGGGATATCTTCAATCACTTAGAAGAATTAGGTTCATCAAGTTTACTCGCTTTGTGTTTATCTTTGTGTCTCCTTCCCCCTTGCTGGTTTTGACACTTCAGAATCAGCAACATATTATAAGCCCAAATACTTGAAATCTTTTGAGAAGAACATCATTAGATCAGATGTGTCTGTGAGAATCAACTTGCTGAAGTATAATGTGAGCAAGTCTAATTGGGGATTAAATTCGACATTTCACTCTCCCCCAATTAGTGCTCTCCCCTAAACCGACAATCTGTTTGATAAATGCCATGAATTAAGAAGAAGTCTTTAGATCGTTAACTGCAACTCGTCTTTAGTCTTCTAACATGTAGCAGAGAATGTAGAACCGACTGTAGACTCGACCTTCTTTAAGATTGTCCGAATGGGGAATAGAGTGTTAACATATTCAACTCACCAAATAAAATAAGAACATCAATATCATGCAGAATTATCAGGTAACAATCAATCATGCAGAATTATCATACTTCTTCTCCCCCTCAAGAATTGCATACGAAGATGTCATTCTTGATTTAATAAGTGAAATCATCCAAATGTAGTCTATTCACACTTCTCCCCCATAAAATTAGCACATGATGTCACCATCGTCATTATAGTTGAGCAAGTTGAATAAGAAAACAATCAATGGTAGCCCAGTTCACTTGAAGAATTAGCACATGGAAAAAGCATGAAGCATGTTGATGAGAATGGTCATAAATGAGAAGATTTCTCTTCTACCGAAGATAATGCACACTGAAGCGTACACATTTCTTTTCTTTAGAGAACGAGGCATGAACTGTTGTGTTCAAACGTCATAAGAAGATTTCTCTTCTTTCGAAGATAAAGCGCACTGAGACGTACACTTTTCTTTTCTTTAGAGAACGAGGCTTGAACTGTTGTGTTCAAACGTCATTATGATGAAGTACGAGGCCTGAACTGATGTGAACAGACGTCATAATCTCTCTATTTTCATCATCTCTTGGCAAAACATGTAATCAACCCCATTATCATTCAGTAGGCTCTTTGTAGTGACAGCTGATGGAGAAAACCCGATATAATGAATTTGACCCTGAAGTAAACTATCCCGAACTCGTGACTTAAACTTGCACATATGTAACAAAGAGCGGTGCCGATATTGTAGGATCGTATATTTATTGTGTTGATGATTCGGGTGGTCTTGGATGATGGAAATACATGATTGCCATAGTTAGAGAGTTAGTAGAGAGAGAGAGGGTGTTCTTGCTAGAGGTTTACACAAAGTATGAAATATTAGATTGAATGAAGCACCACCCCTTCCATGGATGGAAGGGGTATTTATAGTTACAGAATACACGACCTCCTATCGGCCTGTGGATCAGGTATACAGTGGGTAAAGACCCGTCCTTCCTCCACGGTGTTACACTACGCTAAACAAAACAAAGAACTAACTAATAAACTGATAAATAACGAAAATGACGACACGTCTACGAGCTAACTTATGCTAGATCATAATTGGGGTGACCGACACTTTAACATGGAATTTTCTAATTCCTAACAATCTCCCCCTAAGGGAGGTCACCCCATGAAATACATTTTCTTCCTAGCATTCTATCTTTGACTTCGTTCCTGAGCTCGTAGACTTCAATTCTTCAATTCTGCAATCTTTGTGCTAAAGCAGTGATTCTTCCAAGTCCGCATAGATTAGTACTTTAAGTGGAGGCCTTTGAACCGATCCACATCTTTGATGATCTTGAGCTTTATTGAGATCATCACCACGATAAATCTCTAGATCACCCTTTATTGTGTTGCCATCATGTGAAGTTGTGACTTTCGGACCTACATGCTCACACTTTTGAATCATGACATCTTTCCATCGAGTAGCGGAAGCCTTCTTGGTTCATGATATTTGCGGTGATGTAGCGAAGCATAGTATAAAAATATCGTAACCGAGTTATGTAGATATGCACCGTCATGATTTCTTCAATTAAGTGTGGTTCTTTGTGAACATGCGGCTTTGGATTGACTCCTCAATTACGATCATTTGCAATCGTCGGGTGTACCGCATCTGACGATTAGCAATAAAGCGCACGAAAGTGTCTTTGATCACTTCGTTGAATTGAGGTACACGGCCGACGGTTCCCGTTGATCGATACAAGTCTTACTGTGATCGGTAGGATTCCTAAGAATCTCCTTGACGGGGTTTCGCGGTTGTTCTAGTTGTTCTCAAACCGAACGTCTCAAAGAAGACAACACGGGTGAGTGAACCAACAAATTGAGATTCACCGATTGATGAAAAATTATTTGAAAAACAATCGCGTATTGCTTGAAGAAAGAGTTTTGCAATACGACGAAGGTTTTATGAGAAAGATCAATTTTCAATCAAAATACTTTTGTATTAGAGAATGAGTACACATTCGACGTGCTAGCGAAAAGAAGAGATTCGCACATCGAGCGGTTTTCTAAAAGTATTTTCAATCGG
The DNA here is from genome assembly GCA_022545495.1 of Chrysanthemum lavandulifolium. Lineage (NCBI taxonomy): Eukaryota > Viridiplantae > Streptophyta > Magnoliopsida > Asterales > Asteraceae > Chrysanthemum > Chrysanthemum lavandulifolium. Next base: position 171,508,542 of record CM040244.1, read on the forward strand.
ATATACTTTTGAATTTGAAATGAATACACATTCGACGTGCTAGAGAAAAGAAGGTTTGCACATCGAACGGTTTTTCCAAAAGTATTCGTCAATTCCAATCCTGGACCAAGGTTGATTCAAGATGAATCTCCCCATCGTTTCTATCCAGTTGTCACAAGTATGATCTTACGAGAAGATCTCACATGTCACCCACCAAGAGCTTGTTAGATGTTGGCTCTAGAAGGATTTCCATCTTCATTGTGAATATTTTTACATATCACTCGGATGTTCTGGCAATACCACAAGGATAATGCGTAGGACTCTTAATATATATACTTACTTACCACATTGTGTGAAAAAGAAAGTCTTCAAGAATTTAGTGTCCTAACGAGATATTGTGGATGATCTCTTGGCTCTAGACTCAATAGTGCACATTTGGTTCCTGTGTCGGAGACTTGGGAGAGGGTCTCCTTCTTCAATATCAACAATCTCTAAGAGAAAGTCGATAGATAATGTCGGTTCCCCGTGAGAATGAAACAAGTCCTTTTAAGAGGAACTTGAGTAGTTTGGGAAGTTTAGTGCAGTGCATCACTGGGTCCATGATGTCTTGCCTTCAATACCAGTGTTACCTTAGTAACAACCAGTAGCATATGTATTGAACCCGGTTACTGCCCTAAGGTTGAATTATTGGAGGGCTATTTCTTTTCACCCTTTTCATATTCAATTCTTTTCATTCTTCAACCCCTTGATTGCTTACCGAGACTTCATCACTAGAACCTTGTTGGGTTTATTCCATTACTAGCTATGTCTCATCCGCACTATTCCCATATCTCACTTTTCTCCTTTTTCATCATACCTAAAGACTCTATACTATCTAGTGGATTGTCCCTGGTAGATCCCTCCGGTTACGGCGGATCGTGGGAACTAATACCTAACCTAACCATCCTTATAACACCATGCATAAAGTAAATTGGTCGGTCTTTTGGTGCAGTTCATTCTTCCTTAAAACCAATTGAAAATCATTTGGAAAACAATCAAGGTACTTGTGATACGAGATCAAAGCATTTTGTACCTTAATAGTTTTGATCATTTAGAAAACCTCCCCTCAACATGTGCGTATGATTTAGAAATTGTTCAAACAAAGGAGGCAAGAGGACTTTGAAATATTTTCTTTGATCACAATTTTCATACGAAAAAGCCATTTGATTTTTATGGTAAAATTCTCCCCCTCAATATGTGCATAGGATATTTAAAATCAATTTTATCACATAGAGGCAAGAGTTCTTTTGAAGCACATCCACGATTACAAAAGCCATTAAGAAAACCATTTAAAACTTAATCAAGGTACTTTATGTTAAAACATAAAAGCATTTGCACCTTGATAGTTTCTTTTCTTTTTAAAATGCTCCCCCTCAATATATGCTTCGAGATACGAAAGCGTTTAGCACATATGAGAGAGCGACTGCACAACCGAATCAAACGATCACCTTTATCAAATTTCATAATTAAATCACAAATTCTCCCCGATCAAAATATCAAACCCTTTGAGATTTTGGATCCCAAGTGATTTAATAAGGTTTAGAAGATATGGGAGAATATGTGGCTGTTTTAAATACTCATCATGTTTTTGGATAAATCCTCCTCCTCAACATGTGCATTGTGTATGAAATCATTTGGCACATGGAGGCGGAGTGCTTTGAAGGACTAAAACCAATTCCATTTAAAAGCAGTTTGATTTAAATCACGATCTCTACCCCAATCGAAATATCAAACCATTTGAGATTTGTGATCCCAATGATTTAAATCATTTAGAAAATTTGGGAAAGACGTGGCAGATTCAATTTTGAAAGATGATGAGATAAGGACCATTTTAAGACATTAAAGATTGTTAGTGTCGGTATGATAGTTTTAAGAGATCTTTTAAGTAAAACAAAACAATTTCACAATCAAACAAGAACGAGAAAAATTTCATTTGAAAGACCTTGATTCTAAAGAAAAATCATACCATGACATAACATTAAATCTTTAGATCACCACTTATTATCGTACAAGACGGAACTTTTGTGAAGAAACATCGTTTGAAAATATTTTATTTTAAATCACTCTCCTCCTCAATCCATGACGAAGTCAATAATTGAGTGACTTAGGTTTGATAACATGAAGTCCGGTGATTTTCAAAATTAGTCCAATATATTTTCAAAACAATATTTTCCATTTTCAAAACAATTTAATTAAATTATTCAAAATTGTTTAAAATATGGTATCTGCACAAAGATCGTTAGGTGGTTGAGAAGCTTACATTGTTGTTCTTTGTAGGGTTTGGAAGAAAAACCGTCTGCAGATGCAGTGAGACTTCTTCTTACGTTGCATTTTGAATGCCAACTGAGGTCAAATTAAGCTCCGTTTCTTCAATCACTTAGAAGAAAACCATATGCTGATGCAGTGAGACCTCTTACGTTGCATTTATGCCAACTCTCCATAGAAGTCCAGTTAAGCTCCGTTTCTTCATTTGTCAACCCAAGATATAGTTACCCTTTCCTTTCGGCATCCAATCATCTTCAATTTTGGGATCCGGATCGGGAACATTATTATATACCAATATACCTGCATACGTTAGTGAGCACACACAGATATATGGTGGTCGACATCACCCAAACAGCAATCGACTAATAAAAGTCAATGTAACATATCAATCAGGTCATATAAATGTATGGGAATAATGTGTTCATCACACTCTACTCATCTAATCCTAGCAATCATATCCTAGGCACCTAGTCCTTCAACATAGGTTAACATCATTTTTAATTAAGCATATTAGGATAATTGAGAAAGCCCGTTAGATGAAGTAGATTTGAAAAAAAAAACATTATCCCCCTCAATCCATGACTCATTTTATGAAAAGTTTAAAAGCGTGAAGTCATTGATTGAGTTTTCAATTTAACAAAAACCTTGAATCGATTGTTAAGCAACTCATTTACCACCATTTTAGAAAACACCAAATATTTTTCTCAAGAATTTTAGACGGAAAAACATTTGTGTAGGAACAATGATCCTTGACATACTTTCCTTGTTTTGTTTTTAGGATAAGTGCGAAATATTTGAAAATTGATTTAGCGCAGCACTTTCCTTTCTTTAAAGAGCGGGTTGCTATCAGAAAAAATAGCAAGCCATGATTTAAGCACGGGTCACAGTCTGAAGTAACTACAAGCCATAGAATGTGACATGTTTAGAAAAAAATATTTACACCTCCTGCTCGAACTTCATCTATGGTCCCGTGCCATTATTGAATGACATTTCTAAGACCGCAGATGTTATCGATACCAGAAGACATGTCTTGTGAAAACAATATTTTTGGTCTTTTTCAAATTTTTTGATTTTTATGGGTTTTTGTTTGTTTTATATTTTTCTATTTTGTTTTGCTGGTTTTATATTTTTGTATTTTGTTTTTGATAAATATATACAAAGATAGAGTAGATGATATAGTTTAAGAAGACGATGATCTGAGTGCCGAGATAAGGATATCGAACGACCCGTTGTAGAAGATAGAAGTCATCATCCTAAAACTTTCACCACCAAAGCTTAGAGGCTCTTGCATTGAAGAAAGAAATTGAACCATCCGAAAGTGAGACTTTGGCGCTTCCCCAAACCGAAAATCCTTTGGATGAGCAGATTGAAGCTCTATTTCAAGCTTTCCTTAGCCGGTGCAGAGATGCACACCATAATCATAAATCCATTGCTCCATTAAAGAACGATAATCGAGGTTCTCCGTTCGGGGTTATATCATCGATGAAAAACGACAACGTTACATCCCACTCTTTAAATTTCTTCTCAAATTTCATTACCACTAAAGTCCAAGCAATCCATTCCAAAAGTTGTCAAGAGACCACTTCCCCATGTAGTTGAGTGATGCGGTCCGTCTCTTAGTATAATGCTCAAGAACTCTCCCGAATACACTTCATGAGGGAATGAAGAACACCTTCCCATGTTCACATTTTCTTCCACGATGATCGTGTATGAAGCTCAAGAACCAAGTACACCAATATCCAAGAGCTCTCCGAATACACATCATGAGGGAATGAAAACACCTTCCCATGTTCACATTTTCTTCCACGATGATCGTGTATGAAGCTCAAGTAACAAGTATACCAATACCCAAGGAAGGAAAGGCGATAACATTGAAGAAGCGAGGCTAAGTCATCGATTATCTCTGCGGATGACAATCTCTGCGGATGTCAACTCCGGAATAAGTGATTATATCACTGAATCACTGATTAAGCCCTTAAGTGAAACAGCTGAGCGCCCCCAATGTACACAATTTTCTCTCCTCTGATGATTGTGATACCATCGAGATCATCACACACTAGTGTACCTCTTTTATCTTCAGAAACTTTCTCTAACATCACTTCCCCCACGTAGATGAAATACTAACACTAAACGCCTTGATGAGTAAAACCTTGAGTTTCTCTGCGGTCATGACATTTGTTTTCCCGGGATATCTTCAATCACTTAGAAGAAATAAGTTCATCAAGTTTACTCGTCATGAGTCAAACCTTGAGTTTCTCTGCGGTAATAACATTTGTCTTCCCGGGGTATCTTCAATTACTTAGAAGTATTAAGTTCATCAAGTTTACTCGCGTTTAGGTGCTTATCTCCTTACTCCTTGCTGGTTTTGATACTTCAGAATCAGCAACTCTTTGAATGCCCAAATACTTGAAATTTGTTGAGAAGATCGCTTGAAGTCTTTGTGAGAATCAACATGTTGAATAATGTGAGCAAGTCTAATTGGGGATTAAATTTGACATATCACATTCCCCAATTAGTGCTCTCCCTAGACCGACAATCTTTTGATAAATGCCCGATTAAGAAGAAGTCTTTAGATCGTTAAATGCAACTCGTCTTTAGTCTTCTAACATGTAGCGAGAAAATGTAGAATGAGGTAGAGACTCGACCTTCTTCAAGATTGTTCGGTTGGGAATAGATAGTTAACATCTTCAACTCACACCAAAAAGCATCCCACCAAAAAGCATCCCAATTAACACATCTTGCAAATCCCTTAACTAAAATCTCTCCCAATCAAACAAGAACGAAAGATGTTCATCAAGAAAATCAACAATCGAGGCATAGCGAACACACAAGATGGTAACACCAAACTACCAATCACATCAAACAAGAACAGAGAGATCGTTCGGAATCATCATGTTGATGTATACGTGAAGCATTAACCGGGAGCACTTTGTCGATAAACTCATCAATCCGAGTGAAGATGTCAACCAACGACTCTTAGAAGAGAAAAAAACTCCATGTGAAGATGACCCGATAAGAAGAAGCTCGGTTCTTACATGAGTTTAGAGCCGTATGACCATTTATATTCTCAAATATCAATCAACAATGCAAAAATTCACTTCTTCTCCCCTCAAGAATTGCATACGGAGATGCCATTCTTGATTAAACAAGTGAACATTATCCAAATGTAGTCTATTCACACTTCTCCCATAAAATTAGCACGGGATGTCGCCATCGTCATTATAGTTGAGAAAGTGGAATCGGAAAACAATCAACGATAGCCGGTTCACATGATGGTAAGCGCATGGAAAAGTATGAAGCATGTTGATGAGAATGGTCATAATAGAAGATTTCTCTTCTTGAAAGATAAAGCGCAATCGACACGTACACTTTTCTTTTCTTTGGAGAGCGAGGCATGAACCAAGTGTTCATACGTCATAAGAAGATTTCTCTTCTTTCGAAGATAATCGCATCAAGCGTACATTTCTTTTCTTTGGAGTACGAGGGCTGAATCGATGTGACGGGGCGTCATAAGAAGATTTCTCTTCTTTTGAAGATAAAGCGCTCTGAAACGTACACTTTTCTTTTCTATAGAGAACGAGGCCTGAACTGATGTGAACAGACGTCATAATCTCTCTCTTTTCAACTCTCTTAGCATAACATGTAATCAACCCATTATCATTCAGTAGGCTTTTTGAAGTGACAACTGATGGAGATAACCCAATATGATGAATTTGACCCTGAAGTAAACTACCCCGAACTCGTGACTTAAACTTGCACATGTGTAACAAAGAGCGGTGTCGAGAATTCATGCCCATTTGAATCTCTAAGTACTCTATACTCTTCAACCAACCAACCATCAAGTATAAGACATACATCACCTCTTGAAAATCCACAATTGAATGTGACACTGAGCACTACAACGTAACTCCTTTAAGTGATAGTTATTTTGTGGTGGTATGAGCCCAATTCCCCCAAGTGGTAAAAGAAAAGGTAAAAGACACCCAACAATAACTAGATTTCCAAGTCTTCATTTTTAATGATAAGCTTGAACAAGGATCTTGAAGAATCTTCATCCATCCATCCCCGATACCTTCAGATACTAAGTACACTTGCTCGTGATATTTCACTTCATCCTCAAATAAATAATAGTGAATTAACCCGTTGTCACATCTTGATTAAAAGCTCAAATCTAGCCTTCTTTGACATTTAAATGAACTTTGATAATGGTTTCATCCGACCATGGTTACAAGCACGTAACCCATAAAACCATAAAATAACCAAACCGCCATGACAAAAATCCAAACACACATCCAATTCATGAAGTACACCCTTTTATCCCTTCTTTGAAGCAGAAACCGTAGCAGCAACATCAAATAGGATCCCGAAATACACTTTCCTTTCTCCAGGATGATTCCATCATCACGGGATTTTACAATTCTATAGTTTAAACCGAGAAATAGTTTCTTTCGCGGGATTTTACAACAACCAAGAATAAACCGTAAGATAGATCCGGAAATGCACGTTACTATTACCAGGATGTTTCCATTGTCACGGGATTTTACAAGTCTATGATTTAAACCGAGAAATAGGTTCTTTCGCGGTATTTTACAAAATCAAGACAAAACCGTAAACAATGTCAGCTTGAATGTGTTATGACAACTTTGGTTTCAGTGAATATCTGTTTTAGGGGAACATGCAGCGGTTCATCAACTGTTCATAATCCAATATCAGCAAAATCATCAATCATCCAATCAACACTTTGATAAACACATCCTTCACGCATTATGTCGGCAATTATAGTGACAACATGGTGAAGTAAACCCGATATGCCAAACTTGATCATGAAGTGAAAGTCTCCAAATTTGTTACATAACCTTGTACTAATCCTTGTGAAAAAGAAACGGTGTACCCAATGTACAAGACCTCTTGACATTCTCATCCGGAAAAACCTCACTTCAAATCCAAATAAGAAATACCGTCCAAACAACCCCGTAGTCAACCTAGTTCCAATAACAATCCAAGCCGTGACATAATACCTTTCGTGAAAATGCATAAACCAAAGTATTGCCCGCACAACACAACAAATCACAACAACTCAAAACATCAAATCTCATTTTTTCAAATCTCATTATCAAAAACTAAGCATTTGATCCAATAATCCATTAAGCCCATTCCAATCCAATCCAATTCAACTCCGGCTCATCATTAATATTTCGGATTTATAAAGAAGGTTCAACATTTTCGATAATATTCAAGATCAATCGAACGTGTGTCCCCGAGAAAGTGTAATCCAACCATCCGTGAAATTTAGCTCAGGCCGTGAATCAGTGTATCCACCGTGAAAATATACCATACAAAAAAAATACCAAGCTTTAAACCAAATATTAATTACAAATTTTGGTTTACATTATTAGACCAAAAATTCGTAAATACTTTTTGATACAAGCCTGCCCTACATTAATCTAACAGCCCACGTTTAATTTGATGCAAGAAGCACGGCCCAATCCAAAAACTGAAGTCCAAATCCGATCCAAACAGTGTGTGTATCCGGTTATAAATTAATAACTTAACCCTAAATATTAGGACATAACATTAACCTAAAACACAATCTCAAATAATCCGCCTACCACAAGACGTTTTCTCCCAAGACAGATCTGGGAAAGAAACGTATTTCATTTATCCTAAACGCATCTCAATCATCAAACCAAAACTGATCCTTCTCAAATCCATATCAAATCAGACGAATCTTCATCCTTGATTCGCTCATGATAAATCGAATAACAAAGCAACGAATCCCTTCTTACTTAAATCTTGATAAATATGTGAACGTGACTCGTGTCTTCAAGATCCTCTAGAAAGGGTCTCGGGTAAGGATTTATGTGGTGTACTTTCGATGTGAGTTTATACTTTTGTTTAATTGTTTGACAACGAAACAGGAAAAGATTATCACAATCTTGGGATAACTCTTTTCTTTTGGGTTTCGGATATGTAAAACGAAGCAAAGTTTCACATTTCTAGATCAGTGATGATGAAGGGACAATTGAAAATCTTTTAAAGATAAAAAATTGTCTCGATCTGAGATTAGTTTGCAATTTCGTTTAGAGTCTTGAGAGGCTAGGAGATGGGATAGTGATAGAGATGGTGGGGTTGGATTTGATTGTGGTGATTTGGTATTGAGTTTCGGATTTGATTTTCAGTTCCATTTCATCTCGTTTTCTTTAACCATGGACTGATGAGGTGTTGAATATAAACTGAGGTCGTGATGAGGTCTATGGTCTTTTGTGGTTGAGTCAAATGAAAGGTTAACGGGTCGCATAAGAGTCTTGTAGTTTGGTTTTCATGGTCAAGTCATAGTCTTCTTCTTCATCATTTATGTCACAAGGTCAAGTCGCTAGTGACAATGGTCTTGAGTCAACTCGCTAGCCAACTCGCTAGCCAACTCGCTAGCCAACTCGCTAGCCAAATCGCTAGCCAAGTCACTAGCCAAGTCACTAGCCAAGTCGCTAGCCAAGTCGCTAAGCTAACTCGCTACGACTTGTTAAATAACAAGTCGCTAGGTCTTTAAGGTCATTTTTAAAGTCGCTATGCTCAAAAGCAAGTCGCTATGTTTAAGCACAAGTCGCTACTGCAACACAGTGAATCTGGACATCTTTAAAGGACAACTCGCTAACATGAGCAACAACAAGATTTTACCTTTTTTAATTTTTTCCGATGATGTTTCCGACCATTTTCCGACCATTATCATACATAACCCAGAAAAATGTATATGAAAAAGCTTTGAATGACCCATATGACCACATATATACCAAGCAGCAAAGACCATTAGACCAAAATATTTAGACCATTTTGACCCAAAGACTCTTTAAATGACCAAAAACAGATACACAAAAACTGTTTAACCAAAATCATGTAAGAGCAGTAATCGAACAAAAAAAATGATACAAGGACTTTGTTAACACTGTAGTAATAAAGTATCATGAGAAAATAAATTTTCCGACCAAAAGCAATGCATAAACAGTTTTAACAAAGTCCAAAAACCACCATAAATCAACACAACACAAAACCTTGGCTCTGGTACCAATTGTAGGATCGTATATTTATTGTGTTGATGATTCGGGTGGTCTTGGATGATGGAAATACATGATTGCCATAGTTAGAGAGTTAATAGAGAGAGAGAGGGTGTTCTTGCTAGAGGTTTACACAAAGTATGAAATATTAGATTGAATGAAGCACCACCCCTTCTATGGATGGAAGGGGTATTTATAGTTACAGAATACACGACCTCCTATCGGCCTGTGGATCAGGTATACAGTGGGTAAAGACCCGTCCTTCCTCCACGGTGTTACACTACGCTAAACTAAACAAAGAACTAACTAATAAACTGATAAATAACGAAAATGACAACACGTCTACGAGCTAACTTATGCAAGATCATAATTGGGGTGACCGACACTTTAACATGGAATTTTCTAATTCCTAACAGATTTCCATTAGCATCTCTAAGTACTCTCTATGTACTCTATACTCTTAAACCAACCAACCATCAAGTATAAGACGTACATTACCTCTTGAAAATCCACAATTGAATGTGACACTGAGCACTACAACGTAACTCCTTAAAGTGATAGTTATTTTGTAGTGGTAAGAGCCCAATTCCCCCAAGTGGTAAAAGAAAAAGGTAAAAGACACCCAACAATAACTAGATTTCCAAGTCTTCGTTTTTGATAATAAGCTCGAACAAGGATCATGAAGAATCTTCATCCAACCATCCCGATACCTTGGATACTAAGTACACTCGCCTGTGATATTTCACTTCAACCTCAAATAAATAATAGTGAATTAACTCCGTTGTCACATCTTCTTGGTTAAAAGCTCAAATCTAGCCTCCTTTGATATTTAAACGAACTTTGATAATGGTTTCATCCCGACCATGGTTAAAAGCGCAGAACCCCGTAAAACCAAGTAATAACCATACTGCCATGACGAATATCCAAACACACATCCAATTCATGAAGTACACCCGTTTATCCCTTCTTCGAAATAGAAAACGTAGCACCAGCATCAAATAAGATCCCGAAATACACTTTCCTTTCTCCAAGATAGTTCCATCAATACGGGATTTTACAATTCTATGGTTTAAACCGAGAAATAGGTTCTTTCGCGGGATTTTACAAAACCAAAAATAAACCGTAAGATAGATCCGAAAATGCACTTTACTATTACCAGGATGTTTCCATTGTCACGGGATTTTACAAGTCTATGATTTAAACTGAGAAATAGGTTCTTTCGCGGGATTTTACAAAATCAAGACTAAACCGCAAACAATGTTAGCTTGAATGTGTTATGACAACTTCGGTTTCGGTGAATATTTGTTTTAGGGGAACATGCAGCGGTTCATTGACGGTTCATTATCCAACATCAATAATATCATCAACCATCCAATAAATACTTTGGTAAACACATCATTCACGCATTCTGTCAGCTATTGCAGTGACAACATGGAGAAGTAAACCCGATATGCCGAACTTGACCATGAAGAGAAATTCCCCAGATTTGTTACTTAACCTTGTACTAATCCTTGTGAAAAAGAAACGGTGTACCCAATGTACAAAACCTCTTGACGTATCCTCAATTGCATGAGACACCAAAGTGATAGTTACGTTGTGGGTAAACAGAGAAAGAATCACAACCGTACCTAAATAGCCAAGTCTTTATCACACTCTATAAATGGCCAAACAAGTCATCTTCGCGGTATGGTAGAAAGAAAGAAGACGAAATAAGTAAACGTGCCCGGAAAAACATCTCTTCAAATCCAAATAAGAAATATCGAACTCAAACAACCCCGTAGTTAACATTTTCCAATAAGCACATCAAGCCGCGACATAATGTTCTTCGTGAAAATGAATAGACCAAAGTACCCAACAATTCTCATCATTAAATCTCATACACAAATCCTTTCATCAAATCTTATGATCACATCTCATAATATCCAAAACTTGAGAAGTCTATCTGACTCAATCTTGTGAACGGCCCAAACTCGGTTGCTTGTACAAATCAATGCCCGGTTCATGAAAATTAATCCAAGTCCTATGACGAAATCAAGGTAATCACACATCATACTCATTTGAGGCCCAAGCACATCACAGTCAAACCATACGATCCAGCACAAATCCTTCCTGGTACAATATTACTCGGCCCAAGACTATATTCAAGTACAACCATTATAGTCTAGCATTGATATGACAAACCCAAGACTTTAATCCAAAAATATATATGCACGTTAGTCAAATATATTAAATCCGGAATATAACACGCATTTGACTTTCAATAAATATGTGCAATATAGGACGCATGCCTTGATACATCAAATGCTTTGACAAGTCTGCTATTATAATCAATCCTAGACATTGATCGGCCCATGATATCCATTTACACGACCCAAGTAAATACTCATTAGAAAAGCCCATAAACACTCCAAATCGTCTGAGGCCCATGATCCACTCACATAGAATTCAATCCAAATCCACTAAGATATCACCGGTTATAACACGTAATACCCTAATTTCACTCGGATAATAAAATGCACATCTCACACACACTTAACCTTTCACAACCCTAAATAAACTCACAAAACAACGCCTACCTCCCCTAACATCTCTCTCAAATCAAACGCAGCATAAAGACTCCTTAACCCTAATATTACTCAAACATAAACACGCCTCCCATCACAATAGCAGATAAACAAAAACATTCTTAACCTTAACCAACCAAACCCTAAATATTCTCTCTATTATCTGCCTCCATCTCCTTTTCATAATCAAAACGCACCTCAAAAAAAATCTTCCTTCTAATAATAATGCCAAACCATGAGCATCTTGAGATCATTCATGTTAACACCTCGCCACAGGGTTGGCTAGAAGGTGGAACGGCTAGCCCACAGAGGTGGTTAAGAATATGTGACACGACATAGACACAGGGATGGCGTTATGAACAATGGACTATGCTTCAAAAGAAAAAACCAAGGTAGGTTTTAATTGATGTTGATGTCGATTTCTTTTTCTTTTGAAAGTTTTGAACGAATCATGAGAAAAACACTTAACAATCTTGTTAGTTGTTTAATCATAAATATTCGGATATTAAAAAAACTTTGGATCGATGATGGAAGGATTGACTCGTGCATAAGACTTCTTGGAAGTCTTGATGTTTCATTTTGATAATCCATGAGTCATGAAATCTGAGATCTTGATGTTGTATTTGTTTAATTCATGTGACTTTGAATGAACAAAAGATATGTAGGAAAGGTTATGCGACATGTTTTTCTTAAGTTAGAGTCAGATCTGTGATGAATGAGAAAATTCATGTGTGAAACCTTCATGGTTTTGATTAGACTTGTCTAAACATGAGTAGATCTGAGATCTTTAAATGTATTATCCTTTAAACATTGGGTCATGTTGTTTCATTTACCTTTTCGTTTTAAATTCGTAAAAACAATGGACCGTTGATGTATAGAGACTGAGGTTCATGGGTATTTGGTATTTGGTATGGTCAAGGTCATGTGGTCATAGACTTAATAGTCAACTCATCTTCTTCTTTCATATATACTGTCATAACAAGTCGCTAACAATAGAGAGTCAAGTCGCTATACTTAATTGAGTGACAAGTCGCTACCCTTTTTCCGGTGCTAGGCTAACCACCGGGTTCTTTCACTCCAAGGTGAACCAAACCTACACAACGTCGCCTACCCTTTATAAGGTACTAGGCTAAGTACCTAGTTCTTTCACACCAAGGTGAACTACACCTTCACAACGTCGCCTACCCTTTATTAGGTACTAGGCTAAGCACCTAGTTCCATTGCAATGGAGGAACTACTACCACACTACACCAACGACTAATCCCAAAGGAGATCTACTCCTTTACAACATCATCAAGGACATCAATATCCTTGGATCTAATGCTAGTCTATTTAGTACATCAAAACACACCATATCGAATGTACATCTAAGGCACCTTTCACTAATGCCTTTGACTAGATCTACAAGACACCTTTCACTAATGTCTTGTGTCTTCACTTCTAAGCACCTTTCACTAATGCTTCAAGTCTTGACTTCTAAGCACCTTTCACTAATGCTTCTTGTCTTGACTTCTAAGCACCTACCACTAGTGCTTATCCTATAGACGATAGATACCCTTCACTAATATCTTCGTCTTGACACTTGAGACATCTTTCACTAATGTCTTCGACACTACTATTCTTTGAAGAAAGAAAGGAATCATCAACAAGAAGACTTCAGTAGCCTTGATGATGAGGAAGCTTGGCAACTCATGGACTTGAGCTTGCTCGACTTCAAAGGTGGTGATCTTGCCTTTAAGAGGAACCTAAAAGATCACACAAAAACAAAACTACAAACATAGATCTCTTGGATCTAAGGTTAGTGAGATTTAACTCAGGGGAGAAAGTGTGTTAGAAAGGGGTGAGTAATAATGAAGAAATGGATCACTATTTATAGAGGAAAAATCCTCTGTTCCCGGATCCCACGGATCCCTTCCACTGGGATCCGGCTAACACAAAGCCGTGGATTCGTGGGCACTCCCTCTTGCCCATGGGTATTTTGGTTATGGGTCATGGGTCATGGGTTGAACCATGGATCTTTGGCTAGATACAATGTATCTTTGAGTGTAATGCACTTAGTCACTTGGGTATGGGTTGATCCATGGGTCTATGGATATCATCCATGTATGATATAAGCATGATGTCATGCAATGGGTTATGGGTCAAGATCCATGGGTTATGGGCTTTGGGTTATACCCAACTACATTCAATGTATTTGCCCAATGGGTTGTGATACTTAAGTTTCTACCCATTTATAATACCCAATATACTACGTACTAGTTATGTGTATATTTTACCCAAATATGTAAACACTAGTTGTTATACATATGTATTACTAAATCATAAAATCACTTATACTTGTTTTAGTGTTTTATGTGAAAATGTGAATATGTTAGAAACTATTAGTTCAAACCATTTACGTATTTTATTTGTTTCGTTAATATGATTTTACGTTTGTTATCGACAAAACATTAGAAGATCGTAAAATATAAATAAACGTTTTTACGGCTTATTTGTATTAACAAATGGGTTTGCTTCAGCATTAGAATGGAATTTTTCCAAGATCAAACGCTCAAATGTAGCATGGTTCTCATGCTGAAGTAAGTAGGCATACAAATGCTCATAGTTAGTGTTCCTCAATCCTTTGTTCAACTTCACAGCAGTAACAAATCTGTGCCATTCAGGGTTCATGTTGTTTACGAACTTGGAGTTGAGTTGGATATTTGGCATAGTTATATTGATATTCCTCATATCATTCACAAGCTTGTGAAACCTCACATGATACTCTGTAATGCTCTCTCCTGGGTTCATTTTGAAGTTCTCAAAGTCATCATAAAGTTCTGACTCTCGATCTTCCTTAGTCAGTTCTGAGCCAGAGAGAAGCATCTTGACATTGTCCCAAACTGCTTTGGCTTCGGTATTGTGATTAATCAGCTTGTAAATATCCTTTGGTAAACCTTAAAGTACGATGTTTGAAGCTCTAATGTCAGCATCGTATCTTTTCTTCTCCTTATCATTGAGATCATCATAAGTCCTTGGTCTATCCATACCGAGAGTGACAGTTCCATCAACACCAGCTTCAAGTTGATCTCTTGTGGTGCCCATTTGGAAAGGTCCTTCATCAATTGACTGAAGAATTTTAAGACCATTCTCTTTGCCCAAGCAATACAACCGGATTCTCTGTGCCCAAGAGTCATAATCAGTTCTATCCAGCATAGGAGGGTGGGTATCAGACCCAGTAGCTTGAACGTCATCTGAAATAGTAGACATGATTTCTAAGTACACGGGATGTTACTACTCTTTGATTTAACCGAGAAATAGAATCTTTCGCGGGATTTTACAAAATCAAGAGGAAAACGTAGAAATCAAATCACAAGTGTCAAATCTCAAGAGACAAATCGCAACAACTTTGACAAAACGCAGGAACAAATCGCAGTATTTTGACAAAACGCAGAGATAACTCGCAGTACTTGAAAAACGTATGGACAAAACGCAGCCTTATCCAAAACGCAAGAACAAAACGCATCATGTCAAAACGCAGAAAACCAAAACGGAATGCACAAGTCGTAGGTCGCTTTCAATAGTACAAGCACTACTTGTCCTTTTGTCCTTTCCTAACAAGATGCAACTCAATTAATAGTAAAATAATCAAGTCGCAGCCAAAATCAACAAACCGCACTGCTTTTCAGTCAAATCGCTACACAAATATATCAAACCGCAGGCTAAATTCCAACAAATCGCAACCTGTAAGCAGTCAAAACGCAACGAGGAAACAACAAAACGCAGTCAAGAATAATGTTACCGTGAGTCAAAACGCACCCAAGAACAACTTCCTAAAACCTTGCTTTTTCAATCAAAAACACCACAACCAAGATGAATCAATCCTTCCAAACCCAAAACTAAACTAAAATGATGATCCTAAACACAAAAGTACAACCAAAATTCAAACTTTACCACTAAATAAGATCAACCGAGTGAAAAAGTCTCTAAACTCATTCAAACCATAAACTTATGAATAACCAATCAAGAATCCGTGAACACACAAAGTAGATGATCAAACCATGGCTATTGATACCAATTGTAACATATTGGTTATCACAATTACACAAACATACAAGTTTAGGTTCGAACCAAAGAAGAGTTTAGAGAGAGAAAGTGGAGAGGATGGGAACTTTTAGTGAGAGAAAGTAAATGTATATTATGAAGCTCCAACCTTCTACCTTGGGAGGTAGAAGGTATTTATAGTTTTTACAATAAACGCCACCTACGGGCTGTGGATCAGGTACACAGTGGGTAAACACCCGTCCGTCCTCCACGGTGTTACTTAGCTAACTACTTATAATACCTAAACAACTAAGACTACTAGCTTTCTAATGGTTACAAATACTTAAGGTGACCAAGTCTTTCACTTACGGATTTACTAAATCCTAACATACACCTATGTTCTGGACTAACACACTAGCTGGATCTAACTGTGACACAAGATTGGAAAACATGGACTCGATCTATATGTAACAAATGTTACAAATTGACCAACTAGACTACATAACTTCGTATCTAGATGATAACGGTAGTTCTTCTCTTGAACTTGAGGAAAGAAAGAAAGAATCACATTTAAACAAATATAAACAAGTTAAATGATCAAAGAAAGATATGATAATAGAATAGAAAGTTGTGTGCTCAAGAGGTGTCGAAACTATTGAAAATGGTCCAGTATTTATACAAAGAGGAGCGTGGGCGGTCCCAAATATATGAACGATCACATATATATCTAGGACCATCCCCCTATAAAGGACCGTCCATAGGATGCTGCTGTTTTTGCTGTGGTGAAATATTTATCTGGTTAAGGTGGTATCCTTTTTTGAGAGGAAAACCAGATTTTGAATATTTACCTTTAATAAAATATTTTTATAAATACAAAAACAATTTGTATAATTTATTTTTGTAAAAAGATTTTATCACATTAATAAAAATGTGAGATTTAAGGACAACAATAATTCTTAGATCACTTAACTAGTTTGGTATATTATTTTTTCATACCTTGAGTGATTCAGACTTGAGACGTTGGGAGATGTTGAGGTATGCATGCATTGATGATTTGTGTTTACGAGTAACTAGTACACTTTACGTTATGTATTACAAGTTGTTTATTTGTCATCATTAAAATACAAAGAGACTGGATAGATTAAATATCGTAACTGATAAGGATATAAAACGTACACTTTTAAAGGGTCATTTAAGCCCTTAATAGCCCACTTTTATATCCGTTACTGCTTAATTTCGTTCCTTTTCACTTTTTAGGTCTCTTGGAAATAAAATGCTGGAATGAGGCATTTTTGGACAAAAATGAGGGAATATGCGAAGAAAATGGCTAAGTCAAGATCAAGATAATCAAGCTGCTGGACTAACACTTGACGGCATCCCAAACAGAGGGCGACGCCGTCCCTATTTTGTGACGACTCAGGAGCGAAATTGCTATTTTACACCTGACAGCGTCAGGCTTTGAAGAGTAAGGGCGTCACGAACACTTTTCTTCTTAGACGGCCTAGATCCAGACTCAGATGACGACACTGCTGAAGATAGACGGCGTCACAACCACAACGTGACGTCGTCCCAGTGATGACTTGGCCAAGACGAAACCCTAATGGTGGCGATCAGACGGTGTCCCACCTATAAGGTGACGCCGTCGCAGTTGTAAAATTATAAATAGAAATCGAATTTTCAGACTTTAAAGAGGGAGACTTGTGGAGTAAAATCCTAAAACGATTATAGTCCAGTTTGGACAGTATTTTAGTGTTCTCATACCCTATTTTACATCGAGATAAGTTATTTATTCCCTTAATTTCATTATGTCTTCGATTGAATGTGTGTATGCTTGCATGTTTAACATGTCCGGCTAATTTACTTGTGTGTTTGCTTAGATCTATGAAACCTAGTTATTAAATATTGATTAGTTGTCTCTTATCTTAATTGTAATTGGCTTAGGAGTGCATGAAGCTGTCGTAGTGTTTTTAATGCTTGAGTAATCTTTGTTGAACATTAGTTTATAATTACTAGTGGAATTGTAGGCTAAACATCCAAAGAAAACCTTAGTGTTAAGTTTATGAATCTTAGAGACTTCGTAGTCATTAACCTTAAGGTAGTGTCAAAGAGTTAGGGATAAAAGCACACCCTACGACCTTAGAAAACACAACGCGTTAAGAATAAGGACGTGACAATTCAACCACCAATAAAAGATAACTAGGGAGTAATAGTATCTAGGTAGACACATCTTTAATCATCATACGAGCACACTTCAATAGACATAGCCTACCCCTTAGTTTAGATAATTAGATAAGTAGAGTAATCGGTAGAAGTACCAAACCCCCAAATCCAAACCCCAAGATTTTACCTTTAGTTTCTAAACAAATATAAATAGATAAAAATAATCTTCCTCAACCTCAAACCTTAGCGTAGTAATTTCTCACTAGCATTCCTATTCCCCTAGAGAACGATATCAATACCCGAGGCTTACCCAATACTACACTTCAACGATTAGGTTCACTGCCTAGGGTGTTGAAAAACTTGCTCAACGAAAAGGAAGTTTCCTTTGACCCCGAACGCGCCTTGTACGCTCATCATGTTTTGGGCGTTGCTGCCGGGGAATAGAATAGCTAGTTAGGATTCTATCTCATTTAGTTCTCCTTGCTTGATTCCTATCAAGTATGCTTTTTTCTCACTCTTAGCTTCCTCGTAGTCTATCCCCCTTCTTCGTGAGATTGTTCGTAAATCCCATCACTTTTCATCATGAAAGGTGATAACCCGCCACCACTCATCGATCCACCAATCAATGACCCGCCAAGAGCCCGTACTCTTGGTGAATACTCTAGACCAAGCCACCGAGGCTATAGGAATACCATTGAGCTCCGCGATCAAGCTCAAACTACGGCCCTGCGATCCGACACCATCCGGTTGGTGCAAAACGGATGTGCATTCCATATAATTCGTTCCAAAGATCCTAATCATCATCTTAAGGATTTCCTTAAAATAGTCGATTCCATCGACCTTGATGCTACCACACGGGAGACCACGCGCTTGCGTCTCTTCCAATTCTCTCTACGGGACCAAGCTAGTAATTGGCTTGAGCGACTTCTCGCCGGCTCCATCTCAAGTTGGGATGATCTCACTACTCGTTTCCTTGCCCAATTTTTCCCACCGGGGAGAACTACTAAGCTTAGGAATGAAATCTTGATGTTCCAACAACGTCAAGGTGAATCTCTCTACGAATCATGGACTCGATTCAAGGACTTGCTCCATAAAGTCCCTCTTCACGGCATTGATCTTTGGCTTCAAGTCCAAATCCTTTACGATCATGTCAACTTCCCAACTAAGCAATCCATCGACCAAGCGGCCGGTGGCAAACTTAGTGATCTCACCGTGGAATAATCGTTGGGTATAATAGAGGACCATGCCCTCTATGACAACGAAAGTTGGAATGACCCCCGTGAGTTACCTAAAACCGTAAAGGCAATCTCCTTGCCTCCCATTAACTCACAAACTTCTGACTGTAGGACGCTCGAACTTGAAGATCAAGTCAAATTCCTAATCAGCTCCTACGAGAATCCTAAGTCTTCATGCCAAGTGAACAAAGTCTCTTCTTTATGTGAACTATGTAGTGGTCCCCATGACACTCGTACTTGCAGAAGACTCCCCAAACAAGCTTTCGTTGACTACGCATCCTTGCGTACCAATGGAATGGGAGGAAGATTCCCCACAACACCCAGACCTAGGACTTTTAATAATGCCCGAGAAGCATGGAGGGGCAAACCCGAATACAATTAGGGACAAACCAAAGAATTCACCTCCAATGGTTCCCCATGGTCTGACGGCCCGAGCCAACAAAACATAGAAGGGATGTTGCAACACCTAGTTACATCCCAAGAAGCTCAAATAACCAAGCTTTCGGACCGCTTTAACCAACAACAAGCCGAGATGGATAGGAAGATCGATAACCTTTTGAAAGCCATGACCAATAGTGATAGGAAGACCACCGAAAAGGTTAATGCCATCTCGACTCATTCTCTCGAAGCTTCCGGTGTGAAAATTAATGACCCAAGTAAGTTAGCCAAGCACGTTCAATTCGTCAATACCATCACCTTAGTGAAACCTAATAGGACTAGTGACGAAGCAACCCATGAGACGGTACTTGAGGTTAGTGAAACTCCTAAGGATGAATCAACCGATGAAGTAGATGAAGTAGACAATGACTATTTCAATAAGTTTCCTAAGGAAGAGGAACTCTCTCGCAACCCACACTTAGTACGTGACCTTCGTCACATGTATGTTAGGAAAAGCCCTCGGATCAAATTTGGGAATCCTTGGAATCTCAACATACCATGTTGCATAGGACATCTTTTTGTGGCAAAGGCCTACATTGATCGCAAGTCCCCAATAAACATCATGACTAGCACCTACTATAATTAGGTAATGAAGAAACCTATCCCAAATAGGCAAGACCCCGATGATCCTAGGGTTAGTTGTAATTTTCTTGGTAGAATTAAGGGATTGCCTGTCTATGTAGGTAGTTTCATGTACCCTACGGATTTCATAATTGTGGAAGATATTAGTACGGCCATAGATCCTAGCTTGTCCCACGTAATTCTAGGAAAGCTTTTCATAGAAAACACCGGGATGACTTATGATCCGTCATTAGGGATAATTAGATTTAAAGATGAGACTGATGACGTAGCTTACCAAATGCCATTTAAGATTGAGAAATTTTCATCACTATCCAATGATGAAAAGGAACTTAAGCTAGCGGTCTACTATAGGAATGAGGAGGATAAGGAGAAAGGAGTAGATTATGTGATGGATAAGATTTTTGGGTTCTATAAGGATTGCTTGAAACTAGGACCAGAATATAGAACCGATTAGGGGAGAAGATGAATTCTTAGAAAGAT
Organism: Chrysanthemum lavandulifolium; assembly: GCA_022545495.1. Taxonomy (NCBI): domain Eukaryota; kingdom Viridiplantae; phylum Streptophyta; class Magnoliopsida; order Asterales; family Asteraceae; genus Chrysanthemum; species Chrysanthemum lavandulifolium. The sequence continues at coordinate 171,529,356 of CM040244.1, forward strand.
GCCTAATAGGGCATTACTATAACATGGAAACCCCCAATAGAGACCGTCATGAGGAAGAAGGTGACGGTAATGAAGTCACGTAGGAGCACTACTTCGAGTCTAGCTACAAGACTTATAACTAAAGAAAAACGCTTCGTGGGAGGCAACCCATGCTTAATTTTTTGCTTGTTTGTGTGTCATATATCTTTTCATTATTGTTTGTTCTCATGTTTAAATTTGTGAAAATGCTTTATTTTGTCTTTAACCTCGTCTTAATTACATATAAAGTTATTTTACAAAAAGGATAAGTGTAGGGAAGATTACACACGTTTTTAAAAGAACGTGAACATGAGAATTACGATTATTGAATTGATATATATGTGTGTTTGTTAGATTCAAATGCTTGTATCGAGTCATAATGGATGTTTTGCAGGAACTTTTCCAGATTTTAAAGGTGTAATTTTTCCAGAATTTTTTCAGAAAAACGCAGCAGACCATTTTCATCGGGATAACTGACGTGTAGGATTGCAACTGACGCGTCGGGAGGAGCATAAACGACTTATCTAACTTTCTCGTTTTTGTGCTACTTATAAATTTTTGGAATTCCTCAGGTCTTAATTTTCCAGAAAATCTGCAAACATCCATTCCACAAGCATTATATCCTAGTTTAGTAGAGTCATATATAATTTTACCGCCGATTTTAAGCGAAGGTTTTGTCCATTTTCTTAAAGTGTGCAGGTTTTATTTATCAAGAAGAAGAAACATAAGATTGGATGGAACTTTTCACGCATACATTCTTCTTGAAAAGAATTTAACTACTACTTCACACGGATCCTACCGAGCTAATCAGGTAGTACTAGTTTCTTTCTCTTTTAATTACCTTCCGTTATCATAACTTTGATACTTTCGGGGAACATTGGGGACAATGTTCAGTTTAAGTGTAGGGAGGGAGAATAAAACGGGAACTTTGAAACTATACTTATCCTTGATTATTTGTCTTGTCCTATTTCATTTGTGTAATAAGCTATGAGAAATATCGGTTAGGGTAATTTTAGCACCAAATTTAAAAAATTTCATGACTTGTACGAGTGGGTCTTTAGTCTTAATAAAGCGTCTCATGGATAGGAAGTTATATGACTAGCACAAAAAAACCCTTTACCACTCAAATTCCACCCCAAAAATATGAGGTTCGCCCCTAGATCTATAGGAATTAAAGCATTCATCTTTAATGCTTCGAGAGTATACCAGTAGTATAATAGATTCTAGAACTTGTTTTGTGATGCATCCCGAGATCGCTAGTGAGACTACACTTGTGTAGTTGGGAATAACTAAATGATAAGAGGCATTAGGATAACCCTTGTTTGATACCCATATTATAATTACTTCTTCCACATCGGGTGAGTAATTCCCCCACACCCTTGCATTGTACTCATCTTTAGTACACGATACCCTAGTTAACCCCTCAGAGCCTATCCTTTTCGCGGTTTTCGTGATGTTTCAGTTTTCCGGAATATCAATGAAGAGCATTGTTTACAATCCACCCCCAAATGTACATCCAAATCGCCTTAGCCTACCTTGTATGCACTCACTTTTAGTGCATTATTGTTATCATACTAAACCCTTAGTTCAATTATCTAGTTACTTGCATGGTTGCTAAGTCGAGTCATATCTTTTGTACACAGTTTTGGGACGATTGGGACTCATGGGTAAAGTTAAATTTTATGGGGTGACGGGAAAGAACGTTAAATTTAAATTCCCTTTATTTACGTAATAATGTACTCCAAGTGTTTTGATCTTTTCAATTCGGGTCAAATTAGTGTTAGAGTAATAAAAACTCAAGTGTAGGGATGTGCCTATAAATCCCTATCATTTTGATGTTACCGTAGAGGATGGAAGAGTAAAAGTATATGAAAAAAAAAAATCGAAAAAAAATGAGAGTGTTAAAAAAAATGAAAAAACATACGGGCTACCATCCTACATATATCTTTATATTTATGTTTGTTTGTTTCAGTTATCTAGAGTTTAGAGAGTCGAGTCTTGGCTTAGCAACGCCATTCTTTTCATGCTTGTAACATAAAGATTTTTGACTTGCCACCACTAAATCGCCTATCCAACCAAACCCTTTGTTTCCCTACCGTAAACCTAACGTTACAACCCTTTAAAAGACCTCTTAGATAGTTGTTGATAGGCGCTTACACCAAAGCGATGAAGGTTTGATCTAGTCTCAAGCCTATGGTAATCTATGTACTATGACCGGTTAATGAGAGTTTATCTTCCATTTCCATTTGATATATTTCATATACACCCGAGAGATGAGAGTGTCCAAACACCCCTTGTGAGGTTCTAGTATATATTTTCCGTGCTTGTTATGACTATTTCGGGGCTTATACTTGTTATGAATGATGTTTAACCATTGCTTTATGCCCCCTAACTTATAAATTGATTGGCCAAAAGCACATTTGCTTGAGGACAAGCAAATACCAAGTGTAGTGATAAGGATTTAAAAGGTACCGTTTTGAGGGGTCGTTTAAGCCCTTATTTGATCACTTTTGTATCTGTTATTATTTAATATCGTTCCTTTCACTTTTTAGGTCTCTTGAAGGCAAATTGCTGGAATGGCACTTATTTGGACGAAAAGGCGCGGATATACGAAAAAAATGGCCAAAGTCAAGAATCGAGACACTCAAGTTGCTAAAATAAAGGGGACGGCGTCGGTGTTATCTGCGACGCCGTCGAACACTTTGTGACTCGAAGAGCCAAATTGCTTATTTTCAAGTGACGGTGTCGGGGCTTTAAAAGAGTAGGTCGTTGCAACTCGGGCGGCCTAGATTTGATCCGAGGCGTCGAGACCGAAGGGGCGGCGTCACAAGCATAAGGTGACGTCGTCGCAAGACTAATGTGGCCAAGACGAAACCCTAATGACGGCGACCAGCGGCGTCACAATTCATAAAGTGACGCCGTCGCGATTGTAATCTTTATATAGAATCCGAATTTTTTAGTTTTCGGTGTGTAGTCTTTTGGGTAAAACCTAAACCGAACCAAGGCTGTCTTGTACAAGATTTTAGGGTTCCAAACCCTATCTTACATCAAGATAAGTGTTTTACTTCATTAATTCAATTATGTCTTCAATTACTTGTGTGTATGCTTGCATGTTCTCCATGTCCGGCTAATTTACGTGTGTGTTTGCTTAGGGAATATGAAACTTAACTATTGAATATTGATTGGTTGTCTCTTATCTTAAATGTTAATGATCAAGTAATGCGATAGGTCATTCGTTGTGTGGTTAATGCTTGATTAATCTTTGTGAACCTTAAACTATAACACCTAGAGTAGTTGTAGGCTAAACCATCCAAAGAGTACCTTAGAGTTAGAGTTTATAAATCCTAGAGATTTTTTAGACAAGACCCTTTGGTAGTTTCAAAGAGTTAGGGATAAACGCATACCCTACGACTTTAGACACACAACGCGATTAAGAATAAGGACGTGACAATTCAACCATCAATAGGAGATAATTAAGGAGTAATAAAACCTAAGTAAACAGATCTTTAAACCATCATACGAGCACACAATAATTAGACATAGACTACATACACCTTAGATTAGATAATTAGATAATTAGAGTAATCGGTAGAAATACCAACCCCCAAACCCCGAGATTCGTACCTTTCCTTTTCTTAAAAATATAAAAAGATAAAAAATAATCTTCCTCAACCCCAACCTTAGCGTAGTAACTTCTCACTAGCATTCCTATTCCCCTAGAGAACGATATCAATACCCGTGGCTTACCCTAATACTACACTACAATGATTAGGTTCACTGCCTAGGGTGTTACAAAACTTGCTCAAAGAAAAGGAAGTTTCTTTGACCCCGAATGATGCGTGTAGCGTTATTAAGTTTTTGGCGCCGCTGCCGGGGAATAGAATAGCTAGTTAGTAGTCCACTTCGTTTAGGTTTCTTTGCTTGATTCCTATCAAGTAAAATTTTTCTCAATTTTTAGCTTCCTCGTAGTCTATCCCCCTTCTTTGTGATCTTTGTTCGTAACCCATCACTTTTCGTCATGAAAGGTGATAAACCACCAAACAAATACCCACCGTTTGATCCAACCTTGGCCAACCAACTTCGAGCTCGTATTGGAGAGCTTAGGAAGCTAAATAGGATAAAAGTGAATGAAGAGGATAGTGCTTATTTCAATCTTTACCCCACTAAGGAAGAGGTTGCTTACCATCGATACATAATCGATAATCCCCGATCACCTATCATTAGGATATGCCCAAAGATTAGGAGAGGAAATCCTTGGAACCTAAAAATTCCTTGTATGATCAGATATAGGAGTGTCAACCATGCTTACATAGATACGGAATCTCCCATTAATGTGATGTCATCTGTTGTCTACAATGACATTATGAATGAGCGATTTAATATTAGGAGGGACCCTAAGTATCCAGGTGGAGTTTGCAACTTTGTGGGAAGAGTCAAGGATGTACATGTCTTTATAGGAAATTTCACCTACCTAGTTGATTTTGTGGTCCTAGAAGATATAGGATGCGTCATTGACTATAGTTTATCCCAAGTAGTGCTAGGAAAACCGTTTGTTGAAACATCTAAGATGAGCCATAACAAGTATGATGGAACGGTTAGGTTTAAGGAAGGAACTGATGAGATCACTTATAGGGTGCCTTGGAAAACAAATGAATATGGCCATCTACCCATTTTTGAACGAGACAACATCAAAGCTTTTGAGGACAAAAGCAAGGACGATGTTGAAAAAGGTTATAAATTTATGTGGGAAAGAAGGAGGCTTTATTATAAGGATTACTTGACCCTAGGGCCTAGTATAGAGTCGATGAAAATTTTGTCAACATGATAGAATTCTCATTGAGAATGCAAAACGAGACAACGTAAGGGCACGACTACGAGTCTAGCTACAAGACTCATAAATAAAGAAAAGCGCTTCGTGGGAGGCAACCCATGCTTAATTGTTTGCTTGTTAGTGTCATATATCTTTTATTGATTGCTTATTCTCATGTTTAAATTTGTAAAAATGCTTTATTTTGTTTTTAACCTCGTCTTAATTGCATATAAAGGTATTTTACATAAAGGATAAGTGTAGGGAGGATTACACACGTTTTCAAAAGAAACGTAAACATGAGAATTTCAATTAATTAAAAGATATATATGTGTGTTTGTTCGAGTCAAATGCTTGTATCGAGTCATAATGGATGTTTTGCATAAATTTTTCCAGATTCTAAAGATGTAAATTTTCCGAATTTTTCCGTAAAATCGCAGACCGCTTTTGTCGGGATAACTTTGAAGGCGTCAGATCGCAACTGACGGTGTCGGGAAGGAGTAAAACAACATTACTTTTTCTCGTTTTACGAGCTACTTACAAATTTTGGAATTTTCCGGTCTTGATTTTCCAAAATTCGTAAACATCCATTCCACAAGCATTATATCCTAGTTTAGTAGAGTCTTACATATATTATTACCGCCGATTTTACGTGAAGGTTTCGTTTGTTTTCTTCAAGTGTGCAGGTTTAATTTACTAAGAAGAAGATACATAAGATTGGAAGGAGCTTTTCACGCATACATTCTTCTTGGAAAGGATTTAACCACCACTTTATACGGATCCTACCGAGCTAATCAGAGGAGTATTAGTTTCTTTCGTTTTTAATTACCTTCTATTATCATAACTTTGATACTTTCGGGAACGTTGGGGACAATGTTCGGTTTAAGTGTAGGGAGGAAAATAAAGCGGAACTTTGAAACTATGCTTATCCTTGATTATTTGATTTGTCCAATTGTATTTGTGTAATAAACCATGAGAAAATGTCGGTTAGGGTAATTTTGGCACCAAATTTAAACTTTTTCATGACATATAAGATTGGGCCATTAGTCTTAACAAAAGCGTCTCACGGATAGGAAATTATATGACTAGCACAAAAACCCTTTACCACCTAAATTCCACCCAAAATGTGAGGATCGCCCTTAGATTAGTAGGAATTAAAGCATTCATCTTTAATGCTTAGAGTGTGAACCGGTAGTATATTAGATTCTAGAACTTGTTTTGTGATGCATCCTGAGATCGCTAGTAAGACTACACTTGTGTAGTTAGGAATAACTAAATGATAAGAGGCATTAGGATAACCCTTATTGGATACCCGTAATATAATTACTTCTTCCACATTGGTTGAGTAATTCCCCCACACCCTTGCGTTGTACTCATCTTTAGTACACGATACCCCTAGTTAACCCCTCAGAGCCTATCCTTTTCGCGGTTCTCGTGATGTTTCGGTTTTTCCGGAATATCAATGAAGAGCACTGTTTACACCCCACCCCCAAATGTACACCCAAATCGCCTTAGCCTACCTTGTATGCACTCACTTTTAGTGCATTATTGTTATCACACTAAACCTTTAGTTCAATTATCTAGTTGCTTGCATAAGTTGCTTAGTCGAGTCATATCCTTTGTACACAATTTTGGGACGATTGGGACTCATGAGAAAAGTTAAGGTTTATGAAATGACTGGAAGGGAACGTTATATTCAAATTTCCTTTATTTGCGTAATAATGTATGATGAGTGTCTAAATACTCATCATTTTTGTACAATCTAAACTGCAAAATCATCTGAAAACACTCAAAAACGCATCAAAATGATGAAAATATCACAAACAAGTGTTTTATGTGTTTTAAATGCAAAAATATCAAAATCAGATGAAAAATGATTCAAGTTTGCAAAATTGGCGCTTTAGTCCCCAAGTTTAAAAGTTGTCAAATCTAGTCCCTGGAATCCAAAAATGTGGAGTTTTATCATTTAAGGTCCCTGAAATATTCTAAATTGTCAAAAGTGGTCCTTGAATGATTCTTTGGTCAAATGGCAGAAAAGGTCCCTAAGCTTTGAAAAATGTCAAAATTGGTCCTTGGATATTTTAAAATGGGATTTTATGCAAAAAGGGTCCTTGTACTATCAAAGTTTGTCAAGTTTGGTCCTTGTGATAAGTTTGGAAAAGTGTCATGTTCAGTCCCTCAAGTTTGGAGAATTTGCAAAATTGGTCCTTGTGTTAACATATACCAAACGGACACCTTTTTAATATCCAAACCCAAAAATCCAATCCAACACCGGCTGACCCAAATGCATTATCCAAGCCCAACCCAAGCATGACCCTTGACCCTTGAGCCCTTGACCCTTGAGCTCTTGACCCTTGAGCCAGGCCAATATCCATTTTGGCCCCTGCCAATACCAATTGTGAACCCCCGTTAGTATAACTAATACCAGTCAAAGAAGTCAAACCCAGGCACTGTTTGTCTCCCTCACAGAAAACACGCCAAAACCAGAGCTGGTATTGCAATTTTTTCAAATCCACTTGATCCTATCACCTCACCCCCCACCTTACCTTGTCCCCCTCCACCTCCACATCTTCCAAACTCCATTTATTGATTGAAACCTGCTCAAGAAGAAATTGGCACCAAAAATCCAAATGGACGGATATGATAATTTTTGATGATTCAATGGCTCAGATTGAGTGGGATGCCTTCAGAGGTCAACAAGGAGTCATAAAAGTCTATAAAAGAAGGAAAAGATGCATTGTATCAATCTATCTATAGTAATTTAGTTAAAGTTAGCCGTTTTAATCAATTTCAAATTTCCAGTGTATTTTAAGTCTTTCCAGTACTTTGTTTAAATTATTAAAGTGTATTTGAATCTTTTCCAATCCTTAATTTCAGTATCAAGTTCTATTTAAAGTTTATGCAAATTTCATGTTCAAAAATCTCATATGATTCAAATGATGTTGTTAGGTGTTATTATGGACTGATATAGTACATGTAAGCTCCTATAAAGCTTATTCAAGCTTTTAGAAACATTAAAAACCAGTTTAGAATCAAAAGCAGAAAAATCACAAAAATACTCATAAATAGTTGAAAATTCAAAATCCCATGAAAATGGTGTTCACAAATGGGCAAAGTGAATTTTGGATGGCCTTGGGTTAGTGGCTTAGTGGTAAGCCTATAGGAGTGTTCTTGGTTCCTAGTTTTGTGATTTCGGTTGGATAGCTTTTGTAAGCCTTTTGTTCATTTTGCATTTCAACGCTTTAGTTGTTTAGTAGTTGTAATTTCTGTTTCTTAGTGTTCATTAGTTAGAGTTAAGTGTATTTAAGCATTAAAATCAGTTTGTTGTTCTTTTAAATTTATAGTTTATAAAAATCTCATTTTGACAGTTATAATAGCACATAGATCATTCTTGAGTTGTATGTTGTTGTTACTGTTATTCAGTGCTTATTCAGTCTTATTACATGTTATTATAAGCTTCTGAATCAAGTTCATAGTTTTAATCTTTGTTAAGCTTTGAAAAGCTTCTTAATAGTCTTTAAAAAAGGTGTTTGGTTTAACTTGATTTACTGTGTCAGAGCTTTTGTTCTTGGTTGTTCTATGTCACCTTAGTACCCAATATCTCAGTTCAACAGAGAAAACCAATGGTTATTTGTTAAAAAAGTCAAAAATCTCTTTAATCTCACTTAGTTGTTAACTGTTAAAGTTTTAGTTTGTCAATCTCATCACAGTAGCTTAAAACTTGTTACTTTAGTCTAATTTCATCTCTATCTAGCTTAGTATAACATAATCAGTAAGTAGATTTGATTTAAAGTTCACATTAGTCAACTTATCCGTGATTCTGCTGAATTACATTTGAATCTACTGAAGTGTTATTTGCTGATTCTGCTGATTCAGTATTTTGGTTTCTGATATGCTACGCTAATCTGTTTGAAGTTTCTTGAATTGATTTTGATTCTGCGATGTAGAAGTTTAGATTCGGCCGATTTGTTTGTTGTTGTTAATTTCTATTTCATTTCTGCGATTTAGAATTTTAGATTCTCATGAATCTGTGATTCTATTGAATCGCTTATTGTAGTCGATAGTACATTTCTTTACATTCTTTAGCTTATTTCGATTGTGCTTAAGTTGTCTCGACTTATATTATCCATCAAAATCCTCATGATCACTATCCTTAGTGATCATTCTATCATCTGAATTAGTTTTGACGCACCATTGAGTCTCAGTGGGACTTAACGACCGGAATTCATTATATTCTCGATCTTCATTGTATTGGTTTACGGCGGTTTAAGTTTATTACGGTTAGCCATTCATAAGTGGCTAGCTTGTGTGATATAGCTTGACCGCTTTCGGCCACCAATCAAATTTTAAGCGCCCATTCTTGGGAGGCTTTAGCGTGTGTTAAACCTTTTTTCAGACCCATTCTTGCACATACCCCATCTTTTGTAAAACGTTTTTTGTAAAGTTATAAGAAAATCAAAAAGTTCATTAGCATTTTTCCTAAAGTGTTAAAAACACCAAAAAAAATATAAAACAACAAAACTATCGTAACGTTTTCTATCTTGTATTGTCTTTAAGGTGATTCTTAAAACAGTACGATTTGGTTAAACGAGACGATCCAAAAATATTGTCCAAAAGTTTTTCAACCCATCAGCACAAATCTATACCTACGTCTTTTCAGTGGTACTTAATATATACATAAAAATCAACCACCGCAAATCAAGGCATTACACCTACTAACTCGGGGTGTGACCATAATAAGTTCCCGAACATCGATTTAAAACTTGCCATTGTGTCCTTGTGATTTGGTGTACCTTTTTCAAAGAAGCCATTTCATTTGTGATTATTGGTTAAGTTCACTTGTCGTTTTGCCTCGCATTTGTTTTGAAAATTGATTTTTATACTTAGTGCATCGCACTCGTTCTTCCGATTCTACAAGTCCACTTTACGAGCTTGAAACATTCCTCGTGAGCGTGAGGGCGTTCGCTCCTTCACCGTGATGAGGCGTCTACCACCACCACCCCCGTCGTAATGGCGAAGATAAGCCCATGAATGAGCTTCTCAAGCACCCATCGAGGGTTACGGAGATGCTATTGTTGTCCCGACCATCGTGGTCGACACCTTGAGCTCAAAACCGGGTTGCTTAATCTAGTAACCCAAAGCCAATTCTATGGTTTTGAGGGATGATCCTCATGCACACATTCGATGGTTTAACAAGATTGCATCTACCATCAAATACAAGAATGTCCCACATGAAGCTATCAAGCTTCTTACATTCCCATTTTCTCTAGGGACAAGCCGGAATTGGCTTGAGAAACAACCCCTCGTTCCATTGAGACATGGGAAGATCTAGTCACCAAATTAGTTAATCTAGTTCTATCCTCCATCCCGAACCACAAGTCTTAAGAATGAGATAATGAAATTTTCTCGAGATTTGATGAATCATTCGGGAGGCATGGGATCGTTACAAAGAGTTGCTTCATGAGTGTCCGCATCACGATTTTACCGAGTTAATGCAAATGGATACTTTCTATAATGGTCTCAACCGGACTAATCAAGACTCTTTGAATGCCTCCGCGGAGGTAATTTCTGAGCAAGACTACCAAAGAAGCCTTGCAAATCATTGAGAACAAATCTCGGTCCGCCTTTTCAGGCAAAGACATATCGATCTCATCTTGGACCTTCTTCTTCTTCCCCGTGAGTACATCTAGCACCGATGCTAAGATTGACAAACTCACGAGATATTATTCGAGCTTTGGTTCTTGCTAACCAAAGAAAGTGACCTTCACTCGAGACACCAACACATGGTGAAGTGAAGAAAGTCGAGAGTTGTGTTACTTGTGGTGGTCCTCATGCATACTACAATTGTATCGCCACCGATGGTAATCCTTTTGAAGCCAATGCTCTAGCGGTAGTTCACGACAAGGAGGTAATCAATACCGTCCTCAAAATGAACCACACTACCGTGCTAACACTAATCGAGCACCACCGGTTTTAACCGAATCATAACATGCAAAGCGAATCGAACCAACCAAGAATGAACCAAGGTTACCAAAACCAAGGTAATTTCTATCACGCACCAAATCAAGGTTTCCAACATCAAGGAAACCTTAATCAAAACAATTTCAATCGAGGAATCAATTTCATGGGAATATGAATCCTAATCAAGGAAATTTTCAAAACCAAGGCCCTAATCCTAACATTAGAGGCCATAATTTTCCTAATCCACCTCCGCCATTGTTCCAATGGACCATCATCGATGAGCTATTGAAACAATTCATGAAGTCCCAAGATGAAATGAGCAGGTTGTTGGTCGATCGATTGTCGATCTTAAGAAGTCTTTAAATGATCAACCCTCGGGCTCGGGAAAACTTCCGAGCAACACGATCGCTAACCCGAGGCGATGCAAAGCGATCACAACCAGTGGTGTTTCATATGATGGACTGCTATTCCTACTACCTCTTCTTCTTCTCTCCCAAAGGTAGTGGAAAGTGAACCTAGGACACACAATGGACCTTTGACTCCAATGCCTCCTCCACTAGGAGAAATGAGTCAAGTTACCAAGATACAACGGACAAGGTGCATTATTCAAGCCCATGGTACCGACATGTCCCACCTTCTAGTCCAACCTCAAGTTGTCCGAAACCCAAGTCAAATCCGAGTTGTTTTGAACCTCCGGTAGCTCCGTTGAGAATCGAATCAAATATTCTATTCCTTACCCATCACGTTTGAATGAGCAAAAGCTCATGAAAAGCCGGTCATCAAATGGACAAATTTTCCAAATTTTCCAAGAGTTACATTTGACATAAGCTTTATGGATGCTATCATCTTGATGCCCAAGTTTGCATCAACTCTCAAACACATGTTAAGCAATAAGGAAAGATGTTTGAAATGGCAAAAACTCCTCTTAACGAGCTGCTCGTGATTATCCTGAAGAAGCTTCGAAAAGCTTGGTTATCTGGAAATTTCTCTTACCTTGTGTATTTCGAGAATGGTTGAATGTTTTGCCTTAGCCGATCTTGGTGCAAGCATCAATCGATGCCTTATTCAAGATGAAAGAAACTTTCTCTTAGGAACTTACTCCTACATGCGGGACTCTCGAGCTTGCGGATCGTTCCATATCCGTCCTCTTGGCATTGCCGAGGCGTATTTGTAAAGTAGGAAAGTTCCATTTTCGGTGACTTAGTGGTTGTTGATTTTGATGCCGATCATCGGGTTCCTCTCATTGTTGGTCGAGTTCACGAGCAGGGCGTGCTCTCATTGATGTATTTGAGCAAGAAATCACATTACGTGTTGGTAATGAAGTCGTCACCTTTAACCTTGATCAAACTTGAGGTACTCCGCAAACTATGATTACGAATCGGTTAACGAATAGATATCATTGATGTTGCTTCGAAGAGTACTCTCAAGAAGTTCTTGGTTATTCTCATAATTACGTGAGTGGGATCCCACCACATCTTCTCAACCTATCATAGCCATTCTACTCCTTCCTCACTCCGTTTGAGGCGACTTCATCTTAGATGAGATTGAAGCATACTTGGTTAGTGATTACATTCCATGGGAAATTGATCACGCTCCAATTGACATTGAGGGACATACTTCTCATTGAGAAGTTGCTTAATGGTGATCCATCATCAACCCTCACTCTAGTGATTCAATTCGATAAGATTAATCAAAATGAGATAAATACGGAGGAGATATTCTTCTAAAGTTGTTAAATCGGGACACTTCTCCTCCTCTCCTCCCATCAAGCTTCATAACAAGGAAGTCAAGTCGGTTGAGAAAAATGAAGAATTTCTGAAGTCGAACTTAAGGACTTACCTCCTCATCTCGAGTATGCATTTCTTGAAGGTGATGATAAATTACAGTCATTATTGCTAGAGATTTGAGTAAAGATGAAAAAGTCGCTCTCATAAAGATCTTGAAGTCACACAAGCAAGCAATTGCTTGGAAACTCTCCGACATTAAGGGTATCAACCACGAGTTTTGTACTCACAAAATCTTGATGGAGGATGACTTCAAACAAGCAGTTCAACATCGAGAGAGAGTGAATCAAAAATCCATGATGTTATCAAGCGAGGAGGTTATCAAACTTCTTGATGCAAGATTGATTTACCCGATCTCGAGATAGTCCTTGGGTTAGCCCAATTCATTGTGTTCGAAAAAGGGTGGCATAGCTGTTGTCACAAATGAAGATAACGAGTTAATTCCAACTTTGATTGGTTACGGATGGCGTGTGTGTATTGACTATCGTAAGTTGAATGACGCCACTCGTAAAGACCATTTTCCTCTACCCTTCATGGACCAAATGCTTGAGAGATTAGCGGAAATGAATACTATTGTTTCCTTGATGGTTTCTCGGGTTACTTCGATTCCCATTGATCCACGGGATCAAGAAGACCACATTCACCGCCCATACGGAACTTTTGCCTACAAGCGTATGCCTTTTGGCTTATGTAGCGCTCACGCACGTTCCAACGATGTATGATGGCCATTTTCCACGACATGATCGGAAACAATGGAGGTGTTTATGGATGACTTCTCGGTCATTGGGGATTCGTTTCAAACATGTCTCTCCCATTTAGATAAAATGCTTCAAAGGTGTGAAGACACAATCTATGTCTAAATTGGGAGAAGAGCCACTTTATGGTCAAAGAAGGCATAGTCCTTGGCCATAAGATTTCAAAAAGCGGGATTGAGGTAGATAGAGCAAAAGTCGATGTTATTGCTAAATTACCTCATCCTACTACCGTCAAAGGTATTAGGAGTTTTTAGGTCATGCCGGTTTCTATCGTGGATTCATACAAGATTTTTCTAAAATCGCCTGGCCTATGACCCATCTTCTTGAAAAGATGCTCCTTTTATCTTCTCACCGAGTGCATAGAAGCATTTGAAACATTAAAGAAAAAGCTTCTTGAAGCACCCATTCTCGTTGCTCGGTAGGATTTACCCTTTGAGCTCATGTGCGATGCAAGTGATTTTGCTATCGGTGCGGTCTTAGGGCAACGAAGAAACAAGCATTTTCGGCCTATCCACTACATGAGTAAAACTATGATGAAGCTCAAACTCATTACACCACCACGGAAAAAGAGCTATTAGCCGTGGTGTATGCGTTTGAGAAGTTTCGACCGTACTTAATCTTGACCAAATGCGTGGTGTATACGGATCACTCGGCTCTCAAATATCTCTTTGCAAAACAAGATGCAAAGCCGAGATTGCTCGTTGGATTCTCCTCCGCAAGAATTTGATATCATTATCGTGATAAAAAGGAGGAGAATCTAGTGGCGATCATCTGTCGATTAGAAAACCCTCACCAAGATGTTTTCGAAAAAAAGGAAATAAATGAAACATTTCCTCTCGAAACACTCAATGCGGTTTCTTTTAGTGGAAATTCTACTACCCATGGTTTCTTGACTTGCAAATTACCATGCGGGTAACTTCATTGTGAAAGGGATGTCGACCCAGCGGAAGAACAAATTCTTCAAGATGTTAAACATTACTTACGGGACGACCCTACTTATTCAAAATACGTGCGGATCAAGTCATCCGAAGGTGTGTTTATGGACATGAAGCTATTGACATTCTCGCGACTTGCCATCTTTGGACCAGGGGGCCATCATAGTCAAACTACACCGCCAAAAGGTGTTTGATTCGGGTTTTATTGGCCCACAATCTATAAGGATGCCCACGAATTTGTCAAAGCACATGACTTGTCAGCGTCACGGAAATATATCTCAAAGAAATGAAATGCCGCAAAATGCCATTCAAGTTTGTGAGATATTTGACATATGGGGTATTGACTTTATGGGGCCATTTACATCTTCTCGGGTAACAAATACATACTCGTGGTGTTGACTATTTGTCAAAATGGGTTGAAGCAAAAGCTCTACCTACCAATGATGCCAAGGTTGTTGTGAAGTTTTAAAATCTCTTTTGCGGGTTTGGAACTCCATGAGCTATTATCGATGATCGTGGTACACATTTACGCAATGACCAATTTGAAAGAGTCATGCAAAAGTATGGTGTTACCACCGTCTCTCTGCATACCATCCCCGAACAAGTGGGCGGTGGAAGTTTCCAACCGTGGTATTAAAGAATTCTTGAAAGGACGATGGCGAAAATCGTGCATCTGGTGGGATAAAGCTGGATGGCCTCTCTGGGCCTTCCGTATAGCTTACAAAACACCCATTGGGTGTACTCCATCCTAAGCTAGTGTGCGGAAAGGTATGTCATCTTCCGATTGAGTTAGAGCACAAGGCATCTTGGGCCTTGAAGCATGCAAATTCGATATTCGAGACGGTGGTGATCACGAAAAAGTTCAAATGAATGAATTAAATGAACTCCGTGATCAAGCATCACGAGAACTCTTTGATCTACAAGCAAAAGACAAAGAAGATTCATGACTCTAAAATCATGAACCGCGTTTTCAACGCGGTGATCGAGTCCTTCTTTTCAATTCAAGATTGAAGATTTTCTGGGAAAGCTTAAGTCCCGTTAGTGCGGTCCATTTACCATCACTAAGGTTTATCCTTATGGTACCATTGAGTTATCTCAACTGATGGTCCTAATTTTAAAGTGAATGGTCATCGGTGAAGCATTATTTTGGAAGGACATTCCCCACATGATTGTCCGGATCTACAAACTTTCCCCATGAACCAATGAATGCGGGGATCGAGTCAAGCTAGTGACTCGGTAATCAAAACATTAGCACACACCATATGGGTTTTCACCCATATTTCGACTTCTTTCTATTTTCTACCACCCTAGTGTGGGGAGTTGCCCATTGTTGTATATAAGTTAACAAAAAAAAAAAAAAAAAAAAAAAAATCTTTCAAAATAATGGCGTAGTATTTCCTTTTACGTTCTCGGTTTCGGCATAACCGCGGTACTTTGAATATTGAGGGCAATATTCATTTCTAAGTGTGGAAATTCTCACGAATTTTATCATGTATTATCCACCCAATTCCCCGTTTTGGCCAAAAAAATTTTTTGGAGTAAGTGTTTTCACTTACTCGGCAAATGGTGTCGATCCGCCATGTCTAACAAACAAAAGTTGGCTAATCCGAGACAAGCGGCTCTTGGTAAAGATTTCTCAAATCCGTTTATGGCTTGCAATTTGCCCAAATTGTATGGTATTCAACTCACCATATCCTAAAAGTGAAGAGTTGGCTAGCCCGCAAGGTTATGGCTTGTGGTAAAAGCGATGAAAAATCCATAATTGGTAATCGGCTCACCAAAGATAATTACGATAATTTATCTAAGAGTTGGCTAGTCGAGCAAGCGGCTCGATAAAGACAAATCAAATCCGTTTCTGAGTTATGATTTGCTCAAAATCATTTAGTTATCGTTGTACCAAGGTTCTTACTTGAACCAAAACAATTGGCTACACGAGTGATGGCTTTTGGTAAAGTTTTAAAATCCATTAAAGTTCTAAATCATTGCTAGGGACTAGCAATATCTTAGTGTGGGGATTGATGAGTGTCTAAATACTCATCATTTTGTCTGATCTAAGCGCAAAATCATCCGAAAACACTCAAAAGCATCAAAATGATGAAAATATCACAAACAAGTGTTTTATGTGTTTTAAATGCAAAAATATCAAAATCGGATGAAAAATGATTCAAGTTTGCAAAATTGGCGGTTTAGTCCCCAAGTTTAAAAGTTGTCAAATCTAGTCCACGGAATCCAAAATGTGAGTTTTATCATTTAAGGTCCTGAAATATTCTAAATTGTCAAAAATGGTCCTTGAATGATTCTTTGGTCAAATAAGCGAGAAAAGGTCCTAAGCTTTGAAAAATGTCAAAATTGGTCCTCGGATATTTTAAAATGGGATTTTATGCAAAAGGGTCCTTGTACTATCAAAGTTTGTCAAGTTTGGTCTTTGTGATAAGTTTGGAAAAGTGTCATGTTCGATCCCTCAAGTTTGGAGAATTGTATCAATCATCTATAGTAATTTAGTTAAGTTAGCTGTTTTAATCAATTTCAAATTTCCAGCTGTATTTTAAGTCTTTCCAGACTTTGTTTAAATTATTAAAGTGTATTTGAATCTTTCCAACTCTTAATTTCAAGTTTATTACGTTCAAAAATCTCACATGCCAGCCATTCATTGTTAGCCATATCACAAAGCCAGCCACCTGTGAATGGCCAACCGTAATAAACTTAAAACCGCCGTAAACCAATACAATGAAGATCGTAGAATATAATGAATTCTCGGTCGTTAAGTCCCACTGAGACTCAATGGTGGCCAAAACTAATTCAGATGATAGAATGATCACTAAGGATAGTGATCATGAGGATTTTGATGGATAATTAAAGATGTAAAGAAATGTACTATCGACTACAATAAGCAAGCTCAGTTAGAATCAGCAGATTCAAGCAGAATCTAAAATTCTAAATCGCAGAAATGAAATAGAAATTAACAACAACAAACAAATCGGCGTAATCTAAACTTCTACATCGCAGAATCAAAAATCAATTCAAAGAACTTCAAACAGATTAGCGTACATATCACAGAAACCAAAATATCGAATCAAGAATCAAGAATAACATTTCAAGAGATTCAAATGTAATTCAAATATAATCACGGATAAGTTGACTAATGTGAACTTTAAATCAAATCTACTTACCGATTATGTTATACTAAGCTAGATAGAGATGAAATTAGACTAAAGTAACAAGTTTTAAGCTACTGTGATGAGATTGACAAACTAAAACTTTAACAGTTAACAACTAAGTGAGATTAAAGAGATTTTTGACTTTTTTAACAAATAACCATTGGTTTTCTCTGTTGAACTGAGATATTGGGTACTAAGGTGACATAGAACAACCAAGAACAAAAGCTCTGACACAGTAAATCAAGTTAAACCAAACACCTTTTTAAGACTATTAAGAAGCTTTTCAAAGCTTAACAAAGATTAAGACTATGAACTTGATTAAGCTTATAATAACATGTAATAAGACCGAATAAAATCAATAACAAAGAATAACAACATACAACTCAAGAATGATCTATGTGCTATTATAATCACAAATGAGATTTTTATAAACTACAAATTTAAAAGAACAACAAACCGATTTTAATGCTTAAATACACTTAACTCTAACTAATGAACACTAAGAAATGTAAATTACAACTACTAAACAACTAAAGCAAAGAAATGCAAAATGAACAAAAGGCTTACAAAAGCTATCCAACCGAAATCACGTAACTAGGAACCAAGAACACTCCTATAGGCTTACCACTAAGCCACTAACCCAAGGCCATCCAAAATTCACCCCGCCCACTGTGAACACCATTTTCATGGGATTTTGAATTTTCAACTATTTATGAGTATTTTGTGATTTTTCTGCTTTTGATTCTAAACTGTTTTTAATGTTTCTAAAAGCTTGAATAAGCTTTATAGAGCTATATGTACTATATCACCATAATAACACCTAACAACATCATTTGAATCATATGAGATTTTTGAACCCTAAATTTGCATAAACTTTAAATAGAACTTGATATCAAATTAAGGATTGGAAAAGATTCAAATACACTTTAATAATTTAAACAAAGCATCGGAAAGACTTAAAATACATCGAAATTTGAAATTGATTAAACGGCTAACTTTAACTAAATTACTATAGATAGATTGATACAATGCATCTTTTCCTTCTTTTATGACTCCTTGTCGACCTCTCAAGGCATCCCACTCAATCGAGCCATTGAATCATCAAAATTATCATATCCGTCCATTTGGATTTTTGGTGCCAATTTCTTCTTGAGCGTGTTTCAATCAATAAATGGAGTTTGGAAGATGGGAGGTGAGGGGACAAGGTAAGTGGGGGTAGGATAGGATCGTGGATTGGAAAAATTGCAATACCACCGGTTTTGGCGTGTTTTCATGAGGAGACAAACAAAGGCTCGGTTTGACTTCTTTGACCGGTATTAGTTATACTAATGGGGTTCACAATTGGTATCAAGTAGGGCCAAATGGATATTGGCCTGCTCAAGGGTCAAGAGCTCATGGTCAAGTGGCTCAAGGGTCATGGTCATGCTTGGGTTGGGCTTGGATAATGCATTTGGGTCAGCCGGTGTTGGATTGGATTTTTGGGTTTGGATATTAAAAAGGTGTCCGTTTGGTATATGTTAACACAAGGACCAATTTTGCAAATTCTCCAAACTTGAGGGACTAAACATGACACTTTTCCAAACTTATCACAAGGACCAAACTTGACAAACTTTGATAGTACAAGGACCCTTTTTGCATAAAATCCCATTTTAAAATATCCGAGGACCAATTTTGACATTTTTCAAAGCTTAGGGACCTTTTCTGCCATTTGACCAAAGAATCATTCAAGGACCATTTTTGACAATTTAGAATATTTCAGGGACCTTAAATGATAAAACTCCACATTTTTGGATTCCAGGACTAGATTTGACAACTTTTTAAATTTGGGGGACTAAAACTGCCAATTTTGCAAACTTGAATCATTTTTCATCTGATTTTGATATTTTTGCATTTAAAACACATAAAACACTTGTTTGTGATATTTTCATCATTTTGATGCGTTTTTGAGTGTTTTCAGATGATTTTGCAGTTTAGATTGTACAAAAATGATGAGTATTTAGACACTCATCAATCCCCACACTAAGATATTGCTAGTCCCTAGCAATGATTTAGAACTTTAATGGATTTTAAAACTCTTTACCAAAAGCCATCACTCGAGTAGCCAATTGTTTTGGTTCAAGTAAGAACCTTAGTACAACGATAACCAAATGATTTTGAGCAAATCATAACTCAGAACGGATTTGATTTGTCTTTACCGTGCCGCTTGCTCGGACTAGCCAACTCTTAGATAAATTATCGTAATTATCTTGATGAGCCGATTACCAATTATGGATTTTCCATCGCTTTACCACAAGCCATAACCTTGCGGGCTAGCCAACTCTTCACTTTTTAGGATATGGTGAGTTGAATACCATACAATTTTGGGCAAATTGCAAGCCATAAACGGATTTGAGAAATCTTTACCAAGAGCCGCTTGCTCTCGGATTAGCCAATCCTTTTGTTTGTTAGACATGGCGGATCGACATTATTTGCCGAGTAAGTGAAAACACTTACTCCAAAAAAAAATTTTGGCCAAAACGGGGAATGGGTGGATAATACATGATAAAATTGTGAGAATTCCCACACTTAGAAATGAATATTGCCTCAATATTCAAAGTACCGGTGGTTATGCCGAAACCGAGAACGAAAAGGGAAATACTACGCCATTATTTTGAAAGATTTTTTTTTTTTTTTTTTTTTTAACTTATATACAACAATGGGCAACTCCCCACACTAGGGTGGTAGAAAATAGAAAGAAGTCGAAATATGGGTGAAACCCATATGGTGTGTGCTAATGTTTTTGATTACCGAGTCACTAGCTTGACTCGATCCCGCATTCATTGGTTCATGGGAAAGTTTGTAGATCCGGACAATCACAGGGGGAATGTCCTCTCCAAAATAATGCTTCACTCGATGACCATTCACTTTAAAATTAGGACCATCAGGTTGAGATAACTCAATGGTACCATAAGGATAAACCTTAGTGATGGTAAATGGACCAGACCAACGGGACTTAAGCTTTCCCGAGAAAATCTTCAATCTTGAATTGAAAAGAAGGACTCGATCACCAGCGTTGAAAACGCGGTTCATGATTTTAGAGTCATGAATCTTCTTTGTCTTTTGCTTGTAGATCAAAGAGTTCTCGTATGCTTGATCACGGAGTTCATTTAATTCATTCATTTGAACTTTTCTGTGATCACCACCGTCTCGAATATCGAATTTGCATGCTTCAAGGCCCAAGATGCCTTGTGCTCTAACTCAATCGGAAGATGACATGCCTTCCGCACACTAGCTTGTATGGAGTACACCCAATGGGTGTTTTGTAAGCTATACGGAAGGCCCAGAGGGTCATCCAGCTTTATCCGACCAGATGCACGATTTTCGCCATCGTCCTTTCAAGAATTCTTTAATACCACGGTTGGAAACTTCCACCGCCCACTTGTTTGGGGATGGTATGCAGAGAGACGCTGGTAACACCATACTTTTGCATGACTCTTTCAAATTGGTCATTGCAGAAATGTGTACCACGATCATCGATAATAGCTCATGGAGTTCCAAACCCGCAAAAGAGATTTAAAACTTCACAACAACTCGGCATCATTGGTAGGTAGAGCTTTTGCTTCAACCCATTTTGACAAATAGTCAATACCACGAGTATGTATTTGTTACCTCGAGAAGACTAAATGGCCCCATAAAGTCAATACCCATATGTCAAATATCTCACAAACTTGAATGGCATTTTATGCGCATTTCATTTCTTTGAGATATATTTCCGTGACGCTGACAAGCGCCAAGCTTTGACAAATTCAAGGGCATCCTTATAGATTGTGGGCCAATAAAACCCGAATCAAACACCTTTTGGCGGTGTAGTTTGACTATGATGGCCCCGTGGTCCAAAGATGGCAAGTCGTGAGAATGTCAATAGCTTCCTCGTCCATAAACACACCTTCTGATGACTTGATCCGCACAGTATTTTGAATAAGTAGGGTCGCCCCGTAAGTAATGTTTAACATCTTTGAAGAATTTGTTCTTCGCTGGGTCGACATCCTTTCATTAATGAAGTTACCCGCATGGTAATTTGCGAAGTCAAGAAACCATGGGTAGTAGAATTTCCACGAAAAGAAACCGCATTGAGTGTTTCGAGAGAAATGTTTCATTTATTTCCTTTTTCTCGAAAACATCTTGGTGAGGGTTTTCTAATCGACAGATGATCGCCAGCTAGATTCTCGCCTCCTTTTTATCACGATAATGATATCAAATTCTTGCGGTGAGGAGAATCCAACGAGCAATCTCGGTTTTGCATCTTGTTTTGCAAAGAGATATTTGAGAGCCGAGTGATCCGTATACACCACGATTTGGTCAAGATTAAGTACGGTTAAACTTCTCAAACGCATACACCACGGCTAATAGCTCTTTTTCCGTGGTGGTGTAATGAGTTTGAGCTTCACCATAGTTTTACTTATGTAGTGGATAGGTCGAAATGCTTGTTTCTTCGCTGCCCTAAGACCGCACCGATAGCAAAATCACTTGCATCGCACATGAGCTCAAAGGGTAAATCCCAATGGAGCAACGAGAATGGGTGCTTCAAGAAGCTTTTTCTTCAATGTTTCAAAAGCTTCTATGCACTCGTGTGAGAAGATAAAGGAACATCTTTCTCAAGAAGATGGGTCATAGGTCAGCGATTTTAGAAAAATCTTGTATGAATCTACGATAGAAACCGCATGACCTAAAAACTCCTAATACCTTGACGGTAGTAGGATGAGGTAATTTAGCAATAACATCGACTTTTGCTCTATCTACCTCAATCCCGTTTTTTGAAATCTTATGGCCAAGGACTATGCCTTCTTTGACCATAAAGTGGCTCTTCTCCCAATTTAGACATAGATTGGTGTCTTCACACCTTTGAAGCATTTTATCTAAATGGGAGAGACATGTTTGAAACGAATCCCCAATGACCGAGAAGTCATCCATAAACACCTCCATTGTTTCCCCGATCATGTCGTGGAAAATGGCCATAATACATCGTTGGAACGTGCGTGAGCGTTACATAAGCCAAAAGGCATACGCTTGTAGGCAAAAGTTCCGTATGGGCAGTGAATGTGGTCTCTTTGATCCCGTGGATCAATGGGAATCAGTAACCCGAGAAACCATCAAGGAAACAATAGTATTCATTTCCGCTAATCTCTCAAGCATTTGGTCCATGAAGGGTAGAGGAAATGGTCTTTACGAGTGGCGCCATTCAACTTACGATAGTCAATACACACACGCCATCCCGTAACCAATCGAGTTGGAATTAACTCGTTATCTTCATTTGTGACAACAGCTTATGCCACCCTTTTCGAACACAATGAATTGGGCTAACCCAAGGACTATCTCGAGATCGGGTAAATCAATCCCGCATCAAGAAGTTTGATAACCTCCTGCTTGATAACATCATGGATTTTGGATTCACTCTTCTCGATGTTGAACTGCTGGTTTGAAGTCATCCTCCATCAAGATTTTGTGAGTACAAAACTCAGGGTTGATACTCTTAATGTCGGAGAGTTTCCAAGCAATTGCTTGCTTGTGTGACTTCAAGATCTTTATGAGAGCAGCTTTTTCATCTTTACTCAAATCTCTAGCAATAATGACTGGTAATTTATCATCACCTTCAAGAAATGCATACTCGAGATGAGGAGGTAAGTCCTTAAGTTCGACTTCAGGAAATTCTTCATTTTTCTCAACAGACTTGACTTCCTTGTTATGAAGCTTGATGGGAGGGAGAGGAGGAGAAGTGTCCTGATTTAACAACTTCTTTAGAAGAATATCTCCCTCCAGATTAATCTTATTTTGATTAATCTTATCAGGAATTGAATCACTAGAGTGAGGGGTTGATGATGGATCACCATTAAGCAACTTCTCAATGAGAAGTATGTCCCCCTCAATGTCAATTGGAGCGTGATCAATTTCCCATGGAACAGAATCACTAGCCAAGTATGCTTCAATCTCATCTAAGATGAAGTCGCCTCAAACGGAGTGAGGAAGGAGTAGAATTGGCTATGATAGGTTGAGAAGATGTGGTGATCCCACTCACGTAATTATGAGAATAACCAAGAACTTCGAGAGTACTCTTCGAAGCAACATCAATGATATCTATTCGGTTAACCGATCTGTAATCATAGTTTGCGGAGTACCTCAAGTTTGATCAAGGTTAAAGGTGACACTTCATTACCAACACGTAATGTGATTTCTTGCTCAAATACATCAATGAGAGCACGCCCGCTCGTGAATCCTCGACCAACAATGAGAGGAACCCGATGATCGACATCAAAATCAACAACCACAAAGTCACCGAAAATGGAACTTTCCTATTACAAAATACGCCCTCGGCAATGCCAAGAGGACGGATATGGAACGATCCGCAAGCTCGAGAGTCATGCATGTAGGAGTAAGTTCCTAAGAGAAAGTTTCTTCCATATCGAATAAGGCATCGATTGATGCTTGCACCAAGATCGGCTAAGGCAAAGCATTCAACCATTCCCGGAAATACACAAGGTAAGAGAAATTTCCCAGATCACCAAGCTTTTCGAAGCTTCTTCAGATAATCACGAGCGCTCGTTAAGAGGAGTTTTGCCATTTCAAACAATTTTTCCTTATTGCTTAACATGTGTTTGAGAGTTGATGCAAACTTGGGCATCAAGATGATAGCATCCGCAGCTTATGTCAAAATGTAACTCTTGGAAAATTTGAAAATTTGTCCATTTGATGACCGGCTTTTTCATGAGCTTTGGTCATTCAAACGTGATGGGTAAGGAATAGAAGATTTGGATTGATTCTCAACGGAGCTACCGGAGGTTCAAAACAACTCCTGGATTTGACTTGGGTTTCGGACAACTTGAGGTTGACTACCGAAGGTGGGACGTGTGCGTACTGTGGGCTTGAATAATGCACCTTGTCCGTTGTATCTTGGTAACTTGACTCATTTCTCCTAGTGGAGGAGGCATTGGAGTCAAAGGTCCATTGTGTGTCCTAGGTTCACTTTCCACCCTTTGGGAGAGAAGAAGAAGATGTAGTAGGAATAGCAGTCCATCATATGAAACACCACTTCGGTTGTGATCGCTTTGCATCGCCCCGGTTAGCGATCGTGTTGCTCGGAAGTTTTCCGAGCCCGAGGGTTGATCATTTAAAGACTTCTTAAGATCGCAATCTAATCGACCAACAACCTGCTCATTTCATCTTGAGACTTCATGAATTGTTTCAATAGCTCATCGATGATGGTCCAGCTTGGAACAATGGCGGAGGTGGATTAGGAAAATTCGCCTCTAATGTTAGGATTAGGGCCTTGGTTTTGAAAATTTCCTTGATTAGGATTCATATTCCCATGAAATTGATTCCTCGATTGAAATTGTTTTGATTAAGGTTTCCTTGATGTTGGAAACCTTGATTTGGTGCAGTGATAGAAATTACCTTGGTTTTGGTAACCTTGGTTCATTCTTGGTTGGTTCTCGATTCCGGTTTTGCATGTTATGATTCGTTAAAACCGGTGGTGCTCGATTAGTGTTAGCACGGTAGTGTGGTTCATTTTGAGGACGGTATTGATTACCTCCTTGTCGTGAACTACCGGCTAGAGCATTGGCTTCAAAAGGATTACCATCGGTGGCGTGACAATTGTAGTATGCATGAGGACCACCACAAGTAACACAACTCTCGACTTTCTTCACTTCACCATGTGTTGGTGTCCGAGTGAAGGTCACTTTCTTTGGTTAGCAAGAACCAAAGCTCGAACAATATCTCGTGAGTTTGTCAATCTTAGCATCGGTGCTAGATGTACTCACGGGGATGAAGAAGAAGGGTCCAAGATGAGATCGATATGTCTTTGCCCGGAAAGGGCGGACCCGAGATTTGTTCTCAATGATTTGCAAGGCTTCTTTGGTAGTCTTGCTCAGAAATTACCTCCATGAGGCATTCAAAGAGTCTTGATTAGTCCGGTTGAGACCATTATAGAAAGTATCCATTTGCATTAACTCGGTAAAATCGTGATGCGGACACTCATGGTTAACTCTTTGTAACGATCCCATGCCTCCCGAATGATTCATCAAATCTCCGAGAAAATTTCATTATCTCATTCTTAAGACTTGTGGTTCGGGATGGAGGATAGAACTCATAACAATTTGGTGACTAGATCTTCCCATGTCTCAATGGAACGAGGGGTTGTTTCTCGCCAATTCCGGCTTGTCCTCTAGAGAAAATGGGAATGTAAGAAGCTTGATAGCTTCATGGGACATTCTTGTATTTGATGGTAGATGCAATCTTGTTAAACCATCGAATGTGTGCATGAGGATCATCCCGCCAAAACCATAGAATTGGCTTTGGGTTACTAGATTAAGCAACCCGGTTTTGAGCTCAAGGTGTCACCACGATGGTCGGGACAACAATAGCATCTCCGTAACCCTCGATGGGTGCTTGGAGAAGCTCATTCATGGGCTTATCTTCCGCCATTACGACGGGGGTGGTGGTGGTAGACGCCTCACCACGGTGAAGGAGCGAACGCCCTCACGCTCACGAGGAATGTTTCCAAGCTCGTAAAGTGGACTTGTAGAACTGAAGAACGAGTGTGCATGCACTAAGTATAAAAATCAATTTTCAAAACAAATGCGAGGCAAAACGACAAGTGAACTTAACCAATAATCACAAATGAAATGGCTTTGAAAAAGGTACACCAAATCACAAGGACACAATGGCAAGTTTTAAATCGATGTTCGGAACTTATTATGGTCACACCCCGAGTTAGTAGGTGTAATGCCTTGATTTGCGGTGGTTGATTTTATGTATATATTAAGTACCACCGAAAAGACGAGGTATAGATTTGTGCCGATGGGTTGAAAACTTTGGACAATATTTTTGGATCGTCCTCGCTTAACCAAATCGCATCGCTTTTAAGAATCACCTTAAAGACAATACAAGATAGAAAACGTTACGATAGTTTTGTTGTTTTATATTTTTTGGTGTTTTTAACACTTTAGAAAAGTGCTAATGAACTTTTGATTTTCTTATAACTTTACAAAAACTTTTTACAAAAGATGGGGTATGTGCAAGAATGGGTCTCAAAAAGGTTTAACACACGCTAAAGCTCCCCGCAAATAAGCGCTAAAATTTGATTGGTGCCAAAACAATCAAGCTATATCACACAAGCTAGCCACTTGTGAATGGCTAACCGTAATAAACTTAAACCGCTCGTAAACCAATACAATGAAGATCGAGAATATAATGAATTCTCGGTCGTTAAGTCCCACTTGAGACTCAATGGTGCGCCAAAACTAATTCAGATGATAGAATGATCACTAAGGATAGTGATCAGTGAGGATTTTGATGGATAATTTAAGTCGAGACAACTTAAGCACACCGAAATAAGCTAAAGAATGTAAAGAAATGACTATTAGACTACAATAAGCGCTTCAAATAGAATCACAGATTCAAAGAATCTAAAATTCTAAATCGCAGAAATGAAATAGAAATTAACAACAACAAACAAATCGGCAGAATCTAAACTTCTACATCGCAGAATCAAAATCAATTCAAAGAACTTCAAACAGATTAGCGTAGCATATCAATAGAAACCAAAATACTCGAATCGGCAGAATCAAAGAAATAACAATGTACTCCAAGTGTTTTGATCTTTTCAATTCGGGTCAAATTAGTGTTATAGTAATAAAACTCAAGTGCGGGATGTGCCTATAAATCCCTATCATTTTGATGTTACCGTAGAGGATGGAAGAGTAAAAGTATATGAAAAAAAAATCGAAAAAAATAGAAAAGAGAAAAGAAAAAATAGAGTGTAAAAAAATACGGCTACCATCCTACATCTATCCTTTAAATTTATGTTTGTTTGTTTCAGTTATCTAGAGTTTAGAGTGTCGAGTCTTGGCTTAGCAACGCCATTCTTCGTATGCTTGTAACATAAAGATTTTTGACTTGCCACCACTAAATAGCCTATCCCACCAAACCCTTGTTTCCTACCGTAAGCCTAACATTACAACCCTTTAAAAGACCTCTTTGATAGTCTTTCCTAGGTGCTTACGCCAAAGCGATGGAGGTTTGATCTATTCTCAAGCCTATGGTAATCTATGTACTAGGACCGGTTAATGAGTGTTTATCTTCCATTTCCAACTTGTTATATTTCATATACACCGAGAGATGTGAGTATCCAAACACCCCATGTAAGGTGCTAGTATATAATTTCCGTGCTTGTTATGACTTTTATGGGGCTTATATGTGTTGTGGATTGTTTTAAACCAATGCTTCATGACCCCTAACTTATAAATTAATTGGCTAAAAGCACATTTGCTTGAGGACAAGCAAATACCAAGTGTAAAGATATTTGATAAGGATTTAAAAGGTACCATTTTGAGGGCTCGTTTAAGCCCTTATTTGATCACTTTTGTATCCGTTAATACTTAATATCGTTCCTTTTCACTTTTTAGGTCTCATGAAGACAAATTGCTGGAATGGCACTTATTTGGACGAAAAGGCGCGGATATACGAAGAAAATGGCCAAATTCAAGAATCGAGTCACTCAAGTCGCTAAAATAAAAGGGACGGCGTCGGTGTTATCTGCGACGCCGTCGAGCACTTTTGTGACTACCAAGAGCCAAATTGCTTATTTTCAAGTGACGGTGTCGCTTTAAAAGAGTAGGTCGTCGCAACTCGCACGGCCTAGATTTGATCCGCACGGCGCCGAGACCGAAGGGACGGCCACAAGCATAAGGTGACGCCGCCGCAAGACTAACGTGGCCAAGATGAAACCCTAATGACGGCGACCCAACGCGCCACAATTCATAAAGTGACGCCGTCACGATTGTAATCTTATATATAGAATCCGAATTTTTTAGTTTTCGTGTGTAGTCTTTGGAGTAAAACCTAAACCGAACCAAGGCTGTCTTGTACAAGATTTTAGGGTTCCAAACCCTATCTTACATCAAGATAAGTGTTTTACTTCATTAATTCAATTATGTCTTCAATTACTTGTGTGTATGCTTGCATGTTCTCCATGTCCGGATAATTTACTTGTGTGTTTGCTTAGGGAATATGAAACTTAACTATTGAATATTGATTGGTTGTCTCTTATCTTAAATGTTAATGATCTAGTAATGTGATAGGTCATTCGTTGTGTGGTTAATGCTTGATTAATCTTTGTGAACCTTAAACTATAACACCTAGAGTAGTTGTAGGCTAAACCATCCAAAGAGTACCTTAGAGTTAGAGTTTATAAATCCTAGAGATTTTGTAGACAAGACCCTTTGGTAGTTTCAAAGAGTTAGGGATAAACTCATACCCTACGACTTTAGACACACAACGCGATTAAGAATAAGGACGTGACAATTCAACCATCAATAGGAGATAACTAAGGAGTAATAAAACCTAAGTAAACACATCTTTAAACCATCATACGAGCAAACAATAATTAGACATAGACTACATACACCTTAGATTAGATAATTAGATAATTAGAGTAATCGGTAGAAATACCAACCCCCAAATCCAAACCCCGAGATTCGTACCTTTCCTTTTCTTAAAAATATAAAAAGATAAAAAATAATCTTCCTCAACCCCAACCTTAGCGTAGTAACTTCTCACTAGCATTCCTATTCCCCTAGAGAACGATATCAATACCCGTGGCTTACCCTAATATTACACTACAACGATTAGGTTCACTGCCTAGGGTGTTATAAAACTTGCTCGAAGAAAAGGAAGTTCCTTTGACCCCGAACGACGCGTGTAGCGTTATCATGTAGGGATATTGATAAGGATTTAAAACGTACACTTTTAAGGGGTCATTTAAGCCCTTAATCGCCCACTTTTATATCTGTTACTGCTTAATTTCGTTCCTTTTCACTTTTTAGGTCTCTTGGAAGCAAAATGCTGAAATGATACATTTTTGGACGAAAAGGAGGAATATGCGAAGAAAATGGCTAAGTCAAGATCAAGACAATCAAGTCATTGAATAACACCGACGCGCCCCAAACAGAGGGCTTACGCCGTCCCTATTTTGTGACGACTCAGAGCGAAATTGCTATTTTACACCGACGCGCAAGCTTTGAAGAGTAAGGCGCCACGAAGACTTTTCTTCTTAGACGGCCTAGATCCGCACTCGCACGACGCCACCTTGAAGATGACGGCATCACAACCACAACGTGACGCCGTCCCAAATGATGACTTGGCCAAGACGAAACCCTAATGGCGGCGATCAGACGGCGTCCCACCTATAAGGTGACGTCGTCGCAGTTGTAAAAATATATATAGAAATCGAATTTTCAGACTTTAAAGAGGAGAGACTTGTGGAGTAAAAACCTAAAATGATTGTAGTCCGGTTGGACAGTATTTTAGGGTTCTCATACCCTATTTTACATCGAGATAAGTTATTTATTCCCTTGATTTCATTATGTGTTCGATTGAATGTGTGTATGCCTGCATTTTTAACATGTCCGGCTAATTTACTTGTGTGTTTGCTTAGATCTATGAAACCTAGTTATTAAATAATGATTGGTTGTCTCTTATCTTAATTGTAATTGGCTTAGGAGTGCATGAAGCCATCGTTGTGTTTTTAATGCTTGAGTAATCTTTGTTGAACATTAGTTTATAATTACTAGTGGAATTGTAGGCTAAACATCCAAAGAAAACCTTAGTGTTAAGTTTATGAATCTTAGAGACTTCGTAGTCATTAACCTTAAGGTAGTCTCAAAGAGTTAGGGATAAAAGCACACCCTACGACCTTAGAAAACACAACGCGTTAAAAATAAGGACGTGACAATTCAACCACCAATAAAAGATAACTAGGGAGTAATAGTATCTAGGTAGACACATCTTTAATCATCATACGAGCACACTTCAATAGACATAGTCTACCCCTTAGTTTAAATAATTAGATAAGTAGTGTAATCGGTAGAAGTACCAAACCCCCAAATCCGAACCCCGAGATTTTACCTTTAGTTTCTAAAAAAATATAAAAAGATAAAAAATAATCTTCCTCAACCTCAAACCTTAGCGTAGTAATTTCTCACTGGCATTCCTATTCCCCTAGAGAACGATATCAATACCCGAGGCTTACCCAATATCACACTACAACGATTAGGTTCACTGCCTAGGGTGTTGAAAAACTTGCTGGACGAAAAGAAAGTTTCCTTTGACCCCGGACGCACCTTGTACGCCCATCAGTAACGTTTGCACTAACATAAAAGTTTGGGTTCATTTTTGTCCTTGCCAAAAGTAAAATGACTAAAATGCTCTCATCTTCTTTTTACTTTATTTGACTTTGGGCAAGGATATTTTAGTTATTTCACTTTGGGCAAAGGACAAAAATGCATCCAAAATTTTCTCACAGGGACGTTGCCTGCAATTTCAAAACCATAAGGAGGTTGCCTGCAATTTCGAAATCATAAGGACTAAATCTGCAATTCGGCCAAATCACAAGAGCAATTTTTGCAATTTACTCCCATTTTAATAATCAGTTCATTTGTTTGGTTTCATATATTATAACTATTATGTTTCCGGAAATAAAATCAGGTCATGTGTGACTCGGTGAGTGCTTTGGAATAAACAAGTCCTAACAGGTCTTAACATGTCTGACCTGTTAAGACACGAAACCTGTTAAAGGTCAAACACGAACCTGTTAAGACCAGGTCGTGTCGTGTCGTGTTAACAGGTTTCGTGTCAAAATTCCCAGCCTTAGTTGTAACCTTGGTCTTGCTAGTTTCGACATGATCAGGCAAAGATGGGGGGATTTCAATACCCTTAAGTGGGAAATCCAAAGGCGGGAGACTTGCAGAGCTTCCACCAGTGAAAAAGCTAAAGATACCACGAAGATGAATTGGTTGCAACCGCACTTGAGCTTGCAAACCCGGTCGCTCGACCCTATCAAATATCTCATATCAAGACATTTTAAAACATGTCCTTTTGCTTATAAAGTAGATTATAGATAACTTAAAAACTATAGTTATATTATAAATCGGCTACACATATTGGGGGATAAGTTTCTATTGTTATTATCGACAATAACCGATCAGTAAGCTTAAGACCAATTTGCATTAAGTAATACCATACTACATTCTCGTGTTTGTTTATTGAAAATTATGAAAACAATAATTTCACACTGAATTTAGAGTTCGTATCCTTCTATCAGGAAGTAAAACGTATAGCCTTATAGTCAAGAACTAGTTTACAAATCAATGCAAGATGGTGCATCAGACATCAGTAAAGTTGAATAATTTTTCTACAAAGAGTGAAAGAACTCGCTTACTATTTCATTTTAAGAAAGTTGACATACTCGCAACCAAAATTTGCAAGCTTCAATGTGATGTAGTACTATTTTTACATCTAAACACCAACGATCAATTTATCTTGTATTTCTTGAATACCAAAAGTAAAGTGGTAAAAATCTCGCCCACTCGCATTTCCATAACAATAAATCCTACACATTTAAGCATCACATCCGTAGTCTCAAATATCTAACCTAACCTTAAAAAAAAAACCCTTTTTAGCATAAACTCAAACATTATAATTTTAAAAATGTTTTCATTTTCATGACCCCCCAACACAGACACATATTATGTACAGATCCTAAGAAACATCTAACAACATGCTTAAAGATTTAAAAAAAAAAGAAAAAAAAAAAGGCCATAAGATCCCTGTTTTTTAACAAATCTAAATCTAATGGATTGATTTAAACTGACCTTAAGGGTTCTAATTCTGGAAGCAGCTGCACGATACATGATGAACCAACCCTTGATTATTAATGTTGTATAAATTAGTAATGAAAATACAAAATGGTTATGTCTCTCTCTTTAGAAAAGGAGACTAGACTGGTGGGCGTATTTGGGGGTTTCAGATTCGTGTTAACTCTATTGGCACGTGTGACATTTGGGCTTGGGCTTTCACAAGTTTGATATTGTAATGAGCTCAAGTTTAAGGACTGGGTCTCTTAGTTTATGGACTTGATATCTTCTTGGCCTATATAAGAAATTCCAGGGACATGTTGGTGGCAAAAATATTTGTTGCTGGCCCAGGCGGATGATGGCATTCACGAAGACCAATGATTGAGTCTAGAGGCGGTTCATGAGAAACCGATGGATATTCGCTGCCTATTGTAAATTTTCGTTAAAAATCTTAATTTCTCTGAAATGAACCTGATCTTCAAATTTTGTGTCGTATAAATCAATGTCTTGTTTAGTTAGTTTATTACATGTCTTGTTCATTTTAGTTTTGTTAAGATTTATAATCTGAGTGCTTATTATTAATCTGATACTGCTTATTATAGTTGCAGATTAATGTGTTTGAGCTTATTTGGTGATGGGAAGTTGAGAAGTTGGATATTGAAGTTTTAGGATTTTTGAGGGACTTGAAGTGAAAATGTTTAAAGCTGATTTTATACTTTGGGACATTTTTAGCATGTTGGTAAAGTTGAAGGCCCAAGATAGAAGATTTGTTGCTATATAAAGAGAAAGACAAAGTCTTTCTCATTTATTTTGTGATACGACTCTCTCTCTCTCATAAATCTCTCTCTAAAACTTCTCTCTTGTAAACCCTAGTTTGTGTTCTTGATTCCCTTGATTAAAACACTTGTTTCTGATATTGTTATATTTGATTGAGATCAAATATATTGTTCTTGTTAGTAAGACTGATTGAGAATAGTTTCTGGTGATTGTAAAACTTGGTTTGTGAGTAATAAAAGTGTTTTGTTATCAATTGAATCTGTTTTTCTTCACTTGTAAAAGAATTTGTGCATCTGGTGACTTAAAGTTCCGGGTTCGCTCCTGATTAAGGTTTTTTTTTTTTTTTTTTTTTTTTTTTTTTAGTAAAGTCCAAAATACATCCCCGTGGTTTGCCCATTGTCTCGGTTTACATCCCTAAACTTTTTTGGAACAATTACATCCCTTCGTTAGTAAAGTTGGCACAAAATCATCCCTAAGGACGAATCTTGCAAAGAAGTCCTCGTTAAGTCCCCACGTGCTAGTCACGTGAGGGTATTTTGTCCATTTCTTACTAAGGCCCACGTGTAAAACCCCTACCCCTTTTAATAACGTGATCTTCTTCCCCAAATTCATCTCTAACCTAATTTCAATATCCCCAAATCCTAAAAACACTAACCATTCTAATCCAATTAACCTATCCCTAAAATAAAAAACCCCTAACAATGTCCCACACTATGATTTGCAGATGTGGGTTACCCACCGTTATTCGTACTTCTTGGAGACCAGCAAATCCTGGAAGACGTTTTTTTTTGTTGTCCAAAACCTGTAAGACATCAACTTGGTTGGTTTTATGTGTTCTTTTAATGTTGATTTGTAATTTGAACTTTTTTTTAAGGTACCTAATGATGGGTTTCAAGACTGGGTGGATCCTCCAATGTGTCCAAGATCCGTCATGATTATCCCTGGATTATTAAGAAACATGAATCAGCTTGAAGAATCATCAAGGGAAAATGCACTAAAAGCTAGAAGATACAAGTTCATGTTAGGATTCAGTTGGTTTTTTTTTGTTATGTATTTGATGTTCAAATGAAATCCATTAATGTAATGTGCTTGTTAGTTATGAATGAAATGTCTGGTTTATATGTTAATATGCTGTCATCTTTTTTTTGAATATGTTAACATTGGTTGAAATGCATGAAATGGGTTGAAATTGTTGACTGTAAATGGGTTGAAAATACATCTGCAAACCAAATACCAACACAGATTCAATAATGCATATGTGCAAACAAGACACATGGACAAACCACACATGGACCAAAATACATTTGCAAAAACCATGACTGATTAAAAAATGCAGTCAATGTTTGTTGATGTGGTCTAAAAGAGACTGCATAAAGATAGGGCAATTGGCAGTCATTGTGTTGGTAAAAGATATTGAAATGACTGGACAAGCATTTCCACATGGATAAGCATTTCATCCATGCTACTAAAACATAGATACTAAACCATAGATACTAAACCATACATAGTAAACCAACAAACTTAACCAAGCATACTAAAACAGTTTTCCTTTCCCCTTCCCTTTTGCATCTGTGGGACTTTTGAACTTTTCAGTTGACCCGGTTTAGTCATATTTAACCCATATCTATGGTTTAGTATCTATGTTTTAGTAGCATGGATGAAATGCTTATCTATGGGTTAAATGCCCTCTAATATTTAACCCATAGATAAGCATTTAATGGCTTTGTAACACGTATGAATCATTGATTTGTGTCCTGTCTGGGTATGAATCATTTAAAAACTCACATGTACAAAAAAGTACAATGACTAAACCGGGTCAACTGAAAATTTACTTTGGTATTTTATGTTAAAACACTCTTACATGTTAGCTAATTAGCTTAAGAGTTAGAAGTGATTCATGTATGAACCTACTTTTTTGTATGATGAGACTCCAATTCTAGTGGATATTTTCACATTCATCAAAGAATATATTCTAGTTCTTTCTTTAGATTTTGAAACGCTACATGCTTCTAAAAAAATCCTAATTATCGTCCCAATGCCACATGTAGAGGTGGCAAAACAGGCGGGGCGGACGGGTTTGGGTAACAGGTCCAAATGGGATCGGGTCAAATGGGAAAATTTAAAAATGGGTCAAATGGGTTCGGTCAAAAGCAGACCAGTTAAAAATGTGAATGACAAAAACTTTTGTCCCTAACAAAAATCAGGCACAGTTGAGTGTTGGGTTTTAAATTGCTTATTTTTTTGTTTGATTTTCGATTATTTTTTATAATAACCAGCATCTATAGATGTTACTTTAAGTTTAGTTATATATGCAACATAAAATTTGTAGCATCAAAGTATGAAACTAATTATAGTGACTCATTCCAGTTGGTTTGAACTTTATAAAATATAAGGTTTTGTATTCATATTTATTATACTCTAATAAGTAGTGTATCATATATGAAAATCAGATTTAACGTAAGTAAATTAATATTTAACATAATTGTTTAAAAGTGATTAATTAGATATCAAAGAGTTGATACACGTCGCAAGCATTCAAGAAAGAACAGTGTGTGTGCATGGTGTCACACTGTCACAACTTCAGCTCTAACACATCTATCCACCCACCTTTAAATTTACAACGAGGTCGAAACCTCCCGCCGGGTTGCGGCGGCCTTTCTTAAAAAAAAAATTTGGACTTTGTATCTTGACCCAAGAATGAGGCTACAGACATAATGAAAGTTTACTGTATGGATGAAAGTGTCATTTATTGCATAACAGATTACCAACTACTACATATATATAATTGTTTGAAAGTTTACAATGACATGCGCTTGCATAGGTATATAATCAACGCCAAAAAGTGCATGATGGTTTGGATTCAACTTTCTGCCTGAGTACTCGTGTTAACAGTTAACAGTTAACATGGAAAGCAAACTACGTAGAAATTTTAATCCAATTTTTAACAATAAATGATTTTGAATATTTTGCATGATGTATTTCAACTTTCATGACCTGCAAACAATAAAGATCTCATTTGGTTGAGAAAATGGTCAGCCCAAGATGAATAAGAAATACATATTTAACAGTTAACCACGAACAAAATTGCGTATGCGCAAGTTACATTTTTGGCTAAACATTTCGAAAGTCAAGTCAATGGTTATACATAATTCAGAGGGTCACCATTATAATAATTTTGCTGATAGAAAATGGACGATACATACAATAATTGCATCCTTATATTAACATTTTCCAAATTAAACTATAAATCAAACTAAAAACCACATACATGTGGACTATGATTGTATTGGGTTCCTAAAAACGCACCACATCGAAAGCACTAACAATATACCAACAACAACATCATTAAACCTCAGGAATTGAATGACAGGTAAAAAAAATTGATCGGATTATTGCTTAGTAAGTACCTGCACGTGCAGGCGCTGTTGTTGATGTTCGTGCAGCGCGCATCTGTCAAGGAACCGACTATGCACTTTTTGGTGTTTGCGCACCCGTCATAGCTGGAGCAGTAGTGCGTGCTCGAGACACACCTATGATGACAAATGCATGAAAGGTTTAGCGAGAAGTTGCTCGACAACATATGCATATTTTACAGAATATGCTAGCTTTTAAAAATAACATTCTACCAACTAACATGGCGATTACACAATTGCATTATACAAATATAACGACTGTTGTATCAACCTGTTTGTGCAGCTGCAGTTCCAGAATGTGGAACAGGTCTTGTAGTTGTAGTCGACACCTGTGCCGGTAATGTTGGGCATGAAACAGCTGTTGTTGAGATCTCAGTACGTGAATCCGAAAATGCCTATAATAACGATAATGCAACTGCTTTAGCATGGGCTCAGATGAAAGCGGTCATGGTACATTATTGAAAGACAGCCTTGGGTACCATAGTGTCCTGTAATAACACAAACATGAAGTCAACGGAATGCCAACCAATGCTGCAAATAAATTTTAGTATTCCTGTGTATTAACATTTGAAGCAACCTGCTAACATCTCGTTGAAGTTCCTTTTTGAAAGTCTATGAGAATTCCTGTTATTGCCTACAATTAAAAAATTTTGATCGTCATGCAATCGTGTGAGTAAATTGAAACTGGCTGAAACTGCCAATGCTAATAGGTTTCATACCGGAGCGTAATTCCGCACCATACCGCCATCGTTCATTAACCCTTTGTATGTCATCTACATCGCCTACATATGAGATAAGAATAGCATTTAGTACTGGAATCTATGTCAACAAATAAGTGTGTTTAAAGGAAGTGACTATTAGGAGTATAACTGACCTGAACATCCAATGTCCAGAGTCTCATTTGTTCTGGACGTCTTGTGCTCATGTACTACAGACGTGAAATGCAAGTCAACACCGTTTCTCTTGCAATTGCGGCGCTGCGCTTTCAGGTACCCAAATTCAAATTACCTAATAAGTGCAAAAAATAAGCTTAAACAAACCACGACACACAAAGTAACATTGTTGCGTAAACAGCACGATTTCGCAACAGAAGCCAAAATAATAAACATTATACCTCAAGATGGTATTGCAACTGACACTCATGTTCAGGTTCATCAAGTACCTAGTAAAACAGAAAGCAAAACCATGAGCTAATTAAACCACTACATCCCTGATTAAATACCCTCGCTGTTCTTATATTACAAAGACTAACTGAAACCTGAAGTTAGGGTACAACCAAGTACGCAAACACATATTCATGAGTATAAGTCATCGGTCTTGCTATATGGCTCTCTCCAACAGCTTCGTACCTTACACAAAAAAACATTATCAATCAATATAGAAACGTGTAGTAATGAATAGAGCAGTATCCATTAGCTAATGATAGTATAGCAAGCGATAAACCTCAAAACCAACGTTATAATATGCATAAGTACATAATAAGCCTGAATACAGTTAGGCTCAACTGAATCTAAAAAAGTTTGGGATGACGATAACCTACCTTCTCGTAACAATCCCACACTTCCTGCATAATTCATCACATAAATTGAATATCGACTTTATATAAAAACACTGTGTTAAGATCCGTAGACAAATAAAAGTGTACAATTGACGCACAACTCCCAGCGCACGGCATCCAAACGAAATCCAATTTATCATCTTCTCTAAATCCGAAACACTTCAAACCGAATAAAACTCAGCACCCAAAAATTACCCTGAAATTGTTAAAGCAAATGATTTTTAATATTAGGGTTTAAACAACAATACAACTCATAAATAATAATAAAAAAGAAAATTCAACTAATGAAACCGCACAAAAAAAAACCCACAATTTATCTTATATAAATTCAACCCCTCACCTCATACCTGGGTTTCACAGTTAACGTAAATCATCAGCAAATTCGAACGCCGATTTTGAATGTCGGCAAGACAAAGGCGGTGGAATAATGTAGTGGCAACGTGTACTGTGTAGGTGAATCTGGAATAACAAAAGAAGTATACCAAAGAGAAAGGCTGTGGAAAAAAAATAACGTTGGATCTGCTGCTTTTTTTTTGGGCCAAATGGACTAAAAAGCATGACGCAAAAGAGGCAGCCCAACGCAAATAATATTTTTATTAGCACCGAAACGTAAAACCGTTTTTTTATTCCACCGACCTATCGGATTAAGTAGTATATAAAATATGGTTACCCTTTGACAATTTGATCAATTTCAATTCAAACACAGATATATAGAGAGA
This sequence comes from Chrysanthemum lavandulifolium, assembly GCA_022545495.1. Taxonomy (NCBI): domain Eukaryota; kingdom Viridiplantae; phylum Streptophyta; class Magnoliopsida; order Asterales; family Asteraceae; genus Chrysanthemum; species Chrysanthemum lavandulifolium. Next base: position 171,567,907 of record CM040244.1, read on the forward strand.
CACACGAAACTGGCCCATTAAAAAAGAAATGAGTCCAAGAGATAAGGAACGGGCTGTGCATATATAATTGGTCCATGTTCAGCTCTTGTTTTTCATATATTCTTTATTTTTTAGGGGTGTTCATAATTCGGGTAATACCTACAGGATCCGTAAATCGAAACCAAATCGAACCGAATTAAATATTCGATTTTCGGTTTGGATATGGTTTTGGAAATCTAAACCGAAAACCAAACCGACAACCGAATTCATATAAATATATCCTTTTTTATATTTATATACATAAAATGACCATTAAACTCTTTCATAGTATAAACATATCATTTTTTAAGCTTGGACTTTTTGTTGCTAAAAATCTATATAAATAATTAATTAATTAAAATAATTAAAATTAAGTATTCGTGTTATTCGGGTTTTTTGGTTCGGTTTCGTTTTGGTTTAATCAAATTTATATTCGGTTCGGTTTGGTTTTCGATTTTACCCAAAAAATTAACCGAAATAACCGAACTAATAAACCGAACAGCTCAATAACTGAACCGATGAACACCCCTAAGTTTTTGAATTATTATTTACTTATTTATTTATTTTTTATTTTACATTATAAATGTTCAAACACAATAAATTAATGTGTTTCAATTATTTTATGAAATGTGCAAATCATCTTATTTTAGAAAACCTACTTAAAAAAAGTAAAAATAAAATTTAGTTCTACCAGGTTGAAGGCTACAAGCCTACACTTTTTAATGGTACAAGTTAGCCTAGTAGCCGGACAAACTTCACTAGGCAAACATTTTAGGGGTTGTTAGGGACAATGCTTAAAAACAGTTTTGGGAATATCCAGATCAGGCTGCACATATACTCCGTATAATTTAAAAAATATCCGCTCTCCCCAAGTAAGCTTAGGGCTATGCACAACAACATCCTCAGGCACCCTTTATTTTGTCTGTCATATCAGCTTTTTCTCTCCGGCGATCTTCAGACGACCTAGTATCCACGGCAACGACCTTCAAAATTTTACATTTTTTTTTTTTTTTTTTTAAATTCAAATTTTTTAAACTACAAATTTAAACTTCATTAATAATAAAAGTTAAACATCACAATACTTGAAATAATAATAAAAACATTACAACGACAACTAAAAGTAAACTAATAATCTAAGTTGTACATTTGCTTGATTGATGCCTTCATATCCATAAGTTCACGTTGTTGTCGTGAGGGCAAATTTGGGTCAATTGCTGAATTGTAGAAAATTATGTCTTCTTCCCATTTCGTTTTTTCCATTAATTCAATTTACCAACGTTGGAGCTCAATTTTATACATTTCCAGCTCTTCTTGTCGCCGGCTTCTTGCCTCTTCCATCTCGATCTCTTGTTTATGTAGTCCTCTGTGATCTCCTTCTTTTTTCCCAATTTTGTTGACTTGAAGTTGAAGAACTTCTCGGCTACCGAACTAACAAATGATGGAGGTGCCTCAGATGAGGAGGCAAATAATTTCTTCTTGGTTTGGTCATGACCAATTGGTCGTGATTCTCGAGTCTCTTCCTCCTCAGAATCATCCACGTTGTGAAAATTCAAACCACCTTTTGTTGAACCCGAGGTGGTTTCCGAAGTCTTGAATTTCTTTCGACCCCTTCTGTTATTGTAGAAAGAAGGCATCTCAATCTCCTTCCAAGCAACATGATCATTCAAAGTTCCAACACTCCTCCAATGTAAATTCATGATGGTTAATCACTTGGTATTCTTTACAAGCTTTTTGGTATATATCAAGGTCATTCTCACCACTTGCGTGATTCTCCTCAATATTATCCATAATTGCAAAAAATGCACCAACCCTAAAACGAACCATATTCTTTCATTTGCTCACGATCGAGTTGTACGTTCTTTCTGAACAAGTTTCATTTAAAAAGTATTGTATCACCTCATCCCAAAACCCCGCACTCTCGATAGCGTTTCATCTCCCGAAATTTTCTGACACATAAGTCAAACCTTTACACAGCGTGGCCTCTTCCGCCTCCATCCATGGTTTAGGCTTTGGCTCTTGGGTTGCACCATTCTTGCTCTTAGCCTTTGCACCACGTCTCGAAGGCTTCTTTGGTTTGACGAGTGACATCTCTTCGACATCGTCATGGTCTTCAACCGGAATGGAACCTTGAATCGAACCATGGTGTGAACCGTGACCCGAAGCTTGCCCCATCGAAACATCTTGACTCGGATAATGTTGAGTGGGATAGTTTTGAGTCGGGTAATGTTGAGGGTGATAGTCTTGCATTAACTGCTTCATATCCATATCAAGATTAACACGCTCAAGCGGGGAAAACGTTTGATTAAGTTGGGAAGACGTCGAGAAATCCATGGTAGGATGATATGACGACACACTTGGTGATTGGTGAAAATCCGTATTAGGACGATACGGTAGTTGGAATGATCGATTATGGTAAAAATCGTTTTGATTTTGTGGTGGTTGTGTTTGATATTCAAAACTGGGTGAACGGAAGCGAATGTTTTGATTTAGTGGTGGTGTTACACCGGTTAATCGGAAATTCGGATCCGGCGAGAAATTCGGGACATTTTGTGGAAGTCGAGATCGTGGGGTTTTTAATTTGGGAGTTCTTTTGCTTGCATGATGAATATTGATTAGAAGTTGTTTAAATTGTGTTTGAAATTATGTGTTTAGAAGTGTGTTTAAGGTTGGTTTTAATAATGTTGTAAAAGTGATAAAATTTAAAAGAAAAAGGTTTTTTTTATCCAACGTTTGAATTCCTTTTGTAAAAGGTGATTTTTTGTTTTTTGTTTGAGTAAAAGTTTTCGTCGAATTTTCGATCGAGGTTAACATTTTTTTTCTCGGCGAGCATGGACGATCAACTGGCGACAAGAGGACGACCTAAGAAGACCGATCGGTCGATCAACCTTGAAAAAAAAACATCATCCGTTTTTAAAATTGCTTTAAGAACATGTGGTTTATGTACTTATATACGATACACACAAATTAATTTTACATCTCAAAACGAAAGAGATTATTTTAAAATGATTCTGATTCATTATAAAAAATTTATGTGACGTACGGTCAAGTTAATCAGATTCATATGCGAAAACTAATAACTCTCTAAAATATTTAATACACCATAGAAACTTAAATATATTTGTGAAAAACGTCCACATGGATATATATTCTTCTTTTACATTGATAGATGCATTGTACCTCGAATATTTTTTGGGCGGGTGGGTATTTTTAGAAAACTTGTTTTGCGAAATGATTTTTTTGCAAAATTTGGATACTATTTAATATATATGTATATGTTATATATATATATATTTATATTTTTTGGTAGCTTTGTGTTCTCTTTAACGAAATCTTCTCAATGAGCTAAAATTTGTCAAAAATGAAGTTAATATGAATGAGATATCATGTATCAAAGTGAGCACTTGAAACACAAAATTTAAATTTGAAAGAATATCCCACATCGCCCCATGAAGGAAATGAAAAGTTGTTTATAAGAAATCTTGGTATTGGCTATCAAATTTATTTAGTTGGTTTTACTCCAGCACATACGTGTGCGCGCACAAGGGGTGCAAAAAATCAAATTTTTTGGTCAAAATGAGTTCCAAGCTTGTGAAATCATACGAGCCTGCGCGACGTACGAACACGAATGCAGCTTTGAAAACTCGAGCTTGTGCGCTTATCTTTTTGTCGCAGATTCTAATTTTCTTTTGATATAAACTTTATAGATAAGTTTAATAACGGATTTCGGTTTTGTTAATAATGGGTTTCAAATCGTGTTAATTATTTAACAAATTTGCATATCGATTTAATGTTTATCATATATTTTGTCTTGGTGACTAAGACAAGTTTATGCTATAAATTAACCCATATGTTTCATTCGGTTTCACAAAATAGAAAACGTATCTCCATTTAAAACGTTTTCCAGCAGGCTTCGATGTAGACATTCGTACTTTTCAGGTTATTAAATTCACTCTTTATTTCTATTTATTATTAATCAAAATTTTAAAGTAAATACTTTCGCGTATAATCAAAAACGTTCAACCGCGTAAACCTAATTCGTAAACAACACTAGACTATGATCAGTCTAAGTGTTTTAAACTTTTTATTTTCTTTTTATACTTATTTTATAGATACTATTGCTATTTTACCATTTTTACGTAAAGTTTGTACTTTTTACGTATTACGCGTAATTGAACCTACGTTATTAGGTTTTAATAACATTACGAACTCCTTTGAACTTATCACTCATCTAATATACTCATATAGAGTATGATGATAAATTTTAACATTTTTATAAGTTTTATATTTTTACGTTACCCGATTTTAAATTTCATGACTTAAGGGCTTAACATTCATAATTACCAGAACCAAACTATACCCCGTAAGTTAATAATTATCAAAGCTACACGCTAACAACCTCATGCTTGAGGTGGCATGTACTTAAGCTACAACAAGCCATGTAGCCTTGTTATAGTAATTTTGGTCATGCAAAGTTACCACATGTCCTATACTGCTCATTTATAAACCTAAAAACCACCAACACTTGATGATAATCTCATACAAACCACTCTCAAAATCTCTCTTGGTCTCTCCTTGCCGTACACTATCGATAATCCATCACCATCATAGTTGATTTTTAAGCAACAAGTTCAAGAGTAAAGATGAAGGCCTTGGTGATTACTACATAGACTTTGTGTTGTTTTCATGATCCTTTGGTTGAATTAAGAACTATATAAGACGTTAGGGGATGACGTAAGGTGGTATTCGGGGTGATTTTCAGGGTGTTAGAAAGTTTGATAAAGATTAAAGACAAGGGTGAAAGATTAGTAAGGGTTTAGGTGTTGATTTGTAGTTGTGATACTTGTGTTTTTTCAAACAAATCATTGTAAGATTTGTATTTATTCTTATTGTTTTTCTTCAATATGTAAATAACTTTTGGACATTATTTATTTTTATGATTTGTGTATGATTATGTAAGAATATGACATTGTTCATATGATTTGTAACTTGAAAATAAGCTAGAACAAGCCTTAGGAGCACTTTATGAATTTGAATTTTTTATCAGTCCAAAAGAATTAGTAGTCAGCATAACACAGTGAGTTTTGTACTTGAAACAAATAGATAGGGCTGTAGAGATATTTCTTACGATCGTTTTGCCGTGAGAGCCAGCTCATAGCCCATCCCGATGAGTAAATGAGAGCCAAATGATAAAAGATGTCAAAATCTGCACACTAGATTCCATTTGGAAAACGCTTATGCTTCTGTTCATTTCTGGAACTTGGCCTATTTATATGAAATGTAGCTAAGATCTAAATTTAAAGTTTGGCAAAAGCCTCGCATCAAACTAAGTTGTAGACCTCAACTTGTGGTCGTTTTGGCGGGACTGAATTGTGTAGCCATATTTCTGCAATAAAATATAAGTATATAGTTGTAACTCGACTATGAAATAAGTATTGGATTTTAGGACACTTAAATTTGATAAATATATGTATATAATGTTCCAAAGAATGTAAAAAAAATCAATACATAATGATTTATGGGTTATAAATAACTATATTTATAAAAATCGGAATTTAACAAAAATTGTTATTTTGACATGTAAGAAAACATTAGAAATTTTAAAAGACCTATAGTTTCTTTTATAAAAACATTAATATATTTTTGTAAAAATATAAAAATAATCATACCACTATATGATTTAGAAATAATAAGTTATTGAAACTTAGATAACTAGTTATATATATAAAAACTTAACGATATTGATTAGTAGTATTTAAAAATAATTGACTACTTTATAAGAAAAACCAAATTGGTAAGACCCATTATTAAAAAAACAGACCCATTTACCTTCTATAAAGTTAAATAAGACTTTAACGTAATAATTTACAGAATAGGTAAATTATTAAAATTGACATAAACCCGACCCTAGGATAACTTATCTATAAGGCTTGTTACTATTTTGGATGAAAACTATTCTTTTATATTTTTGTAAACTTACAAAAATATGTACAATATCAAAAGTGTATAAATACGTTTATAAACTCGAATCGTATAATCTCATATATATCTAAGACGCGACCATTATATTTTTAGGTTATCATTAAAAGCTCGCGACCATTATACTTTATAGCGTTGTAATTCACTCCTGATCACTACGGTGAGTTCATAGTCCCAATTTTTATTTAAATGCTTTATAAACTCCTTGTGGTAGATACATACTACTTTTTAAACTATGGACAATTATTTGCAAATTATATGCTTTCCTGAATTTATTATTGCTAGTACCTAAGTACCTTTATGCCAAAAGTCCCCCATGGACCATTAATCATTTGCGATAAGCACGAATATGGGTAGGCCTATCGGGAATGACGAAACCCGTTTGTGTTGATCAGATGGACTACACAAACGCACTATATTTGAATTACTAGGCATATGGCAATGTTACGTATTAGATTTCACAAACACATCAAATCATGATCACATATAGGCGTATAATATAAGGTTTTAGAGAGAGAAATAGTTAGAGGTTTGGGAACTTAGTGAGAGAAAGTAAAAGTATTAGTAGGAGCTCTAACCCTCTACCTTGAGAGGTAGAGGGTATTTATAGTCTTACATAAAACGCCACCTACGGGCTGTGGATCAAGCATACAGTGGGTAAAGACCCGTCCGTCCTCCACGGTGTTACTTAACTAAATACTACTTAATATTAAATAACTACGACTACGAGCTTTCTAACGATTACATATACTTGAGGTGACCGACACTTTAATAACTGGATTTACTAAAGCCTAACAATCTCCCCTAAGGAGGTCACCTCAAATTACATTGAATACAAACAGATATTACATTAAGATTGTTCTTGGATTCTTGATAATGTTCTTTGCTCAGAGTCTGTAGTCATTGATTCTTCATTTTGCATTTTGGTTAATCCAGTGGAGGTCTTTAAGCGATCCACGTGATAATGAGTTTGAGCCAAGATTGAGATCATCGGCTACCATAAATCTCGACTCTTCCATTGCGGAGTTGACATTATGTGAACTTGTGGCTTTTGGACCGACATGCTCACATTCGGATCATGAAATCTTTTCATCGAGTAGCGGAAGCTTTAGTTGATTCACGATATTTGCGGCACAGAAGCGAAGCATGGAGTGAAAATATCGAGTCATTGATGCACTTATCATGATTTCTTTAGAAATGAATGTGATGAGTGAGCATGCGGCTATGGATTGACCTCTCCATTACGATCACCGCAAACGCCGGAAGTACCGCATACAACAGTTAGCAATAAACGCGTCGAAAGTGTCTTTGATCACTTCGTTGAATTAGGTACACGCCCACGGTTCCCGTTGATCGAAAACAAGCACCGTGATCGGTATAATTCGAAGAATCTCCTTGACAGGTTTCGCGGTGATCTAGTCGTTCTCAAACCGAACGTCTCAAAGAAGACAACACGAGTGAGTGAACCAACAAATTTGAGATTCAGCGATTGATGAAAGAGATTTGAAAACAATCGTCTCGCTTTCAATAAAGTGTTTTTGCAATACATCGAGGGTTTTTGAGAAAAATCAATTATCAATCATAAACACCTTTTGTATTTGAAATATTAATACATAGTCGATGTGCTAAAGAAAAGAATTTTTAAGCACAACGACCGGTTTTTCAAAGGTATCCGTCAATCCATAACCTAAACCAGGATTGATTCATAAGTTTGAATCTTCCCATTTTTTCTGTTCAATTGTCACATGGTTGATCTATTGGATAGATCTCACATGCACCTACCAAGAGCTTGTTTGATGTTAGCTCTAGAAGGCTTTCTATCTTTGTTGGGAATAATCCGTTACCACGGATAGTTGTGGTTTACACTGCATGAATTAAGACTAGCAGTGGAAACGTATTCCCACTACAAGTTCTTCATTACCACTGCTATCAGTTTATGATAAGGTTAAACGCGTCTAGATAAGTATAGAATAGATCTTGTGTATATTCTATTACGTTAGCTTTATACTTATCTTGTAAAGGACTCCTTGTTGTATAAAAGGAGATCCTAGGTCATTGTCTTAGGTACGTATTACATTACAAGATTACCTACGAAAGCTTCAAGGTGTAACCCTAGTGATAAGTTAAGATCACTCGTATTATTCATTAATAATATTGGAGCTTGAGTTTTGTGTTAACTTGTGTTCATTCTCTTACATCATATAATTGGTCTTCTAAGTATTACTTAAGTAAATTCCGCTTGCTTGATAATATCATACAAAATATCATTGACACAAGGAGTGTGTTCAGATCCAACAAGTGGTATCAGAGCGAAGGTTCTGATATTTTGTTTTAGAAGATCCAAGGAATTAGCTTGACTCACTCACTCAATTCAATGGAGATGGAAAACAACCAATCAAACTCTTCTTCTACACCCAGACTCCCTAAGCTTAAGCTTAATGAGTTTGAGATGTGGAGGATCTTGATTGAGCAATACTTCCTTATACAGACTATGCTCATGGGAGATTATTCAACTTGGTGATTCTTTCAAATCTGTGACCACTACTTCAAAGTTGGTGACACGGATGTTGTGAAAGTTTCGTGCACGAATCAAATCTTGAAAAAGCTCAAAAGAAGAATGATCTTAAAGCTAGAAGTCTCATGTCGATGACTCTTCCTAGAGACCAGATTATTGCATTCAACAAGTTCAAGACCGCTAAAGAACTGTGTGAAGAGATTTGCTCGGTGTTTGGTGGTAATGATGCTACAAAGAAGACTCAAAAGACAGTGTTAAAGCAAAGTTATGAAAACTTCTCTCGCTTCAAGCAATGACTCTCTTGATAGCATTTTCACCAAACTTGAAGATTGTTACACAACCGATCGTGTTTGGCATTGAGGTAGAAAAGGAAGACCTCAATTTGAAGTTTTGAGAAGTTTGCCTTGAGTTTCAAACCAATGTTCTTGTATGGGAAAACAAAACATACATAGAAACAATGAAGCTCAATGATCTTTACAACAACTTCAAACTTATTGAGCAAAGGTTGAAGAAGGCGGAAACTTGGTACAAGCTCTAGTAGCTTGGCATTGTTGTCAAATTCGTTGATGGTGATGATTCAAGATGAAAGTGATGATGATATTGCCACCGAAGGTTCTAAAGTTTCCACCGGCAATGTGAATATTGCCACCGCAGGATCAAAGAAGAAGGTTGCTAGTATTGGAGATCCTACCTTTTATGCTTTTATCTCCACACAAGTTGATAGCTCTCTTAACTCATGAAGACATAGAGCAAATCGATGAAGATGACTTGGAGGAGATGGATATAAAATGGCAGATAGCTCTTCTTAGCATGAGGGCTAAGAAATTCTACAAGAAGATCGGCAAGCCTATCCACATTAATGGTGATGATCTGCAGGCTTTGATAAGAAGAAAGTGGAGTGCTTTAAGCGCCACAAGTTTGGACATTTTGCTAGAGAATGTAGAAGACCAAAGACAACAGATCTACATGGTACAAGCAAAGAAGGACCAACTGTGGAAGAACCAAAGGCAATGTTGGCTATTGATGGTGTAAGCTATGATTGGAGTTTCATGGTGATGATCTTGAAGAAGAACACACAGATCTTGCTCTTGTTTCTGCTGAAGTTGCTCTTATGGCTTTCTCTCACTCGAGGTACAAAACTCGAATGTTGCTCTAAAACATGTAGGGCGCTAGAGAAGTTGAAAGACTTAATGATTTATATTCTAATGAAAGACAAGAGTTATACATCGCTAATTATATTGTGGCTAATCTTAGGAGAGCCATGGCGCTTTAGAAAAACAAATAGAGCACTATCGTAAAATGAGTCAAATTATAATGATGATATGATTCTTCTTGGGAGAGAGGTAGAACATACAACTGCTTGAATGAAGCATACCAAAAGGAGCTTGAAAAACTTCAAAAGAAAATTGAAAATGTCAATTTAACTATAGACACATGTTATCATCGATCCGAGTCAATTGATAAAATTTGGAATGCTCAAATATATAATAAAGCTAAGTCCGGTATGGGTTATAATCTGCGCCTCCACCACTAAGGGTGTTCATTCACCTCGGTATAGATTTAGCTCATACAGCATAGAGGATTTTAAGGATCTTGAAAGAGAATATGGTCCTTTAAAAGACACAGTTGTGAAGAGTGAGGAAGAAAGTAAGCTTGATAATGATGTTTTGAGAGTGCTAGTGACTCATCCGTTGTAGATGAGAGTGTTAAAAGAATGTAGAGACTTCTATCCCAAAAGTTGTTAATATTGTTACAGAGGAACCTAGGAAACCGGTTAATAAACCTAGACCAACTGTAAGGTATCTTTGAGATGTATAGGAACAAGCCTCTGACTCCTAGGGGTAACCAGAGGAGTTGGAATCATGTTAAATCTCAACAACTAGGTAGTGATTTTGTTATGAACAATAAGGCATGCTATATCCGTGGTAGTTTTGATCATTTACATGCTTATTGTGACTATCATGTTGGGAGAAGGGAAGTCTATGGGTATAAAAGGGTGGAGTCTAACGGTATCAACATAATGTACACCCTAATTCTCATTGCAAATGGTCCCAAGAGCAGTTCAACTTAGAAGTGGCTTCAAAATGTTTGCCATCGCACAACCTCGTTAACACTGCCACCCTATGTCACTCGTTAAAAGTGCAAAATTCAAAACAAGTTTAACAAAATCGCACAAACAGGAAAAAGAACCTTTCAAGCTAAAAGGTTAATAATAATCAACAGTGGGTACCTAAAGAAACCAAAGATTACTAACGCTCATTCAAAAGTTACCACCGCAAGGGTTTTAAATATGAAAAGGGGCATGGACAATCTTGTAAAGGCCTCAAACGTTGGGAATAGAAACCTAAAGGAAATACCTCTACAACCAATCCCAATGGTGTATCAATGACCTTTGATAGATTTAACTATATTGATACACGAGGCGGATCCAAGTCAATCATGGCTTGGGTCCCCAAAAGAAACTAACTCTTTACTCATATATGCGGGAACATCCAAGGATAAAAGGTCGATCAAGGATATACGAGATAGTGGGTGTTCAAGGCACATGACCGGCAACAAGTCCTATCTTTCGATTTTGAGCATTATGATGGACGGTATGTCGACTTTGGAGGTGGAGTAAATGGAAAAGTTCTTTGGTAAAGGTGTTATTAAAGCGGTAACTTGGACTTTGAACACATGTACTATGTAAAAGAGCTTAAGTACAATCTTTTAGTGTGTCACAAATGTGTGACAAGATGAACAATGTTCTTTTTACTAAAGATATGTGCTTTGTTCTCTCTAAGGATTTTAAGATGCCTGATGAAAGTCAGATTCTTCTTAAAGTTCCTAGAAAAGGCAATCTCTATAGCTTTGATATGAACAACATTGTAGCTAGAAATGATTATGCTTGCTTGCTTGCAAAGGCCATAGTGGATGAATCCATGTTATGGCATAGAAGACTTGGTCATGTTAACTTCAAAACCATTAACAAGATTGTCAAAGATGGTTTAGTGAGAGGTCTACCTCAGAAAAATTTGAAAATGATCAAACCTGTATGGCTTGTCTTAAAGGCAAACAACACAGAGCTTCTTGCAGGTCAAAGTTGGTTAACTCTATTACTCACCCACTTCAAATGTTACATATGGACTTATTTGGTCCTACATCTGTGAGCAGCTTGAATCTTAAGAAATATTGTCTTGTGGTGACTGATGATTTTAGCAGATTTACATGGGTTTTCTTTCTTGGAACTAAGGATGAAACAACTGCATCCTCAAGATATTTATCACGTAGTAGAAAACCAATATGATATGAAAGTTAAAATCATTAGGTGTGACAACGGGCCGAATTCAAGAATAGAGTTATCGATGAGTTTTGCGAGAGATAAAGGTATTAAAAGAGAATTTAGTGTGGCTAGAACTCCTCAACAAAATGGTGTTCTTTGAGAGGAGGAACAGGACAACGATAGAGGTCGCTAGAACCATGTTGGCCGATTCCAAATTGCCAATTACTTTTTGGGTAAGCGATTAACACTTGCATGTTATGTGCAAACAGGGTTTTAGTTGTAATGACAAAGAACAAGACACCTTATGAATTGTTTAGGGAAGACCACCTACCCCGGACTTCATGAGACCATTTGGGTGTCATGTATCTATTCTCAATACCATAGATTATCCGGGCAAGTTTGATGAAAAGGCGATGAAGGGTATTTTGTTGGGTATTCCATGGTTAGTAAAGCTTTCGAGTATTCAACTTAAGAACCCAAAAGATTGAAGAGAATCGCATGTTGAGTTCCCGGAAAACAAAGTCCATGTCAAAGGAACGGTCGGAAAGACTGTTTGATCTTGATACTCTCACAAATACTATGAACTATGTGCTGTTTCGACAGAACATCTTCTTTGATTTTGCGGTTCGTAAGAGTTTCTTGATGATGATGAACCAAGCAAAGAGGATGCAGATGATCAAGATGAATTCATCTACCTCTTTAGGAATATGCGATAATAATGATATCTTGGAAACCGGAGTTGCTCATCCTTCTAGTGATTTGGAAAAGAAGGAAATAGTAATTTGAATGTCGATAATTCGAAAGCGGTGGAAATTGATTCCATTGTTCGGCAAAGTGTTTCCACCGCAACACCGGATGTGGAAATCACCACTCCGATTACTATGGAAGCTCAAGCCAATGATGTTGAAATTTCAAATATGCCAAGTGAGATTGCGCCTCGGACTCCCACACTTCTATTCATAAATCACATCCTCTTGAAAATGTGATTGGGGATGTCTATTCACCGTGAAGACTAGAAGACAAACAAAGTCGCTCGATGTTCATGGATTCATAAGTAAAATATATGAATCTAAAATACATGAAGGCAAGAATGAATGTCTATTTATGTGTTTTCGTCACAAATGGAGCCAAAGAATGTTTACAAGGCACTTGAAGATGAAAGTTGGGTGGAAGCAATGCAAGAAGAACTGCTCCAATTTAAGCTTCAAAAGGTATGGGTGCTTTGTGATTTGCCTTCGGCAAGAAGGTAATAGGTACTAAATGGGTGTTCGTAAACAAGAAAGGTGAAAGGGAATTGTTATCGAAACAAAGCTAGGCTTGTGGCTCAAGGATATACTCAAGAAGAGGTATTGACTATGAAGAATTGTTTGCCCTGTTGCACGGATTGAAGCAATTAGGTCGTTCTTAGCCTATGCATCTTTTATGAGCTTTAAAGTCTATCAAATGGATGTAAAAGTGCTTTTCTATATGGGCGAGATAGATGAGGAAGTTTATGTCTCACAACCTCCGGGCTTTGAAGACCCCGAATATCCTAAAAAGTCTACAGGTAGTTAAAGCTTTGTATGGCTTGCATCAAGCACCAAGGAAATGGTATGAAACCTTAACTACTTATCTTCTTACAAATGGGTTTCATAGAGGCAGAGTGGATCAAACTTTGTTCATCAAGAAAGACAAGAATGATATCTTGCTTGTTCAAGTATATGTTGATGATATCATTTTTGGGTCTACAAAGACAGAGTTGTGCAAAGATTTTGAGAAACTGATGAAAGAAGAATTTCAGATGAGTTCTATGGGTGAACTTACATTCTTTCTGGGACTTCAAGTACTCTAGAAGCCAGAGGGTATCTTCATTAATCAAGATAAATATGTGGCTGAGATACTAAGGAAGTTCAAGTTTACTGATGCAAAGTCATCCAGCACTCCTGCAGACAAGACTACACATCTACTTCTTAAGGAAAATAGTGGTGAAGCTGTTGATGTGCACATGTATAGGTCTATGATTGGTTCTTTGATGTATCTTACATCATCTAGACCAGATATTATGTTTGCTGTGTGCTTGTTCAAGGTTTCAAGTTACTCCCAAGTTCTCTCACTTGATCTTTGTAAAGAAGATTTTCGATATCTTAAAGCATTTCCTACTCGGGATTGTGGTACTCGAGATTCTCCTTTAGATCCGGTTACTTACTCGAGATAGTGACTATGCTGGAGCTAGCTTAGATAGAAAATCTACAACTGGTGGATGTCAATTTCTTGGCAACGGGTTAGTGTCATGGCAGTGCAAGAAACAAACAGTGGTTACTAATTCTTCAATCAAGCGAGTATATAGTCACGCAAGTTGTCGTGCTCAAGTTCTATGGCTACAAAATCAACTTTTTGGACTATGGGTACAATTTCATGAATACTATCATACATATTGACAATAGCAGTACCATTTGCATAATAAAGAATCCTGTTCAACACACAAAGACCAAACATATTGAAATTAGACACCATTTCATTCAAGATTGCTATGAAAAGGGACTAATTCAAGTTGTCAAAATTCATACTGATGACAACTATGCTGATTTATTAACAAAAGGTCTTGATGTGGGAAGATTTCAGTACTTGGTAACAAGTCTTGGAATGCTAAATCCGTAAATGTTTTCTGGTGTTGAGGGGAGGCTGTAGGGTAATGCAATTGTTGTATGAGTTTGTATTTCAAGTTTTGATGAGGAGTTAGAGTTAAAAGGTGTATGTCTGAGATACACAACAAGTGGTTATTGATTCACCATGTCTAATACACATAAGAATCAACTAGTCCAGAGCAAACGGCTACTGGTAAAGACTTGACAAATCCGTTTATGGTTGATAGTTTACCAAAAACTATATGGTTATCAACTCACCATATTCTTTATGATTAAGAGTTGGCTAGTCCATAGCAAACGGGTCATGGTAAAGACATATCAAATCCGTTGATAGTGATAGTTTGCTAAAAACTATAATGGGAGCGATCTTGTTTTCTAATGCTTTTATTTTCCAACGCTCTTTGAAATTTTTGTGAAAAATTACCATCGCTAGTTCACAGCTTCCACCGACGGTGTTATTTTACCATCGTTGTTCTAGCCGTTATAACCGATTGTGTCAAGAACTAATTTTTACTAGCCGTTGAAAGTAACCACTGTTATCATACATATAGGGTTAAAGTATTTAAGGAAATTATCTTCTTTCCATCTTATAATACTCTCTAAAGATAATTTTTCTTGCGCAACAATTCTAAACCCTAACCCTATATATATATATATCTTTTTCTCTCAATTGGCTAATCATTACTTCAATTCTTACTGAGATAATAATATTTTTCATCAAAAGTTTCTATGGCTTCTTTGAAATTTGCAGATAAGCACAACCTAGTGGCCTACCTACAAAAGTCTAACGAGAATAGTGGCCCTGTTTTTCATCAGATTGTGGACTTTCTTCATACCACTCATATAAGGTATGCATTGTTTTTAAAACCTACAATCTATATCTCTCAAATCAAACAGTTTTGGACTATTGCCAAGTCCATAACACTTGAGATTGGAGATACACATGAAATAGTGGATGCTCTAAGAGCCACTGTAGATGGGGTAAATATTGATGTTACTGAGGCATCCCTGAGGAGAGTACTTCACTTGGATGATCTCAATGGTCTCATCACATTACCTATGTCTGATATTCATGATACTTTATCATCCATGGGGTATGATACCACTGTCAAAAAGGCTACTTTCAAAAAGAGTGGTTTTTGTCCCCAATGGAGATTTTTGATTCATACTTTGTTACATTGCCTTAGTCCTAAGAAAACATCTTATGAGCAATTTAGTTCAACCATGGCTTATCCTTTGGTTTGTCTTGTCACTGATAAGATTTTCAACTGGTCCAACTATATTTTTACAAGTATGAAAGGCAATGTACAAAGTAAAACCAAAATTTTAATGTATCCAAGGTTTGTGCAAGCTATGCTTAATGAATTTCAACTGCAACCTCATACTAATATTTATCAAATCAGTTGCCTAAAGCCTAAAGTTTTTCAAAATTTGAATAAAGATGGCAATATGATTTTTACACCTCTCCTACCCAAAATGCTTGCTAAAATTTCATCTGAACAAAACACACCCATAATTAATGTTCCTAACATTGATTATACCCCACCAGTTACAAGAACCTATGAGAGAAGGTCTAATCGCAACTCCTCTCATGACAACACAACAAGTTTCGAACCTTATGGTATAGGAACAAGCAAGGGTGGTTCTAGACTTCCACCTAGTCCTACTATGGAGGAATCGGACCTTGCCCCATGATTCACCTCTCCCAACAGTAACACAGTTGGAAGTCTTGAGGCGTAGTAATCAACTGGAATTGATGGTTTTGTGTACCAAATTAGCAAAGCAGGTTGAGTCTCTACAACAGGACTTGGCTACTGTCAAGAAGCAGCATGCCAAGGATGTTCAACTCTTAACGACAGAGATTCAGAATTTAAAAAGAGAGATGCAGAGGTTGAAAAAGTTCAAGCAGTCTGCAAAGATGGTGATTTCATCTTCATCCTCACCTTCTGATGGTGATTCAGCTGATCATGATTTGGGAAATTCTTCCAAACAGGGGAGGAAAACAGTTCGACGAAGGAGGACAATTGATTTTGAAGATGAAGGAGATACAAGTAAAGGAGTAAAGGAAGTCGAAACTCATGGAGAGCAACTTGAAGATCAAGACATTTTCCAAACTGCAATCGATTTTACTCACGATTCTATTTCTCTGCAGAGCCAAATATTGCCACCGCAAGTGAAGAATTTGATCAATTGAAGATGCAGACAGGGTAAAACAGTTATGGAAGATGTACATCAACCCGAAAGTAAGATTTCAAAGAAAAGACAAGTTCGATTGATCTTGATAGAGAACTTGCTAAGAAGATAGCGAAGATCAAATTCTTTGAGAAAGTTCTTTGAAAAGAAAAGATTGAAAGAAATAGAAGTTGCAAGCTTTTGGAAGCTAAAAGATTGGATAGAATGGAAAATACCGATTCAATTTCCACCGTTCAACCTACAATTATGAAAGAGAAAGCTCCGAGTTTTGTTATGTTCCTCTTGAAGAAGATATTCGCTACGGTGGCTAATAATCCATAAATCAAGAAAAGGCAATTGACCTTATTGTCGATGCATCCTTAATCGAGGAACAAAGAACAACTCGGTTGAAGGATTTTATTATAATGAAGAACAATCAAGCACTTGATGATGTGATTAATTCACCAAAAGGTTCGAAAAAACAAAGACAACCAACCAAGGCACAAATACTTGCATATATGAAGACTTATTGTTGTCATGTTGGTAATCGAAAAGCATCAATTTAAAGGAATTCGATGATCAAGTTGAAAAGGCTTACTACGAATCAAAACAAGATAAATCTTATATTCCAATGGGTTCGAAGAAGAAGAAAGAAGGTTTCCTAGATTGAAGAGAAAGGCCAAAGTAAGTGATTCTCAAACTGTTAAGAAGACTAAGGTTGATGAAGATCATACAAAGTCTCTTCACAAGGAGATTCCTCTTGAGAAGTACATCAAGAACAAATGACTGGAATGATTGTGATTGAAGACAGAGATTTTTATCCAGAACCACTGCAAATCCGACATCCTATTATTGATTAGAAAGTTTTCACTGCTAGAAATTTTGCTCCATCATGGAAGATCACAAGGCTAGGTGGTGTAACTTCATCATTCATGACATTTGAAGATCTTGTTAAAGCTTTTGACAGAGATGACCTTAATACACTATGGAGGTTAGTACAAGAAAGGTTTAATGCTCAGGATCTCAAAGATACAAAGGAAATGCAGTTATGGGTGAATCTTAGAAGGCTCTATGAACCAAATGTTGATGATGACTTCGAAAACCTTATTCACAAGTATTGGTACTAATCGGTTTTACTATGATTCATGTGAAGTTCATCATGTTTCTCGACTAATGGAGAAGACTTTTCATGCTTGCCGAGAAAGAATATCCACTTAGAGCTGGAGCTCTTACAGTGATGTTAACCTTACCAATAAGAGTTAATGAAGATAATGAAAAGGTCAGAGCATTGTTACAAAGGCTTCAAGATCAATGTTCAAGAGCAATACAAAAGTTAAGAGAAAAGAAGTGAAGTGTTTGATTGAATTTCCCAAATCCTTGAAGTTAATGCATATTGAAGAAACTTATTGATTTGCAGAGAAATCATAAGTTTAGGGGAGGATTGTTGGGAATAATCCGTTACCACGGATAGTTGTGGTTTACACTGCATGAATTAATACTAGCAGTGGAAACGTATTCCCACTGCAAGTTCTTCATTACCACTGCTATTAGTTTATGATAAGGTTAAACGCGTCTAGATAAGTATATAATAGATCTTGTGTATATTCTATTATGTTAGCTTTATACTTATCTTGTAAAGGACTCCTTGTTGTATAAAAGGAGATCCTAGGTCATTGTCTTAGGTACGTATTACATTACAAGATTACCTACGAAAGCTTCAAGGTGTAACCCTAGTGATAAGTTAAGATCACTCGTATTATTCATTAATAATATTGGAGCTTGAGTTTTGTGTTAACTTGTGTTCATTCTCTTACATCATATAATTCGTCTTCTAAGTATTACTTAAGTAAATTCCGCTTGCTTGATAATATTATACAAAATATCATTGACACAAGGAGTGTGTCCAGATCCAACAATCTTCATTGTGAATATGTTTGCATGTCACTCAGATGTTCTGGCAATACCACAAGGATAATGCGTAGGACTCATAAGATATAATCTCTCTTTCCACATTGTGTGAAATAGAGAGTCTTCATTGACAGTGTCCTAAAGAGATTTATTTGATGATCTCGTGGCTCTAGACTCAATTGTGCACATTTGGTTCCTATGCCAGAGACTAGCAAGAGGGTCTCCTTTTTCAATATCAACAATCTCTAAGAAAAAGTCGATAGATTATGTAGGTTCCCCGTGAGAATGAAACAAGCCCTTTTAAGAGGAACTTGAGTAGCTTGGGAAGTTTTAGTGCAGTGCATCACTGGGTCCATGACGTCTTGTCTTCAATACCAGTATTACCTTAGTAACAACCAGTAGCATATGTATTGAACCCGATTTCTGCCCTAACGTTGAATAATTGGAGGGCTATTTGTTTTCACCCTTTTCTCATTCAATTCTATTTCATTCTTCAACCCCTTCGATGCTTACCGAGACTTCATAACTAGAATCTTGTTGGGTTTATTCCAGTTCTAGCTCTATCTCAGTTCGCACTCTTCCCATATCTCACTTTTCTCCCTTTTTTTCATCATACCTAAGGACTCTACACCATCTAGTGGATTGTCCATGGGTAGATCCCTCCGGCTCTGGCGGGATCGTGGGAACGAATACCTAACCTAACCATCCTTATATCACCATACATAAAGTAAATTTGGTAGGTCTATTTGGTATTGTTCATCTGCCATTGGAACCAATTGAAAACCATTTGAAAATCAATCCTGATACTTGTGATATATTATCAAACCATTTAGTACCTGAATTGTTTTTGATATTTTTAGAGAAAGAGCTCCCCCTCAAGATGTGCATCATGTATTTGAAATCGTTTTGGCACACGGAAGCAAGAGGAAGGATTCACTTCTTTGATTACCATTTTCTAAAAGATAACAACATCACTTTCCTAATCAAAATTAGTATTTTTATACTTTGTTAATGATAATTTTTGGAAAGAATGTGGTTTTCAAAAAGTTGTTCCCCCTCAATATGTGCATAGATATTTGAAAGTGGTTTGCACATTGAAACAAATCAATCACGTTTCAATCCTTTTTGGTTTGAAATAGATGCTCCCCCTCAACATGTGCATCATGTATTTGAAATCGTTTGGCACATGTGGGGAGGAGAGCTTGTAAATCATTATAGAACCATTTATCTAATTATCAGTTTAAATCCAATTTAAATCACAAATTCTCCCCCGATCACAATTTTCAAATCATTTGAGATTTGTGATCTCTGAAGATTTAAATTGATTTTGAAAACCTTTTGAGGAGAATTGTGATTTGCTTATGAAAACATTTAACCGATAAGGATCAAAGCTGAGACTTTAAACTCCAAAAACACGCTTGAGTATCTTTTGAAAACATGACATAAACCTTGGTCTGAACCAATTGTATGAAAAATAACCTTTTGATTTAAATGAAATCATTCTCCCCCTCAATCAATGATATAAGTTGTTGATTGAGAGATAGATATTTTGACTAATGTCAAGTTCAGATGATTTTCAAAAATTGAGATCGAGTTATTTTTATTAGTTTTCAATTTAGATAAAAAATATTTTTCAGAAGAATTTTTAGAAGGAAAAATACTTGTGAAGGAAACATATGTCGTTTTTGTGACAAACATTTGTTTTTAGAATCAGAGCATGAGATATGAAAAATAAGATAAAGCATGGCTATGTTGTTTCTTTAAAAACTGGTTATAGACAGAAATGACTATAAGCCTTTGTTTCACTTTCTCTCAAAAAGATTTTTTTTAACAAAATATGTACATTCGAAGAACATCTAAAAACCCGTGACATTCTTTGAATGTCAACACAAAGTCCATAGATGATATCGAACAAGGAAAACATGACAAAATAACAATATTTTTGGGATTTTTCAAGATTTTTTAATTTTTATGGATTTTGAAAATTTTTATATTTTTCTATTTGCTTTTTGTTGGTTTTGAAATTTTGTATTTTGCTTTTTGAATAACTATTTACAAGAGATGGATGAAGAAAAACCTTTTACTCCTCTTCTTCCTCTTGAAGACGTTTAACTGTTTCCGGTTGTAGACTCTTTAGACCAAGTCGTGGGAGGATAAACTCAAAACGTTCTATAGGAAGAGCTTTGGTGAAGATGTCTGCTAACGGTATTCGGTCCTCAAAAATAAAGTTCCACCACACCGATTTCCACTTGCTCCTGTTGAAATGATGTCGAATGTCGATGTGCTTTGCTCTTGAGTGTTGTACATTGTTGCATGAGAGAGCAATAGCACTTTGTTATCACAATACGAGGATTTTGTTGAATTCAAAGCCATAGTCGATAATTGGGATCTCATCCATAGGATTTGAGCACAACAAGATGACATGGCTATGTATTCACCTCGTAGAGGATATAGAAGTACTCATTTGTTTCTTAGAAGACCACTCACAAGCTTATCACCCAAAACCGAGCACCTCAGGGCGTGCTTGACGTGTATCTTGACATCTGCATGATCAACATCTCGCATAGGTCGTTAGTGACATACGGTGTCCTTCGGTACCAAAGTCCCATATTGATGGTTCCTTGGAGATCCCGAAGACCCGTTTAACCGCTTCAAGGTGCTTTTGGTAGGCTTAGCACGGTATCTAGAACACATGCATACAACGAATAGAATATCGGTCTCTTCGGTTGTGAGGTACATCGGGATCCAATCATACTACGATATTTCGTTTGGTCTACCATGATCCCCGAGTGGTCCTCATCCGCTTTAATACGCTCTATCATGGGAGTGTCAACGGTCACAAGAATCAAATCCAAATTTCTTTAAAATCTCATTTGCATATTTAGATTGATTTATAAAAATGCCTCCGGACTTTGTGAAATTTGTAATCCTAAGAAAATGACATTTGTCCCATCATAGACATTTGAAATTTGGAACCCATCTCATTAGAAAACGGTCACATTCATTGGGGTCGATCGAGGAAAAATAATATCATCAACATAAATTTGAACGTGAATTAAATGTTTGCACGACATTACGGTGAACAATGTTGGATCAATGCTCCTTTCTTGAATCCGGTAGATAGAAGAAACTTTGATAGCGTATCATACCATGCCCTTGGAGCTTGCTTCAAACCGTAAAGGGCCTTTTTCAAGCGATAGACATGAGTAGGATGCTCGATTCACAACACCTTCCGGTTGATCGACGATAAGACTTCTTTAAGATCTCCATTAAGAAAAGCCGTATTACATCCATCGATGACAACCATGTTCTTACTTGCAAGATTAGCCGTGAAGATTCGATTGCCTCGATACGTGCAAGCGAGCAAATGATTCTTCAAAGTCAATACCCTCCTCTTGACGATATCCTTTTGCAACTAATCGAGCCTTGTTCTTTAACACATCACCATGCTCATCAAGTTTTACTTTGAAGATCCACTTTAGAGCAATGATCATAGCACGTCAGGGAGCATGTACTAATTCCCATACATCTAGTCGATCGAACTCATGAATTTCTTCTTGCATGGCATTGAACCACCGTCTTCATTCATGGCGGTTTTAACGTCTTTTGGTTTGACCTTAGATAGTACGGAATTAAAGAAGCACCATAAGGCATCGATGCAAGTTGTTTACAGTGGATCTTGGACGAGAAGGTTTCCAATGATGTTGTCCAATGGATGATCATGTGTCTATTTTCTAAGGTGTTCATGTGGTTGTTGTTGAGGAACCAAGTAGCATAGTCGTTTTCTCCGATGAAGATGGATCGGATGATGGTTCGAGAGCAAATATGTTCTCAAAGGGGCATCTTGAGGGTAGCAAAGGGATTATCTCCATCATAGGTGCGACACAATTCCATGATGTACACTCGATGATTGATGATTTGTTGATGAGGCAGTGATTAGCGGCAGCGCTTCTTGACTTAATGACATAGAAATCAAGGGTTAACCGTTGGCGAGGATAGGAACGACCTCTGTTGATGGAATTGATGATCATTAGCACTTGGCTCATAGTGTTCATCAAACATTGGATTAAACAATTTCTTCAAATCATCTTCGAAGGAGGTACATAAGGAGTTCTTTGGTGAGGATTTAGAACAAGAGTAGAACCGATAAGACTACTTGATGAAGGTTGAGATGCGGGTCCGAATGGATTGTCCCGGAGCCATTTTCCGGACGACTCATCGAGCGTAACGTGAGTAGTTTCCATGATATCTCGAGTTCTTTTGTTGTATATTCGGTAACCCTTCTTGTTTGATGCATAACCTACAAAAACTCCAATGTCCGCCTTAGCTCTTAATTTACCTAGATCTTGACCGTCATTCGTTGGATAGCACAAGGCACCAAACACACGAAGGTAGGAGAGATCAGGTCTTCGTTTATGGAATATTTCGTATGGAGTTTTTCCATGAGATGTGTTTATTAGAGAACGATTTTGGGTGTAGCAAGCAGTGGCAATGGCTTCAGCCCAGAGAAACATTGGAACCTTTGAATAAATTAGCATTGTTCTTGCGGCTTCCACAAGAGTTCGATTTAGTCTTTCAACTACACCGCTCGCTGAGGAGTTCGTGGAACACTTCTTTGATGACCGATTCCAACACTTTCATAAACCGACTTAAGTCTTTGTTAACGAACTACGTGCCATTGTCTTCGAACAATTATAACCATATTGTTAAGTCGAACTGAAGTCGCTTGATAAGTTTGATTATGACATTTGGAGTTTCATCCTTTGTCCTCAAAAACTTTACCCAAGTAAATCGAGAGTAGTCATCAACAACGACTAAAATATATTTCTTCCCATTAATCGTTTGCACTCTCATTGGTTCCCACAAGTCCATATGAAGGGTATGCAGAACTTCCATTACTGAGTTTGTGGGTTTTGGTTTGTGGGCATATTTCTTGCTTTTTCCAAATTGGCATGCTGGACAAAGATGATCCTTTTCATACTTTAATCTGGGTAAGCCTCTTACAAGATCATTTCTGGAAAGATTATTAATGGTGCCGAAGTTCAAGTGATTGAGACGACGATGCCATAACCATGATTTTGTTTTTGAAGCCTTTGACAACAAGCAGATTGGAGAAGACTTCATCATGTCTTCGATAGAGATGGTGTATAGATTTGAGCCACGAGTTGTAAAACCCGAAAAATCTAAAACATATATAAGTACGAAAATACCCTTGGAACCAAGAGTTATAAAATACGTAAAACCCGTTTATAAAATGATCGACATTAAAAAACTTAATAATAAAAACTTAACGAATATTATTACGTGAACGACTTTGGTACGACGAAAGACTTAAACGTTTCGCTTACATGTTGGGCCATTCATTTATTGGATGGGCTCGTTTCTTTTGTTTTCTTTTGCGCCAAGCCGAGGATCAAGAGAAGCCCACGAGGGGCGTTTGTTTGTGTTCGTGGGATCAAGGGCCGAAGCCCATTTTGGGCGAGCCTTTGAGCTCGGTTGGACCAAGCCGACCCAAACCCAACCCCCTCCTAAACCTAAACTAAATACTACAACTATAAATACAAGATATAATCATTAAATTGAAACCCTAGTTCTAGTTTTGTGCCTCTTCTTTTCTTTGTTTCCATTCGGCCGAACCTCAAGACCCTTGGTGTCGAGATTTTGCTTCAAACAAGTAAAGGTATAACGTTTATTCGTCTTGTTTTGATGTACCTTGCATGTATATGTCGAGCTATGTTTTGTTTACTCGAGTTTTCTTTTTTCTTTTGTTGGCCGAGAGGTGTAAACCACAAACCAAGGCAAACCCTAATGAATTTAACTTGGTAACTATTAAAGAACATGTAACGTAAGATGTAATATTGAATCGGGTCATGTATATGTTGAGCTAAACTAGGCCGAACCATGCATGAGGTTGGACCGAACCATATGTGTATTCGAATAAGGTATAAAACTTAATAACTTGAATATGTAACATGTTTAGATGAGCTAGGACTTGCGTATAACTTGCTAGCCGAAACCCTAGTTTGAACCGAACATCTATACATGAGTTTTGAGCGTGTAATAAACAAGTAAGGGTCACGTAAACGTAAACCCTAGGTTAAATATGTGAACCGAATAAAGTATACCGAACCCTAATAACTTGTGGTCACATGAAATCATAAACGTGCATGGTAAAACATAAAAAGGAGAGATTGTTATTAATTACGTATTAGGTTAAGTAGCGAGTCATTAAGACGTAACATGTAAAGTAAATGCATATTAATGAGATATTAAAGAATAAGAAAACCCTAGAACATAAATGAGAGTCGATTAGGGTTTTAGCTAAATATAGTAATTCGTTATTTCATGTGTGAGTTATGACTTATAAACTATTTTCACATTTAACCCTAGACTTTAATAAATGACATAACGAACCCTAATCTACAACATTAATTATAGAATACTTAAGTCTCATTTAATAAAACCTAAAGTATGAAGATCATTAAGTATGAACACCAAATATTAAAGATCATTTCGACGATTATGGAATCATAAATAACTTGGACGACCGTTAATGTCTATAGGTTCTGTGAAGAGGGAGTAATCCTTTGCTTTTCGTCTTTCTGCTTTTCGATCATTTGCGTTGGAATAAGGTGCATGATATTCGACCTTTTCAAGAGAGGTTTCCTTTAACGTTTTCTTCAGTATTAGGGTTTCCTAAGCCTTTGTTATGAACCCCATTCGATTTGTTTGAGCTATTGCTTATCGAACTCGATTTACGAATTATGAAACATCGATTTTGAACTATCGATATGAAAACGTGATTTTGGAAATATGAATGATTTTCGATAAAAGATGATCCGTATCGGTTATGACATTACGATTTGACCGAGATAGTTTGACACCGAGCCAAATATTTAACTAGTCATGGGGTTCCATGTCCGTATCGATGATGCACCTCGATATGACTCTAGGCGATGAGTGATGTTCGCCACGTCTCGGATGGTGAAGCATATTTGTGAATATGTAGGAAGGGCGTATGGATGCATCCTAGATCATTATATGTTATATGTTATATGTTATCATTATCGATGATTGATCTTGCGTGCATGCACGTCCTTCATAACTCTGGTAGGTCTCCCCTACAAAGGTTGCCTTATGTGAATATGAATATGATCTGATATATGTTTCTGGGCTCGTGGTAGTTGACTATGAACATCTTTTGAAACTCTGATTTATACTTTGAAATGATTATGATTTTGCTATCGCTCATTCACTTTATTTCGTATTCGTTATCGTTTAGTATTCGCTTTTGCTTTCATATCTGTTCACTGGGCTTTCGAAGCTCAGCCGCACTTTTCTTTTCTTCCGCGGCAGGTATCTAAGCATTGGAAGCTGGGTTTGCTTTGGGATGAGTGCTTGAGTGGACTTACCTTAGAGATTTTAGCTTTGATTTCTTATGATGCCATTTTAGACTTATTTATTTCGGATATTATGTTGAGGTTTATTATGTTTCCACTGGGACCTATGTTTTGAAGTCATTTTGACTTGGATTATTTCCGCATTTATGTTAAGACTTCTTTTGGTTATTTATGTTTTGCTTTGATATGACACCATTACTTGTGATTCCTTTACCCTTGGCGGGTCGGGCGTTACAATTTATGGTGTCGAGCCTGATTTACGACTTGTAGTCGGGACACGTGAACATAAGAACCTTAGGTTATCCCTTAGAGTTAGGATTTGACTGTGAGGATTGGGTAGACTTAGGTTTCCTTCTGCGAACTTCCATTTCGTATCTCACCTTTGTTCATTTTGCTAATCGTGTGAATATCATTCGGATGGTTCGAACTCGTCAAAATACGGATGGAGACGATGATACTCCTAACATGGATCTTTGCGATTGCGAATGCCCTCAACTCTCTTTTCCCGGCTTGACTACACGAGATGATGGAGCAATTGATCAACAACATTCGTGTCGAATGGTGCTTGGGTAGTGGTGGAGGAAATCAACCCAGGCATTCACACTTGGCTCGGCGTTTGGTAAGCTCAAGCCTCTTTCTTTTAACCTTTTGCTACTCCCACCAAGCCGAGGACCGGATCACTCATGTTGAGAAGTCGTTTGAAGTCTTGGGTTGTGGAGACGAGTTTAAGACTCGTTTGGCTGCGTTTAAGTTAGAAGGTGATGCTTTAAATTGGTGGAAAGCATTGAAACAAGCACGAGGAGGAGATGCTTTCATTGTTACTTGTACTTGGGCGGAGTTTGGACTATCTTCTATAACCGTTACTTCCACGATGCGAACAAAGAAAGGTATGAGAGGATTATCGAGCGATCTACCGGTTTGATCATGAGAACTCCAATGAGTACATGAGTAGGTTTATGAGGTTGGTAAGTTTTGTTGGAGCGATTCTTTGGAGATGGTAGGCGCCAAGCTAAGCATTTCAAATGGGGATGAAGAAGTGGGTGTTGGACCGATCGCTTAACACCGAGTATGAGGATGTGTCGGCTGCAATGATGCAACTCTTAACATTGAGATCTTTCATGAGGTTCGGGTTACAACAAGCGTGTCGCGATGGTGATCGGATTCAAGGTAGGACTCAAAGTAATGAGTATAAGGAAATCTTGGCGGAGTTATGATTCAAGGGACAAGTGGATAAGGGTTATGATCGGTGGGTCGATCGGGAAGGAATGTGGACTCTAGGCGCCACGAGGCGAGGGGTCGATAGCGAGCTCTTGGTAAGAATGGAAATGATCGTCGAATCAAGGTAACAATAACCGTTACAACAAAGATCGATCGGCTCAAGGATCAAATCGGTCGTGCTTGAGATCTTCAGTCGACAAAGGACGGTGAAGTTTTGCCTCCCCACCTATCTCGTACTACTTGTGGAAAGGCTCATCCGGACCGTGTTTCAAGGCTCTTGGTGGATGTTTCTCTTGTGGTTCCACTACTCACAAGATCAAGGATTGCCCTAAGAGGAACCGGCGATTCCTCGAAACTACACCAAGCCGCCACCTACTCTTGGACGTGTTTATGCTACTACTCGGAATCGGTGAGCATACTTGAGTACCATTACGGCACTCTTTTCATTGATGATTATTCTGTCTTCGTTTTATTTGACACGGTGCCACACACTCCATTATATCATCACATGTGCTAAGAAACTTAATATGAAGCCACAACCACTAATGAATCACTTATCGATATCTACGCCTATGAAAAACCACATGATCATTGATCATAAATACGTTAAGTGTCCTCTTCATTTTGATGATCGTATTCGCCCTGCACATCTGTATCCTCTCGACATGGTCGACTTTGATATCATTCTAGGCATGGATTGGTTGGCTTATCATAGAGCTTCCATTGACTGCTATGCTAGAACTGTGATATTTGGAGACGTAAAACATCCTGAATTCATTTATTATGGTTCTAAACCACTCAAATCTGTTAAGTTCATTTCTGCTATGAAGGCACGGACCATGATTGCTCATGGGTGTCAAGGTTTTCTAGCATCTGTCAAGGACACATCTTTGGAGAGTCCTAACATTGAAAACCTTTCTATTGTTTGTGAATTCACCGACGCTTTCCGATGAACTTCCCGGTCTTCCTCCACTAGAAGTTGAGTTTAGCATTGAGTTGATTCACGGTGCTAAACCGATTTGAAAGCTCCGTGTCGTATGGCACCTGTAGAACGAAGGAGTTGAAGGAACAATGCAAGAGATGATAGATAATGGATTCATTCGACCTAGTGTTTCTCCATGGGTGCACCTGTCTTGTTTGTGAAGAAGAAGGATGGAAGTATGCGTCTATGTATCGATTACCGTGAACTCAACCGTATTACTATTCAAAACCGTTATCCTCTTCCGCATAGATAGACGATTTGTTTGATCAAGCGCAAGGAGCTAAGTTCTTTTCTAAGATTGATCCGAGGTGCGGTTATCATCAACTACGTGTGAAGGAGCAAGATGTTCCTAAGACCGCGTTTCGTACGGATATGGTCATTATGAGTTTCTCGTTATGCCTTTTGGTTTGACAAATTACTTTCTTGTGTTTATGGACACGATGAATCGTGTTTTCCATGAGTTCCTCGACAAGTTCGTTATTGTTTTCATCGACGACATTTTAGTTTACTCTAAGTCCGAAGAAGAGCATGAGCAACATCTCCGGATAGTTTTGGAGATTACGAGGAAGAAGAAGTTGTCGCCAAATTCTCGAAGTGTGAATTTTGGTTAGGACAAGTCGCGTTCCTTGGTCATATTGTATCTGCCGATGGTATCACCATGGATCCGTCTAAGGTTGAGGCTATCACTAAGTGGCCAAGACCTACGACGGTGGCGAGGTTAGGAGTTTTCTAGGACTTCTTTGGTTACTACCGACGTTTTGTAGAAGGTTTTCTCGATTAGCTTTGCCCTTAACCCAATTGATGAGGAAAGGTGAAAAGTTCGTGTGGACGGATGAAAGAGAAAGATTTTTGAAGAGTTAAACGGAGGTTGGTGTCCGCCCTATTTTGACTCTTCCATCCGGTTCGGAGGATATCAAATCTATAGCGATGCATCTAAGAAAGGATTGGGCGTGTCTTGATGCAACATGGTAAGGTGATAGCTTACGCTTCAAGACAACCGAAACCTTATGAGGAGAATTACCCAACTCATGATTTTGAGTTAGGCTGCTGTGGTGTTCGCGTTGAAGATCCGGAGACATTACTTGTATGGAGAGCGTGTGATATTTTCACCGACCATAAGAGTCTCAAGTATATTTTCACTCAAAAGGAACTCAACATGAGACAAAGAAGATGGTTAGAACTTCTTAAGGATTATGACACTAACATTCGGTACCATCCCGGTATGGCTAATGTAGTTCTTGACGCACTTAGCCGAAATCGGTATGCTTGCAAGTATTGAGATTGAGCCTAGGATCATTCGTGACTTAGAGCGTTTGGATGTTGAGTTGTGCGTCTGAGGTTTTGGTGGATCTTGGGCTAGTATGAAGGTGGAGTCGAACCTTATACGCAAATTAAGGAAGCTCGAGAAAGATGACGGCGAGTGGGCCATGGCGCAAAATGTTGAAGAAGGTAAGCGGCGAATTTAAGGTTGATAACGACGGAATTGTATGGTATGAAGATAGGCTTTGTGTTCCCAATGATCGGTACTTCGTGAGAAAGTTATGGTGAAGCTCATAGTTCTCCTTTCACTATCCATCCCGGTTCTACCAAGATGTATAGGGATTTGAAACAAGATATTCGGTGGAGCGGCATGAAGCAAGATGTGGCGACATTTGTGTCGAAGTGTATGATTTGTCGACAAGTGAAGATCGAACATCAAAGAGCTAGTGGATTGTTAAAACCATTGGATATTCCGACATGGAAGTGGGATAAGATATCTATGGACTTTGTGACCGGACTACCTCTTACTAAGAAGAAGCATGATGCGATTTGGGTGGTCGTTGATCGGCTAACCAAATCGCTCATTCTTACCAATTAGGAAGGATTATGGTATTGGTAGATTGGCGAGATTTTTCAAAGAAGAGATAGTTAGACTTCATGGTACTCAGATGGCTATTGTGTCGATAGGGATCCGCATTTTACTTCTCGTTTACGGAAAGGTTTGCAAAAGCTTGGGGTACTCGACTTAATTTTAGTACGACGTTTCATCCTCAAACGGATGGTCGGTCGAGAGGACTATTCGGACCTTAGAGGATATGCTAAGGGCTTGTGCTTTGGAATGGACCGCACCGGGATGAATATTTATGTTTGGTAGAGGTTGCATACAACAACAGCTTGGCATGCTAGCATTAAGGCGACACCGTTTGAACTTCTTTATGGAAGAAAATGTAGATCACCTACTTGTTGGGATGAAGTAGGTGAGCGCCTAATCGAAGGTCCGGAAATGATTGAGATCACAAATGAGAAAGTAGTCATTGCTAGAGAAAAGTTGACGGAGGCCGTCTCGTCGAGAAAAGTTATGCCGACAAGCATCGTCGTGATTTAGAGTTTCGAGTTGGTGATCGTGTGTTTTGAAAGTCTCGCCGTTTAGAGGTGTGAACGTTTTGGAATCAAGGGCAAGCTCGGTCCTCGATTCATTGGTCCGTTTGAAATTTTGGAGCGTATAGGAGAAGTTTCGTGTCGTTTAGCACTTCCGCCTCGCTTATCGCATGTTCATGATGTGTTCCATGTATCTCTCTAAGGGATACAATTATCATCCATTACACGTTGCTTCGTATCCGTTTGATCAAATTCAATCCGATATGTCTTTATCTGAAGAACCGGAAGCTATTTTAGAAAGACAAGAAAGAGTCATGAGAAGTAAAGTCATTCCGTTCGTTAAGATTCTTTGGAAAAATCACCCGGAGCGTGAGGCTACTTGGGAGACCGAAGAGTCGATGCGAGCTAGTTATCCTCATTTCTTTGAATAGTTCGGTATGTCTCATCTCGTTTTCGTTTCGGTTCATTTCAATTTTCGAGGACGAAAATTTTTTTTTAGAGGGGAAGAATTGTAAAACCCGAAAAATCTAAAACATATATAAGTACGAAAATACCCTTGGAACCAAGAGTTATAAAATACGTAAAACCCGTTTATAAAATGATCGACATTAAAAAACTTAATAATAAAAACTTAACGAATATTATTACGTAAACGACTTTGGTACGACGAAAGACTTAAACGTTTCGCTTACATGTTGGGCCGTTCATTTGTTGGATGGGCTCGTTTCTTTTGTTTTGTTTTGCGCCAAGCCGAGGATCAAGAGAAGCCCACGAGGGGCGTTTGTTTGTGTTCGTGGGATCAAGGGCCGCAGCCCATTTTGGGCGAGCCTTTGAGCTCGGTTGGACCAAGCCGACCCAAACCCAACCCCCTCCTAAACCTAAACTAAATACTACAACTATAAATACAAGATATAATCATTAAATTGAAACCTTAGTTCTAGTTTTGTGCCTCTTCTTTTCTTTGTTTCCATTCGGCCGAACCTCAAGACCCTTGGTGTCGAGATTTTGCTTCAAACAAGTAAAGGTATAACGTTTATTCGTCTTGTTTTGATGTACCTTGCATGTATATGTCGAGCTATGTTTTGTTTACTCGAGTTTTCTTTTTTCTTTTGTTGGCCGAGAGGTGTAAACCACAAACCAAGGCAAACCCTAATGAATTTAACTTGGTAACTATTAAAGAACATGTAACGAAGATGTAATATTGAATCGGGTCATGTATATGTTGAGCTAAACTAGGCGAACCATGCATGAGGTTGGACCGAACCATATGTGTATTCGAATAAGGTATAAAACTTAATAACTTGAATATGTAACATGTTTAGATGAGCTAGGACTTGCGTATAACTTGCTAGCCGAAACCCTAGTTTGAACCGAACATCTATACATGAGTTTTGAGCGTGTAATAAACAAGTAAGGGTCACGTAAACGTAAACCCTAGGTTAAATATGTGAACCGAATAAAGTATACCGAACCCTAATAACTTGTGGTCACATGAAATCATAAACGTGCATGGTAAAACATAAAAAGGAGAGATTGTTATTAATTACGTATTAGGTTAAGTAGCGAGTCATTAAGACGTAACATGTAAAGTAAATGCATATTAATGAGATATTAAAGAATAAGAAAACCCTAGAACATAAATGAGAGTCGATTAGGGTTTTAGCTAAATATAGTAATTCGTTATTTCATGTGTGAGTTATGACTTATAAACTATTTTCACATTTAACCCTAGACTTTAATAAATGACATAACGAACCCTAATCTACAACATTAATTATAGAATACTTAAGTCTCATTTAATAAAACCTAAAGTATGAAGATCATTAAGTATGAACACCAAATATTAAAGATCATTTCACGATTATGGAATCATAAATAACTTGGACGACCGTTAATGTCTATAGGTTACGTGAAGAGGAGTAATCCTTTGCTTTTCGTCTTTCGCTTTTCGATCATTTGCGTTGGAATAAGGCATGATATTCGACCTTTTAGTAGAGGTTTCCTTTAACGTTTTCTTTCAGATTAGGGTTTCCTAAGCCTTTGCTATGAACCCCATTCGATTTGTTTGAGCTATTGCTTATCCGAACTCGATTTACGAATTATGAAACATCGATTTTGAACTATCCGATATGAAAACTGTGATTTTGGAAATATGAATGATTTTCGATAAAAGATGATCCGTGTCGGTTATGACATTCGATTTGACACGAGATAGTTTGACACCCGAGCCAAATATTTAACTAGTCATGGGGTTCCATGTCCGTATCGATGATGCACCTCGATATGACTCTAGGGCGATGAGTGATGTTCTCGCCACGTCTCGGATGGTGAAGCATATTTGTGAATATGTAGGAAGGCGTATGGATGCATCCTAGATCATTATATGTTATATGTTATATGTTATCATTATCATTATCGATGATTGATGCTGCGTGCATGCACGTCCTTCATAACTCGTAGGTCTCCCTACAAAGGTTGCCTTATGTGAATATGAATATGATCGATATATGTTTCGGGCTCGTGGTAGTTGACTATGAACATCTTTTGAAACTCGATTTATACTTTGAAATGATTATGATTTTGCTATCGCTCATTCACTTTATTTCGTATTCGTTATCGTTTAGTATTCGCTTTGCTTTCATATCTGCTCACCGGGGCTTTGAAGCTCACCCGCACTTTTCTTTTCTTCCGCGGCAGGTATCTAAGCATTGGAAGCTGGGTTTGCTTTGGGATGAGTGCTTGAGTGGACTTACCTTAGAGATTTTAGCTTTGATTTCTTATGATGCCATTTTAGACTTATTTATTTCGGATATTATGTTGAGGTTTATTATGTTTCCGCTGGGACCTATGTTTTGAAGTCATTTTGACTTGGATTATTTCCACATTTATGTTAAGACTTCTTTTGGTTATTTATGTTTTGCTTTGATATGACACCATTACTTGTGATTCCTTTACCCTTGGCGGGTCGGGGCGTTACACGAGTTCCTCTTAACAGTTCCACACCATCAAGTTCTCTAACGAAACAAGTATGTTTTCTAAATGCCACTTCTAGATCGGAATCACATAATTGACCAACAGAAAACAAGTTATGACCAAGACCTTCAACATAATATACCCTGGAGATTACACTTTTGCCAACAACATAGTCTCCATAACCCATAATTGCTCCAAAATGGTCGTTCCCGAATCTAATGATCTGATGAATTTACTCACGGTTCATGAGCATGAGCGATCTCCAAATCATATGCTTGGAACAGACTGAGTCCGGTACCACATAACGATTTGAACGATCTGCGGTTGAACACGCACAAGAATGGATAATCGGATAATTGGGATCCCCATGCAAGAATGGGTTCCATTTGGTTAGTAATAGTGATTGGAACACCCACATCGAAGTGGAAACAATGAAATCATCGGGATAGATGCAATGCTAGTGTCCGTGTTGACCTATTCAAAGTATGTTCACTTCTTAAAGGAATAGTTCTACCAAGAGGCGACCATTTTCTAATGGGCATTGACTTATAAAATTTAGGGCACAACTCATTAAGATTAAACTTATGCGGCGAGGGTATCCACCGATAACCTATGTTACTAAATTTCCTTCTGTGGGTTTCCAATGTTTTCTAACCTTCTTTATCCACGCTTTCTAGCCTTCTTAACATGTTTTATGGCATTAACAATCTTAACAAGATTTAATAAAGATTAATCAAATCATTCACACCACATTCATGATTAGTAATGAAACCAAGCAATCATCCTTACATGTTTTGCCAAAAGTAGCGAATCGAATTAATTACGATGCGCTTATAGCTAATACTAGAATCAACACAATTTGTTTTATTCAACTCAAACTTAGTATTCCTAGGGTGGTCTTCTACTCTCTTCCAATGCACATTCTTAGCTTGTGAAGTCCTATCTTGCTTTGTATTGCCTGGAGGCTTTGACCCGCTTGCTTTAATGTCACTGATTACTCCTGTAGAGGGAATTATGGGAACATTAGTTGGTTTGACTACCTTTTGAATTCCTGAACTAGAAGTGCAGGGATCTGAACTACTTGAAGGCACATTAAAATTCACTTTCTTAGTGACGGGCATAGAATGGTTTGTATACTTAGCACTAGGCATGGAACAAGGCATCACAGCTTTAACTTTCGCACTTAAGGATTTAGGACATGTTGCTATTAAACATTCTAACATCTCCTGAGATCGTTTGGCCTGAATGCAAGCAAACCTAATTTCACTATCAAGTGGCTTATTTATGAAGTCCTCTTCTACAATCTCACGGAGACATTCAAGACTATCCTTAAGGCAAGCAAGATAATTATGAAATACAAGCTCGTTATTCCTAAAATGAGGAGGAATGTATTTAACGATCCACAATATATTTAGAGTCTGCAGATGACTTTGATGCAACATTCTCATTGAAGACAAGTGGCATTTTCCTTTTTCACGACTCCTCGATTCTCAATTTCCTTTTGTAAAGAAGTTATTTTTCGTTATTCTTGTCACGAGTGACTTTCATTGAATCATATAACTCTTTAAAGTGTCGTTTAACTTTTCATTTTCTTGGAAAACTCTCATTTTCCTTTTGTAAAACATTAACCAAGTTTTGAAGATGAAAGGTTTGAGAACACCGAGAATCTAAAGGAGGAGGCATTTGGGAGCCAATCACATTGTTCTTTTCACCCTTAATTATGAAATCTGGCTTTCAACTTTACGATCGTGTTACAATGAGCTTGAATCTATTCTCCACGCTTTGTTTATTTGAAAAAGCGCATCAAACTCGGAACATTTGAGGATGTTTTGATGTTTGAGGTTTTGACATTTTCTTTGAGATGTTGATATTTTAGTTGCAGATCAAAATGTTCAACTTCTAGCTTAGAAAGATGTTTTACCAAATTATCGTGATCATCCTGATCAATTTTCTCATTTAGTTCTGAGTTTTTGTTTTCAAGCTCAATGACACGATCATGGGAAACTTTCAAATCAACAGATAATTCATGAAATTGATCATGGTAAACTTTCTAACCTTCTTTCTCCACTGCTTTCTAGCCTTCTTAACATGTTTTATGGCATTAAAAATCTTAACAGGGCATTTAAGAGCATTAATCAAATCATTCACACCACATTCATGATTAGTAACAGAAACCAAGCAATCATCCTTACATGTTTTGCCAAAAGTAGCAGAATTCGAATTAATTACGGTACGCTTATAGCTAATACTAGAATCAACACGATTTGTTTTATTCAACTCAAACTTAGTGTTCCTAGGGTGGTCTTCTACTCTCTTCCAATGCACATTCTTAGCTTGCGAAGTCCTATCTTGCTTTGTATTGCACGGAGGCTTTGACCGCTTGCTTTAATGTCACCGATTACTCTGTGAGGGAATTATGGGAACATTAGTTGGTTTGACTACCTTTTGCATTCCTGAACTAGAAGTGCAGGGATCTGAACTACTTGAAGGCACATTAAAATTCACTTTCTTAGTGATGGGCATAGAATGGTTTGTATACTTAGCACTAGGCATGGAACAAGGCATCACAGCTTTAACTTTCGCATTTAAGGATTTAGGACATGTTGCTATTAAACATTCTAACATCTCCTGAGATCGTTTGGCCTGAATGCAAGCAAACCTAATTTCACTATCAAGTGGCTTATTTATGAAGTCCTCTTCTACAATCTCACGGAGACATTCAAGACTATCCTTAAGGCAAGCAAGATAATTATGAAATACAAGCTCGTTATTCCTAAAATGAGGAGGAATGTATTTAACAGGCACAATATATTTAGAGTCTGCAGATGACTTTGATGCAACATTCTCATTAAAGACAAGTGGCATTTTCCTTTTTTTCTGACTCCTCAGATTCTCAATTTCCTTTTGTAAAGAAGTTATTTTTTCGTTATTCTTGTCACGAGTGACTTTCATTGAATCATATAACTCTTTAAAGTGTCGTTTAACTTTTCATTTTCTTGGAAAACTCTCATTTTCCTTTTGTAAAACATTAACCAAGTTTTGAAGATGAAAGGTTTGAGAACACCGAGAATCTAAAGGAGGAGGCATTTGGGAGCCAATCACATTGTTCTTTTCACCCTTAATTATGAAATTTGGGCTTTCAACTTTACGATCGTGTTACAATGAGCTTGAATATGTTCGCCACGCTTTGTTTATTTGAAAACGCATCAAACTCGGAACATTTGAGGATGTTTTGATGTTTGAGGTTTTGACATTTTCTTTGAGATGTTGATATTTTAGTTGCAGATCAAAATGTTCAACTTCTAGCTTAGAAAGATGTTTTACCAAATTATCGTGATCATCCTGATCAATTTTTTCATTTAGTTATGAGTTTTTGTTTTCAAGCTCAATGACACGATCATGGGAAACTTTCAAAGCAACAGATAATTCATGAAATTGATCATGGGAAACTTTCTAACCTTCTTTCTCCACTGCTTTCTAGCCTTCTTAACATGTTTTATGGCATTAACAATCTTAACAGGGCATTTAACAGCATTAATCAAATCATTCACACCACATTCATGATTAGTAATAGAAACCAAGCAATCATCCTTACATGTTTTGCCAAAAGTAGCGAAATTCAAATTAATTACGATGACGCTTATAGCTAATACTAGAATCGACACGATTTGTTTTATTCAACTCAAACTTAGTGTTCCTAGGGTGGTCTTCTACTCTCTTCCAATGCACATTCTTAGCTTGCATAAGTCCTATCTTGCTTTGTATTGCTGGAGGCTTTGACCCGCTTGCTTTAATGTCACCGATTACTCTGTAGAGGAATTATGGGAACATTAGTTGGTTTGACTACCTTTGCATTCTGAACTAGAAGTGCGGGGATCCGAACTACTTGAAGGCACATTAAAATTCACTTTCTTAGTGATGGGCATAGAATGGTTTGTATACTTAGCACTAGGCATGGAACAAGGCATCACAGCTTTAACTTTCGCACTTAAGGATTTAGGACATGTTGCTATTAAACATTCTAACATCTCCTGAGATCGTTTGGCCTGAATGCAAGCAAACCTAATTTCACTATCAAGTGGCTTATTTATGAAGTCCTCTTCTACAATCTCACGGAGACATTCAAGACTATCCTTAATGCAAGCAAGATAATTATGAAATACAAGCTCGTTATTCCTAAAATGAGGAGGAATGTATTTAACAGGCACAGTATATTTAGAGTCTGCAGATGACTTTGATGCAACATTCTCATTAAAGACAAGTGGCATTTTCCTTTTTTCCTGACTCCTCAGATTCTCAATTTCCTTTTGTAAAGAAGTTATTTTTTCGTTATTCTTGTCACGAGTGACTTTCATTGAATCATATAACTATTTAAAGTGTCGTTTAACTTTTTCATTTTCTTCTGGAAAACTCTCATTTTCCTTTTGTAAAACATTAACCAAGTTTTGAAGATGAAAGGTTTGAGAACACTGAGAATCTAAAGGAGGAGGCATTTGGGAGCCAATCACATTGTTCTTTTCACCCCTTAATTATGAAATTTGGGCTTTCAACTTTCTGATCGTGTTACAATGAGCTTGAATCATTCGCCACGTTTGTTTATTTGAAAAGCGCATCAAACTCGGAACATTTGAGGATGTTTTGATGTTTGAGGTTTTGACATTTTCTTTGAGATGTTGATATTTTAGTTGCGATCAAAATGTTCAACTTCTAGATTAGAAAGATGTTTTACCAAATTATCGTGATCATCCCGATCAATTTTCTCATTTAGTTACGAGTTTTTGTTTTCAATCTCAATGACACGATCATGGGAAAATTTCAAAGCAACAGATAATTCATGAAATTGAGATGCGATAATAGAATACTTAGTCACGATTATAGAACACATCTTGAGAACACAACTCAAATCAAGTTCTCATTTAAGATATGCAAGTTCTTCCTTTCAACTTCATTATATTTGAGTTCCTGTTCATAATCATTGACTTCAACTATCATTGCATCAAATTCATTTTCCATTTCTTTAATATATGAGTTTATTCCTTTTTGAAGACTCTCAAATTGACCTTTTAATTGTTTAAAGAAAGGCATGACCTCAGTTAAATAACATTCTTTAGTTTGCTCAATCCCCTTCAGTAATCCTAGTAGGTGTGATCCTTTTCTTACACGTTTTCTCAAAATCAACAAATAGTTGAAAAACAACATACAGGCTGATTAAGGTCTTGCTATTAGTGGAAATAGTTCTAGGAACTAAATGCATTGGTGTATTTAGAGGATACATGATGGCTGCAGCACTTTCCTAAGGGAGGGTTTGTTTGAACAAGTTCACTTGCCTTTTGCTTATCCATATCTTTCTTCCAAAAATTTGTTCGGGGTTAATTGGGTTTGAGGCTTAAACTGCTCGGGGAGATCCAATTTTCTTTTGTGTAATCATGGGGTTTGAGCGTAATGTTTTCTTTTTACACTCGGGATCTTTTAGCTTCTTATCCATTTTCTCCCTATTGACTTCTTCAAATTGCATATCTTCCTCAGTGCACTTAGCGCAACTAGGTTTCTGCCTAGGCTTAAGGATTTCATTACCATCATATATTAGCTTCTGAGCCTCTCTAGCTATTTTACCATACTTAGGATTGGGTTTCTCAATGAGGGGAATACTATGCTTATCGCTTAAGACTCTATGCTTAGTGATCATGTGAGCAGTCTGAATGGTATTCCCTTATACGTACAACTTGTTTTCAAGCTTGTTTTTCAAAGTTTTTAGATTGGAAAAATCATTTAAAAGTTTTTATTCCTTAGCATTAAATTCTTGTTTAAGCACTTTAACATTATCTTGAAGTTCTTGCTTTTGCTTAACAATTTTAGAAAGCTTTTCTTGTAAGGAATTTAACTCTTGTTTTAACACTTCTTCTCTAAAATTACTTTTTCTAATGATTGTACGCATTTGGTCATCCATTTCCTGCTCACGGCTAGTTAACTCAAACTTAGCACGTTGTTCATAAATAGCAACTTGTTCTTTATAGGCGTTCGATTCGGAGATAACGAGAATCATTAGGGCACATGCGGTGTATTCATCAAAACATAGTCATCATTAATCGCAGAGGATACATCACTTGGTACAATCTCATTTTCACTTTGTGTCACATATTGATCATATGAGACAATATTACTATTACCCTCATTATCAATATCTGATTCATAAGTTTCAAGAGATTGTACTTCGTTATGTATCTTTTGCCCATCAACTTCATCGTATAGTTAATACCTCTGAAATGATTGATTCTTTGGATGGACCAGCCTGTTGTGTTGATGAGACCTTTGGAGAGACCATAGGTGAGATGCTAGCCATGAAGATTGTCCAGGCGTGGGTTCATCATCGACATCGAGTCAAATGCATCGCACCGCAACTTGAAAGGCATTTTGATGATTGTGACCTATTTCTGAATTGGTCGCTCATCCACATCAAGATCATATGTCTTAGCATTCCCTTCACAAGAAACAACAACTCCTCTTCATCCAAAGTCGCACCATTATCCCGAGCTTGTACAAGCAACATCTTGTCTCTCAAGTATCTGCATTCGTGGATGTTTTGGAGATGTCAGCCTTGCAATATGTCCCTCACCACCACAGTTGTAGCATTTGATTGGCTTTGCTTGCCCTTGATTTGCAACCCTTCCACGATTCTGATTAGCCACATACCCTCCACCAATTCCACCTCTTCCTTGTTCATACTGCCTTCCTTGAATTGGTTGCACCATAACCTTCCCATCACTGACGGTAGCTTGATTCTGTGGGTTGGATGTTGTTCTGAGGTTATTGTTGGTGTGTGGGAGGGAATTCAGATTTTGACTGACCATGAGAGATAGTTGATTGATGAGGTTTTCCATGAATGTGTTTGAATCAGGAGGCTTGTATGATGGATCTGGAATGAGTTTGTAGTTACCATTTCCAGTAGGTATGACTTGAGAAGCTTTGGTAGTAATCCCTACATTGGTGTAGAATGCTGTTGAATCATTTGATGAGCTTGATTCTCCCTATTTGGATTTGAACTGCTCAAGGATCATTCGTTCAAACATAACATGTCTCTCATTCTGAAGTAAGAAGGCATAAAGTTGCTCATAGTTGGTGTTCTTTAATCCTTTGGTTAGCTTCACAGAGGTGACAAATTTGTGCCATTCAGGATTCATGTTGTTCACAAACTTTGAGTTCAACTGAATATTTGGCATGGTCATTTTGATGTTCCTCATGTCATTTACAAGCTTGTGGAATCTCACGTAATATTCATAGACACTTTCTTCTGGTTTCATCTTAAAATGCTCAAATTCATCATACTGATTGTGATTCTCTGTCTTCCTTGGTTAGTTCGAACCCGAGAAGCATCTTGACATTGTCCCAAACCGCTTTAGCTTGATGTTGTGATTGATCGACTTGTAAATGTCCTTAGGTAAACCACAAGTATGATGTTAGAAGCCACGATGTGCGCATCGTATCTCTTCTTCTACTTAACGATCGATTCATCATACATTTTAGGTCCGTCCGGTCCTAATATCACCGAGCCATCAGCAGCAGTATCAAGTATGTCTCTAGTTGTCTCAACCTGATACGGTCCTTCATCAATTGACTTGAGAATGTTAACTCCATTTTCTCTTCCCAAACAGTACAATCTAATTCGTTGAGCCCATAAATCATAGTAAGTTCTTTCAAGCATAGGTGGACATGTATCGATCCGGTGGCTGAACGTCCTCGACTCTGATGAGAGATGATTGTAGGCACGTTGGTAGACATGTTTACAGATTTCACGGGATTTTATAACTCTATGATTAAACCAGGAAATAGATTCTTTCACGGGATTTTACCAAATCAAGAGAAAACCGTATTAGAAACAAAAATCAACCAAGTCGCTATAACCCTTGAACCAAGTCGCTAAGTGACCAAGTCGCTAAGTAGCAACTCGCTAAACCTCAAGTCGCTGTAAATCAAGTCGCTAAGCCCAAGTCGCTAAGACCCAAGTCGCTGACCACAAGTCGCTAAAGCACCAAATCGCTAAGCAGACAAGTTGCTAAAGAACAACTCGCTAAGACTCAACTCGCTAAGAATAATAAGGTCAAGTCGCTAGAAATAATGGAGACAAGTTGCTACGCCAACTAAGTCGCTAGCCTAAGTGGAACCTCCACTACGTTGTACTGTTTGTCGGCTTGTCTCAATAGACAAGTCGCTAGGCTCAAGTCGCTACTCCTCTAACTACAAGTCGCTGGAAATTAACAAAGTAAATCGCTACCAAGAAAAACAACTCCGAGAGCCAAGTCTCTAGGTAGAAAACTTTAAGAACAATACTTTTCAATCCAAAACAAGCCCAACCTCAGTGATTCAAGCTTTCCAAATCAAAACCCAAGCACTTACAATGATTCTAAACACAAAAGTACACTCAATATTCAAACTTTAACGCAAGAAATGATCCAAATGATGCAAAAACCACTAAACTTTTTCAAACCCAAAAACCATATAAAACCACTAGAAATCCAAGGATATGTAAGAGAGATGATCAAACCATGGCTCTTGATACCAATTGTTATGTATTGGATTTCACAAACACATCAAATCATGATCACATATAGGCGTATAATATAAGGTTTTAGGGAGAGAAATAGTTAGAGGTTTGGGAACTTAGTGAGAGAAAGTAAAAGTGTTATTATGAGCTCCAACCCTATACCTTGGGAGGTAGAGGGTATTTATAGTCTTACATAAAACGCCACCTACGGGCTGTGGATCAGGCATACAGTGGGTAAAGACCCGTCCGTCCTCCACGGTGTTACTTAACTAAATACTACTTAACATTAAATAACTACGACTACGAGCTTTCTAACGATTACATATACTTGAGGTGACCGACACTTTAATAACTGGATTCACTAAATCCTAACAACCTACACGGGGCCATTATTATTCTATTGGTTTTAACCGTACAATAGCAACGTACTTTCAGCTTTATATCATTTTGATAAGTGTACTTTTTTTGTTCCACTTAATGTAACGTACTTTCGGGTTTTGTGCTACTTTGGTACGTGCTACTTTGTTTTACCGGAACCAGAGTTATAATCCTACGTGGACAAGCCACGTAGGATTTCCACTTACAATAAATCTTTGAGTTAATTACATAAATGGTCCTCGTGGTTTGCATGGTATCACGAATTAAGTCCCTAAAGCTTTTTTGTTAAAATATTTTAACGGTTTTCTTTTGTTTTTATACGTTTTCAACCATTTTTATACGTTTTTGTCCATTTTTATACGTTTTCATCCGTTTTTATACGTTTTCGTCCATTTTATACGTTTTCATACGTTTCTATACATTTTCGTCCGTTTTTATCTGCTTTTGCCATTTTTATACGCTTTCATCCGTTTTCATTCATTTTGACACGTTTTCGTCCGTTTTTATACGTTTTCCTCTATTTTTTGCTATGTTTTCGTATGTTTTTGTCCGTTTTTATATGTTTACATCTGTTTTAACACATTTTAATATATTTTTCTTACCCTTTCATACGTTTTTAACCGTTTTCTTATGGTTTCATACATTTTCGTGTGTTTTCATCCGTTTTTACATGTTTTAATATGTTTTTCTTACTTTTTCATACGCTATTAACCCTTTTCTTATGTTTTCATACGTTTTTGTCTGTTTTTATATGTTTTCATTTGTTTACACTTATGTCCGTTTTTATACGTTTTCATCCATTTACTTATGTTTACGTACATTTTCGTATGTTTTTATACGTTTACATCCATTTTTACACGTTTTAATACGTTTACTTACATTTTTGTACATTTTAAACCATTTTCTTATGTTCGTACATGTTCGTTTGTTTTCGTACTTTTTCATATGGACAAAACGTATAAAAACGGACGAAAACTTATAAAAACGTATAAAAGCGGACGAAAACGTATTAAAAGTACGAAAACATACGAAAATGTATAAAAAAAGACGAAAATATTTTTAGGGACTAAATTTGCGATAACCGGCAAACCACAGGGACCATTTATGTGCTAAAAATATTTCACTTAGATTTTTATCCGGTAAAATAACACTTTTTTCCGGTAGCCTGTACTTGCACGTACCAAAGTAGCACAAAACTCGTAAGTACGTTACATTAAGTGGAATAAAAAAGGTACATGTACCAAAATGGTACAAAGCTGAAAGTACGTTGATATTGTACGGCTAAAACCCTAATCTATATATCACACTTTGATATATACAGTCAATTTTGAGTGCCATGAGCTTAGAGCAATAATAACTATTTGAGTGATAATTGTATACGTAGCAATTTCTATATATATACTAAAAAGCATACATGGTTGCTTCATGAACAGTGTTTGCAAAGCAAGCATTCATTGCTAAGTTTCACAACTTGGCAAAAATAGTCCCTGAGGTTTAAGTGTCGTTGCAAAGTAAGTCATGTAGCATTAACTGCTATCTATAGCAATTTGGCAAAAATAGTCCCTAAAGTTTAAGTGACGTTGCAAAGTAAGTCCTGTAGAATTAATTGCTATCTATAGCAACTTGGCAAAATTAGTCCCTAAGGTTTAAGTATCGTTACAAAGTAAGTCCTTTGAAGCCAATCCCGTTGCAACGCGAGGGTTTCCACACTCGTTATTACTATGACTCTGGAAACGTAATATCCAATACTTAAACCTATGAATTCACTCAACTATTTTGTTGATTTTTAGCATGTTTTATCCAAGCTCAATGAGGTATAAGCTGACACGCAACTGAAGGCGCACTGAAAATTTTGAAGACTTGCATATGATTATCATTGGATAAAGTTTTTAAAACTCATTATGTACATTTTGAAACATATGGGACATTGTTTGTAACTCTGATATTATTATAAATTGAATGATAATTTATTTTTAAAACGTCTCATTTAGATTCATTTTCTTTAATTTGTACTTTATGGTAATAAGTAATTCCCTCGATTAGCTTTCACTGTTATTCAAAACTAGGTGTGTTACAGATTGGTATCAGAGCTACAGTTATAGAGAACTAGGTAATACCTAGAATATAACTACTATTTACACTTAACCCTTTTCACTTATTATTGTCTTCACATTTTGTGTGCCATGCCTACTCTTTGATATATCACTGTTATTCATAAACGTTTAGCTAACTATGAACACATATACCTTTATGTAGACATCATGTCTGTACCTGCTTCACCTGATCATGTTCCCGCTATTCCAAATCAGCTACCAGCTGTATCACCTCCTCCCGAACTTGCACCAAATCCTCCCGAACTCGACGGTGACTATCTTGATGCCATTGAATTTGAGGATGAAGAAGAACTATATTATGATCTATATTTGGATGATGAGGAGGAGGAAAACCTCGGTATGAATTTAGATGATCTCGAGGATGATTCAGAGGAATATCC
Organism: Chrysanthemum lavandulifolium; assembly: GCA_022545495.1. Lineage (NCBI taxonomy): Eukaryota > Viridiplantae > Streptophyta > Magnoliopsida > Asterales > Asteraceae > Chrysanthemum > Chrysanthemum lavandulifolium. The sequence continues at coordinate 171,612,724 of CM040244.1, forward strand.
GGATGAAAATATAAAAGAGGATGTGGATATGATCCTCAATGATGAAGAGGAAGAAGAACCACTTCCTATGGATGCCATACCTATTGCATCCCCACCTCCATTATTACCATCTCCAGTGTCAGGATCCTCATCTGAATCTGATACTCATGTGGGTAGACCTTTCATTATTGGAGGCCCTTTCATCTACCTATGAAGTTGGAGGACCTTCTTCTGTTGCTCGTGCCCCATTTTCCCCACCATACTCTACCAGATATGAGTTGGGTTGCTTGAGGCAGGATCTTACATCAATCTAGGGAAGTGTTCGATTCTTGACACGAGAGATGGGTACTCATGAATCTGAGACTGCTTCAACCAAAGCTGAGGCAATTAGAGCTCGCCAGCGTCTCGATTTGTTTATTTTGGATATCATTCATGTAGAGAAGGGCTTGACCCTATTCAAGGAGTTAGTCTTGGATCTACTGACTGGTTTAAAGGATATCAAGAGGAGACTAACACAGGTAGAGAGAGCTCACGATCAAGATGGTGAACAGATTTGGAACTAAGACAGCGCTTGACCTCGGCAAATATTAGGTTGGTGATTGCTAGTGTTGATCGGTATAGGCTGAATTGTGATCTGCATAGCGTGCGAGCCCAAATGTACGCTATGCAGCAAGAGTGGTGCTGGAGGGGATTCAGAGAAAATCTCCCTACCGAAAGCATAGATGTGTTGGCTACTTATGGAGATGTTAATCAGTCGGAGCCACAACAACCCTCCGACTCACTATAGATTAGTATCATAGTAGTAGTTTACTTATATATTTACTAAACTAAGAGTCTCAGTTAGTAAATTTTGAAGAAACCTCTAATAGGCTTCGATTTTGTAATCGATGTAATAAGTGACAAATCTAGTATATATATAAATGTAACTTTTGCTAAATAATGATATTACTTTATGTTTTCTTGTGTTGTGATTTTAACTTTCAATATTATTAATCTATCATTTCCGTCATAATCGTGCTTATTATACGACTTCCTACTTATACCATATCTTTTCTGGGATTGGTAGAATAATGCGGCCTAAGAGAAGAATTCAAGCTGCAATGGTAAAGATTATTGTAGAACGAGTTGCCGCAAGCATTGTGGAATATGAGAGAACTGGGTCTAATCAAACTTGTGGGCCAAATGTTGGAGGACCAACAAGAGGGCCTAATGTAGAAGAGCCAGTAAGGGAGCCTGAATTAGTAAGGCCAACTGTGGGTGCTAGAGGATCCAATGTTGCATGACCAACTGTAGGTGTCGTAGAGTAAATGCAGTACCTGAAGTTAGGGGTTGCACGTATAAAGAATACATGAGTTGTCAACCCACAAATTTCAAGGGGAATGAAGGTGCCGTGGGATTAACCCATTGGTTCGATAGATCGAAGTTGGTGTTTTGGATCAGCTACTGTGCTGAAAATTGCAAAGTTAAGTATGCCACCGCTACACTAATGGATGAGGCATTGTCTTGGTGAAACTCCGTGGCTCAGCCCATCGGCATTGAGAATGCCTACAAAATTTCTTGGGTTGAACTGAAAAAGATGATGGTTAAACAGTATTGTCCTCGTAATGAGGTTAAGAAATTGGAAATAGAATTTGGGAATCATGTTGTTAAGGTTGTGGACATAACAACATACAACTGCCGATTCCAAGAATTGTCGATACTATGTCCAACCGTGGTTCCAACAATAGAGAAGTTATTGGAAAGGTATGTTTGGGGACTTCCACAAACAATAAAAGGAATGTAACTTCTTTTGATCCGACTACAATAGAAGAGGCGATGAGTATGGCTCGTAAGCTAATGGATCAAGTTGTTCGAGTGGGGAACGTTTCAACACCTAATAATAACAACAGCCGCAACAACAACAACAACAACAACCACAACAATAACAACAACAACAACAACAACAACAACAACAAAAACAAAAGATGGAATGATAACCAAAGGGGTGACAGCAAGAACCCCAATAACCAAAACCGCAATATCAACCACCACAACCAACAAAACCGTAGGCAGGAGAATGCTGGAGGTTATGCTACTACTGCTGCTGCTGCCCTAGCTGAAGGAAGAGATTATGCAGGAAAGTTGTAACATATTGGATTTCATAAACACATTAAATCATGATTACAAATAGGCGTATAACTTGAGGTTTTAGAGAGAGAAATAGTTAGAGGTTTGGGAACTTAGTAAGAGAAAGTAAAAGTATTATTATAAGCTCCAACCCTCTACCTTGTGAGGTAGAGGGTATTTATAGTTTCTTACATAAACGCCACATACGGGCTGTGGATCAGGCATACAGTGGGTAAAGACCCGTCCGTCCTCCACGGTGTTACTTAACCAAATACTACCTAACATTAAATAACTACGACTACGAGCTTTCTAATGATTACATATACCTGAGGTGACCAACACTTTAATCACTGAATTTACTAAATCCTAACAATCTCCCCCTAAGGGAGGTCACCTCAAATTACATTGAATACAAACAGATATTACATTAAGATTTTTCTTGGATTCTTGTTAAAGTTCTTTGCTTTGAAGCCCATAGTCATTGATTCTTCATTTTTGCATGTTTGGTTAATCCAAGTGGAGGTCTTTAACTGATCCACGTGATAATGAGTTTTGATCCAGCATTGAGATCATCAACTTAACATGAATCTCAGAGTCTTCCATTGTGGTGATGTGACTTTTGGACCGACATGCTCACATTCTGGATCACGATATCTTCTCATCAGAGTAGCGAAAGAGTAGCGGAAGCTTTAGTTAATTCATTATATTTGCAGCAGCGTAGCAGAAGCATGGAGTGAAAATATCAGAGTCATTGATGCACTTATCATGATTTCTTTAGAAATAAATGTGTTGTGTGAGCATGCGGCTATGGATTGACCTCTCCATTCGATCACCGCACACGTCGCGATGCACGCATACAACAGATTAGCAATAAAGCGCGCGAAAGTGTCTTTGATCACTTCGTTGAATTGAGGTACACGCCCACGGTTCCTCGTTGATCGATACAAGTCTTGCTGTGATCGTATAATTCAAGAATTTCCTTGACGGGTTTCGCAATGCTCTAGTCGTTCTTAAACCGAACGTCTCAAAGAAGACAACACGGAGTGAGTGAACCGTAGAATTTGAGATTCACCGATTGATGAAAGAGATTTGAAAACAATCGAGTCTTGCTCAATAAAGTGTTTTGCAATACAACGAGGGTTTTGAGAAAATCAATTATCAATCATAAACACCTTTATATTTGAAATATTAATACCGATCGATGTGCTAAAGAAAAGAATTTTTAAGCACAACGACCGGTTTTTCAAAGGTATCCGTCAATCCATAACCTGAACCAGGATTGATTCATAAGTTTGAATCGCCCCATTGTTTTTGTCTAGTCGTCACATGGTTGATCCATTGGATAGATCTCACATGCCACCTACCAAGAGCTTGTTTAATGTTAGCTCTAGAAGGCTTTCCATCTTCATCGTGAATATGTTTGCATATCACTCAGATGTTCTGGAAATACCACAAGGATAATGCGTAGGACTCTTAAGATATAATCTCTCTTTCCACATTGGGTAAAACAGAGAGTCTTCATTGACAGTGACCTAAATAGATTTATTAGATGATCTCGTGGCTATAGACTCAATTGTGCACATTTTGATCCTATGCTAGAGATTAGGGAGAGGGTCTCTTTCTTCAATATCAACAATCTCTGAGAGAAAGTCGATAGATTATGTTGGTTCCCCGTGAGAATGAAACAAGTCCCTTTCAAGAGAAACTTGAGTAGCTTGAGAAGTTGTAGTGCAATGCATCACTGGGTCCATGACGTCTTGTATTCAATACCGGTGTTACCTTAGTAACAACCAGTAGCATATGTATTGAACACGGTTTCTGCCCTAAGGTTGAATAATTTGAAGGCTATTTATTTTCACCCCTTTCTCATTCAATTCTTTTTAATTCTTCAACCCCTTCACTGCTTACCGAGACTTCATAACTAGAACCTTGTTGGGATTATTCCAGTTCTAGCTCTTTCTCAGTCCGCACTCTTCCCATATCTCACTTTTCTCCTTTTTCATCATACCTAAGGACTCTACACTATCTAGTGGATTGTCCCTGGGTAGATCCCTCCGGCTCTGGCGGGATCGTGGGAACGAATACCTATCCTAACCATCCTTATATCACCATACATAAAGTAAATTTGGTCGGTCTATTTGGTATTGTTCATCTGCCATTGGAACCAATTGAAAACCTTTTGAGAATCAATCCAGATACTTGTGATATATTATCAAAGCATTTTGTACCTAAATTGTTTTTGATATTTTTAGAAAAAGAGCTCCCCCTCAACATGTGCATCATGTATTTGAAATCGTTTTGGCACACGGAGGCAAGAGGAAGGATTCACTTCTTTGATTACCATTTTTTAAAAGATATCAACATCACTTTCCTGATCAAAATTAGCCTTTTTCATACTTTGTTAAGGGTATTTTTGGAAAGAATGTGGTTTTCAAAAAAATTGCTCCCCCTCAACATGTGCATGTTAAATTTGAAATCGTTAGGCACATGTGGGGAGGAAAGCTTGTAAATCATCATAAAACCATTTATCGAATTATCAGTTTAAATCCAATTTAAATCACAAATTCTCCCCCGATCATAATTTTCACATCATTTGAGATTTGTGATCTCTTGTAGATTTAAAAATTATTTTGAAAGCTTTTGAGAAGAATTGTGATTTGCTTATGAAAACATTTAACCGATAAGGATTAAAGCTGAGACTTTAAGTTCCTAAAAGATGCCTGAGTGTCTTTTGAAAACATGACATAAACCTTGGTCTGAACCAGTTGTATGACAAATAACCTTTTGATTTAAATGAAATCATTATCCCCCTCAATCAATGACATAAGTTGTTGATTGAGAGATAGAGATTTTGACCAATGTCAAGTCCAGATGATTTTCACAAATTGAGACCGAGTTATTGTTATTAGTTTTCAATTAGATAACAAATATTTTTCAAAAGAATTTTTAGAGGGAAAAATAATTGTGAAGTGAATATTTGTCGTTTTAGTGACAAACATTTGCTTTTAGAATCAGAGCATGAGATGTGAAAAATAAGATAGAGCAATGCTCTATTATTTCTTTAAAAATGGGTTATCGACTGAAATGACTATAAGCCTTTGTTTCACTTTCTCAATTTTTTATTTAAAAAAAAAAAAAAAACAAATTATGTACATTCGAGGAACATCTAAAAGCCCGTGACATTCTTTGAATGTCAACACAAAGTCTGTAGATGATATCGAAAAAGGAAAACATGACAAAATAACAATATTTTTGGGATTTTTCAAGATTTTCTAATTTTTTATGGATTTTGAAAATTTTATATTTTTCTATTTGCTTTTTGAATAACTATTTACAAGAGATGGATGAAGAAAAACCTTTTACTCCTCTTCTTCCTCTTGTAGACGTTTAAGTGTTTCCGGTTGTAGACTCTTTAGACCAAGTCGTGGGAGGATAAACTCAAAACGTTCTCTTGGAAGAGCTTTGGTGAAGATGTCTGCTAACTGGTATTCAGTCCTCACAAAATAAAGTTCCACCACACCGTTTTCCACTTGCTCCCTGATGAAATGATTTCGAATGTCGATGTGCTTTGCTCTTGAGTGTTGTACGTTGTTGCATGAGAGAACAATGGCACTTTTGTTATATCAATACATAGGGATTTTGTTGAATTCAAAGCCATAATCAGATAATTGGGATCTCATCCATAGGATTTGAGCACAACAAGATGACATGGCTATGTATTCAGCCTCTGTAGAGGATATAGAAGTACTCATTTGTTTCTTAGAAGACCAGCTCACAAGCTTATCACCCAAAACCGAGCACCTCCGGGCGTATTTGACGTGTATCTTGACATCCCGCATGATCGGCATCGCATAGGTCGTTAGTGACATACCGGTGTCCTTCGGTACCATAGTCCCATATTGATGGTTCCTTGGAGATACCGAAGACCCGCTTAACCGCTTCAAGGTGCTTTTTAGTAGGCTTAGCACGGTATCTAGCACACATGCACACAAATGAACAAGATGTCCGGTCTACTAGCCGTGAGGTACATCGGGATCCAATCATACTACGATATTTCGCTTGATCTACCATGATCCCCGAGTGGTCCTCATCCGCTTTAGTACGCTCTATCATGGGAGTGTCAACAGGTCACAAGAATCAAATCCAAAATTCTTTAAAATCTCATTTGCATATTTAGATTGATTTATAAAATGCCTCCGGACTTTGTGAAATTTTTAATCCCAAGAAAATGATATTTGTCCCATCATTGACATTTGAAATTTGGAGCCCATCTCTTTAGAAAAATGGTCACATTCATTGGGGTCACCGAGGCAAAATAATATCATCAACATAAATTTGAACGTGAATTAAATGTTTTCCGACTTTTGGTGAACAATGTCGGATTAATCGCTCCTTTCTTTGAATCTAGTAGATAGAAGAAACTTTGATAGCGTATCATACCATGCCCTTGGAGCTTGCTTCAAACCGTAAAGAGCCTTCTTCAAGCGGTAGACATGAGTAGGATGCTCAGATTCACAAAACCTTCAGTTGGGTCGACGTATCGACTTCTTTAAGATCTCCGTTAAGAAAAGCCGTCTTTACATCTATCTGATAGACTACCATGTTCTTACTTGCATCATTAGCCAAGAAGATTCTGATTGCCTCGATACGAGCAACTTGGAGCAAATGATTATTCAAAGTCAATACCCTCCTCTTGACGGTATCCTTTTGCAACCAATCGAGCCTTGTACTTTAATACATCACCATGCTCATCAAGTTTTACTTTGAAGATCCACTTTAGAGCAATGATCATAGCACAGTTAGGAGCAGGTACTAATTCCCTCACATCTAGTCGATAAAACTCATGAATTTCTTCTTGCATGGCATTGAACCAGCTGTCTTCATTCTTAGAAGTTTTAACGTCTTTAGGTTCGACCTTGGATAGTACGGAGTTAAAGAAGCACCATAAGGCATCGCTTGCAAGTTGTTTACGAGTGGATCTTGGACGAGAGGATTTCAATGATGTTGTCCAATGGATGATCATGTGTCCATTTTCTAAGGTGTTCGTGCGGTTGTTGTTGAGGAACCAAGTAGCAGAGTCAAATTCTCCGATGAAGATGGTTCGATGATGATTCGTGAGCAAATATGTTTTCAAATGGGGCATCTTTAGGAGTAGAAAAGGATTATCTCCATCATAGGTGCGACACCATTCCATGATGTACACTCGATGATTGATGATTTGTTGATGAGACAGAGTGATCGGCAGCAGCTTCTTGACTTAATGACATAGCAACTGAAGGGTTAACTTCATTGACAGGGATAGGAGCATCCTCTGTTGATGGAATTGATAGATAATTAGCAATTGGCTCATAGTGTTCATCAAACATTGGATCAAACAATTTCTTTAAATCATCTTCCGAAGGAGGTACATAAGGAGTTGCTGGTGAGTGATTTAGTACAAGAGTAGAAATGATGGGACTACTTGATGAAGGTTGAGATGCGGGTCCAGAACTGGATTGTCCTAGAGCCATTTTCCCTGACAGCTCATCGAACGTAACGTGAATAGTTTCCATGATATCTCGATTTCTTTTGTTGTCGATTCGGTAACCCTTCTTGTTTGATGCATAACCTACAAAAACTCCAATGTCCGCTTTATCTCTTAATTTACCTAAATCTTGACCGTCATTCATTGGATAGCACAACGCACCAAACACACGAAGGTAGGAGAGATCAGGTTTTCGTTTATGGACAAGTCATATGGAGTTTTTCCATGAGATGTGTGTATGAGGGAACGATTTTGGGTGTAGCAAGCAGTGGCAATGGCTTCAGCCCAGAGAAACATTGGAACCTTTGAATAAATTAGCATTGTTCTTGCGGCTTCCACAAGAGTTCGATTTCGTCTTTCAACTACACCGTTCTGTTGAGGAGTTCGTGGAACACTTCTTTGATGGCTGATTCCAACACTTTCATAAAAGCGACTTAAGTCTTTGTTAACGAACTCGTGCCATTGTGCATTCGAACAATTCTAACCGTATTCTTAAGTCGAACCTGAAGCTGCTTGATAAGTTTGATGATGACATCTGGAGTTTCATCCTTTATCCTCAAACACTTTACCCAAGTAAATCGAGACTAGTCATCAACTACGACTAAAATATATTTCTTCCCATTTATCGTTTGCACTCTCATTGGTCCGCACAAATCCATATGAAGGGTATGCAGAACTTTCATTACTAAGTTCGTGGGTTTGGGTTTGTGGGCATATTTCTTGCTTTTTCTCAATTGGTATGCTGAACAAAGATGATCTTTTCATACTTTAATCTGGTAAGGCTCTTACAAGATCCTTTCTGGAAAGATTATTAATGGTGCCGAAGTTCAAGTGATTGAGACGACGATGCCATAACCATGATTTTGTTTTTGAAGCCTTTGACAACATGTAGATTGGAGAAGACTTCATCATGTCTTCGATAGAGATGGTGTATAGATTTGAACCACGAGTTCCTCTTAACAATTCCACACCATCAAGTTCTCTAACGAAACAAGTATGTTTTCTAAATGCCACTTCTAGATTGGAATCACAGAATTGACCAACAGAAAACAAGTTATGACCAAGACCTTCAACATAATATAACCTAAAGATTACACAATTGCCAACAACATAGTCTCCATAACCCATAATTGCTCCAAAATGGTTGTTCCTGAATCTAATAGTCCCGATGAATTTACTTATGATGTTTATGAGCCGGGAGCGATCTCTAGTCATATGCTTGCAACAGCCTGAGTCCAGGTACCACAGAACGATCTGTAGTTGAACACAGACAAGAATGGATAACTGGATAATTGGGATCCCCATGCAAGAATGGGTTCCATTTGGTTAGCAAAAGTGATTGGAACTCCCACATCGGAAGTAGAAACAATGGAATCATCAGGAATAGATGCAATGCTAGTGTCCGTATTTGACCTATTCAAAGTATTTTCACTTCTTAAAGGAATAGTTCTACCATTAGGCATCCATTTTCTAATGGGCATTGACTTAGCAAATTTAGGGCAAAACTCATTAAGATTAAACTTATGACCAGTAGGTATCCATTGATAACCTATATTACTAAATTTTCTTCCTGTGGGTTTCCAATGTTTTCTAACTTTCTTTCGCCTTTGCCTTTTAGCCTTCTTAGCTTGATTTTTGACATTAACAATTATAATTGGGCATTTAACAAAGATTAATCAAATCATTCACACCACATTCATGATTAGTAATGTAAATCAGCGATCATCATTACATGGTTTGCGAGATAGTAGCGAATTGAATTAATTACAAGACACTTATAGCTAATACTAGAATCAACACGATTCATTTTATTCAACTCAAACTTAGTGTTCCTAGGGTGGTCTTCTACTCTCTTCCAATGCACATTCTTAGCTTGCGAGGTCCCGTCTTGCTTTGTATTGCCTGGAGGCTTTGACCAGCTTGCTTTTATGTCACTAATTACTCCTGTAGAGGGAATTATGGGAACATTAGTTGGTTGGGCTACTTTTTGCATTCCTGAACTAGACGTGCATGGATCAGAACTACTTGAAGGCACTTTAGAGTTCATTTTCTTAATACTGGGCATAGAATGGGTTGCATGCTTAGAACTAGGCATAGAACAAGGCATAACAGCTTTATCTTTCGCACCTAAGGATTTAGGACATGTTGCTATTAACCATTCTAACAGCTCTTGAGATCGTTTGGCCTGAATACAAGCAAACCTAATTTCTCTATCAAGTGGCTTATTTATGAAATCCTCTTCTACAATCTCACGGAGACATTCTAGACTATCCTTAAGGTGAGCGAAATAGTTATGAAACATAAGTTCGTTATTTCTAAGATGAGGAGGTATGTATTTAACAGTCACAGTATATTTGCAGTCTGCAGATGATTTTGATGCAACATTCTCATTAAAGACAAGTGGCATTTTCCCTTTTTTCTGACTATTCAGATTCTCAATTTCCTTTTGTAAAGACGTTATTTTTTTGTTGTTCTTGTCACGATTGGCTTTCACTGAATCATATAACTCTTTAAAGTGTCATTTAACTCTTTCATTTTCTTCTAGAAAACTCTCATTTTCCTTTTGTAAAACATTAACCAAGTTTTGAAGAAGAAAAGTTTGAGAACACTGAGAATCTAAAGGAGGAGGCATTTGGGAGCCAGTCATGTTGTTCTTTTCACCCTTTAATTGTGAAATTTGGGCTTTCAACTTTCTGATCGTGTTACAATGAGCTTGAATCTGTTCGTCACGTTTGTTTATTTCAACTTCTGGAACATTTGAGGATGTCTTGATGTTTGAGGTTTTGACATTTTCCTTGAGATGTTGATATTTTAGTTGCAAATTGAAATGTTCAACTTCTAGCTTAGAATAGTGTTTTACCAAATTATCGTGATCATCCTGATCAATTTTCTCATTTAGTTCTGAGTTTTTTTTCTCAAGCTCAATGACACGATCATTGGAGACTTTCAAAGCAACAGTTAATTCATAAAATTGAGAAGCAGTAATAGAATGCTTAGTAACCGTATAAAACACATCTTGAGCCACACAAGTTAATACTAAGTTTTCATTTAGGATATGCAAATTCTTCCTTTCAATTTCATTATATTTGAGTTCCCGTTCATAATCATTTACTTCAACAATCATTGCATCAAATTCCTTTTCCATTTCTTTAATATCCGAGTTTATCCCCTTTTGAAGACTTTCAAATTGACCTTTTAATTGTTTAAAGAAAGGCATGACCTCAGTTAAATAGCATTCTTTAGTTTTCTCAAAACCCCTTTCCCCTTTAGTTATCCCCGTAGGTGTGATTCTCTTCTTACATGTCTTCTCAAAATCAACGAATAGTTGATTAAAAACATATAGGCTGATTAAGTTCTTGCTATTAGTGGCAATAGTTCTAGGCACTAAATGCATTGGTGTATTCGGAGGATACACGAGAGGCTGAGCACTTTCCTAAGGGAGTGTTTGTTTCAACAAGTACGTTTGCTTTTTGCTTATCCATGTCTTTCTTCCAAAAAATTTGTTCTGTGGTTAATTGAGTTTGAGGCTTAAACCTATTCAGGGAGGTCCAATTTTCTTTTGTTTAATCATGGGGTTTGATCGTAATGTTATTCTTTTTACACTTAGGATCTTCTAGTTTCTTATCCATTTTCTCCCTAGAGGCATCTTCTAATTTTCTATCCTCTTCCGTGCTTCCAATACATGAAGGTGTTTGGCTAGGCTTAAGGATCTCATTACCATCATATACAATCTTATGGAAATCTTTAGCTCTTTTGCAATACTCGGGATTTGGTTCCTCTACAAGGGGAATACTGTGCTTATCGCTTAAGACTCTATGCTTAGTGATCATGTGAGAAGTCTGAATGGTGTTCCCTTGTACGTACAACTTATTTTCAAGTTTGTTTTTCAAAGTTTTTGGTTTAGAAAAATCATTCAAAATTTTTGATTCTCCTTAGTATTGAATTCTTGTTTAAGCACTTTAACATTATCTTGAAGCTCTTGCTTTTGCTTAACAGTTTTAGAAAACTTTTCTTGCAAGGAGTTTAACTCTTGTTTTAACACTTCTTCTCTAAAATTACTTTGTACACATTTGGTCATCCATTTCCTGCTCACGGGTAGTTAACTCAAACTTAGCACGTTGTTCATAAATAGTAACTTGTTCTTTATAGGCATTCAGTTCATAGATAACATAATCATTAGGGGCACATGCAGTGTATTCATAAAAAACATAGTCATTATTGACTTCAGAAGATACATCACTTGGTATAATCTCACTTTCACTTTGTGTCACATATTGATCATATGGGATAGTATTACTATTACCCTCATTATCAATATCTGATTCATAAGTTTCAAGATATTGTACTTCGTCATGTATCTTTTGCTCATCCACCTCATCGTATAGTTTTAATACCTCTGAGATGATTGATTCTTTGGATGGTCCAGCTTGTTGTGGTGAAGAGACCTTTGGAGAGACCATAGGTGAGATGCTAGCCATGAAGATTGTGCAGGCGATGGGTTCATCATCGACATCAGAGTCAAATGCATCACAGTCAGCTACTTGAAAGGCATTTTGATGATTTTGACCTATTTCCTGAACTGGCTGCTCATCTACCGCAGCATCATACGTCTTAGCATTCCCTTCTGCAAGAAACAACAACTCCTCTTCATCCAAAGCTGCTCCATTATCCCGAGCTTGCACAAGCAGCATCTTGTCTCTGAAGTATTCTGCAATCTGTGGACGTTTTGGAGATGTGCAATTTCTTGCAATATGTCCCTCACCACCACAGTTGTAGCATTTGATTGGCTTTGCTTGCCCTTGATTGGTAGTTCTTCCACGATTCTGATTAGCCACATATCCTCCACCTACTCTAGTATTACCATAACCTGCTCCAATCATTCCTTGTTCATACCGTCTTCCTTGCACATTCTGTACCACTACCTTACCATCTCTGACAGTAGCTTGATTGTGTGGATTGGATGTTGTTCTGATGTTATTGTTGGTGTGTGGAGTGGAATTCATTTTTTGACTAACCATGAGAGACAGTTGATTGATGAAGTTTTCCATGAGTGTGTTTGAGTCCGGAGGCTTATATCTTTGGATCGGGAATGAGCTTGTAATTACCATTACCCGTGGGTATGACTTGAGAAGCTTTGGTGGTAATTCCAACATTGGTGTAAAAGGCTGTTGAATCATTTGATGAACTTGTTTCTCCCTATTTAAATTTGAACTGTTCAAGAATCCTTCGTTCAAACATAGCATGTCTCTCATTTTGAAGAAGGAAGGCATACAATTGCTCATAGTTGGTGTTCTTCAATCCTTTGGTTAGCTTCAAAGAGGTGACAAATTTGTGCCATTCGGGATTCATGTTGTTCACAAACTTTGAGTTCAACTGAATATTTGGCATGATCATTTTGATGTTCCTCATGTCATTTACAAGCTTGTGGAATCTCACGTAATATTCATAGACACTTTCTTTTGGTTTCATCTTAAAATGCTCAAATTCATCATACAGTTGTGATTCTCTGTCTTCCTTGGTTAGTTCAGAACCCGAGATAAGCATCTTGACATTATCCCAAACGCCTTAGCTTGATGTTGTGATTAATCGACTTGTAAATGTCCTTAGGTAAACCACAAGTATGATGTTAGAAGCCACGATGTCTACATCGTATCTCTTCTTCTCCTTATCGATCGTTCATCATACATTTTAGGTCCGTCCATCGTAATATCATCGTGCCATCGCCAGATGATCGAGTATGTCTCGGTTTTCTCAACTTGATACGGTCCTTCATCAATTGACTTGAGAATGTTGACTCCATTTTCTTTTCCCAAACAAGACAACCGAATTCACGAGCCCATGAGTCATAGTCATTTCGTCAAGCATCGGTGGGCGAGTATCGATCCAACTGGCAGGCGTCCTCGACCGGAAGAGATGATTGTAGGTATATTGGTAGACATGATTACAGTTTCACGGATTTTAAAACTCTATGATTAAACCAAGAAATAGATTCTTTCACGGGATTTTACTGAATCAAGAGAAAACCGTATTAGAAACAAAATCAACCAAGTCACTATAACCATTTAAGACAAGTCGCTAAGTCACCAAGTGATACGCTTACACAGCGCGTTCGGGGTCAAAGGAACTTCCTTTTCGTCGAGCAAGTTTTTCAACACCCTAGGCAGTGAACCTAATCGTTGTAGTGTAGTATTAGGGTAAGCCACGGGAATTGATATCGTTCTCTAGGGGAATAGGAATGCTAGTGAGAAGTTACTACGCTAAGGTTGGGGTGAGGAAGATTATTTTTTTTTATCTTTTTATGTTTTTTTAGAAAAGGAAAAGTACGAATCTTGGGGTTTGGATTTGTGGGGTTGGTATTTCTACCGATTACTCTACTATTATCTAATTATCTAAAATAAGGTGGTGGTAGTCTATGTCTAATTATTGTGTGCTCGTATGATAGTTTAAAGATGTGTTTACTTAGGTTTTACTACTCCTTAATTATCTTCTATTGGTGGTTGAATTGTCACGTCCTTATTCCTAGTTGCGTTGTGTGTCTAAAGTTGTAAGGTATGCGTTTCTCCCTACTCTTTGAAGTTACCAAAGGGTCTCGTCTACAAAACCCACTAGGGATGATAAACTCTAACTCTAAGGCCTCTTTGGATAGTTTAGCTTACAACAACTCAAAGTGCTATAACCTAAGGTTCACAAAGATTAATCAAGCATTAAGTACACAACGAATGACCTATCGCATTACTAGATCATTAATCAACTAAGATAAGAAATAATCAATCAATATTCAATAATTAAGTTTCATATTCCCTAAGCAAACACACAAGTAAATTAGCCGGACATGGAGAACATGCAAGCATACACACAAATAATTGAAGACATGATTAAATTAATGAAGTAAACAACTTATCTTGGTGTAAGATAGGGTTTAGAACCCTAAAATACGACCTTGGTTCGGTTTAGGTTTTACTCCAAAAGTTTACCCAAAAGACTACTCTAAAGACTGAAAAATTTGGATTCTATATATAAGATTACATGTGCGACGGCGTCACCTTATGATTTGTGGCGCGTCGTGTCGCCGTCATTAGGGTTTCGTCTTGGCCAAGTTAATCTTGCGACGGCGTCACCTTATGCTTGTGACGCCGTCCTCTTTAGCTTCGGCGCCGTCGGATTGAATCTAGGCCGTGCGAGTTGCGACGGCCTACTCTTTTAAAGCCCGGCCGTCCTCCAAAACCTAGCAATTTCTCTTACGTGTCGTCACAAATTCCTCCGACTTAAATCAGATTAAGTGACGCCGTCCCCTTGTAATTTAGCGACTTGAGTGTCTCGATTCTTGACTTTGGCCATTTTCTTCATATATCCGCCTTTTAGTCCAAATAAGTGCCATTCTGAGGTTTGCCTTCAAGAGACCTAAAAGTGAAAAGGAACGATATTAAGCAATAACGGATACAAAAGTGATCAAATAAGGGCTTAAACGACCCCTCAAAAAGGTACATTTTAAAACCTTATCACCAAGTCACTAAGTAGCAACTCGCTAAAGGCTCAAGTCGCTGTGGATCAAGTAGCTAGACACAAGTCGCTATGAACCAAGTCGCTAAACATAAGTCGCTAAAGCAGCAAGTCGCTAAGCTGACAAGTCGCTAAAGAACAACTCGCTAAGTAGACAAGTCGCTAAGGAACAAATCGCTGAGAGGTCAAGTCGCTAAAGAGTAACTCGCTAGTAACAACAAAGACAAGTCGCTAGAAATAATAAAGACAAGTCGCTACGTCAACCAAGTCGCTAGCCGAAGTTGTGTCTCCACTACTTTGTACTGTTTGTCGTCTTATCTCAATAGACAAGTCGCTAGGGCTCAAATCGCTACCACTTCAACTACATGTCGCTACCAACTAACGAAGCAATTCGCTACGAAGAAAATTTATCCGAGAACCAAGTCACTAGGAAGAATAACTTAAACACAACCCTTTTAAATCCAAAACAAGCTCAACCACAGTGATTCAAGCTTTCCAAATCAAAACCCAAGCACTCACAATGATTCTAAACACAAAAGTACACTCAAAATTCAAACTTTAACTCAAGAAATGATCCAAATGATGCAAAAACCACTAAAATTTTTCAAACCCAAAAACCATATAAAACCACTAGAAATCCAAGGATATGTAAGAGAGATGATCAAACCTTGGCTCTTGATACCACTTGTAACATATTGGATTTCACAAACACATTAAATCATGATTACAAATAGGCATATAACTTGAGGTTTTAGAGAGAGAAATAGTTAGAGGTTTGGGAACTTAGTGAGAGAAAGTAAAAGTATTATTATAAGCTCCAACCCTCTACCTTGTGAGGTAGAGGGTATTTATAGTTTCTTACATAAACGCCACCTACGGGCTGTGGATCAGACATACAGTGGGTAAAGACCCGTCCGTCCTCCACGGTGTTACTTAACCAAATACTACCAACATTAAATAACTACGACTACGAGCTTTCTAACGATTACATATACTTGAGGTGACCGACACTTTAATAACTGGATTTACTAAATCCTAACAAAAGTCACCTTTTTACAATAGATGCAAACTACATCATGCAGGCGCTTGCAAAATGATGATATCAAATAACAACATATTATTATCATCATTTATCCTATGTATATTGCTTGTTTTATATTACTTTATATGAGAATTGATACATAATCATTTACTTTTGTATTTCCCAGTTGAAAACAAATATTTGATAAAAGTTAGCTATTTTGAACGTAAAATGGAGCAAAATAGATCAAGTTGGAAAAGTCTACTGACTGAAGGTACATACGCCGTACCGTTCTAGACAGATACATCATACATCAAGACTTAGACGAATATGAAGACGATTTCCTGACCTTAAAGAACACGCCGTATGGGTTTCTCCCATACGCCGTATATGAAACCTTGGTCAACATGGAAGATCTGACTTATTCTACTCCATATACGCCGCATGTCATCCATGAGATGCGACGTATCAACTTGAAGACTTCACTAAGACATTCCATGATTACGAAGAAGTAATACGTCGTATGTACATTGAAGATCCGTCGTATCCTATGACGGTGTGTGAATATTCTAGAATATAATAATCTTGGGCCCCACAAAAAGTTACCTTGACACGGCGTATCGAGTAAACTGATACGCCGTATCGATGCCGTTTCCAGAAACTATAAATAGAGGTCGATTGCTTTCATTCAACATACACAATATACCATACGAAATCAAAAACCAAGCACCATAAGACGCAACCATAAGAGCAAATTCCTGGTAGGTGAGTCAGTCTCCGCTAACCTGGTAGGTGAGCATAAGAAGGTCTTGCAAGTGCGTAATTACATACGGAGATTCGCTTAATTGTAGTAGTATTCTTTAATCGTTTGGTTAGCGTGCTCTTTCGTTTATTAAATTCTCATTAAATATACTACTTGCATTAATGATTATATGATATTTTATTTGGCTTTAATGTTTGTGTATAAGCATTGATACCTCTTGATTATCGTGCCTTGTCGACTCGGCTCGCACAATTACTTCATTGACATCTTTTCATAGTTAATGTAAGCCCTAACGGGATAAATAATTTAATAAAGTATCATTAAGGAAAGAATAATATGGATTTCTAATTAGTCGTGACAAGACTTTTATAAGAGATCTAGGTAATTTAGTACACTACATAATAAGCAGCCATAAAGAAAGTACCTATTTAGTACTCATCATATATACTAAACAATTATCGAGCATATCTTCCTTACTATCGGCTTGATCTCTTATTTCTATCTATTTTATATCTATGTACATGTGTGTCTTGTTGTCTTCATTTTTATTTAATTAGTTTTTACTTAATCTACACATCGTGCCAGTCTCACAGGCTGAAAACCCTCCTTGCGTTGAATTAGGTTTAATTAGACTAACTCTAGGATTAAAATACTGATAGATATTTAAGTGTTAACGTTCCACTCTTAGTGATCGACACTCTACTTACCAACTAGGCTACATTGATAGGGTATGTTGCTCATTAGTGTTTGTTATAGGTTAAGTCGGCTAAATATAATTATTAAAACCTGATAACAATAGATACCTATACACAACGAAACACATCACACCACAAGATGTAAGAACTGTCAAAAGGTGGGCCATCAAGCAAAAGACTGTAGAGGAAAGGGTCCCGCTATTGGTGCCAACAAGCGGGTGGAGCTCATGGGAGAGCTTATGTCTTGGGTGATAGGGTTGCGCAGTAGGATACGAACGTGGATACGGGTAAATTCTTACTCAATAGCCATTATGCAAAAATCTTATTTGATTCGGGTGCTGACAAAAGCTTTCTGTCTACTGCATTTTCATCTTTACTTGATATTGTACCCACTACATTAGACACGGCTTTTACCATCGAGTTAGCAAATGGTAATCTAGTAAACACCAATACCATAATTCAAAACTGTACTCTAAACTTTTTAAATCATCCATTCAAAATCGACCTTATGCCCATTGAACTCAGAAGTTAAGATGTTATAACTGGCATGGAATGGTTATCACCGAACAATGCGAAAATCATTTGTGGCGAGAAGGTTGTTCATATTCCTATTGACAGTAAAACTTTGGTTATCCGAGGAGATTGAAGTGGAACTCGCCTAAACATCATCTCTTTGTATTAAAACTCAAAAGTACATCGAGAGAGGATGTCATGCTTTTCTAGCACACATAACGGAGTCTCTAAAGAACCTGCAAAATTACAAATACAAACTCTCATAATATTCTCAAAAGTACAAGTTTACTTATTCTTATCATTTTTTTTAAATGTGTACAAACTAAAAATACAAATTGGTCTAGCTCAAGATGAAGTGTGATGTTTATTTATTTATTTATTTATTTTAAGTGTATGAGTCAATTTATTTGTTACATAAAGTAGCTTAGTTAAATAGAACATGAAGGCGAGTAGGAGCTTAGGAAAACTAAGTATACCGGTTTATCATAGCTAGACTTAGGATTTTTATATATGTATTTTGAATGAGTCATATGCGTATAACATATAGTTGTGTAACATATTGGATTTCACATACACAACATACCATAAACACAAGAGGCGTACACAATGGTTTTAGAGAGAGAAAGTTAGAGGTTTGGGAACTTTAGTGAGAGAAAGAAAAATCTTATTATGAGCTCCTACTCTCTACCTTGGGAGGTAGAGAGTATTTATAGTCTTACAATAAAACGCCACCTGACGGGCTGTGGATCAGGCATACAGTGGGTAAAGACCCGTCCGTCCTCCACGGTGTTACCTAACTAAATACTACTTAACATTAAATAACCCCCGACTACGAACTTTCTAACGGATACATATACTTGAGGTGACCGACACTTTAATAACTGGATTTTCTAAATCCTAACAATCTCCCCCTAAGGGAGGTCACTTCAAACACACATTACAATTACATAGAATACAAACAGATATTACATTGAAATTGTTCTTGGATTCTTGTTTATGTTCTTTGTTATGTAGCTCGTAGTCTTTGATTCTTTATTTTTGCATGTTTGGATAATCTAAGTGGAGGTCTTTAACTGATCCACGTGATACTGTGTTTTGAGCCATCTTTGAGATCATCAGCCACAGTAAATCTCTGACTCACCCATTGTGGTGTTGGTATTATGTGATGTAGTGACATTTGGACCAACAAGCTCATATTCTGGATCATGATATATTCTTATCGAGTAGCGGAAGCTTTCGTTGATTCATGATATTGGCGGCGTAGCGAAGCATGGAGTGATAATATCGAGTCATTGATGCACTAATCATGATTTCTTTGGAAATGAATGTGATGTGTGAGCATGCGGCTATGGATTGACCGCTCCATTCGATCATTACAAGCGTAGGGTGTTCTGCATAAAGCAGATTAGCAATAAAGCGCACAAGAGTGTCTTTGATCACTTTTGTTGAATTGAGGTACACGGCCCATGGTTCCCCGTTGATCGCTGCAAGTCTTGCTCGTGATCGGTATAATTACGAAGAATTTCCTTGATAGGGTTTCGCAATGCTCTAGTTGTTCTCAAACCGAACGTCTCAAAGAAGACAACACGGAGTGAGTGAACCAACGAAATGAGATTCATCGAGAAGAGATTTGAAAACAATCGTGTCTTTAATAGAAATTGTTTTGCAATACAACGAAGGTTTTAAGGAAATCAATTATCAATCATAAACACCTTTTATTTTGGAAAATTAGTACACGATCGATGTGCTAAGGAAAAGAGTTTTTTAAGCAAAGCGACCGGTTTTACAAAGGTATTCGTCAATCCATAACTCGAACCAGATTGATTCAAAAGATTGAATCGCCCCATTGTTTCATTCGGTTGTCACATGGTTGATCTATTGGATAGATCTCACATGCCACCCACCGTGAGCTTGTTTGATGTTGGCTCCGAAGGCTTTCCATCTTCACTTGTAAATATGTTTGCATATCATTCGATGTTACGCAATACCACAAGGATAATCGTGGGACTCATAAGATATAATCTCTTTTTCCACATTGTGTGAAACAGAGAGTCTTCATTGACAGTGTCCTAAAGAGATATATATGATGATCTCGTGGCTCTAGACTCAATAGTGCACATTTGGTTCCTATGCCGGAGACTTGGGAGAGGGTCTCCTTCTTCAATATCAACAATCTCTAAGAGAAAGTCGATAGATTATGTTGGTTCCCCGTGAGAATGAAACAAGCCCTTTTAAGAGGAACTTGAGTAGCTTGGGAAGTTTAGTGCAGTGCGTCACTGGGTCCATGACATCTTGTCTTCAATACCGATGTTACCTTGGTAACCACCGGTAACATATGAATTGAACCGGTTTACGCCTAAGGTTGAATAAATGGAGGGCTATTTCTTTTCACCCTTTTCACATTTAATTTTTTTCATTCTTCACCCCTTCATTGCTTACGAAACTTCATAACTAGAACCTTGTTGGGTTTATTCCATTACTAGCTCGGTTTCGATCCGCACTCTTCCCATATCTCATTTTACTCCTTTTTTCAATATACCTAAGGACTCTACACTATCAAGTGGTTTTGTCCTGGGTAGATCCATCCGTTCTGGCGGATCATTGGACCTCAACCTAACCTTATCATCCTTATATCACCATGCATAAAGAAAAGTTG
Organism: Chrysanthemum lavandulifolium; assembly: GCA_022545495.1. Lineage (NCBI taxonomy): Eukaryota > Viridiplantae > Streptophyta > Magnoliopsida > Asterales > Asteraceae > Chrysanthemum > Chrysanthemum lavandulifolium. Next base: position 171,633,481 of record CM040244.1, read on the forward strand.
GTCGGTCTTTTGAAATAGTTCTTCCGTCTTGAAACCAATTGAAAACCATTTGAAAATCAATCAAGATACTTGTGATATAAAATCAAAGTATTTTGTATCTTAATTGTTTTGATATTTTAGAAATGCTCCCCCTCAACATATGCATAAAATTCAGAAATTGTTTAGCACATGGAGGCAAGAGATCTTTGAAATCGTTAGATTAAGAATGAAAGGTCCAATCTTTTGATTAACATTTTCTAAAATGATCATCATCACTTCCCAATCAATTTGAGTAGATAAAACATTTTGAGGAAAGACGAGGTTTTCAAAAGTTTGCTCCCCCTTAATATGTGCCTCGAAGTTTGAAAGAGTTTTGCACATATTAGAGGGAACTTGCACTTAGAGACAATTCAATCATGTTTCAATGATTTAAGGTTTAAAGTAGATGCTCCCCCTCAACATGTGCATGGAAAATTTGAAATCGTTTGTCACATGCGGGTAGGAAAACTTGCTAAACACTTATGAACCCATTTGTCGAATTATCAGTTTAAATCCAATTTAAATCATAAATTCTCCCCCGATCACAATTATCAAATCATTTGAGATTTGTAATCTCTGTAGATTTAATTTGATTTTGAAAGCTTTTAAGGATAATTGTGACTTAATTATGAAAAAGTTTTAACTTATAATGATTGGATTTTGAGACTTTAAACTCCATAGATTAAACATGCAAGATTTTCTTTTGAAAACAATTGTATGAAAAATAACCTTTTGATTTAATTGAAATCATTCTCCCCCTCAATCAATGACAGAAGTTGTTGATTGAGAGATAGCTATTTTAACAAAAGATAAATCCAGATGATTTACAAAAATAGAGTACTAGTTGTTTTTCAAAGCTATTAGTTTTCATTAGATTGAAAGCAATTGTTAATAGAATCAGAGCATGAGATTTGAAAAAGCAAGATAAAGCATGAGATTTGAAAAAGCGGGTTACTGCCTGAAATGACAATAAACCATATATTTCACTTTCTCCCAAAAATATTTTTTGATTTTTTTTTAAACGAATATGTATATTCGACCAACATCTAAAGACCCGTGTCACTCTTTGACTGACAACATAAAGACCGTAGATATTAATCGAATCAAGAAAGATATGACAAAAAGACAATATTTTTGAGATTTTTTTTTCCAGTTTTTCAGATTTTTATGGATTTTATGAAAGATTTTATATTTTTCTATTTGCTTTTTTGTAGGTTTTGTAATTTTGTATTTTGCTTTTTGAATAAATATGTACACAGAGATGGATGAAAAAAGACCTTTACTCCTCGACTTCCTCCCGAAGACGTTTGAGTGTTTCGGTTGAAGGTCGTTCAAGCCAAGTCGTGGAAGAATAAACTCAAAACGTTCTCTTGGAAGAGCTTTGGTGAAGATGTCTCGCTAACCGGTATTCGACTTCACAAAATAGAGTTCCACCACACCGTTTTCCACTTGCTCCGGACGAAATGATGTCGAATGTCGATGTGCTTTGCTCTTGAGTGTTGAACATTGTTGCATGAGAGAGCAATAGCACTTTATTATCACAAATGCGAGGGATTTCGTTGAATTCAAAGCCATAGTCGATAATTGGGATCTCATCCATAGGATTTGAGCACAACATGATGACATGGCTATGTATTCACCTCTGTAGAGGAAATAGAAGTACTCATTTGCTTCTTTGACGACCGACTCACAAGCTTATCACCCAAAACCGAGCACCTCCCGACGTGCTTGACGTGTATCTTGACATCCCGCATGATCGGATCTGCATAGGTCGTTAGTGACATACCGGTGTCCTTCGGTACCATAGTCCCATATTGATGGTTCCTTGGAGATACCGAAGACCCGTTTAACCGCTTCAAGGTGCTTTTTAGTAGGCTTAGCACGATATCTAGCACACATGCACACAACGAACAAGATGTCCGGTCTACTAGGCGTGAGGTACATCGTGGATCCAATCATACTACGATATTTCGTTTGATCTACCATGATCCCTGAGTGGTCCTCATCTAGCTTGGTACGCTCAATCATGGGAGTGTCAACGGTGTCACAATGAAACAAGTCCAAATTTCTTTAAGATCTCATTTGCATATTTAGATTGATTTATAAAAATGCCTCCGGGACTTTGTGAAATTTGTAATCCCAAGAAAAATGACATTTGTCCCATCATTGACATTTGAAATTTGGAACCCATTTCTTTTGAAAACGATCACATTCATTGGGGTCGATCGAGGCAAAGATAATATCATCAACATAAATCGAACGTGAATTAAATGTTTGCACGACTTTACGGTGAACAATGTCGGATCAATCGCTCCTTCTCAATCCAATAGATAGAAGAAACTTTGACAACAGATCATACCATGCTCTAGGAGCTTGCTTCAAACCGTAAAGGGCTTTTTTCAAGCGATAGACATGAGTAGGATGCTCTGGATTCACAAAACCCTCTGGCTGGCTGACGTAAACCACCTCTTTCAAATCACCATTAAGAAAGGCAATTTTCACATCCATCTTATATACGATCATGTTCTTACTAGCCGCATTAGCCAAGAAGATTCTGATAGCTTCGATACGAGCAACAGGAGCAAAAGATTACTCAAAGTCAATACCTTCTTCTTGACGATATCCTTTAGCCACTAACCTAGCCTTATTTTTCAACACATCACCATGCTCATCAAGCTTCACTTTGAAGATCCACTTTAGAGCAATGATCATAGCACAATATGGAGCAGGTACTAATTCCCATACATCTAATCGATCAAACTCATGAATTTCTTCTTGCATGGCATTGAACCAGTTGTCTTCATTCACCGCAGTTTTAACATCTTTAGGTTCGATCTTAGAGAGTACGGAGTTGAAGAAGCACCATAAGGCATCGATGTGTTGTTTACTAGTGGATACATGACGAAGGGTTTCCAATGATGTTGTCCAATGGGTGATCATGTGTCCATTTTCTAAGGTGTTCATGTGGTTGTTGTTGTGGGCCGAAGTAGCAGAGTCGATGCCTCCCGATGAAGATGGTTCGATGATGATTCAAGAGCAAATATGTTTTCAAATGGAGCATCTTCGAGGAGTAGCAAAGGATTAACTTCATCATTGAAGCGAAACAATTCCATGATGTACATTCGATGATTGATGAATTGTTGATGAGATAGAGTGATCGGCAGCGCTTCTTGATTTAATGATATTGAGACCAAGGGTTGACTTCATTCACGTGGATAGGAGCGACCTCTGTTGATGGAATTGACATTTCATCAAGATTTGGTTCATAGTGTTCATCAAACATTGGATCAAACAATTTCTTTAAATCATCTTGATGGAGGTACATAAGGAGTTCTTTGGAGAGGATTAGAAATAAGAGTAGAACCGATAGGACTACTTGATGAAAATTGAGTTGTGGGTCCAGAATCGGTTTATCCTGGAGCCATTTGACCGGTCAGCTCACCGAATGTAACGTGAATTGTTTCCATGATATTTCGAGTTCTCTTGTTGTAGATTCTGTAACCCTTCTTGTTTGGTGCATAACCAACAAAAATTCCAATATCTGCCTTTGCTCTTAATTTTCCTAAGTCTTGACCGTTATTCGTTGGATAGCACAAGGCACCAAACACACGAAGGTAGGAGAGATCAGGTTTTCGTTTATGAACAAGTTCATATGGAGTTTTTCCATGAGAGGTGTGTATAAGGGAACGATTTTAGGTGTAGCAAGTAGTGGCAATGGCTTCAGCCCATAGAAACATTAGAACCTTTGAATAAATTAGCATTGTTCTTGCAGCTTCCACAAGAGTTCGATTTCGTCTTTCAACTACACCGTTCTGTTGAGGAGTTCGTGGAATACTTCTTTGATGACTGATTCCAACACTTTCATAAAACTGAATTATGTATTTGTTAACAAACTCGTGCCATTGTCTGCTCGAACAATTACATTGTATTGTTGAGTCGAACTCAAGTCGTTTGATTAGTTTGATGATGACATCCGGAGTTTCATCCTTTGTCCTCAAAAACTTTACCCAAGTAAATCGAGAGTAGTCATCAACAACTACTAGAATGTATTTATTCCCATTTATCGCTTGCACTCTCATTGGTCCGCATGCATCCATATGAAGGGTATGAAGAACTTCCATTCTCGAATTTGTGGGTTTTGGTTTGTGGGCATATTTCGTGCTTTTACCCAATTGGCGAGTGAACAAAGATGATCTTTTACATATTTTAACTGGGTAAGCCTCGACAAGATCCTTTCGGAAAGGTTATTAATGGTGCCAAGTTCAAGTGATTGAGACGATGATGCCATAACCATGACTTTGTTTTAGAAGCCTTTGACAAGAAGCGATTGGAGAAGACTTCATCATGTCTTCAATAGAGATGGTGTATAGGTTAGAACCACGAGTACCTCTTAATAATTCCACACCATCAAGTTCTCTAACGAAGCAAGTATGTTTTCTAAAGGCCACCTCTAGATCGGAATCATAGAATTGACCAACAGAGAACAAATTATGACCAAGACCTTCCATATAATATACCCTGGAGATTACACTTTTGCCGACTACATAATTACCATAACCCATAATTGCTCCAAAATGGTCGTTCCCGAATCTAACAGTCCCGATGAATTTACTCACGAAGTTCATGAGCATGACCGGTCTCCAAATCATATGCTTGGAACGACTGAGTCCGGTACCACGTAATCGATCTCGTAGTTGAACACGACAAGAATGGATAATCGGATAATTGGGATCTCCATGCAAGAATGGGTTCCATTTGGTTAGTATGTGATGATTGGAACTCCCACATCATAAATAGAAACACCCATATCGTAAATAGAAGCAATGGAATCATTAGGAATAGATGTATTGTTGGTGTCTCAGATTTGACCTATTCAAAGTATGTTCACTTCTTAAAGGAATAGTTCTACCAGTAGGCATCCATTTTCTAGTGGGCATTGTCTTAGCAGAAAAAGGTATCCATTGATAACCTATCTTTCTAAATGTTCTTCCTGTGGGTTTCCACTGTTTTCTAGCTTTCTTACGTCTTTGCCTTTTAGCCTTCTTAGCATGATTTTTAGCATTAACAATTTTAACTGGGCAATTGATAGCATTAGACAACCCATTCACAACACATTCATGATTAGTACCAGAAATCAAGCATTCATTACATGTTTTGCAAGTAGTAGCAGAATTCAAATTAATTACAGTACACTTATAGCTAATACTAGAATCAACATGATTCGTTTTATTCAACTCAAACATAGTGTTCCTAGGGTGATCTTCTACTCTTTTCCAATGCACATTCTTAGCTTGCAAGGTCCTATCATTCCTTGTATTGCCTTGAGACTTTGACCTGCTCGCTTTAAGGTCACTGATTACTCCTGTAGAGGGAATGGGAACATTAGTTGGTTTTGCTACTTTTTGCATTTCCTGCTTAGATGTGTTGGGATCTGAACTACTTGAAGGCATACTAGAGTTCACATTCATAACATTGGGCAATGAATGAGTTGTATACTTGGCACTAGGCATAGAACAAGGTACCAAGGGATTGACTTGCTCACCTAAGGTTTTAGGGCATATTGTAATTAAGCATTCTAGAAGTTCTTGAGATCGTTTGGCATATAAGCATGCATGGCCAATTGCATTATCAAGTGGTTTCTCTAACTTATCCTCTTCTACAATCTCACGGAGACATTCTAGGTTGTCCTTAAGGTATGAGAAATATGTTTGAATAGCAAGTTTGTTATTCCTAAGATGAGGAGGAACATATTTCACAGACAAAGCATATTTATTACAGACATCCACCTTTGAAGCACCATTCTCCCCATTTGTCATTGGCATTTTCCCTTTTACCTGACTTTTCAGATTCTTAATTTCCTTTTGCAACGAAGTTATTTTTTCATTATTTTTGTTACGAGTGACTTTTATTGACTCAAATAACTCATTGAAATGACGTTTAACCTTTTCATTTTCTTCTAGAAAACTCTCATTTTCCTTTTGTAAAGCATTAATCAAGTTTTGAAGATGAAAACTTGAGAATTCCGAGAATCTAAAGGAGGAGGCATTTGGGAGCCACCACATTGTTCATTTCACCCTTTAATTGAGAAATTTGGGCTTTCAACTTTCTCGATCATGTTACGGTGAGCTTGAATCATTCATCACGTTTGTTTATTTCAAAAGCGCATCAAACTCGGAACATCGAGGATATCTTGATGTTTGAGGTTTTAACATTTTCTTTGAGATGTTGATATTTTAGTTGTAAATCAAAATGTTCAACTTCTAGTTTAGAAAATGTTTTACCAAATTATCGTGATCATCCTGTTCAATTTTCTCACTTAGTTTAGCATTTTGATTTCAAGCTCAATGACACGATCATGGGAGACTTTCAAAGCAACAGATAATTCATGAAATTGAGAAGCGGTAATAGAACAATTAGTGGCGATAGAACACATCTTGAGAAATACAATCGAAATCGATTCTCATTTAAGGTATGCAAGTTCTTCCTCTCAATTTCATTATATTTTAATGCTCGCTCATAGTCACTAACCTCAACAATCATTGCATCAAATTCCTTTTCCATTCCTTTAATATCTCATCTATCCCTTTTAAGACTCTCAAATTGATCTTTTAGGTGTTTAAAGAAAGGCATGACCTCGGTTAAATAACATTCTTTTGTTTGCTCAAAACCCTTTCCCTTCGCTTATCCCAGTGGGTGTGATCCTTTTCTTACAAGTTTTCTCAAAGTCAACAAATAATTGAAATATAACATATTGACCGATTAAGGTCTTGCTCTTAGTGGCAATAGTTCTAGGAACTAAATGCATTGGTGTATTTGGAGGATACACAATCGTTGCGAGCATTTTCCTAAGGGAGGGTTTGTTTCAACAAGATTTTCACTTTTGCTTATCTAAATCCTTTTTCCGAACACTTGTTCGGGAGTTAACAACGTTTGAGGCTTAAACTTGTTCAAGGAAATCCAGTTTTCCTTCTTGTAATCATGGGGTTTGATCGTTATGTTTTCTTTTTACATTCGGGATCTTCTAGCTTCTTATTCATTTTCTCCCTAGATGCATCATCTAATTTTCTATCTTCCTCGATGCACTCAATGCAACTAGGTGTCTGCTCTAGGTTTAAGAATCTCATTGCCATCATAGATTACATTTTGAGCGACTTTTGCTATCTTACCATACTCGGGGTTGGATTCCTTTATAATGGGGATACTATACTTATCGGCGAGAACTATATGCTTCGTGATCATGTGAGCGATCGAATTGTATTCCTTGTACGTACAACTTATTTTCGAGCTTGTTTTCAAGGTTTTAGATTAGAAAAATCATTCAAAAGTTTTGATTCCTTAGCACTAAATTCTTGCTTAAGGATTTTAACATTTTCTTGAAGTTCTTGTTTTTGCTTAGCAGTTTTAGAAAGCTTTTCTTGTAAGGAGTTTAACTCTTGTTTTAATACTTCTTCTCTAAACTTACTTTTTCTAATAGTTGTATGCATTTGGTCTTCCATTTCCTGATCACGGGTGGTTAGCTCGAACTTAGCACGTTGTTCATAAATGGTCACTCGTTCTTTATAGGCATTAAGTTCAGAGATAACATAATCATCGAGGGCACATGCGGTGTATTCATCAAAACATAGTCATCATTGATCGCGAAGATGCATCACTTGGTACAATCTCACTTTCACTTTGTTTCACATATTGATCATATGGGACAACATTGATATTACCCATATTTTCAATATCGACTCAATAGTTTCGATTGATTGTACTTTGTCATGCATCTTTGCACATCGAGATCATCATATAGTTTTAATACCTCGAAATGATTTTGTCTTTGGATGGACCAGCTTGTGGTGATGAAGAGATTTTAGAGGGACCATTGGAGAAATGCTAGCCATGAAAATTGTTTGTGCGATGGGTTCATCATCAACGTCGAGTCGTATGCATCACAATCGGCGACTTGAAAAGCATTTCCTTAGCAAGAAACAACAACTCCTCTTCATCCAAAGTCGCACCATTATCACGAGCTTGCACAAGCAACATCTTATCCACAAGTACTGCATTCGAGGCGTTTTGGCGATATGCAGTTCCTTGCAAAATGTCCCTCACCTCCACAGTTGTAGCACTTGATAAGTGTTGCTTGTCCCTGATTTCCATTTCATCCCCTATTCTGATTTGCCACATATCCTCGATCAACTTCACCTCTTCCTTGTTCATATTGTCTTCCTTGAGCTGGTTGAACTGTAACCTTTCCATCTCTAACCAAAGCATGATTGTGTAGATTGCATGCAGTCCTGATTTCATTATTAGTGTGAAGTCTGTTAGTGTGTGGAGTGAAGGTTAAGTTTTGTTTAACCATAAGAGCCAGTTTATTGATAAAGTGTTCCATGACTGCATTGGCATCAGGTTGTTTGAAACTTGGATCTGGAATGACTTGAGATGCTTTGGTAGTAGTTCCATCATTGGTGTAGAAAATCATTGAATCATTTGATGAACTTGTTTCTCCTGGTTTGTTTTGAACGATCAAGAATCCTTTTTCAAACATAGCATGTCTCTCATTACGAAGAAGGAAGGCATAGAGTTGCTCATAGTTTGTATTCTTCAATCCTTTGGTTAGCTTCACGAGGTAATAAACTTGTGCCATTCGGATTCATGTTGTTCACAAACTTTGAGTTCATTGAATGTTTGGCATAGTCATTCGATGTTCCTCATGTCACTAACAAGCTTGTGGAATCTTCGTAATACTCATAGAAACTCTCATCCGGTTTCATCTTGAAGTGCTCAAATTCATCATAGAGTTGTGATTCTCTGTCTTGATAGTTAATTCGAACCGAAAGAAGCATCTTGACATTATCCCACACCGCCTTGGCTTCGTGTTGTAATTGATCGACTTGTAGATATCTTTTGGAAGACCACAGTATGATGTTAGAAGCCACGATATCGACATCGAATCTCTTTTCTCCTTATCATTGAGCTCATCATATGTCTTTGGTCATCTATTCCATAGATCATTGTTCCATCTGCAATGTATCAATTAAGTCTCTTGTAGTCTCAATCGATAAGGTCCTTCATCAATCGATTTGAGAGTATTGACCCCATTTTCCTTTCCAAGACAAGACAATCGATTCTTTGAGCCCAAGAGTCGTAGTCGGTTCATCAAGCATGGGTGGACAGTATCCGAACCACCGCTTGAACATCCTCGACAGCAAAGGAGATGATTGTAGATGCGTTGGTAGACATGTTTAAAGATTACACGAGATTTTATAACTCAATGATTAAACCGGGAAATAGATTCTTTCACGGGATTTTACTAAATCAAGAGAAAACCGTATTACAAACAAAAGTCAACCAAGTCACTAAGAATCCTTGAACTAAGTCGCTAAGAACCAAGTTGCTAAGTATTAAGAAGAAAAGTCTCTAAGATCCAAATCGCTACGAATTTTGACAGCAAATCGCTAAGCACGAAGTCGCTAAGAAATCAATTCGCTAAATAGCAACTTGCTAATGTCCAAATCGCTAAGACCAAGTCGCTAAGAAACTTGAAGAACAAGTCGCTATCAAAATTGAAAGCAAGTCGCTACCTTACCAAGTCGCTGCCGTAGTGGAGAATCCACTAAGTGTCTTGTTGTCGGCTTGTCTCAAAAGGCAAGTCGCTATGACCAAGTCGCTACAAAACTCACTACAACTCGCTACCTTTTCTTCAAGCAAGTCGCTACCAAGAAATTCACTCAGAGCCAAGTCGCTACCAAGAAAACTTTAAAACACACTTTTCAATCCAAAACAAGCTCAACCACGTTGATTCAAGCTTACCAAATCAAAACCCAAGCACATACAATGATCCTAAACACAAAAGTACACCCAAAATTCAAACTTTAACACTAGAAATGAACCAAATGATGCAAAACCACTATACTTTTCAAACTCAAAACCATCTAAAACCACTAGAAATCCAAGGATATGTAAGAGATGATCTAACCATGGCTCTTGATACCATTTGTAACATATTGGATTTCACATACACAACATACCATAAACACAAGAGGCGTACACAATGGTTTTAGAGAGAGAAAGTTAGAGGTTTGGGAACTTTAGTGAGAGAAAGAAAAATCTTATTATGAGCTTCAACTCTCTACCTTGGGAGGTAGAGAGTATTTATAGTCTTACAATAAAATGCCACCTGACGGGCTGTGGATCAGGCATACAGTGGGTAAAGACCCGTCCGTCCTCCACGGTGTTACCTAACTAAATACTACTTAACATTAAATAACTACGACTACGAACTTTCTAACGGATACATATACTTGAGGTGACCGACACTTTAATAACTGGATTTTCTAAATCCTAACAAGTTGCATCGTCAATTAAATTGCTCAGAAACTTAGGTTAATATTTCAAATTAGAAGCAAAATGTGAAACCAAAATTTAAGGTTTTACAATTCTTCCCCCTCTAAAAGAAAATTTTCGTCCTCAAAATTGAATTCGCGGAGTTAGATGGAGACGTACCAAATCACGAAAAGAATGAAAATAATTAGCCTCACGCTCGGAGAGGTTCTTCTAAAAGATTCTTCACAAACAGAATGGTTTGATTTCTCATGTCCCGATCCTGATGGTCTAAGATAGCCTTAGGCTTCTCACAAAAGGTAGATCATAACGAATCTGATCTAGCGGATACGAAACATATACGGAGTGAATGATAATTACCTGAGACACAATCATGAATACGAAACAAATATGAAGGTAAATCCAAACGATAGAAAACTTCATAAATAAATTCCAAACTTCAAGCGAACAATAGAAAACGTACAAATGATCCAGAAACATGAAGCGAGTATCAAAACGCATAACGGAATGGGTATTATACCCGCACAAATGAAAATAAAATAAAATAAAGGGACCACGAACCACGGACTCACTTCCCTTCAAACCGAATCTCCCAAAAAATCAACGAAACGTACTAACGACCAAAATTACATAACGAATATCAAACGGTCTCCAAATGCATAACGAAACAAATGAAAGAAAAACGAATCGTGGAAACTCTATCTTCCATCTTTATTAGGACAATCATGGGTCTGATGCCCCACCAAATTACACAAAGCGGATGAAATCTTCTCAGCATCTCTTCTCTGATACGACAACCTAGTAGCACGACTGAACTGCTGACCACCAATACGCCCAAACTCCTGGTAGTGGTTTCTCCGCCTATCTGAAAGACGCCAGTCATAGTTCTTCTGCCCATACGCCTTCCGAGTGCCTGCTAGTTGAATATTGCTTGTGTCTTTGCTCCTCTTGTTGTTCTATCCTGTTAGGTCACTATAAGATGATAAAAAAAAGTATGTTAAACATAAGAATGATAAGAGAAAGGGTAAGAGATGGTCGGATTCTTCACACACAATAATAAATAATGTTTATGCATAAAATGAAAAGAACCAACACCCTCCTAAGAGGTTTATAAGAGTATTTATTGGCAAGGGAGGTAGGGCAACACATCTAATCCCTTCCCTTAGGTCGTTTGGGCCTTGCATAGGCCTATGGGCTTACTACATAAGCCTAGCACTAATTACAAACATATAAGCCTAATTAGCAACCTATTACATATCTAATGACCGACACTTGATAGTAGCTACATGTGATCCCAACAATTTCTCCTGAAGGGTTGGTCATCTAGGTTGCTTGACGTCTTTCCAACATTCTTCTTTCTTGTGATAAGATACGCTTTAGATTCTTTGACTTTATCAGGTTGACGTCTTGTGTTTCTTTGTTCTTTTTCTTTGTGGTTGTGGTGATCATATGTTGTTTTCCGCAATTCGTCAACTTTTGTGGTTATGGTGCCTCACGTCTTTCTCCACCATGCTCATACTTCTTTTGACTTTGGATCTCCAATGTTGTATAGTTCTCAAGTCTTTAAACTTTGTAGATTCTTTAACTTTGACAAAGATTCATCTTTAATTTTATGTTGCATTTTATTTTGGTGAGAACTTTCCTTTGATGTGATGTTGGTATGAGCATGTGGAGATGGTGCGGTCTTTCCTACAAGGAACAATCATCAATACCTGCATGAATATGTTACTTGAAAATACCAATCGATCATGGTGGACTTTTCTTATAGAATTGACCACTACGATTGTTTTACTGATGAATGTCTTGATTCCATTCACCTTGTTCGGGCACATCAGCCGTCCGAATCTAGTTGAAGGATAATTATCATTACGTAGAATAAATTCAAGTAATGACCCACGTCCTCAGGACTCGATTCATGAAAGGAATCTCCTTGGCGGGATTTCTAGCACTTACAAGTTCAAATGTCGAGAGTATTAACATCATAGTATGAAAACATATCTCTAACTCTTACAAAGGTTATTCCTGAATTGGAGGCCCTCAAGAAGGCTAATAAGATATACCAAAGTATATCAACAATTCAGGTAAGTCGCTGAAGTATACCGAAGCATCACTCCACGACTGTAGACCATTTGAAGTAATTAACCACACTAAGCGTAACCTACAAGGGATTACCGAAGTGACCTTCTGTCAGGGCTGTTTGATGTTGACCCTGGCAGGAGTTTCCATTCAATCACTAATGATCATAATTGTAAATCCTCTCATAAATGTTCTGGCAAATTGCTAAGATCTGCGTAGGAATCTAGAATATATCACTTGTGTCCTTACTGTTGAACAAAAAGTGATGAAATATTAAGTGTTCCTAAGAGATCTTTTAATGAATCTCATGGCTCTAGACTCGATTAGTGCGCTTTGGTTTAGTAGTCAGAGATTGGAGCGGTGTCTCATGTTTCAATATCAACACATCTCATAAAGAGAGGTCGATAGAGTATGCAGGTTTCTCTATGAGAATGAAACAAGCTCTTTTGAGAGAATTTGAGTGGCTTAGAAGGTTTAGTGTAGTGCGTCACTGGGTCCATGACGACTTTGTCTTCAATACCGGTGTCATCTTTGTGACAACCAGTAGCATATGAATTGAACCCGGTTTCTGCCCTAAGTTAAATCATATGGAGGGCTATTTCTTTTCACCCTTTTTTTAACTTTTCCTTTTAATTCTTCAACTCCTTTTTTCTCCATTTCTCATATTCTCCTTCTTTCAATTATACCTAAGGACTTCTAATTCTAACTATTGGTGATGCCTTGGGTAGATCCCTCCGGCTCTGGCGGATCATAGGACGTTTTATTCCTAACCTTAGTTACCTTATAGCTCCATGAATATTCCTATGTTGCCATAAAACCATTCAATTGAAAATCTCTCAAAGTGTTTGCGATTATAAATATATTTTGTTAACACCTTGAGAGTTTTGTATTTTTAGAAATACTCCCCCTCTACATGTGCTTATGAGTTTTGAATTAAATCTGCACAGTGAGGGAAGAGCTTACACTTTTGAATTGATCGGCTCCTGATAGACAATTCCCCGCGAGACACGGTTACGTTGTATAGTTAAAGAGTTCCATTGTCAGCTTTTAGGTGACCACTAGCTCTAATAACTACCTTGAAGATGTAAACACTCCTTGGAAGGGATGTTAAACCCGTCAAAGTTCATGTCTATCAAGAGTTTCTCGAATTGGTACGTTCTACTAAGACAAGTCTTGAGAAACAAGTCTTTTCGATTACAGACATTTCAAAGCTCGTTAATTCATGAGTTAATTCTGAGTTTGAGCACTTTTGAGTTTCCATTCACTTAACAACATATTTTTGATCACTTTTACTTTTCTCCCCTTCAAAAATGGCATATTAATGGTGTTTTTTGAAGAAACATTGATTGAAAATATGTTCATTCTGAGTTTTACGGGAAGAATTCCACAAGAACTTTTCATTTGAACAAAGTTGTTTGCAAATACTCCCCCTCAACAAGTGATTTTTAACTTTTGAGGTTTTTTGAAATAACGAGAGGGAATACTTGTTCTTTTGAGCAGAATTATGAAAAAATATAAAAAATTTGATTAATTATACTCAAAAGTAAGAAGCTTTCGCCCCTTATATGAGGATTGTGGCACTGAAGCGTACCACAGGGTCCTTTCTTTACAAGAACGGGTTGTACATTGTTATATGTGCACAAACCATATATATATATATATATATATATATATATATATATATATATATATATATATATATATAATCAAATTCACAAAATACATGTCAAGAATATTCAATCAATCCAAAGTTTTACACAACACTAACCAATTACTCTACATATGATCCCGGTGCTTTAGCCTCTTCTCGATCCTTCCAATAAACCTTTGAACTTCTCGTTGTTCTTGATAATTCCAACTATGTCCCCCTTTGTACAGCTCGATGTCTTTCAACCGAGAATCTAAGCCATCATGAACCGTCTTGAGGGTGTCGTCACAGAATTTATGAATCTCATCAAATGCCATAAATCAGTTTCGAAGATTGGCACTTCTGTAGACGAACCCGAATTTAGGTTTGCATAAGAGTTTATATTGTGGCTCTTTATTGACCTCGTTGTAGTGAAGAACTGGTTTGGTATGATTGAGCTGCTTCTGATAACTTTCAACACCGAGCTAGAGATCTTCAACACGTTCTTGGATAATCTTGCTTCTGATTAAAATGAGGAGAGCGGTGATGTACTTCAATTTAATATATGTCGGAAACTGACGCATCCTACCTTGGACCTTGAGTGAATACATGTCCTCAATGTGGTTGAGCGACAAGTCTGGAAATTTAGCTTCTGAGAACTCATACTCTTTTTCATCTTGTCTTTTAACCACGATCTTTGTCAAGAAAGAATAATCCCACTAGGTTGCCGTGGAAATTGACATTATAGCAACGATCCTTTAAGTATGCCTAACTTCCTTTTGTGACTTATTGAGCTTGCTGCTTCGGTAGAAAAGCCTGCGCCTTTCTGGCCAATGATGAATTCCTAGCAAAGCATCTTTGTCGTACGTCACCTCTTTGTCAACGAACAAGCTGGTGGCGTCTTCCTCAATTTACTTATTAGAGAATGATGCAGCTGGGATGTTGAATTTCAAGGAAGTTGCATATTTCTTACTAATCGAGCTTCCATGTTGAAGAAATTCTAGGTCGTTGTTGAAAAAGAGTTTGAAAGGGATCATTGGTTGTTCTGGTTTTCCAATCATTGGGAGTGGCTTGGTCCAGTCTGTGTAGAAGGTCCATGCTTCTTAGACATGTGGTCAACATTGAACTCTGGGTTAAGCCAGTAGATATCATTCGATATTGCACGGGCAATGTTTTTGAGATGATACTCGAGCTCAATTGCGTTCTCGGGTCTTTCCTTGAGCAAGTTTAAAGCATCGTTCTTGATCCTTAGGAGTTCTTTCTTAGTCATCTTCTTGATCTTGAATTGACTCTTTAACTTTTGGACCTGCTCCGCAGTGCGACCATCCGATGGTTCTTGATCGTCTGGAAGGGGTATTTGTGCCTTAGTCATTTTGTCAAACCAATCGTACTCTTCTGTGTTGTCATTGTCTAAGCATGAGACAACAACAAATTTCTTGCCTTTTTTGCTTAACGATGGTCCTGGTCTTGGTCTTGGCGAAGCTTGAGGTGAAGGTTGAGGCTCCGGTTGCTCGAAGTCATCACCACCGGTGTAGGTAAAATGGTCATTTTGTTGCAGTCTCGGATGCCTTTGGTAGTTCAGATGGTTGCGGCTGAGTAGCTTGTGGTTCAGTGGTGGTGGAGGGGTTGACTGGTGGTTGTTGCATTGATGATGATCCACCGTCCTTCTTTTGTTTCTTTGCGTTTGGATTAGGATATTGATCATCATCTTTCCCCGGTGTTTTCTCAATGCCTGCATCTTCCTTGCACGATGTTCTAATTTTTCTTGCAACGAGAAGATCATAGAGATACTCATCTTCTTTGCTCATATCAGCAACTCTTGCAGTCATTTTGGTTACTAGTTGAGCGATGAGATCTTCTTCTGTAATGGCTGGGGGCTTGACCGATTTTGTCTCCATTACAACCGGTGTTGTGGTGACAATTTGCTTGATCATTTTTTTAAGCATTGGGTCTTTTCATGAGTTCCTTGGTTACTATAGGAATGTTCTCAGAGAGGAATTTCTCAACATAGTTGATGATGAGCTGGTTCATTTCTCCTTGAACATCCCTGGAGAGAAACTTATGGATGGCATCTTTGGATTGCTGAAAGGTAGACATATGTGCCGTCAAGTCTGTGACCAATTCGGACAGTGTGTTGACTTGTTCTTCTAGTCGTCTTTGTTTCCTTGTCCGAGCTTGAGTCACTGCCTTTTGAATCTTTATCTTGGCACGTGACATCCAGGTGTCAAATTTCTTCGTAACCGATTTTGTGATTTACTTGGATGTTGTATTGTTGGTGGAGGAGATGAGTGAGATGATGATTCTGGCATAGAAGAAGTTTCTTTTGGTGGTTCGGAAGACAGTTTTGGGTCATGATCTGGGTTGTCAAGAATATAATCACCGGCTTCTTTCTTGAGTCGCTCCTCTTTTGCCCTCTTAGCCTCTTCGACTTTCTCCATTTCTTTAGCCTCACTATGTTTTTGTTCAGCTAACTCCTCAGCTTCCTTTTGAATATCATCCTCAGTTATCAAGTTATTTCCCTCTTGGTCATCGTAATTACCTCCTGCATCATACATGAGTTCATCCTTGTCTTGTTATTGTTGTTGTTGCTCTTCTTCTTCATCGGCAATCTTGGTGGTGTCACCCCTGTCCTTACCGGGTTGATTAACCGGCTCATATTGGAGTTGGGCAACCTTCTGTGGTTTTTCCAGATGTGGAGCACCACTACTGGAGCTTCCTACCCCATCGGGTTGATTAACCGTAAAGGTAGAAGCTTGGTGTTCCATTCTTTTCTGTTTCAAGACTTCTCGAAAGTATCGATCATCTTGTTCTTCAGGGTCTTGCTCGAAGTTAGGGTCTTGTTCTTCTACTGTGAGTGGCCTTTTCATGTTCATCATCAGACTTGTAAGAGTCGATGTCCTCCTCAAGTTCTTCAAGTGTATGACTTTTCTCCTTTTCCTTCTCTTTTGTAGTAACATCAGCATGAACTTCATCGTAAATGACGTAGTCATCTAATTCAGTTTCTGAGTCCTCATCTGGTTGAGATGCTAGCTCAGGAGAAGGCTCGGGCTTAGTAACTTGAGTCGGTTTTTTTCTCTTGATGACTCTTTTTTTTTTATACTTGTTTTTCTTGGTGGTGCTTCCTGAACTACCAGCTTTCTTGAATTTCTTGGCTTTTTTCTTCACTGATGACGTCTTTGTAACTTCGTCGAGAAACCCCACACGCTGAGCCTTAAGACCCTGCTCATAGTATTTGTAAGAAGTAGCAGCTTTCACCTTTCGGTTAAAAGCCACTCAGGGAGCTCAACACCTTGTTTACGAGTGTTGGACCCCTGAATCCTAACCGTCCTTAGAGTAGCCTCATTCTTCACAGTGTGTTTGTCTTGATCATTAAGTCTTTTGGGGATGTCATCATATATCTTGAGCAAAATGTTGATGATCATCTTTGTATATCTGACAAAGGGGATCTTGGAACCTCCCTTTTTGAGATGTTGTATCATATCCTCCCATATGAGGCTTGCGTACTCAATTTTCTTAAATTGACCATCGCCCAGAATATCTGTAGATGTGGAAGCTTGGGATGTTCACGATCGCTGTCTTGTCCAGATACATACTTTGCAATCATGATGTAAAGGGTTCTCCATGGTTGTGGCATATACTTTACATCTACTCTTGAGTGAGTAGTGCTGACGTCAGCAGACTCATCATATTCGATGTCGATCAGAAAGTCCAGAATCTCCCTCTCTAGTGGAGTTTTGACATAGTCTTCTGGAGAGTTGATGGTAAGAAGAAGTAGCACCGAACAAAGGTCCTTGATGGTGGCAGTGACTTCACGGTTTTGTAAAGTACACTTGACTGAGTCTTCCCCATCATTCTTTTTCATAGTGTGTCAGAACTGATAGATATAGAAGTTGGGAATGGAGGCAGACTTGGTGAGCATGAACTTGTAGGGGTGGTTGAGGAGAATGTCCACAGCAATTTGACACGACGATTCAGAACATGTGAAATTGTTGAAATCAACTCGGAGGTTGTTCTTGCCAATCACTTTGTTGTAACCTTGTGGAAATGTGTTAGCCATTGTGACTGCTGGAGCATTTACATCAACTTGTTGTGCAACCATTGTTGTTATCTGAAAGACATTAGACCCAAAAACAGACATTGAAAGACAAAGTGTGTTAGAATTAGTCTGATTCACTTCCTAAGTCCTTGTTGATATTTATAGATTGATGCCCGTTACACATTCTAAGTCACATTTGTCTTTTTTTCATGTAGTTGTGATGATAAGTTAAGTGAACGTGTTAATTTTTGAAGTATAAATTCCCATTTATCATTTAAACTCAACATTTTAAGTTTTTTGTATGCTTACTCGTAATCTTAGACAAAGTGTGATATGTGACTTATGCGTAAACTTTTAACTTGTTTGTAAACGGTTTCTTACTCGTAACTTGGAGCCTTATTCGTAAAGTTGGATGCTTATTAATAAGAATCAGTTTAATGCTTAATAACGATCCTTATTCCTAAAGAATAGCTTTTGTTCGTAAACATTAAGCTTATTCGTAAGAATATGCTTACGTTTAAGAATAATGCCAATTCGTAAAAACTAAGCTTATTCGTAAGCAGTCATCTTATTCGTAATAATAAGGTTATGCATAGAATAAGCCTAATTCGTAAGAATTGGCCTTATTCGTAAACATTTCCATGTTTACAAATTTTTTCCAACAAATTTGTAAGTCACTGTAGATGTCCTTGTTCATAAGATATTCATTCTTATTCGTAAACTAATGATCTTATTCGTAAAACTCCAGCTTAGTCGTAACCTTTTCAATCTTTACGAATTTCCTTCCTGTTAACACAACATCAATTCCATTTGTCACAATACAGTATAAACACTATCAGGAACACAACACAAGTATTTTTATAATTTTTCAAACACAAATATTCTTATTCGTAAACTATTTTAAACCCTAAACCCTTAGTTTACGAGCAACAAATTTTTCAACACTTATGCAAGTTATGGTTGTTTCTGTGAGTTCTAGAAGTGCATTAGAGTGATATTAAACCAGTTTTAACATGTTTTCACCACAGAATGATGATGTTCATCTTGAACGTGTCTTTAAACCCTAAACTTTTGATTATGAATTATAAGTCGTTTCTGGTCTAATTCATATGTTCCAACATGTTTCTTATCACCTAACAACACTTTCTTGTTCACAAAGATCAATCAAAACATCACAGAATTAAAACCCTTAAACTTAACGCATAAACCCTAATTTTCAAAATCACACAATTGAGTTTATGGGTATTATTGAGTTATGAAAACATGTTTAGGACTCAATATTAGTCGTTTCCCAACAAAAATCTTTAACCAAAACACACTTAATCGAAAACACATAATTCGTTCAAAAACACTAACCTTAACAACCAAATTGTGGATTATCCACCCGTTGGATTATCATGTAATGAAAAACCATTGTTTAAAAACATCATAAGATTGTTATAACACTTACAGATTTTGAAAAACACTCACGGATTGAAAGATGAATTTTGGGTCGTTGATTAGGGTAGATGAAGACTTTAATGTGATTTTCATAATGCATGAATGCATTTTCAAATTTGTTTTGTTAAAATTATTTTTCAAAAATCACACATTTGGTCCTCTAACCTCAAATTGCAATAAGTCTGGTCCTTTAACTCACAATAAGGTTAAGTTAAGATCACTTTGGCAAAATACTTTTCAATACTGCCCCTTGACTTTTGACTTGATGAATTTTATAGTTTTTGGAGAAACATTTAAGTTCGAGGAGGGTATTTAACCATGAAACTTTTCCAACACATTTGATAAAAACAACATCTTTTTGGTAAAATAAAAGTACAAAGTTTTATTAAATTTGTGAAATTTTCATTCTCCCCCTCAACACTTGTTTGGGAAAATTGGTGAAATGTTTAAAGAACAAAGTGTTGATGGGAATTTGTAGTTGCATTTTTTTTAAATGTAAAATCTTTTTGATTTTTATCGGTTTTCTATTTTTGTATTTTGTTTTTGATGAATATTTACAAAAAATGGTTTTGGTGTTTGACATTTTCAAGATTGTTGTAAAAACGTTTCCAGCTCTTCTGGAGTCAAACACCGCATACCAATTCGATGAACCAAGTCAAAAAATCTTACTGGTGGCAAGGCTTTGGTGAAAAGGTCCACCAATTGGTGTTCAGTACCTACAAAGTATAATTCCACCATTCTATTCTCGACATGCTCTTTGATGAAATGGTAGCGAAGAGTAATGTGCTTTGACTTTGAATGTTGAACAGTATTGCACGAGATCGCAATTGCACTTCTAGAGTCACAATGCACTGGAATCTTGTCGAATATGTAACCATGATCCATGAGTTGTGTCCTCATCCAGATGACTTGAGCACAACACACAGACATGGCTACATATTCTGCTTCACTTGACGATAACGATGTACAGTCTTGCTTCTTCGATTGCCATGACACCAGTTTATCACCAAGGAATTGTAGACCACCAGAAGTAATTTTTTTATGTATCTAAACACCCTGCATGATCAGCATTGAAAATGCTATTAGCTCAAAACCAGACTCATTCGGATACCAAATCCCCAAATTAATGGTTCCCTTTATGTATCGAATGATTCTTTTAGCCTCTCAGAGGTGTTTTTCAGTGGGTCTAGACTGATAGCGAGAGCAAAGATATACAACAGATACTATGTCGGGACTGCTTGCTGTTAGATACATGAGAGACCCAATAATACTATGGTATTTTTAGGGTCAACATGTTTCCTATGTAAAACAACGTCCAGTTTACTGGTTGAAGCCATTGGTGTGTTATAGGTGTCACATGTGGTCATACCATGTTTCTTTAGAATATCAAGAGCATATTTGGACTGACTTAAGAAAATACCACGGGGTGATTGATGAACTTGAAGTCCTAAGAAGAACGTTAGTTCACCCGTCATTGACATTTCAAAATTTGTTTTCATTTGTTTTGAAAAAGCATTTGAGTACTTTTTGTGGGTTGAAACAAAATTGATATTATCCACATAAATCTGAACAATTAAAATGTGTTCCCCGTGATATTGTATAAACAGTGTTGGGTCAACTAATCCTTTGATAAACTTATTAGCAAGCAGGAAGGTTGACAATTTATCATACCACGCTCGAGGGGTTTGTTTGAGACCGTAGAGAGCCTTGTTCAGTTTGTAGACATGATTTGGGAAATCTGGATCAACGAATCCCTCTGGTTGGCAAACATACACCGTCTCCCGTTGTTGACTATTCAGAAATGCAGTTTTCACATCCATTTGGTAGACGGTGATGTTCATGTGAGCTGCGATTGCAAGAAAAAATCCGAACAACATCAAGTCTAGCAACCGGTGCAAATGATTCTTTAAAGTCAATACCTTCTTCCTGACGATAACCTTTAGCCACCAGACGTAACTTGTTACGAATAACCGTTCCTTCAGCATCTACCTAATTCTTCCAAATCCATTTTAGACCAATGACGTAGACCCTTGTTGGTCGTTTAACCAATTCCTATAATTCTAGACGTTTGAACTGATTTAGCTCTTATTGCATGGATTCTATCCAGTTGTCATGAGTCATTGTTTCTTTAATGTTTTTTTGTTCGGTATTGGTGACTGTGAGTGCATAAATGCAGTTTTCACCGTCTGTGTGAAGGCGTTGTCTTGCGACGACTGGTTGGTTAGGGTTGCCAATAATGTTTACAAGAGGATGATATTTGGTCCATCTATGTGTCGAGGGTTGGTGTTGGTATACATTGTGAAGATTTACTAGATCCAGATGGCTTGTTGATGATTCAGCCACATATGGATTGGTTGTTGTGATGCAAAAGGGTTATAGAACGCCTTTCCATCATAATATGCAGGTGCAGGTACATTTTGGTTTAAAGGATCATCAGCTTGGTCATTTTCATTGGAAGCGGTTTGTTCTGTTGTTGTTGGAGATTCAACTGAAGGTGCATCAGCAACAGTTGTTGTTGTTTCAGGTGTATCAGGTATTGGAATTTGATCAGGTTGAGAAGCAAAAACATTTGATACATCTGGAGCACGTTGATCAAAGTCTTTATTAAATAGTGGAACAAACAAGGTTTCCATTTGACGATGAGTGAGTTGAAATTGTTAGTCAGCTGATGATTCTAGAAATTTAACACGGTTATGCCCGGGTTCCAAGCTGTTTTGCTCAGAAGCCATCTCTGTAAGCTCATCAAAATTAGCATGAATTGTCTCCATAATCTCTCTTGTATGACGGTTCTAGATTCGGTATCCTTTAGAGTTTTCACAGTATCCGACAAAGACTCCAATATATGCTTTAGCTTTAAGCTTTCCAAAGTCATCACGATCATCATTTAGATAACAAAGAGCACCAAATACATGAAAGTTTTTTAGATTAGGTTTTCGGTTATGGATAAGCTCGTATGGTGTTTTGTTGTGGTGTTTTGTGATCATTGAACGGTTCTGAGTGTAGCATGCAGTTGACACAACTTTTGTTCATAAGTAATATGGCAGTTTAGCATTTATCAACATCGTTCTTGCAGCTTGCACTAACATTCGGTTTAGTCTTTCGACAACTCCATTATGTTCGGGTGTTCTTGAAATGGATGTTTGATGCTCAGTTCCTACTTTCTCATAGTATTCCCGAAGAGTTTGATTCAAGAATTCAGTTCCTTTGTCCGTTCTGACTTGTCTGATCGTGTTATGAAGCTGAACTTGAATTTTTGTGAGAAAGGTGATGAACATTAGTGGAGCTTGATCTTTACTTCTTAGGAAATAAACCCAAGTCCATCTTGAGTAGTCATCAACGATTACAAGAATGTAGCATTTTCCATTAATTGTTTGCATACACATCGGGCCACACAAATCCATGTGAAGAAGGTGAAGTACGTGTTGAGTACTGTTTTCAACCTTTGAAGGAAAATGTGCACGAGTGATTTTTCCTTGTTCAAAAGCTAAGCATAAGTGGTCTTTGGAATACCAAAATCTTGGAAGTCCTTCAACTAATTTGTGTCGTGCAAGGTTAGTTATGGTTTTGAAATTCAAGTGTGAAAGTCTCTTATGCCACAGTCATGATTTTGTAGATGTTGCTTTAGAGAGTAAACAAATGGGAGATGAAGCAATCATTTCAGTCATAGAAATAGTGTAAAGGCTTGATGAACGGGTTCTTGACATAAGATCGTTTCCTTGTAGATCACGAATGAAACTCGTTTTCTCCCGAAAAGCAACTTCCAAATCTCAATCACAAAATTGACCTACTGAGAAAAGGTTATGTCCAAGACCTTTAACATAGTACACTCTGCTAATTTCTATGTTTCCATTGATGTAATCCCCGTAACCCATTATAGCAGCAAAGCGATCATTCCCGAATCTAACAGTGCCAATGAACTTTGCAACAAAGTTTGATAACAGTTTGAGGTTGCCTGTCATGTGCCGAGAACAACCGCTATCAAAAATCCAGAGGATGATTTGTATCACCTGCAATACACACAGACGACGAAGGTGGAATAGAGGTAGAGGTGGAACCAGTAGATTTAGTGGGTTCCATTACAGCTGTAGCACACGTGTTGATCATTTTAGGTATCCATTTAAAACTAAGTGTACTTTGTAACCATCTCTGCCAAGTCCAGCTAGTTCGTGCTTTTGTCTTAGTGAATTCACTAGGTGAAGGTATCTTCCTAGGAGGTGATGATGGTGCTATGGGTTCATCAATGATTTTCGCAGAAACTACAATAGGCGCTTTTCCTAACACATACTTAGAAGCAATAGTAGGCCTAGAGGTAGTGCCATTTGTAGATTTCCGATTACGAGACAAGATAGATTTAGCAACACAATTATCATGACAACCAGAAAACATACTTTTACGACAAAACACACAAGAAGCTTCAAATTTAACATCCAAAGTACTCAAAGATTTAACAATCCTTACATTGCCTTTACTATTGCATTTGTCTAACGCAATATTTAAAGCAGGTGCAACATCTGTTTTATTCAAAGTCCTAGCATGATCTTCTACTTTAGGGGCTTTTAGTGTTCCGCTTTTACGTTGCAAATTCCTATTCTTCTTTTGAGTGCCCTTAAGCTGTGAATTGCTAATGCTAGAAGTGGAGGCAACTACTCCTGTAGAAGTGGAAGGAATCACATTAGTATCTTGTGGTTTGTCAGTGAGCTTCCTAGTATCAACTTTAAACATTCCAAGTGCAATAACATTTGTGTTACTAGATTTTCCTTTCTCAAGTTTCACCAATTTCTCTTTTAACTCAATGATAATCTGTTCTAATTCTTGGTTTTCTAAACGTAAGTTTCCATTTGCACTCAATATTTCAGGAGTGTAAGCAAGGTGATGATCAAAAGACGCATTTTCATCATCCAGTTGTTCAAGTTTGGGTTCAAAAGATTTTTCACTCGATTGGTGGACTTTGGTTTGTAAAGCAATTTCATGATCAATACTATCATTTTGACACCAGTGAAAATGACGTTTGACTTCAGAGATTTCTTTTAACAAACACTCATTTCAGCTTTTAAAATTTTCCTTTGTGACACATTATCATTTTCCTCATCAGATGTATTAACAACAATAACATTATCACAAGCAAATGCAGCAGTATAATACAACACAATAGAGATAGTATCAGCACATATAATATCTTCCAAGAGTCGATCAACATTTTTTCAAATAATTTTATTTTTCTTTTTTGTTTTCAAAATCGATGTTTCAGTTTCATTGAAAGTTGTTTTCATTTCTTCAACTTCATTCTAAAGTTCCTGTTCCCAATGTGTTGCATACAGACGCAAATTATGAACATGAGGTAAAATCTGGGTTTGAAAGATTTGTCTTTGTTCTTTGGCATAAGCTGATTGAAAAGTCACAACTTTTATCTCAGAATTTCGTTCAATTGCCTCTTCCAAAAGTTGAAGGTCGTTCATGAAAGTATCAAAATATTTGAGAACAAGACATCTTTTTGGCAATGGTTAGATTTCACTCGGATAAGGTAAAGGGCCATTTATTTATGCAACGGGTACAACGGGTTTAACGGGACCAACGTCAGAAGACGACTCATTAATTTGTGTGATAACCCAAGGTGTGTCAGTTTAATCCCGCTGGGGAACAAAAGATTCCGAAATATGAGGCACTTTTGAGTAATCAAAAGGTTTGTTATATTTAACATTGCTTATTTTTGGTCGAATCTCTTCTTTCGCATCTTGTTCCTCTTTACAATTATATTCAACAACATGCACTATAGATTCATCAAGCAGATATTTGGCACTATATAACTTTGGATTTACCTTGAATGCTCTATGTAAAAAACGTAGTTTATCATCAGCAAGATCTGGCCCATATCCATCGGGATTTGGCTTTAAAGTGAACTTTTGAATTGTTGTGATTGATTCACCATGTTTATACAAAATGTTTTGAAACTCTTTTATTTTGTTTTGCAAATCGACGATTTCATCAAGATACAGATCAACTCGCTTCCTTGAGGTTTTTTTAAACTCTAAAAAACTATTTTGACATGAAGACAACTCAAGCTTGATTTTTTGAATTTCTGAAGTAAGAGTGTCAACGTGTTATTTGTGTTATAATTTTTCTTGTTCCATTTGAGAAATCAAATTATTTTTGGAAGCGACTAGATCTCGTATCTGTTGTTCCAATTCTTGTTCTTTTAGATACGATTTTGTAAAAGCAACTTCAAAAAAAAATTCTCGTTTTTCTTTTGTTTCAAAATTTACAAGTTGTGTTTTATAGCATTCAAGATCCGCAGTCAATAATGCAACTTTTTCCTTTAGATTTACATTTATTTCATTGCATTTTTCAACTTGATATTGGGTGGTCATAAGTAAGGTCATGAGCTATGGATCTGGAATAGACGAAGTTTCAATTTGTTCAACTTGATCATTTTCTGGATGAGATGTTGATGGCTCATTTTGAACACTTTGCTCCTTGTCGGATGCAGATGCAGGCGGAGATATCAGATCATGTATGAGACACATATTTGGATCCGGTACCTGATAAAAGCCATCAGTATCATAAACTGGGCCTGTATCACTCATGCGGAGTTCTTGCATGTTTGCCATTAACATCACAGCTGCATTAGCTTGCAATTCCTCCATATCATCATCGGATTCTACATTAGCCATGAAGCTTTGTTCCTTGTCTGTAAGAGTTCCACCAGCTTCATCTTTAAAAGACAAGAGTAAAGCTTCCTTGTGATAAGTACTTCCTCTGGTTCTTAGTTTTGGACATGCATTAGCCAGATGACTCTTTTCATTGCAGTTGTAGGATCGAATGACCGTGATCCCATTTTGTGCATTCCCATGATCAATAATTTGAACCCTTTGCTGAGGAGCAGCCATATTGTTCCTACCAGAAGCATTATACCCTTGTCCACTACCCATATAACTACCAGTTCCCATCGGACGTCCATTGTTTCGATTCTGAACCTCAACTCTTCCATTTTGAACAACAGCTTGATTTCTTGTGTTTGACGAGTTACGAAGACGATTGTTGGATTTGTTTGCAAATCTACCAAAGGTACAAGCAATAAGTGCAAATCCTTGATTCAACGTGTTGAATGCTTCCTCATCTTCATTCTGGGTTTCAGTGTACATTGTTGAATCAGAGTTATTGTTGTATGGAAGCAGTTGAGTATTATTTGATTGCTGTGAAGGATCATATGGAGTGATTTTGGCTAACGGTGTCTGTTGAGGGTAAGTAAAGCTTTGTTGTTGCTGGAAAAAAGCATGACTTGACTGTGGAAATTGAGGAAATTGTGGTGCAAAAGATTGAGCAATCAATGCAAGTGAATTAGCATTTGGTAAAGGTGTAAAGACTCCATGGAGAGCTCAATCATTATCAACTTCCTTCTGATTGTGCTTTAGATAATCATACAACATTCCATACTTAGCATTGTGAAGGTTCTTAGCTTGACGAATGAATGTGACGTACTTCTCCCAGTACAGACCAAGACAACTTAGAAACTTTGTGTTAGTAGAAATTTTGGGTAAAGTTATGTTGTGTCTGTCCAAATCATTGATGATGATAGTGAATCGATGATAGTAAGATTCTAATTACTCCCCCGGATCAATCATGAACATTTCATAAGATATATAAAGTTTGGATTCCATGTCATCTTGATTGAGTTCAGTTCCTTCCAATAAGAGATGAACGTGTTCCCACATATCTTTTGCTGTTTTCTGAGCATCAACACTTCGAAGAATTGAATTAGGTATGCCCAGAAGAATAAACACCATTGCAAGCTCGTCAGCTTCATACTGAAGTAATTGTTTTGCAGTTAGTTGACTCTCAGTGACAGTGGAGACAGTTTCAAGTCTTGGTGGATTAGCTATTGGATATGCGAGAGTCATCACAGTTGGCATTTGAAAAGGACCTTCAAAGATGACCTTCTTCAAATATTTTTCGTGAGATTTCTTGAGGTCGAGAAACCTAAAGAACCGACTGACCTATTGAATGTAGTTCCTGGGAGTGAGCATTGGAAGTCTATCAAGAGATCCAGCTTCATGAACTGTTTGTTTACTGCTGATAGCTTCACCCATGTGTCCAAACCAATGAGGTTCCTTCGGTGGAATGTTAGCAAATGATTGCATTGCATATTGAGGTGTAAACCATTGTTGTTGATGAGGGTATGGTTGTTATTGAGGGAATTGTTGTTGTGGTTGTGCAAATGATTGTAGTTGTTGAAATACTTGTTGTTGCGGTTGTTGCGGGAATTGTTGTTGAGGATACTGCTGTTGCTGAGGATATTGGTGAGGAAAGTAGTTGAAATACGGTGGTTGAGACATATTTAAACTTGTGTTGATGACGGATCTTTGTAGATGATTGAAACATGAGTTGTTGTTGAAATTTGGTCTTAGTCGTAAACTTCCCTTAGTCGTAAAGGTAATGGTGCTTACTCGTAAACTCCTCTTAGTCATAAACTTCTACTTACTCGTAAAGTAATCTTACTCGTAAATTATTGTGGCTTATGCGTAACCATACTTGTAAACTCAAGTCTTAGTTGTAAAGTTCCTTACTCGTAAGATATTCTCTTATTCGTAAAGTTCTTACTTGACCTTATTCGTAAGAATAGGTAAAAAAACCAAAACTCTTTCAAAATTATCCAAGTAAGAAAGATATCCACAAGTAGAAGTATTCCACAAGCTTATCCAAGAAAGGGAAATACTGAGTCACAAATAACTTTGAAGATTTTGATGAACGGTGCTTATTCGTAAGATTCCTTATTCGTAAACTCTAGGCTTGTTCGTAGGCTTATTCGTAAAATCAGGGTTTCCTTATTCGTAAAGTTAGGGTTTGCTTACTCGTAAGATAAGGGTTTTTCTTACTCGTAAAAAGAGGGTTTGTGCGTATTCGTAAACCAACCAGAAATCACCAAACGACTTTTTAAACTCTAAAACGCGCTATACACTTGTTTCTTTTGATGAAATAGCTTCAATAACACTTAAATAACAAGAAAGTTTTAAAATTTAACACCTAAAGTGAAATTTGAGCTTATTTGTAAAACTTGATGAAAACTAAGAAACAAGTGAAAAGCGATTCAAAACACGTAAAGTGCCAAACTTTTTGTCAAAAGTAAGATTCTAAACACTATATCAACCTTAAAGCTTTCCAAGCTTCAAGATTTGAGTGTCAAAACCGAAGTTTACGCGTAAGAAAGGTGATGAACGAGAAGAAACTAATACGTAACACCAAAAAATAAACTAAAACACGTTCCAAAAACCTATTTGACGATTGATACCACTGTTAGGTCACCATAAGATGATAACACAAGTATGTTAAACGTAAGAATGATAAGAGAAAGGGTAAGAGATGGTTGGATTCTTCACACACAATAATAAGTAGGAGTAATATTTATTCATAAAATGAAAAGAACCAAAACCCTCCTAAGAGGGTTACAAGAGTATTTATAGGCAAGGGAGCTAGGGTAACACATCTAGTCCCTTTCCTTAGGTCGTTTGGGCCTTGCATAGGCCTATGGGCTTAATACATAAGCCTCGCACTAATTACAAAAATATAAGCCTACTTAGGAACCTATTACATATCTAATGACCAACACTTGATAGTAGTTACACGTGATCCCAACATGTCTAGCTCTCTCCTGCAGCATCTTGATGCTTCCAGCAGCGTCGCAATACTCTAATGATCTTTTCAACACGAGCAATCCTGTCTTCAACTTAACTGGAGCGGAAGCTGTACTAAACGAATGCGGCTTCTTCACGAACCTCCCTAACACAGCAAATATTGTAGCAACTCAGGATCCGAATCACCATCTTCGATTCTACGAGTAGTCACCATCTAAACGATCGACAAACAAAACCCGCGAAAACAAAAAGACAAAATCAAATATGGAAGGAGGAAGATCAAATCAGCGAAGACAAAAGAATATCGAACTCAAATTTGAATGAAAAAGGTCCAACCGAACGGAATATGTCAACGCAAACGGAAGCCTTATGTCTACCCAAATCCTCACAGGTCATTCCTAAGGTTCAACAAGATGAAACCGAAGCTCTGATACAATAATTGTAAAACCCCAACCCAACACGGGTCAAAATGTCACATTATGGTGTTATACAAAGCATATAAACGCAAGCGGAAGTCTTAAATAAATAACAAGTCATATAAACGAATGACTTCAAAAGAAAATACATGTCCAACATGTCCAAAAGAAATGAAATACCCAAAATAAATGATCTTCAAAATGAGTCCAGAATGACAATGTAAACTAGGGTCGGTTCACTCAAATGCTCCTACTCTCAGCCCATCAAAGCGCAGCATCCCACTTGGTACCTGCCGCATGGAAAAGAAAATGCAGTTGAGCTTAAAAGCCCAGTGAACAGATATATAACAAAACGAATAATCAAAACATATATAAGTATAAATAAAGGAAAACATAAGCTCCTGCTGAAACGAATATCATCTCCCAAAAGAATGAGAGATCAAGGATTAACTGAACAAATATCATAACTCAAATGAGTCGTCTGAAATGAGAGATCAATGATAATACGAATCAGATAATCATAAGGTAAATGAGTCAAAAAGAATAAGAAATCAAGATCATGCGAATTAGATAATCATAAGGAATCAAAATGAATCATATAGGAATATTGGCACGAGCGCGTAACCTAACGTCCAGCATGACACATGAAGGACACTACATACATACATATCCGTCAAATCATAAGTGTACAAGGAGCTGCAGACTCCCAACGTAGCAGAAGCGAGAAGTGTGCAAGGCACGCACAACCAATCACTAAATCATACGAACCATAATACCTAGGATGCATCCATACACCCCCCACATAAAATATCACATATGTACCCTGCTCAAGACAAGTATACACACATATCATAATGGCCAAGAGATCTCATAACATACATACATACATAAAGAGGGACACCGTGGACTACACACCGCCACAAATGGTGTCATGCCATTGGTGCCATCAATGAAATGGTCATGGTACCTACATGACTAGTTAGCTCGGGCAACGAAAAAAACAAAGCATATGAAGCATAATCATATCATATCATATCATATCCAAATGAAGCATATCAAACTGAATGAAAATCATATCATAGCAAAACGAATGTCAAAATGAATAGAATCATATCAAAGGATCATATCAGTAATCATATCAAAGGGATCATAGCAAAGGTAGTCATAGCAAGGATATCATAAGTGAAACAAAGTCAAAGATCAGAAAGTCATGAGGAATCCCTACTGAAAAGGAATACAATATTTGTACCTCAAACCGCAAAGCAAATCACCAAAAATATACAAAGAACAAGGCTACTCCTTCCTCCGTGGATCTACATGAATAATGATTGCTTAATGTTTAGAAAGTTGTTTCATAATTTTAGGGTTGATAGTTATTCATATTTCATAATTAGGGTTTCTTTCCATTTTTAGAAACTTTCTGAATTAGTAACTTTCCAAATTGAGTAAGTTTCCATATTTAAGTAACTTCAATCCTTTAGGGTTATAAATGACAATTAACTAGATTTAAGGGTTTAACATAACAAATATCATAGTTTAGATTCTTTAATAACATATTAGTAAAGTCTAGAGTTAAATACGATAATTATCAAAGTTTAGGGTTTAACATGTAACTTACCATAGTTTAAGGTTTATTGCGACAAGTTATCATAGTTTAGGGTTCAAAGTGACAAATAAATAACTTAAAGATTTAATATTACCAATATTATAGTTTATAGTGTAATATGTCAATTCATAAAATCTAGGGTTTGCATGTGACAATTTTCCAAAGATTAAGGTTTGAAATGAAAATAAACTTAAAGATTAAATGTCATTCATTTTAGCTGAAACTTAAGATACAAAATATGCTTTCAAAACCATGTCCTTACTCAAGTTCGATCCATATTCATACTCGTTCACGGCTCATAAATTATAATTACGACCAAGTAAACATGAAATACGACTAACACATGACTCAATTCCCCCGACCCCCTTTCCAAACTCAATCATTCCGCGACCACCCCCGAACTTACCCCCACATGACCAAGTATAACCCATTTTTCTTTAATTTAGTATAACAGTAGGTATAGGTATATGGTTCATATGAAAAATACTAACCAAGAATTCATGCATCCTTGATGCACTCGTACACATTAATACCCACGACCCATACCCTATGTATATAACACAAAAATTCATTCGACACTAACACCACACAACATGAATGTAAAACAGACCTACGCTTCTTTGATCCAACCACACTGCCATCACCAAGACACCCCTTTTATGCATGCATATTTTACCTTCTCTTTGAAAATCAACTCAAACACACCCAAACCACTTGATAGCCATGATACGGAGGCACACATCAGCGGATCAGCCCAGTTTAACGAGGGAGACACCACAGAACTCTCACAACAGAATATACACTAACGAGCACAAAATAATTTAAAATGTGGAGCATGCATTTTTTTATTTCGTGCGTGATTACATGTGATAAATATAACAGTAGGTAGGCTTGATTACATATGACATGGACCAGAATAGATGTACAACTTGGACAGATTTCGAACACAAGAACAAAAGTGGACCATGATTTTATGTGACTACTTTTTTTTAAACCGATTCTAATATATCTACTCATGTCCATTTGTGTCATATTTATATATGTTGACTCACGGCCTATATCAACGAATATATAATTCGAAATAATAAAGCACAATTTTAGTCGATACAACTTGGACAGATTTCGAACACAAGAACAAAAGTGGACCATGATTTTATGTGACTACTTTTTTTTAAACCGATTCTAATATATCTACTCATGTCCATTTGTGTCATATTTATATATGTTGGGTTAAGCTCTTTATATCTTAACGTGTATATGTATATAATTCGAAATAATAAAGCACAAGATGATCATGGATACCTCTTGAGTCGAAGGACCACTTTTTTATTGTTTATAGATTGAATAGTTTTTAAGAAAACGGATCAAAGAAACACGATTAGATTCTTCATGCCAAGGATAAGGATTTAAAACATACGTTTTTAGAAGGTCACATTTAATCCCTAAATCGATACATTTTATATCCGTTACTACTTAAAATCGTTCCTTTTCATATTTTAGGTCTTTTGGAAGCAAATTCCTGGAATCAAACACTTTTGGATGAAAAGGAGCGAAAACATGAAGAAAACGACAAAGTCAAGATTTCAAGGCTTATTTCTGCACCTAACAGCGTCCCAACCTAGATGGCGACGCCGTCGCTCACAAGGATTTCTAAAAAGTCTCAAGCGACAGCTCGGGTCATATTTTTGTTTTACAACATGAGGGCGTCACGCCTTATTCCAGTAGGGCGTCGCCCTTTATTTTACACCAGACGACCAAAACTCATTCCAAGACGACGTCCTTAATGAATCCAGACGGCGTCACACTTACTCAAATGAAGCCGTCCCAACGATGACTTGTCCATAACGAAACCGTAATGACGGAGACTAGACGGCGTCACCATCAAAAGGCAACGCCGTCGCGAGTGTAATTCTATATATAGAATTCGAATTTTCTGTATTTTGTGTGCAATATTTTGGAGAGCAAACCCTAGTTCGTTCATAGTCCGACTTGGGCAGTATTTTAGGGTTCCAAACCCTTCTTTACACTCAAAGATAAGTTTTATTATCCAATCTATCACCATATTTGTCCTATGTTCAATTGTTTGTTTGTGTTCATGCTTATCTATCATGTGTAGCTAAATTATTCTTGTGTTTGCTTAGATCTATGAAACCTTGTTGTTGATTATTGTTAGGTTGTCTCTTGTTTTAATTGGTAGATGCTAGAGTAAGGATTTTTGGCTTCTTATTTAATTGTTGCGAGCTTGAACGTCCTAAATAGTAATAGGCTTGAGAGTGCACTTGAGCCACCGTTGTGTTTATTGCGTGAGTTGTACCTTTAGGATAATAGAGTATTCGGGGGAGATACTACGGTACTTGACGATCCCGGATAGTCTAGAGGAGAGTTACAATTCATAGAACTAGGGAATTAGGCACCCCCTATGACTAACACGGAATACAACGCACCAATTAAAATAAGGATGTGACAATTCAACCTACCAATAAGAGATAACTAGGGACTAAGAAAATCTAAGTAAACATGCTTTTAATTATCATAAGAACACACCCAATCAATATGTAACCACCCGTAAATTCCCAAGTCATTATTCACCTGTAAAGAATGAAGTAATCGATTATCTTGACTAAATTAAACGATTTTATGCATTTTCACGCCAGAATTTTTACTTTTATTTAAAATGTGCAACTATGGGTAACGTTGATAAATGAATGATGCAAATTAATTACCTCCAAATATTTACTGATGATCAAAGCACGACAACAAGAGGATATCTCGATAAACGAGTCTGCACGCATACCGACATGACAGTCTATATAACTTAAATCGAATAATTATTAATACGAGTTAATAATTCTCATTCTACCTAACGTTTATAAAAACGATTTCAAAAATTATCTTCCGGGCATTGTGACAAATAAAATGTCGTGATTTTATAGTGTTACAGCGGGACTCGGGTTACACACAATACACCTAGTAATAATAATAATAATATTACCAATAAAGAAAATCTTACTCTATACCCCTAATCTAACACACGCCGCCCTCATTCCCATAATTATATTTTTTTTGTTCTTCCTTAGGCTGAACACAGTGGTGACCTCGGTCACCCCTGCCACATCAGCTTTCTCTTTCCGACGACCTGACAACGACCTAGTTGCCACAGTGGTGACCTAATTATTTTTTTTAGTTGCCACAATGTTTTTTGGATTTTAGTGCGTATGAAACTCGGTTGTGTGAAAGAACTAGTTCGTGTGACGACCGCATGCAACCGAACTTCCACAATGGGAACAACCGAACTCAACCTAGGTTGACCGAACCTTATAACCGTCCCATTGTGTTCAGTTTACTTCCTCATCTGGTAAAGGTTTGCATCTTCTTTCCACCATCAAAACCCTCGCCTCTTTACTATGATGATAAACAACCATCACCAACGGGATAGCACCGACCCGTCACTCTCCCTTCCCCGTTTCCTCTCCCATCCCTAAAGCATGATACAGATGTAACATCTCCATCTCCAAAAGGTGCGCCCAAAGCCATAGCCTTTATTCCTTCTCAGAAAGTTGTCACTATCAATTGCATCCTCCCCATGGTCAACGCATCAGGAAACCTCCTAGAGATTGAAGAATGAAAGGGATATAAACTTAAATTGGTTATTGCTCATTCTCCAAGAACAAAAGAGGGTCGATGACCTTCCTCATCCCTTTCTTTTAATATCGGTCGATTCCAGTAAGAACCACATACCCGAATCTCACTTTAATCATCCCACAGGAAACGGAGCATTCAAGAATCGATGGGGTGTGTGGACTTGCTTGGAGATCGAAATTAGGCTTTGATATAGCATCTGTCCATTGACTATCTTAATGTAAGGATTCTTTAATTTTATAAATTTTGTCGTGAATCTTACTTCCATTGATCGACCTATGTATATTTTCTCACACGTTTGGATAAATTTCTGAACTTGTTGTTGATGTGTGGTAAAAACCAAAGATAAACAACCTTTAAACACCTAGCGTTAGTTTAATTGGATTTCGGCTTATTTCCTAACTTATGAGTCATCTTAATCGACGTATGTTCGTACTTGTTCTTTTGCTTATGTTGACCCTCCTACTTTGGTCGTACGAATTGCGTTAACCGTCATGTCCTTTCAATTAAATCAGTCTTGTCGTGTTTTGGTTCAAGTTGTCGAAAGACTTAGACATATAGTATATGAAAGTTGTGTTTACTACTAATTTTCAGCCCCAAAATAGTGCGTTTTGGTTCGTTTAATTTCCGCACAAATGGTGCATTTGGAGCTGCTGAATTTCATCCCCCAAATTAGTGTGTTTTGTTCGTTTATTTTCTGCACAAAGGGTGCCTTTTGTTCACTTATTTTCTGCACAAAAAGTGCGTGTTTAGACCTGCTCATTACAGCCCTTAAAGGCTGCATTTTCAGCCCCTAAAAGGTGCGTTTGGACATGCTCATTACAGCCCTTAAAGGCTATGTTTTCAACCCCTAAAAGGTGCGTTCGGACCTGCTCATTACAGCCCTTAAAGGGCTCGTTTCATTTCTGTATTTTCTGCACCAACAGGTGCGTTTAGTTGCTGAAATTCTGCACCAATAGGTGCGTCTGCTTTGCTTTTGTTTTGCTGATAAGTAGCCCCCGTCAGTGGTATTTGTTTTGTCGTATAACAGCCCACAAGAGGACGCTCGGTTCATTTTGTAACGTCTCAAGTTATTCTGCGACTTCATTCCCGTCTCGCCTCATTTCACTCGACTCATCCAATTTTAACGTAAAACACAATGTATAGTAAAACATTAATATTAAAAGAAACGTGGAACAAATTGTAAACATAAGGATTGTTTGAAATCGAAACTATTCAAATTAGTTTCACTTTTGCTACTTACAACTTAATTAGAAATATGACACATTTCTAACTTTGTAAAACCTAAATTGGTAGACGTACATTTTCGATTATTAAAAACCGGATATCAAACTTGACAAAGTATAATGTACAACTTTTGACATTTCGTCAAACCAAATAAATAGAGAATATACACCCGGTTCACACCAAATGTTCTATTAACATATTTCTATTTTACAAATTTCTAACGGATTTTATATATGGAAAACTTGTACTTTTCTATCAAATATATATAAGACGAGATCATGTATAAACATTCAACATATGTTGATAATGAAATATATTCCACTTTCTATTTTTTATGTAATCAATACACAAATTAAATCAAGATTTAATTTCGTTTCAACATAAATATATTTATACTAGATGTCACGAACTCATATATATACACTTACTATGCATATATTTCTTTCGTTCGCATCGACATCTCACGATACGTACCATCTTTCGTACATCATCATTCAATGATCATCAAGCCAATGTCTCACTCATACGCAATATTTTCCCCTTTATATGCTCTTTTATTTCCATAAGCCGAGATACACATAAACTTTTGAAAAGATTATTTGCAAACCTAAATGCTGCCACACAAGCAACAACAACAACAAACACTTGAAAGTTTTTCTTAAACTTCATCGAGTTTTAAGCCTAGAACTATAAACTAAGACTTGCTATACTAATCTAGGTCGTGTGTCGGTACTGCGCACTCATACTATTTGAATTTATGCTATTTCGGATCTCTTCAGCTAAGGTGAGTTCATGGCCTCACTTTTACTCTTTTAACTATTTTATAAACTCCTTGGGGGAGAATACATTCTACTACTACTTTTATGAGCACAATTGCTTGAAAACTGTTTGTTGTTCTCTTGATATTATTATTATGCCTAAGTTGTTTGCCAAAAGGCCCCTTCATCATGAACCATTAGTCACTTGCGAGTGAACGCAAATATCCTGAATAGTAGTATGGGTAGTAACGACCCCGTCTTGGTTATCGGAAATAATTGGGGCGCATCATATTTGAATATCATTAGGTAATTGGCAATTACCTCCTTGGGGGCAAATTTATTACGTACACCAGTAATTAGGTGTATGCAGTTGAGTCTTGGTGTCATGAGCTTAGGGCAATAATATCAACATTACATTTTGGGCGTATAACATCTTAGCCCGGGTTTACCAAGACTTTGTATGCGTACATTGTCAATTTTACAAACTGATATACCTTGTGATCAACTACTTTATTACTAAACCTATGAATTCACTCAACCATTGTGTTGACCTTTTAGCATGTATTTTCAGGATGAAAAGGCGATAGCTAACTCTGGAGGCGCTTAGGCATTGACATGGCATGGTCATAGATGACTCTGATTTACGTATGGGGACCACATTTTGTTAATGGGCTATTTTCCGCAACAATTCAACTTTGTAAACTTGGTTTTACTACAATAAATGAAATCTTTTAAGACAAATCTCCCCTTTACCATGTGTTATGATCCAATTTAGTAGCACCCCATAAACCTTTTCTTCCGCTGCAAACCATTTTTTTGGGGGTGTTACATAATACATAGCTTTTCTTCTTTCCATTAGTATGATTAGTTTTCAATTTTAATTGTTAAGTAGTTTAATTGGTAGAATTACCAACCCCCATTCTTAAACCCCGAGATTTTACTTGTTTTCCAAAAAATTATAAAAAGCTAAAAAGAATCACCCTCAACATCACCTTCTCGTCATACATCTCTACTAGCCTCTCTATTCCCCTAGAGAATGATCAACCCCCTGGGCTTACCCATACTACACTGCAACGATTAGGTACATTGCCTAGTGGGTTGTAAAGATTGCTCGTAGAACAGGAAGTCTTTTGACCCCAAACCTCCCATCAAGTTTTTGGCACCGCTTCCGGGGAATAGAATAGCTAGTTAGGTTTCTATCTCGATTAGGTTTACTCGCTTGATTCCTATCATGTGAGCTTTTTTATTTGTTATTAGCTTTCTTGTAGTCTATCCCCCTTCTTAGTGTTTTTGTTTGTAGCCTTGTCACTTTTCGTCATGGAAGGTGATAATCCACCCAACAACAATCCACCACACCATCCACCACATCAACCATTACCACCACAAAATCCACTACCACAAGACCCGCCAAGAGGCCGTACTCTTGGTGAATAATCTAGACCAAGCCAACAAGGCTATAGGAACATCATTGAGTTTCCCCGTTTAGCTCAAACTACGCCCCGTGATCCGATACCATCCAGTTGGTGCAAAACGGACGTGTATTCCATGGACTTCGTTCCAAAGATCCTAATCAGCATCTCAAGGATTTCCTTAAAATTGTTGACTCCATTGACCTTGATGCTACCACTCGGGAGACCACGCAATTGCATCTCTTCCAATTCTCTCTACGGGACCAAGCTAGTAATTGGCTTGAGCGACTTCCCGCAGGATCCACCTCAAGTTGGGATGATCTCACCACCCCACCCATTTCCTCGCCCAATTTTTCCCGCCGGAGAGAATCACCAAGCTTAGGAATGATATCTTGATGTTCCAACAACGTCAAGCTGAAACTCTTTTATGAGGCATGGACTCGATTCAAGGACTTACTCCACAAAGTCCCTCACCATGGCATTGATCTTTGGCTCCAAGTCATCTTCTATGATCATATCAATCTCTCCACAAGGCAAACCATTGACCAAGTGACCGGTGGTAAGCTTAATGAACTAACCGCGAAAGAATCATGTGGCACCATAGAGGACCTTGCCCTCTATGACAACGAATATTAGAATGACCCCGTGAGTTGCCCAAACCGTAAAGGCAATATCCTTGCCTTCAATCGACTCACAACCTTCCAATCGTAGGATGGTCGAACTTGAAGATCAAGTCAAATTCTTCGTGAGTTCCTACGAAGCTCCTAAACCTTCACGCCAAGTGAACAAAATCACTTCCTCTTGTGAGTTATGTAGTGGTTCCCATGACACTCGTGATTACACAAACTCCCGAACAAGCTTTGACTACGGCTCCACGCCAGCACCGATAGAGCGGAGAGAAATGGTACACTTTTAAACCTGAGCAAAACAACATAGGAAATTCCTATAACCCTTAAGGGAAAAAATCACCCTAACTTTAGGTGGATCTAAAACTCAAACCCGCCTCAAAACAACTCCTCCACTCCACC
This sequence comes from Chrysanthemum lavandulifolium, assembly GCA_022545495.1. Taxonomy (NCBI): domain Eukaryota; kingdom Viridiplantae; phylum Streptophyta; class Magnoliopsida; order Asterales; family Asteraceae; genus Chrysanthemum; species Chrysanthemum lavandulifolium. The sequence continues at coordinate 171,672,716 of CM040244.1, forward strand.
TAATAGGTTCCAACCAAACCGTACTCCCTACAACAACCCTTCCAACACTAGTAATCCTAATAATCTTAAGGGAATGGTATCCAACTTTATGTAATCTTGAGGGAATGGTATACTACTTAAAATCGTTCCTTTTCATATTTTAGGTCTTTTGGAATCAAATTCTTGGAATCAAACACTTTTGGATGAAAAGGAGCGAAAACATGAAGAAAACGACAAAGTCAAGATTTCAAGTCTTATTTCTGCACCTAACAGCGTCCCAACCTAGATGGCGACGCCGTCGCTCACAAGTATTTCTAAAAAGTCTCAAGCGACGGCTCGGGTCATATTTTTGTTTTACAACATGAGGGTGTCACACCTTATTCCAGTAGGGCGTCGCCCTTTATTTTACACCAGACGACCAAAACTCATGTTAGGAATTGGAATTCCATAAGTTAAAGAGTCGGTCACCCCAAATGTTATCTAGCCTTAGTCAGCTCGTAGATTTGTCGTTATTTACTTTATTAAGTAGTTTCTTAGTTAGTTTAGTGCAACACCGTGGAGGAAGGACAGGTCTTTACCCATTGTATACCTGATCCACAGGCCGTCAGGAGGTCGTTTAGTTTGTAACCTATAAATACCCTCTACCTTGCAAGGTAGAGGGTTGGATGTTCATTTGGGAATCTAACATTCTACAAGTTTCTCTTTCTAGAATATCCCACTTTCTCTCTAAAACATCTTATACGCCTATTTGATCTTATTGTTTAGTGTGTTTATGAAATCCAATATGTTACAAATGGTATCAAGAGCCATGGTTAGATCATCTCTTACATATCTTTGGATTTCTAGTGACTTTTAGGTGGTTTTAGAGTTTGAAAAGTTTAGTGGTTTTGCATCATTTGGATCATTTCTAGTGTTAAAGTGTGAAACTTGAGTGTAGTTTTGTGTTTAGAATCATTGTATGTGCTTGGGTTTTGATTTGGTATGCTTGAATCATCGTGGTTGGGTTGTTTTTGGATTGATAAGTGTGTTTTTAAAGTTTTCTCTTGCTAGCGACTTGTGCTACGGAATTTATTTCTTGGTAGCGACTTGGTTTGTAAAACTGTAGCGAGTTTTAGTGTACTTTGGTAGCGACTTGGTGCTTAGCGACTTGTCTATTGAGACAAGCCGACAAACAGTACACTTAGTGGAGTCTCCACTACGGGTAGCGACTTGGTGAAAGTTAGCGACTTGTACTTAAGTTTGTTAGCGAGTTGGTGTTAGCGAGTTGGTGCTTAGCGAGTTGCTCTTTAGCGACTTGACAACTTAGCGACTTGGTGCTTAGCGACTTGCTGTCAAAATTTTACTAGCGACTTGGTGCTTAGCGACTTGGCTCAGGTTTTCTTAGCGACTTGGCTAACTCTGTCTGTAATACGGTTTTCTCTTGATTTAGTAAAATCCCGTGAAAGAATCTATTTCCCGGTTTAATCATTGAGTTATAAAATCCGCTCAATCATCATCATGTCTACCAACGCTCCTACAATTATCTCCATCATTGTCGAGGATGTTCAAGCAAATGGTTCGGATACTCGCCCACCCACCATAAACACATTCATGAATACAATGTCTTACATCACCGATCCTTTAATCACCAAAGTACTTGCACTCTATGATACCTCATGTAATAATGAAACAGATGCTTCCTGAATGCTCTACAATAATGATTCAAAGATCTTTTAATCAATACAACTCTGATGAGTCACTCTTAATATTGACAAATGATGCAAAGAAAATGGAATGCTCCATTGAGCCCTTTCAACTTCTTCATCAGCATCTCAAACTACTTTTATCTACTACTATGGATCGAACAAGCAGTGCTATCCTTCGTCAGGACTTTCCCACTTTCACAAGAACTGTGTTACTAAACTTAGAACAACTGAGGTTTCAAATTACAAAAGAAAAGTTCTCAACTGATGAATCTAATGCAGCTCTTCAAGTAATCTTCAATCAATTTCAGCCACTTATCCGGAGGGAATATTCCTCAGATTTTGATGATGACATGACTGGAATTTCATTCAAGAAACACACTGGAATGGAAATTCATGAGTTCGTAAACACCTTTATTCAACTTATGGGTAATGTGAAATATACATTAATGAAGTCGCTAAAGAGAATGACAAGTCGAATGAAATGAATGGGTGTCAAGTGATGCTATGGGAAGATTGTGACAGTCATGCAATAGATCAGTTGAACCAATGAATGATACCGAATGCGTAAGTTTAGTTGCAATAAAGAGGATGAAGACAATCAGATCGATCTCAAAGACTCGTAGTCGAAAAGGTTTCGGTGATAAGGTACACTTAATCGATCATAGTAATTCATATGTTAATGTACCGACTCTAACTCGAACATAATACTATGAAATCAATCTTGGTTGAGCCTCGAATCTAAAACTATTAAAGCTAATGATATGATTGAAAAAGGGTATATGATGAACTTTCAAACAAATACTCAATTTTGAAAACATTGTATTTCATTGGAAATTGAAATACAACAAAAGTATGAAAGCTTTTATGCAAAAAATCTTGTATTTATCAGGACTTTCCAGAATTTCGAGAATTTTTTGAAATTAATCAATTAAAAACCCAGATTCAGGACAAAGATTCAACCATATGCAATCTGAAATTACTACTCTCAGATGTGCAGAAATATGACTGTCTTGAGATAAGTGATACACTTGAATCTAGAAATGTTGAACTAGCTCTATGTGTCTCCAACCTATTAAGAGAAAATGAGTCATTAAGAAAGAACTTAGAGGAGACCAATTCCAAGTTGATCAATCAATCTAACATCTTATTGAAAGACATTGATGACCTCAAAGCCCAAATTCAGGATAAGAGCTTCAATATTGTTGCCTTAAAAAATGAGCTTAGGAAATCTATTGGAAATAGGATGAACACTAAGTTTGCAAAACCATCAAATTTGGGAAAGTCAACTGCTCGTAACCACTCTAAACGCATGAGTTAAGCAACCTAATGCCTTTAGAACCGAAAGAGTTAAATCATCGAAATCTAGGCTTGCCTCCCAAGTTGATGAGAATGTTGTTTTGGCAAACCAATCACTTCATTGCTTCGTCCGATATGATGAATATCAAACCCCGTGAAAATGTTCTAAGCTCAAAGTTCAAACATACTAGAAGTATGACTAGTTTTCATAAGAAATATCATTTGGTCGATCAATCCCTAAGATACATACAAATCTCAAACGGACCAATAGTCAAAACAGGAAGTGCACACATACAAATCTTCCAAGAGCTGCTTCAAATGGATTCCCACTGCCAGATTATTTAAGTTCACAGAATCCAAACGGACTTACATACCTAGATCTTGCCTTAAGTGGATGCCCACAGGAAAACTCTTCAAGTATATTGAGCCTAAAAGGATCTCTAATATTGATACGTCTATATTAAACGGTGTTACATCAAATAGTGAGATTATTCATGTCACTAACCCATCCAGTTGCAATCCTACATGTGCTTCTAGTACAATGTGCTCTCAGTCTTTTTCAGGTACAATGCTCAATACAATCAGGAACTTCATGATTTGGTTTCCATCAGAAATGAATATAGCTCATTCAGGAGCTATAGCATGCCAGAATTGATGTACCACTTACTTTGACTCCAATTGATGTACCTCTTGTAGTCTATCCCCCTTCTTAGTGTTTTTGTTTGTAGCCTTGTCACTTTTCGTCATGGAAGGTGATAATCCACCCAACAACAATCCACCACACCATCCACCACATCAACCATTACCACCACAAAATCCACTACCACAAGACCCGCCAAGAGGCCGTACTCTTGGTGAATAATCTAGACCAAGCCAACAAGGCTATAGGAACATCATTGAGTTTCCCCGTTTAGCTCAAACTACGGCCCTGTGATCCGATACCATCCAGTTGGTGCAAAACGGACGTGTATTCCATGGACTTCGTTCCAAAGATCCTAATCAGCATCTCAAGGATTTCCTTAAAATTGTTGACTCCATTGACCTTGATGCTACCACTCGGGAGACCACACAATTGCATCTCTTCCAATTCTCTCTACGGGACCAAGCTAGTAATTGGCTTGAGCGACTTCCCGCAGGATCCACCTCAAGTTGGGATGATCTCACCACCCCACCCATTTCCTCGCCCAATTTTTCCCGCCGGAGAGAATCACTAAGCTTAGGAATGATATCTTGATGTTCCAACAACGTCAAGCTGAAACTCTTTTATGAGGCATGGACTCGATTCAAGGACTTACTCCATAAAGTCCCTCACCATGGCATTGATCTTTGGCTCCAAGTCATCTTCTATGATCATATCAATCTCTCCACAAGGCAAACCATTGACCAAGTGACCGGTGGTAAGCTTAATGAACTAACCGCGAAAGAATCATGTGGCACCATAGAGGACCTTGCCCTCTATGACAACGAATATTAGAATGACCCCCGTGAGTTGCCCAAAACCGTAAAGGCAATATCCTTGCCTTCAATCGACTCACAACCTTCCAATCGTAGGATGGTCGAACTTGAAGATCAAGTCAAATTCTTCGTGAGTTCCTACGAAGCTCCTAAACCTTCACGCCAAGTGAACAAAATCACTTCCTCTTGTGAGTTATGTAGTGGTTCCCATGACACTCGTGATTACACAAAACTCCCCGAACAAGCTTTCGCGGACTACGGCTCCACGCGCACCGATAGAGCAGGAGAGAAATGGTACACTTTTAAACCTGAGCAAAACAACATAGGAAATTCCTATAACCCTTCGGGAAAAATCACCCTAACTTTAGGTGGATCTAAAACTCAAACCCGCCTCAAAACAACTCCTCCACTCCACCTAATAGGTTCCAACCAAACCGTACTCCCTACAACAACCCTTCCAACACTAGTAATCCTAATAATCTTAAGGGAATGGTATCCAACTTTATGTAATCTTGAGGGAATGGTATACTACTTAAAATCGTTCCTTTTCATATTTTAGGTCTTTTGGAATCAAATTCTTGGAATCAAACACTTTTGGATGAAAAGGAGCGAAAACATGAAGAAAACGACAAAGTCAAGATTTCAAGGCTTATTTCTGCACCTAACAGCGTCCCAACCTAGATGGCGACGCCGTCGCTCACAAGTATTTCTAAAAAGTCTCAAGCGACTCGGGTCATATTTTTGTTTTACAACATGAGGGTGTCACACCTTATTCCAAAGAGGGCCGCCTTTATTTTACACCGACGAATTAAAACTCATGTTAGGAATTGGAATTCCATAAGTTAAAGAGTCGGTCACCCCAAATGTTATCTAGCCTTAGTCACCGTAGATTTGTCGTTATTTACTTTATTAAGTAGTTTCTTAGTTAGTTTAGTGCAACACCGTGGAGGAAGGACAGGTCTTTACCCATTGTATACCTGATCCACAGGCCGTCAGGAGGTCGTTTAGTTTGTAACCTATAAATACCCTCTACCTTGCAAGGTAGAGGGTTGGATGTTCATTTGGGAATCTAACATTCTACAAGTTTCTCTTTCTAGAATATCCCACTTTCTCTCTCTCTAAAACATCTTATACGCCTATTTGATCTTATTGTTTAGTGTGTTTATGAAATCCAATATGTTACAAATGGTATCAAGAGCCATGGTTAGATCATCTCTTACATATCTTTGGATTTCTAGTGACTTTTAGGTGGTTTTAGAGTTTGAAAAAGTTTAGTGGTTTTTGCATCATTTGGATCATTTCTAGTGTTAAAGTGTGAAACTTGAGTGTATTTTTGTGTTTAGAATCATTGTATGTGCTTGGGTTTTGATTTGGTATGCTTGAATCATCGTGGTTGGGTTGTTTTTGGATTGATAAGTGTGTTTTTAAAGTTTTCTCTTGCTAGCGACTTGTGCTACGGAATTTATTTCTTGGTAGCGACTTGGTTTGTAAAACTGTAGCGAGTTTTAGTGTACTTTGGTAGCGACTTGGTGCTTAGCGACTTGTCTATTGAGACAAGCCGACAAACAGTACACTTAGTGGAGTCTCCACTACGGGTAGCGACTTGGTGAAAGTTAGCGACTTGTACTTAAGTTTGTTAGCGAGTTGGTGTTAGCGAGTTGGTGTTAGCGAGTTGGTGCTTAGCGAGTTGCTCTTTAGCGACTTGACAACTTAGCGACTTGGTGCTTAGCGACTTGTCACAAAATTTTACTAGCGACTTGGTGCTTAGCGACTTGGCTCAGTTTTCTTAGCGACTTGGCCGACTGTCTGTAATACGGTTTTCTCTTGATTTAGTAAAATCCGTGAAAGAATCTATTTCCGGTTTAATCATTGAGTTATAAAATCCCGCTCAATCATCATCATGTCTACCAACGCTCCTACAATTATCTCCACTGCTGTCGAGGATGTTCAAGCAATGGTTCAGATACTGCCCACCCACCATAAACACATTCATGAATACAATGTCTTACATCACCGATCCTTTAATCACCAAAGTACTTGCACTCTATGATACCTCATGTAATAATGAAACAGATGCTTCCTGAATGCTCTACAATAATGATTCAAAGATCTTTAATCAATACAACTCGATGAGTCACTCTTAATATTGACAAATGACGCAAAGCAAATGGAATGCTCCATTGAGCCCTTTCAACTTCTTCATCAAGATCTCAAACTACTTTTATCTACTACTATGGATCGAACAAGCGGGCTATCCTTCGTCAGACTTTCCCACTTTGACAAGAACGTGTTACTAAACTTAGAACAACCGAGGTTTCAAATTACCAAAGAAAAGTTCTCAATGATGAATCTAATGCGCTCTTCAAGTAATCTTCAATCAATTTCACCACTTATCCGGAGGAATATTCCTCGATTTTGATGATGACATGACCGAATTTCATTCAAGAAACACACCGGAATGGAAATTCATGAGTTCGTAAACACCTTTATTCAACTTATGGGTAATGTGGAAATATACATTAATGAAGCTGCTAAAGAGAATGACAAGCTGAATGAAATGAATGGGTGTCAAGTGATGCTATGGGAAGATTGTGACAGGTCATGCAATAGATCAGTTGAACCAATGAATGATACCGAATGCAGAAGTTTAGTTGCAATAAAAGAGGATGAAGACAACTCAGATCGATCTCAAAGACTCGTAGTCGAAAAGGTTTCGGTGATAAGGTACACTTAATCGATCATAGTAATTCATATGTTAATGTACCGACTCTAACACCGAACATAATACTATGAAATCAATCTTGGTTGAGCCTGAATCTAAAACTATTAAAGCTAATGATATGATTGAAAAAAGGGTATATGATGAACTTTCAAACAAATACTCAATTCTTGAAAAACATTGTATTTCATTGGAAATTGAAATACAACAAAAGTATGAAAGCTTTTATGCAAAAAAATCTTGTATTTATCAGGACTTTCCAGAATTTCGAGAATTTTTTGAAATTAATCAATTAAAAACCCAGATTCAGGACAAAGATTCAACCATATGCAATCTGAAATTACTACTCTCAGATGTGCAGAAATATGACTGTCTTGAGATAAGTGATACACTTGAATCTAGAAATGCTGAACTAGCTCTATGTGTCTCCAACCTATTAAGAGAAAATGAGTCATTAAGAAAGAACTTAGAGGAGACCAATTCTAAGCTGATCAATCAATCTAACATCTTATTGAAAGACATTGATGACCTCAAAGCCCAAATTCAGGATAAGAGCTTCAATATTGTTGCCTTAAAAATGAGCTTAGGAAATCTATTGGAAATAGGATGAACACTAAGTTTGCAAAACCATCAAATTTGGGAAAGTCAACTGTTCAGAACCACTCTAAACGTACAGTAGTTAAGCAACCTAATGCCTTTAGAACTGAAAGAGTTAAATCATCGAAATCTAGGCTTGCCTCCCAAGTTGATGAGAATGTTGTTTTGGCAAAACCAATCACTTCATTGCTTCGTTCCGATATGATGAATATCAAACCCCAGGAAAATGTTCTAAGCTCAAAGTTCAAACATACTAGAAGTATGACTAGTTTTCATAAGAAATATCATTTGGCTGATCAATCCCCTAAGATACATACAAATCTCAAACGGACCAATAGTCAAAACAGGGAAGTGCACACATACAAATCTTCCAAGAGTCAGCTCAAATGGATTCCCACCGCGATTATTTAAGTTCACAGAATCCAAACGGACTTACATACCTAGATCTTGCCTTAAGTGGATGCCCACAGGAAAACTCTTCAAGTATATTGAGCCTAAAAAGATCTCTAATATTGATACGTCTGTATTAAACAGTGTTACATCAAATAGTGAGATTATTCATGTTACTAACCCATCCAGCTGCAATCCTACATGTGCTTCTAGTACAATGTGCTCTCGCCTTTTTCGTGTACAATGCTCAATACAATCGAACTTCATGATTTGGTTTCCATCGAAATGAATATAGCTCATTCAGGAGCTATAGCATGCCAGAATTGATGTACCTCTTACTTTGACTCCAATTCATCTTGAATTTGGACTCGCTCTTTTGAATCTGTGTACAAATCATGTTAAAAAAAAAAAAAAAAGAATTCTTATTCCTTTCATTCCTTTAAACATTTTAGTTTCATACTGTTTAAACATTTCATTCTTTTAAGTTCATTTTTTTAGTCATTTTCCTCTATCTAATAAAGGATATATTCCTTGTTATCGATAACATTTACGGTCCTAGAAATGTCATTCAATAATGATACGGGATCATAGATGAAGTTCGAACAACTGATATATTCTTATTTTTAAAACGGGTGGGTTAAAGTCAATCAATGGTCTTTGTTGACATTGATTGAGGGGGAGATTTATTTTTTCAAGATATCTTGTTTATATCTGCGCTGGTTATCTGCGTTGGTTATGTTTTGTGCTCAAATGCAGGTTGTTAGTTTGCTTATCCATTATGATAGTTTGCTTATCTTATTATGTTATCTCTTTATGCTATCTATGTTAGCTTGCTATCTGATAAGTTCATATAACCAATGAGTCTGTAATGCATAACGTGATAAGATAGCAACTTACTTTGTAAAGCCTTAGCAACTTGGTTTGGTGAATTTGTGGTTAGAGACTTGCTGAGTAAAGTCTTAGCGACTTATTATGATTCTAGGATAGAGAGTTGCTAACCACTCACTAAACTACAGGGACTAAATGTGTCAACTTGGTATTCTTGATTAAACCTATCTCTACACCTTAGCGACTTGGTTTTTATCTCAAATGCAGGTTGTTAGTTTGCTTATCCATTATGATAGTTTGCTTATCTTATTATGTTATCTCTTTATGCTATCTATGTTAGCTTGCTATCTGATAAGTTCATATAACCAATGAGTCTGTAATACATAACGTGATAAGATAGCAACTTACTTTGTAAAGCCTTAGCAACTTGGTTTGGTGAATTTGTAGTTAGAGACTTGCTGAGTAAAGTCTTAGCGACTTATTATGATTCTAGGATAGAGAGTCGCTAACCACTCACTAAACTACAAGGACTAAATGTGTCAACTTGGTATTCTTGATTAAACCTATCTCTACACCTTAGCGACTTGGTTTTTATTTTTCATAAACTTAAAATATATTCATCTTCCTCACGTTTTTCTCTTCCTCTCTCGAATCTTCGTAGCGACTTGTGTGTGGTAAGGCTATATTGATCTGTTTCTTGTCTCCAAACATGAACATATATGCATTTATTAACTCTTATTCCTTAACAGTTTCCACGGATCTTGAATATCATCTCTTGCTTCCCTCGTTAAGGTTTGTTGTTGGAGTTATTTAATGGAACAATTGAGACTGATATGTTATTGGTTTAAGAGTAGTTTGAATGCACTGGGTTGTTGTAAATCCTTATGAGTATATGTGTTAATGAATATGTAAGCGTCGTTCTTGTGTGATTCGAGTTGGGTTGTGTTTTTGAATCTGGTTGTGTGTATGGATTAACTGAACTTGTTTATGATAATGGTTGGATTGTGTTGAATGGATTGAGTTGATTATAAGAATAATATGCCTATGTTCTTCATCTGCTATGACAACGTTCTTGGTAGCGAGTTAGTGTATTATTTCTTCGTGGCGAGTTGCTACTCCTGAAAACATTCAAGTTAGCGACTTAGTGAACAGACCTATAGCGACTTAGCAGTTTTACTATTGATGGCGACTTGTATTTACAAGTTAGCGAGTTAGTCAAGTTAGCGACTTAGTGAACCTACTTGTAGCGACTTAGCAGAATTACTGTTGATGGCGACTTGTCATTTAAAGCTAGCGACTCAGTAATATTAATCATGTAGCGAATTGGTCTTATCACTATTGATAGCAACTTACCTCTGCAAAATTAGCGACTTGATGGCACAAATTTCTAGTGGCGACTTGGTTTATTTAAACTATTTTTTAAGGCAACTTACTAGCCTAATTTCATGTTAGCAACTTGTCTCAGGTTTTCCTGTTGCGACTTGTATTGACAATCATACTGTTAGCAATTTGCTATATCAGCTATTGTTTGATCATATTGTACTTGGTTTCTCCTGTGGCAACTTGGTATCACAACCTGGTCCAAACATCCTGCTATAACATCTCCTTAATAGTATCTTGTCTCATGATATTAATTGTTAGTAACTATGTTTTTAAATAATTTGATCCATAACCAACTTGTCTCTCGAAATTTGTGTCAAATGGAGCCGTTAATCTGAAAACTCAATCTAACAATTTGGGAAGAATTTTCTTACTTACGGTGTTTGTCACCAGGGTGGATTCATGATTGCTTGAACTAACCAGCTATAATTTGACATGCACTCAATTATTGTTGTTGCTTGTATGTATCTTCAGATCTTCAATGGCAAACACAACCTCAGCTGAGAACATTACTTCCTCTGCTCCACCCAATGTCCTCTCAGACGAAGAAATCCTTCCTAAAAGTCAATGGGCAGAAATTGGAAAAAGTAATTGTTATGTGGACTTACAAAAGTTGCAACAAAATCCTATCCTCAAAGTGCTATTGATATCCTCAAAAACACAAATTTTTTTGGTGCACTAACGAAGCAATGCACAATTCCCACCATTTACATACAACAATTCTGGAACACCCTTGAATGGAACAAAATCACAGCTAAATATTCCTGCAAACTGGATAATAGGGAATTTGAGATAAATTCTGACATTCTTAGCAAAGCTCTAGGAATCACTCCCTGAAACCCCAACATACGATCTGAACCTCCACCTAGTGCTGACGATCTAATAGTCTTTCTAATTGGTTTGGGGTACCAGACTAGCATTACAAGGGCTTCTGATATCATCACCGGACACATGTATCAACCCCGAGAGCAATGACAACAGCTTCTCAACTTGTTCTTATCTCGCAAAACATCGTGGTTTGATAAAGTGAGAATTCCCATCTTGCAAATCCTATGGGGTATCGTCAATGGTGTGAATGTGAATGTCTCGAACGTATTTGGGAAGAATTTTCACCGTCAATGAACACATTCATATCGATAGAACAAACGCTCGTAATAAAGCTCGTGGACAAAAGAAATGAACAAACTTGTGATTCCTAGCATTAGATTTTCGAAGCTTATTATCCAGTACTTGCAACAGATTCACAACTTCAACCCTAGGATTGAATCAGATCTACATAATGCTGAGGATGAATTTGTACTGGGCAATCTCAAATATATTTCCAGTGGAGTCAATAAAGAGGTCTTTGGATTGCAAATTCCTGATTCTCTTCTTACAGAAGATATTAAAAAGATGGATCATTTCAAACTATTCATGAAAAGGGCTTCCAGATCCATTGATGATGTTGTTGTCTCTCCCACTCAACCACAACCCAAAGCTGCTAAGTCTGGTTCTGGCTCAAAGATTTCAAAGGCTTCATATGCTGAGCTTCCAAAAAGAAGATGTGACAAATCACAAACTTCCGACAAGACCACCCGTATGTAAAAGAAAGAAGAAGGAAGTGGAAAAGGATAATGTTGAGGAAACCGTGGTTTCGTGGGTAATATGAGGTCGATCGATGAAGATGATGCTTTCTCGCAACTTGGAATCCAGCAAAGCCTAGAAAGTCATAATGTGAGAGCACCAGTTGGAGGAGTAGTGTTAAGAGAACCTGATCAATTGCCTCAACAAACAACACCAATTACTCAAGACAAAGGAAAAGGGATTGTTAGTGTTGATACTGAACAAGCTGCACAAATGCTTCTAACAATCTCATCTTCTCCATTAAGAACCACCAATCAATATGAACTGAAGAGAAGAACTGTATCCTCTTCAGCTAAGGAACAATCTGGGTTGGAAAAAGTGCCTAAAACATTAAAAGAACCTCCTGCATCAAGTGTTACTCAGTCTAATCAGAATGTTGATGACTTGGTGCATAAAGACTCACAGGAGAATCTTGAGTCAAGATCCGATGAGACAATGCACATGGAAGAACCAAATCATCTCTGGTTCTCTATCTTCACCAAGAACCTAGATACGACTTCACTTTCGGAGATCAATTCTTAAATGACAAACCCATAGATACCGAGTATTCTAAGCAAGATAATGATAAAGAGGATGCACAATCCATGTTTATCGTCAATATTCAAGAAGACACGTCTACCATTCCACCTATGTCAAGATCTTCACTTACAACGGCACTTCCACCTCCCAAACTCGCTCAAGCAACCGCACTTCAACCACCGAATCGCAAAGAATCCATCCTTTGAACCGGTGGTTACGATTCTCGATATGGATACTCCACCGCCTTCACCGCCTCAAATACTTACATCATATCAACCGCCGACAAAGCGGTGAAAAGAATTGAAGCTCTTGAAAGACAACTACCAAATCTGCTGATGCCCTTGTGGATCGTGTCTATAAGTTGGAGCACCTCAACTTTGATGAAGGGTTGCGACGCCATTGAAACCGGGTTAAGGATGCCGTGGAATGGGCAATGGAAGCTCCACCGCTAGACGGTTCAAAGATCTACCTATTACGGATATGAGAGTCAGACTTTCGGATAAGATGTATGAAGTCGGCAAGCATAAGCATGAAGTCCATAAAGCTATATGAGGCTCTCAAGAATCAATTAAGCACGACAATCATGAACAGCTTTTGATGGACATAGGAGAAAGAGAAGCAAAGAAGAAAAGGAGGACCATAGTGTTGGAAACATTGCGTAAGGTCCTAAAGATCCTCCTCCACCTCCACCTCCAACTGGGGGTCTGGAACTTCGGAGCTAGTGGATCTTCTAAGACAACCACTACACCTCCACCACCTCCACCATCATCACCACCAAAACCTTCCAATCAATCTAGCCCTCCGGAGAACAGGAACTCATAAGAAATATGTTTGCTGGACGACGGTTGATTCAAGGTTCACACCCACAATCTCTTCAATTCTCAAGATCAAATGGTTCATGAAGAGTCGTATGTCATGGCGAGTCGAATCGATGAAGATTACGATCCACCAAGCATATTCCCAAGCCGTCAAGATGAATGGTTTGACTCATACGTGTCGGGAGAACGTATTAACACATCTAGAGTGGCACCATCAAAGGACACAATTCTAAGTTGGCTACCCATAGAGACCTCATTCACCGTAACCCTCATGGTCTATCCCGAGACCGACACGATGATCCCCGACAACAACTGGGCTTTCACAATTTCTACTAACTATGAAACTCTATATGAAGACTCTCTCCTTCATTTCACTGGTGATATGGGCAGCTTCATTAAATGGTTTTGTGAAGAGAAGAAAATCATATCCATCACTCCAAAGGATCTTGAAGGACCAGCTTATGAAATTGTCAAGGTGTTTCACTCTGATGCCATTCAGCTCCAATACCAGATGGAAGAATGTCATAAGATGCTGAATGATCAAGTCGGTGAGCGATTAGTCGATTCAATGTGAACATGCCTCTTCCGCTCGGTGGTGAACACGGACAAATTACTATTGAGTCCGAGTTCTTCTTCAATCATGACCTAGACTATCTTTGTGGCCATACTAATCGAAAGAAGACCAGCCTTATCAATCTCAAAGATGAAAGTTGCTACCTACTATGATCGTGGTCTTGAACAAATGGTTCCTGGATCAATTTCAGGCGCATAAAGAACAAGAATATGACATCGAGGCTTCATACGGAATCTCTCATTGGTGGTTCAAGAAGAAGAATTTGTACATTGAAAGACATGCGACTAAAAGAGTCGTAAAGATGTTCGATCCAAGCTAAGAATTTTTAGTGTTGTTCGAGTTGAGGTCTTCCCAATCTATGGCTATGAGTATTTGAAGAAGATCGTTCTTAAAAGAGCGCACTGAAAGAATATATTATTGAAGAAAACGACTTTAAACATCTCCTACCAAATGACTTTGAAGATCTCTATCTTCCGAATCTTCAAGGACACCTTGAACACATACCGATTCGAAAAGAAAGCTCGATCCGCCGTTGTCATTCTTTGGATTAGAGGCATAGTCATCCAAAACGGGTTGAGGACTTTCGACTGGGATAGAAAGCTACCGGACTCGAGTCAAGTTAACAAGGCCACAATGGGATACCAAAGGACAAGAATTTCGTCACGACTACCGAGTACTTGACACCCCAGAGCCGTCCTCTTCCACGATGTGTATGGAACTCGTATGTGGATGAGATTGTGCGAGCTCTACAAATTCAAAGGATGGTACTCTCAAGATGGTTGAAGAAGAGTTGAACTCCGAGTGAAAGAAATCGAATTGATATGAAGCCGTGGAGCAATGTAACAAAATTCTTGACTAATGATGACTTGAAAAGGTGTGAAGATTTCATTCTTTGCAATCGGCGAAGAATTAAGACTCGAATGATCTTCCGCACCTTGAAAGTTTTGTTGGAGGCGACTTCGTGATGGTCATTACAAACTACTTCGTAGAACCGAGTGAAGTCATCTTTCGAAGTAGTTTCGCTTTGTACTATTTATGTGTATTTTGTGGTGAATAGTCTATAAACATCTATAATGTATGTAATAGTGCTAGGTTGTGTGTCGTGGTTTCCTTATGTATAAAAAGGGAACCTCTGTCTTGTACACTTCAATCTTATTAAACCGCATACATTTTCTCCAACAAATGCTCGCTTAATACATATTTAAATCACTTGAGATCCAAAATCTCAAAGGATTTGAAATTGTTGATCGGGGAGAAAATGTGAGATAAATATGAAAGATGATATAAGATGACCTTTTTCTAAGTACATATTGCTCTCTCATATATGCTAAATTATCTTTCAAATCTCAAAGCATATATCAAGGGGAGCATTTCAAAATGAAAATAAACCTTCAAGGTACAAAGTTTTACATGTTTTATCATAAAGTACTTTGATTGTTTTTCACTTGGTTTCGTATGGCGGTATGATCATGTTAATGTGCGAGTTCCTCTTGTATGTGCAAAACTCTTTCAATACCTCAAGGCACATATTGAGGGGAGCAAACTTATGAAAACCTCGTCCTTCCCAAAATGCTTTATCTACTTGATTTGATTAGGAAGGGATGTTGATATCTTTTAGAAAATGGTAATCAAAGAAGTTAATTCTTTCTCTTGCCTCCGTGTAAAACGATTTCAAATACTTGATGCACATGTTGAGGGGAGCTCTTGTTCTAAAAATATCAAAACAATTCAGTACAAAATGCTTTGATAATATATCTTAAGTATCCGGATTGATTTTCAAATGGTTTTCAATTGGTTCCAATGGCGGATGAACAATACCAAATAGACCGAACAACTTTACTTTATGTATGGTAATATAAGGATGATAAGGTTAGGTATTTGTTCCCATGATCCGCTGTAATCCGGAGGGATCTACCAGTGGACAATCCACTAGTTAGTGTAGAAGTCCTTAGGTATGATGATAAAAGGAGAAAATTGAGATATGGGAAGAGTGCGGATCAAAACCGAGCTAGTACCGGAATAAACCCAACAAGGTTCTAGCTATGATGTCTCGGTAAGCAATCAAGGGTTGAAGAATGAAAAGAATTGAATAAGAAAGGGTGAAAACAAATAGCCTCCATTTATTCAACCTTAGGGCGATACCGGGTTCAATTCATATACTCTTGGTGGTTACCAAGGTAACATCGGTATTGAAGACAAGACGTCATGGACCCAAAGGACGACCGCACTTCAACTTCCCAAACCACTCAAGTTCCTCTTAAAAGGACTTGTTTCATTCTCACGGGAACCGACATTATCTATCGACTTTCCTTAGAGATTGTTGATATTGAAGAAGGAGACCCTCTCCCTAGTCTCCGATCTGGGATCCAAATATGCACAAATTGAGTCTAGAGCCACGAGATCATCAATAAATCTCATTAGGACACTTTCAATGAAGACTCTCCGCTTCACAAAATGTGGAAAGAGATTATATCTTGAGTCCTACGTATTATCCTTGTGGTATTGCGGAACATCCGAGTGATATGCATACATATTCACAATGAAGATGGAAAGCCTCGAGAGCCAACATCAAACAAGATCTGGTAGGTGGCATGTGAGATCTTTTCAATAGATCAACCATGTGACAACCGAATGTAAACAATGGGGCGATTCAATCCTTTGAATCAATCACGTTCAGTTATAGATTGACGGATACCTTTGGAAAACCGGTCTTTGTGCTTAAAACTCTCTTCTTTAGCACTTCGACCGTACGAATATTTCAAATCAAAAGGTGTTTTATGATTGATAATTGATTTTCATTAAAACCTTCGTTGTATTGCAAAACAATTTCTATTGAGCAATACACGATTGTTTTTCAAATATCTTTTCATCAATCGGTGAATCTCTATTCACCGGGTTCACTCACTCCGTGTTGTCTTCTTTGAGACGTTCCGGTTTGAGAACGACTAGAGCAACTACGAAACCTGTCAAGGAAATTCTTTGGAATTATACGATCACGAGCGGTGACTTGTATCGATCAACGGGAACCGTGGGCGTGTACCTCAATTCAACGAAGTGTTCAAAGACACTTCCGTGTGATTTATTGCTAATCTGTTGTATGCAGTACGCCCTACGTTTGCGGTGATCGAATGAAGCGGTCAATCCATATCCGCATGCTCACTTAACACATTCATCTCAAAAGAAATCATGATAAGTGCCTCAATGACTCGATAATTTTCACTCCATGCTTCGCTACTGCGCCAATATCAAGAATCAATGAAAGCTTCCGCTACTCGATGAGAAGATTTCATAATCCGTAATGCGAGCATGTCGGTCCATGTCGTCAACTTTTCATATCTTGGCAACACTTCAATGTATGATGCTGAGCTTTACTATGGCTGATGATCTCTTATAATGCTCAAAGGTTGTCATAGGTGGATCAGACTTTCAACCTCCACGAATTATTCATTACAGTTGTTCAATGATGATTATCTCCACAGATGCACTTTGTTTGACTACTTTGTTGAAGAGAAGTCTACGTGCTCTAGACCGAAGATTTATTAGAAAGCTAGGTTTTACAATGTAATTTATAGGGTGACCTTCCTTAGGGGGAGATTGTTAGGAATTGGAAATTCCATAAGTTAAAGAGTCGGTCACCCCAAATGTTATCTAGCCTTAGTCAGCTCGTAGACTTGTCGTTATTTACTTTATTAAGTAGTTTCTTAGTTAGTTTAGTGCAACACCGTGGAGGAAGGACGGGTCTTTACCCATTGTATACCTGATCCACAGGCCATCAGGAGGTAGTTTAGTTTGTAACCTATAAATACCCTCTACCTTGCAAGGTAGAGGGTTGGATGTTCATTTGGGAATCTAACATTCTACAAGTTTCTCTTTCTAGAATATCCCACTTTCTCTCTCTCTAAAACATCTTATACGCCTATTTGATCTTATTGTTTAGTGTGTTTATGAAATCCAATATGTTACAACTCATTCCAAGACGACGTCCTTAATGAATCCACACGGCGTCACACTTACTCAAATGAAGCCGTCCCAACGATGACTTGTCCATAACGAAACCGTAATGACGGAGACTAGATGGCGTCACCATCAAAAGGCAACGCCGTCGCGAGTGTAATTCTATATATAGAATTCGAATTTTCTGTATTTTGTGTGTAATATTTTGGAGAGCAAACCCTAGTTCGTTCATAGTCCGACTTGGGCAGTATTTTAAGGTTCCAAACCCTTCTTTACACTCAAAGATAAGTTTTATTATCCAATCTATCACCATATTTGTCCTATGTTCAATTGTTTGTTTGTGTTCATGCTTGTCTATCATGTGTAGCTAAATTATTCTTGTATTTGCTTAGATCTATGAAACCTTGTTGTTGATTATTGTTAGGTTGTCTCTTGTTTTAATTGGTAGATGCTAGAGGTGGCAAAACGGGCGGGCCGGGCGGGCACGGGCACGGGCTAAAACGGGCACGGGCTAGAATGGGCACGGGCTTAAACGGGCACGGGCTAAACGGGCACGGGCCAAACGGGCACATGTTATACAAATCGCTTAATAAAATACCTAAAACGACTAAATAAATTCCTTAAACGTAATATTTTATTTATATTAACAAAAATAAATATATTATATAAAAAAAATCTTTAAAACGATCGTTAATGTTCAACAATTGAGAGAAAAAAAAAGTGCCCGTTTGTGCCCATTTAAGTTTTCAATGGGCTATATGTGCCCATTTCAAAAAAAAGAAGGGGGCTAAATGTGCGCAAATCTTCTAAAAATGTGCCCATTTAGCCCATTTTTTTGCTTCTAGGCACATTTTGCCACCTCTAGTAGATGCTAGAGTAAGGATTTTTGGCTTCTTATTTAACTGTTGCGAGCTTGAACGTCCTAAATAGTAATAGGCTTGAGAGTGCACTTGAGCCACCGTTGTATTTATTGCGTGAGTTGTAGCTTTAGGATAATAGAGTATTCGGGGGAGATACTACGGTACTTGGCGACCCCGGATAGTCTAGAGGAGAGTTACAATTCATAGAACTAGGGACTTAGGCACCCCCTATGACTAACACGGAATACAACGCACCAATTAAAATAAGGATGTGAAAATTCAACCGACCAATAAGAGATAACTAGGGACTAAGAAAATCTAAGTAAACATGCTTTTAATTATCATAAGAACACACCCAATCAATATGTAACCACCCGTAAATTTTCAAGTCATTATTCACCTATAAAGAATGAAGTAATCGATTATCTTGACTAAATTAAATGATTTTATGCATTTTCACGCCTGAAGTTTTACTTTTATTTAAAATGTGCAACCATGGGTAACGTTGATAAATGAATGATGCAAATTAATTATCTCCAAATATTTACTGATGATCAAAGCACGACAACAAGAGGATATCTCGATAAACGAGTCTGCACGCATACCGACATGACAGTCTATATAACTTAAATCGAATAATTATTAATACGAGTTAATAATTTTCATTCTACCTAACGTTTATAAAAACGATTTCAAAAATTATCTTCTGGGCATTGTGACAAATACAATGTCGTGATTTTATAGTGTTACAGCGGGACTCGGGTTACACACAATACACCTAGTAATAATAAAATAATATTACCAATAAAGAAAATCTTACTCTATACCCCTAATCTAACACACGCCGCTCTTATTCCCATACTTATAATTTTTTGGTTCTTCCTTTGGCTGAACACAGTGGTGACCTCGGTCACCCCTGCCACATCAGCTTTCTCTCTCCGACGACCTGACAATGACCTAGTTGCCACAGTGGTGACCTAATTATTTTTTAGTTGCCACAATGTTTCATGGAGTTTAGTGCGTATGAAATTCGGTTGTGTGAAAGAACTAGTTCGTGTGACGACCGCATGCAACCGAACTTCCACAATGGGAACAACCGAACTCAACCTAGGTTGACTGAAACTTATAACCGTCCCATTGTGTTCAGCTTACTTCCTCATCTGGTAAAGGTTTGCATCTTCTTTCCACCATCAAAACCCTTGCCTCTTTACTATGATGGTAAACAACCATCACCAACGGGATAGCACCGACCCGTCACTCTCCCTTCCTTGTTTCCCCTCCCATCCCTAAAGCATGATACATATGTAACATCTCCATCTCCAAAAGGTGCGCCCAAAGCCATAGCCTTTATTCCTTCTCAGAAAGTTGTCACTATCAATTGGATCCTCCCCATGGTCAACGCAGCAGGAAACCTCCTAGAGATTGAAGAATGAAAGGGATATAAACTTAAATTGGTTATTGCTCATTCTCCAATAACAAAAGAGGGTCGATGACCTTCCTCATCCCTTTCTTTTAATATCGGTCGATTCCAGTAAGAACCACATACCCCAATCTCACTTCAATCATCCCACAGGAAACGGAGCATTCAAGAATCGATGGGGTGTGTGGACTGGCTTGGAGATCGAAATTAGGCTTTGATATAGCATCTGTCCATTGACTATCTTAATGTAAGGATTCTTTAATTTTAAAAATTTTGTCGTGAATCTTACTTCCATTGATCGACCTATGTATATTTTCTCACACGTTTGGATAAATTTCTGAACTTGTTGTTGATATGTGGTAAAAACCAAAGATAAACAACCTTTAAACACCTAGCGTTAGTTTAATTGGATTTCGGCTTATTGCCTAACTTATGAGTCATCTTAATCGACGTATGTTCGTACTTGTTCTTTTGCTTATGTTGACCCTCCTACTTTGGTCGTACGAATTGCGTTAACCGTGATGTCCTTTCAATTAAATCAGTCTTGTCGTGTTTTGGTTCAAGTTGTCGAAAGACTTAGACATATAGTATATGAAAGTTGTGTTTACTACTAATTTTTAGCCCCAAAATAGTGCGTTTTGGTTCGTTTAATTTCCGCACAAATGGTGCATTTGGAGCTGCTGAATTTCAGCCCCCAAATTAGTGTGTTTTGTTCGTTTATTTTCTGCACAAAGGGTGCCTTTTGTTCACTTATTTTCTGTACAAAAAGTGCTTGTTTAGACCTGCTCATTACAGCCGTTAAAGGCTGCATTTTCAGCCCCTAAAAGGTGCGTTTGGACCTGCTCATTACAGCCCTTAAAGGATGTGTTTTCAGACCATAAAAGGTACGTTCGGACCTGCTCATTACAGCCCTTAAAGGGCTCGTTTCGTTTGCGTATTTTCTGCACCAACAGTTGCGTTTAGTTGCTGAAATTCTGCACCAATAGGTGCGTTTGCTTTGCTTTTGTTTTGCTGATTAGCAGCCCCCGTCAGTGGTGTTTGTTTTGTCATCTAACAGCCCACAAGAGGACGCTCGGTTCATTTTATAACGTCTCAAGTTATTCTGCGACTTCATTCCCGTCTCGCCTCATTTCACTCGACTCATCCAATTTTAACGTAAAACACAATGTATAGTAAAACATTAATATTAAAAGAAACATGGAACAAATTGTAAACATAAGCATTGTTTGAAATCGAAACTATTCAAATTAGTTTCACTTTTGCTACTTACAACTTAATTAGAAATATGACACATTTCTAACTTTGTAAAACCTAAATTGGTAGACGTACATTTTCGATTATTAAAAACCGGATATCAAACTTGACAAAGTATAATGTACAACTTTTGACATTTCATCAAAGCAAATAAATAGAGAATATACACCCGATTCACACCAAATTTTCTATTAACATATTTCTATTTTACAAATTTATAACGGATTTTATATATGGAAAACTTGTACTTTTCTATCAAATATATATAAGACGAGATCATGTATAAACTTTCAACATATGTTGATAATGAAATATATTCCACTTTCTATTTTCTATGTAATCAATACACAAATTAAATCAAGATTTAATTTCGTTTCAACATAAATATATTTATACTGGATGTCACGAACTCATATATATACACTTACTATGCATATATTTCTTTCGTTCGCATCGACATCTCACGATACGTACCATCTTTCGTACATCATCATTCAATGATCATCAAGCCAATGTCTCACTCATACGCAATATTTTCCCCTTTATATGCTCTTTTATTTCCATAAGCCGAGATACACATAAACTTTTGAAAATATTATTTGCAAACCTAAATGCTGCCACACAAGCAACAACAACAACAAACACTTGAAAGTTTTTCTTAAACTTCATCGAGTCTTAAGCCTAGAACTATAAACTAAGACTTGCTATACTAATCTAGGTCGTGTGTCAGTACTGCGCACTCATACTATTTGAATTTACGCTATTTCGGATCTCTTCAACTAAGGTGAGTTCATAGCCTCACTTTTACTCTTTTAACTGTTTTATAAACTCCTTTGGGGAGATATCATTCTACTACTACTTTTATGAGCACAATTGCTTGAAAACTGTTTGTTGTTCTCTTGATATTATTATTATGCCTAAGTTGTTTGCCAAAAGGCCCCTTCATCATGAACCATTAGTCACTTGCGAGTGAACGCATATATCCTGAATAGTACTATGGGGAGTAACGACCCCGTCTTGGTTATCGGAAATAATCGGGGCGCACCATATTTGAATATCATTAGGTAATTGGCAATTACCTCCTTGGGGGCAAATTTATTACGTACACCAGTAATTAGGTGTATGCAGTTGAGTCTTGGTGTCATGAGCTTAGAGCAATAATATCAACATTACATTTTCGGCGTATAACACCTTAGCCCGGGTTTACCAAGATTTTGTATGCGTACATTGTCAATTTTACAAACTGATATACCTTGTGATCAACTACTTTATTACTAAACCTATTAATTCACTCAACCATTGTGTTGACCTTTTAGCATGTATTTTCAGGATGAAAAGGCGATAGCTAACTCTGGGGGCGCTTAGGCATTGACATGGCATGGTCATAGATGACTCTGATTTACGTATGGGGACCACATTTTGTTAATGAGATTTTTTCCGCAACAATTCAACTTTGTAAACTTGGTTTTACTACAACAAATGAAATCTTTTAAGACAAATCTCCCCTTTACCATGTGTTATGATCCAATTTAGTAGCACCCCAGAAACCTTTTCTTCCGCTGCAAACCATTTTTTTAGGGGTGTTACACAATACATAGCTTTTCTTCTTTCCATTAGTATGATTAGTTTTCAATTTTAATTGTTAAGTAGTTTAATTGGTAGAATTACCAACCCCCATTCTTAAACCCCGAGATTTTACTTATTTTCCAAAAAATTATAAAAAGCTAAAAAGAATCACCCTCAACATCACCTTCTCGTCATACATCTCTACTAGCCTCTCTATTCCTCTAGAGAAAGATCAACCCCCTGGGCTTACCCATACTACACTGCAACGATTAGGTACATTGCCTAGTGGGTTGTAAAGATTGCTCGTAGAAAAGGAAGTCTTTTGACCCCGAACCTCCCATCAAGTTTTTGGCACCGCTTCCGGGGAATAGAATAGCTAGTTAGGTTTCTATCTCGATTAGGTTTACTCGCTTGATTCCTATCATGTGAGCTTTTTTATTTGTGATTAGCTTTCTTGTAGTCTATCCCCCTTCTTAGTGTTTTTGTTTGTAGCCTTGTCACTTTTCGTCATGGAAGGTGATAATCCACCCAACAACAATCCACCACACCATCCACCACATCAACCATTACCACCACAAAATCCACTACCACAAGACCCGCCAAGAGGCCGTACTCTTGGTGAATACTCTAGACCAAGCCATCAAGGCTATAGGAACATCATTGAGTTTCCCCGTTTAGCTCAAACTACGGCCCTGTGATCCGATACCATCCAGTTGGTGCAAAACGGATGTGTATTCCATGGACTTCGTTCCGAAGATCCTAATCAGCATCTAAAGGATTTCCTTAAAATCGTTAACTCTATTGACCTTGATGCTACCACTCGGGAGACCACGCAATTGCGTCTCTTCCAATTCTCTCTACGAGACCAAGCTAGTAATTGGCTTGAGCGACTTCCCGCAGGATCCACCTCAAGTTGGGATGATCTCACCACCCCACCCATTTCCTCGCCCAATTTTTCCCACCGGAGAGAATCACCAAGCTTAGAAATGCTATCTTGATGTTCCAACAACGTCAAGCTGAAACTCTTTTATGAGGCATGGACTCGATTCAAGGACTTACTCCACAAAGTCCCTCACCATGGCATTGATCTTTGGCTCCAAGTCATCTTCTATGATCATATCAATCTCTCCACAAGGCAAACCATTGACCAAGTGACCGGTGGTAAGCTTAATGAACTAACCGCGAAAGAATCATGTGGCACCATAGAGGACCTTGCCCTCTATGACAACGAATATTAGAATGACCCCCGTGAGTTGCCCAAAACCGTAAAGGCAATATCCTTGCCTTCAATCGACTCACAACCTTCCAATCGTAGGATGGTCGAACTTGAAGATCAAGTCAAATTCTTCGTGAGTTCCTCTGAAGCTCCTAAACCTTCACGCCAAGTGAACAAAATCACTTCCTCTTGTGAGTTATGTAGTGGTTCCCATGACACTCGTGATTTCACAAAACTCCCGAACAAGCTTTCGCGATCTCGGCTCCACGCTGCATGATAGAAGCGGAGAAAGTGGTACACTTTAAACCTGAGCAAAACAACATAGGAAATTCCTATAACCCTTAGGGAAAAAATCACCCTAACTTTAGGTGGATCCAAAACTCAAACCCGCCTCAAAACAACTCCTCCACTCCACCTGATAGGTTCCAACCAAACCGTACTCCCTACAACAACCCTTCCAACACTAGTAATCCCAATAATCTTGAGGGAATGGTATCCAACTTTATGTCATCTCAAGAAGCCTGGTTTTCTAAACTTGAAGCTGATTTCAAACGACAATAAGGCAAGATGACAAAAAAACTCGACACCCTCTTAAAAGTATTCAATGACTGAGTTGTGGGAGCACTCCCAAGTGACACCATCAAGAACCCAAAATTAAATTTGATTTCATCAAATCAATGTTCTTGTTCACCAAGGGAAAACGCATATCCATGCCTCTCACACCCGCAAGTCCACTTGGTTAACACCATCAAAACATGTTTCAAGAAAACTACCCCAAAAGATCAAAAACCAAAGTTAATGGTCCATCCAAATCTTGAAACACCAACTAATCAAGAACCCAAATCTACTCTAGAAAAGTAATTTAAGGAGCTTTACCAATAAAAATCGGTTCTTGAAGTCTTGACTCATGCGCCTTACTATCATGCTTTGAAAGACAAATATGAGCAAAGACTAAAATTAGGAGAACGTGGGTCCGCGTTTGTGCAAAACAAATTGCCTAAGAAGTTAAATGATCCCGGCTTATTCATTCTTCCGTGTAGCATTGGAAATTCCAAGGAGTTCGACACATTAGCCGATCTAGGGTCTAGCATCAACCTTCTTCCGTTGTCACTCCA
Source organism: Chrysanthemum lavandulifolium (assembly GCA_022545495.1). Taxonomy (NCBI): domain Eukaryota; kingdom Viridiplantae; phylum Streptophyta; class Magnoliopsida; order Asterales; family Asteraceae; genus Chrysanthemum; species Chrysanthemum lavandulifolium. The sequence continues at coordinate 171,697,964 of CM040244.1, forward strand.
TAAAAGCCTTAACCTAGGAAAGTTAGAACCGACGAAAATCATCATAGGTTTAGCGGACGGTAGTTTTGCATATCCGGTAGGAATAATGAAGGACATGGTAGTACACATAGGACAATTGACTCTTTTGGCAGATTTCCATGTACTAGATATGATTAGTGATACCACATGTCCATTATTGGTAGGAAGAGGATTCTTAGCTACCGCTAGTACCATAATCAATTGTAAGATGTCCAAAATAGTGGTAGGAGAAGGGAGTGCTAGGTCAATCTATGATGTTAAGAAGCATTCCTATGATAATGAGGGTGAACAAATGCCTCATGAGATCATTTTAGATAGGAAACCATCTAGATATGGACCTTGGACCAATAGAGATTTTGTAGTCCCTCAATGACCTTTTTATCTAGAAGAAACCTTCATGAATAACACATGCGACTTAGAGCAACAATTGACTAGGGACATTGAGGTGAATCCATTCGAGGATACTTTAGTGTTTAGGAAGATGACCGAATTCCTAGGAACCTTGCCTATTAATCTTTGCATGAATAGATGGAAAGTTGAGAGTAGTAAGCCTAAGCATAAGTGGAATTGGGATAAGCCACCTAGTGATGGGAATGGAGAGTGGCACATTAGGATGCCGATCTATGATCTAAATGGTGAGATGTTTGAAAAGGCATACCGTACTAAGCATACTAGTATGAAATTAAAAGGGAAATTTGATCCCACCGATGTCCTTAAGGATGAACTCACTCACCTAGGTACGTAGGGTATGACTTCGAGTCTAGCTACAAGACTCATAAACAAAGAAAATCGCTTTTTGGGAGGCAACCCATGTTTAATTGTTTGCTTGTTTGTTTTTCATTTTTTGTTTGTGTGTTTCATATATCTTTTACATTATTGCTTAATTCTCATGTTTGTTTTGTGAAAATGCTTTATTTTGTTTTTAACTTCATCTTAATTGCATATAAAGGTATTTTACAAAAAGATAAGTGTAGGGAAGATCACATATGTTTTTTAGAACTTGTATGAACATGAGATTAACAATAATTGGAATTGTATATATTTGTGTGTTTGTTAAAGTCAAATGCTTGTATCGAGTCATAATGGATGTTTTGCACGAATTTTTCCATGTCTTTAAAGAAGTAATTTTTCTAGAATTTTTCCAGAAAACGCATCAGACTCTTTCTGTTAGAACAACCTGACGGCGTTGGGACTAAAGCCCGACGGCGTCAGGCAATGTATAAACAGATACAATGTTTTTTTTTTGTCTAATTTGTAAATTTTGGAAATTTCCAATTCTTAATTTTCCATAAAATCTGCAAACATCCATTCCACAAGCATTATATCTTACTTGCTTTCTAGTGTAATTTTGTTTTTATATAGTTTATATCGCTGATTTTACCCAAGGTTTCGTTTCATTTTCTTATAAGTTTGCAGGTTATATTAGACAAGAAGATGAAGTACATGATGGAAGCAACACTTATTACTTGCTCATTTTTCTTGGAGGAGGATTTAACCGCAACACTACGCATATCCTACCGAGATAATCAGGGGAGTATTAGTTTATCTTTTATTTACCTTCCTTTATCATAACTTTGATACTTTCGAGAAACATTGGGGACAATGTTCAGTTTAAGTGTAAGGAGGAAGAATAAAATGGGAACTTAGAACTATTCACTCACTTGATTTTTGACTTGTCCTTGGTAAATTGTGTAATAAACTATGAAAAATATTTGTTAGGGTAATTTTAGCATCAAAGTTAATTTTTTTTATGGCACATACGAGTAAAACTTTAGTCTTAATAAAGTGTCTCATTAATAGGAGTTATATAACTAGCACAAAAACCGTATACCACTCAAATTCCACCCTAAAAATGTGAGGTTCGCCCCTAGATCTTTAAGAATAAAAGCATTCATCTTTAATGCTTAATGAGTGTACTAGTAATATAATAGATTTTAGAACTTGTTTTGTGATGCATTCCGAGATCGCTAGTGAGACTACATTCGTGTAATTAGGATTAACTAAATGATAAGAGGCATTAGGATAACCCTTGTTTTAAACCTGTAATTTAATTACGTCATCCTCATCGGTTGAGTAATTTTCCTCACACCCTACGATGTACTTATCTTTAGTATAGATACCCCTAGTTAACCCCTCAGTGCCTATCTTTTCGCGGTTCTCGTGATGTTTTGGTTTCCAGAATATCAATGAAGAGCATTGTTTACAATCCACCCCCAAATGTTACACCCAAATCGCCTTAGCCCACCTTGTATGCACTCATCTTTAGTGCATTATTGTAATCATTGTTTAAACCCATAGTTCAATTATCTAGTTACTTGCATGGTTGCTAAGTCGAGTGATATCCTTTGTATACAGTTTTGGGATGATTGAGACTCATGGGTTAAAGTAGTATTTTATGGAGTAACGGGAAGGAACGTTAAATTCAATTTCCCTTTGTCTACGTAATTAAGTACTCCAGGTGTTTTGATCTTTTCAAATCGGGTCAATTAGTGTTAATGAAATAAAAACTCAAGTGTAAGGATGCTCTTATAAATTCCTTTATTTTGAAGTTATCTTAGAGGATGGTAGAGTAAAAAGGTATAAAAAATAAAAAAAAAGAGTTAAGTAAAAAAAATGAAAAAACATACGGGCTACCATCATATATCTATCTTTATGTTTTTAAGTTTATGTTTATGTTTTGTTTCAAAGTTGTTATTTAGTTTTAGTGAGTCGAGTCTCAACATCGTGTTTTACATGCTTGTAACATAAGATTTTTGACTTGCCACCACTAAATATCCCCATATCCGACAAAACCTTTTATTTCCCAACCCGAAGCCTAACATTATAACCCTTTGTAAATACCACTTAGATAGTAATCTATGTACGTAGTGAGTGTTTATCTTCTATTTCCTTACATATTATATTTCATATAAACCCGAGAGATGACAGAATCCAAACACCAATTGTGAGCTGCTAGTGTATAATTTTCATGCTTGTTTTGACTATTGTGGCACTTGTACTTGTTGTAAACTATTTTAAACTAATGCTAAATGACCCCTAACTTATAAATTGATTGGCCGAAAGCACATTTGCTTGAGGACAAGCAAATTCCAAGTGTAGGGATATTTGATAGGGATTTAAAACCTATGTTTTTAAGGGGTCATTTAAGAATAAATTTTATATCCGTTACTACTTAAAATCATCCATTTTCATATTTTAGCTCTTTTGGAAGCAAATTGCTGGAATCAGACACTTTTGGGCGAAAAGAAGGAAAAACATGAAGAAAACAAAGTCAAGATTTCAAGGCTTATTTCTGCACCTGACCGCGTCCCAACCTAGAGGGCGACGACATCGCTTACAAGGATTTCTAAAAAGTCTCAAGCGACGGCTCAGGTCATATTTTGGTTTTACAACATGACGGTGTCACGCCTTATTCCAGCAGAGCGTCACCCTTTATTTTACACCAGACGACCAAGACTCATTCCAAGACGACGTCCTTAATGAAGCTAGACGACGTCACACTTCCTCAACTGATGTCGTCCTAATGATGACTTGTCCAAAACAAAACCCTAATGACGGCGACCAGCCGACATCACCATCAAAAGGCGACGACGTCACAAGTGTAATTCTATATATATACTTCGAATTTTCCGTATTTTGTGTGTAATATTTTGGAGAGCAAACCCTAGTTCGTTCATAGTCTGACTTGGGCAGTATTTTAGGGTTCCAAACCCTTCTTTGCACCCAAAGATAAGTTTTTTTATCCAATCTATCACCATGTTTATCCTATGTTCAATTGTTTGTTTGTGTTCATGCTTATCTATCATGCGTAGCTAAATTATTCTTGTGTTTGGTTAGATCTATGAAACATAGTTGTTGATTATTGTTAGGTTGTCTCTTGTTTTAATTGGTAGACGATAGAGTAAGGAAAAATGGCTTCTTCTTTAATTGTTGCGAGCTTGAACGTCCTAAATAGTAAAAATCTTAAAAGTGCACTTGATCCATCGTTGTGTTTATTGCGTGAGTTGTAGCTTTAGGATAATAGAGTATTCGAGAGAGATACTACGGCACTTGGCGATCCCGACTAGTCTAGAGGAGAGTTATAATTCATAGAACTAGGGAATTAGGCACCCCGTATGACTAACACGGAATACAACGCACCAATTAGAATGAGGATGTGACAATTCAACCGACCAATAAGAGATAACTAAGGAGTAAGAAAATCTAAGTAAACACGCTTTTAATTATTATAAGAACACACCCAATCAATCCATAGCTTTTCTTCTTTTCATTAGTATAATTAGCTTTTAATTTTAATTGTTAAGTAGTTTAATTGGTAGAATTACCAACCCCCACTCCTAAACCTTGAGATTTTTACTTGTTTTCCATAAAATTATAAAAAGCTAAAAAGAATCACCCTCAACCTCACCTTCTTGTCATACATCTCCACTAGCATATCTATTCCCCTAGAGAACAATCAACCCCCTGGGGTTACCCATACTACACTGCAACGATTAGGTACACTGCTTAGTGGGTTGTAAAGCTTGCTCGTAGGAAAGGAAGTCTTTCGACCTCGAACCTCCCGTCAACGACACAACCAAACTCCACGAAATCAAACCACCCGATCATTCAAGCGATAACACCAATACACAATCATCAATCCTTGCTACTCTATTCGGAACTTTATCTTCTAGGAAAAAAAGAATGGAAACTGCTGCTTTTTATTTTTGATTTAGGGTTATTTAGGGTTTAAGGGTGTGTTAATTGTGCTAATCGGTTTACATATAATAGGGAGGGAATTGGATATTGATTATGTCAAAAATTAGGGAAGACTGATTCCTCATATCGTTTCCAAGTTTACTTATTCTTATCATTTATTTAAAATGTGTACAAACGAAAAATACAAATTCATCTAGCTTAAGATGACGTGTGATGTTTATTATTTTTTTTAAGTATATGAGTCAATTTATTTGTTACATAAAGTAGCTTAGTTAAATAGATCATAAAGGCGAGTAGGAGTTTATGAAAAACTAAGTATACCGGTTTATCATAGCTCGACTTAGGATTTTTATATATGTATTTTGAATGAGTCATATACGTATAACATATAGTTGTATCGTTAATTGAATTGCTCGAAAACTTAGGTTAATATTTCAAATTAGGCGCAAAATGTGAAACCAGAATTTAGGGTTTTACATTTAAAAACTTGGTCTTGATTGAAACTCATTTACTTAATCGAATGTGAACTTTTTAAAACAACTCATATAGAGGTCATTCTTTATATTCATGTCTTTATGCTATGGACGTTATGCGTGATTACCTTTCCGCTGCGACATTTTGGGTGTGTGACATGTACCAACAACAACAACACAAGTTGTATCGTCCACAAATGTTCTGCGATTTATCGTCACCACCAATGTACCAATCTCAAAGTTCTCAACTTTATTCTTCGGTTCACCCTTTTAATGTTGAGGACGTAGAAGATTTGGATCCATTTTTTGGTAGTCAAAATTATTCTCTAACTTAAGGTTCGGGTGGTTCATCCGAACCCGTTCAAGACGAGGTGGCGGTCGTAACAAAGAAGGTGTGAAAAAGATGTCAACGAGGCAATATGGCTACAAAAGAAGATACTAGATTTCCATTAACCCAAGCAGAAGAATTAGCATTGTGTAAAGCTTGGATCAACAAGTCCGAAAATAGTGCCAAAAGGCATGCTCAAAAGAGTCAATGGGTTTTGGATGGTGGTACTAGCATACTTTGAGAGGGAAATGGGGGAATCAAGAAGAGGCTATGATGCCATCAACTAAAAATGAAAATCGCAAGTTCATCCTAAAGTTGGTCAATTTTGCGTGATTTTACGATAATGAAAAAAGGAGGACAATATAAAAGAATGTTCGGACAAGCTTAATGATGATTTTTTGGCTTTTTGAACTGCCTATAAGACACCTTTAAGAATGACTCCATTTAGGATCGACTGTGGTAAAGCATGTCATCTCCCCGTAGAATTAGAACATAAGGAATATTGGGATTTAAAAAATTGTAATATGGACCTATAAAATGCGGGAAAAAGTCGCTTTATGCAATTAAATGAACTAGACTATTAAGGGATAACACTTATGAGAATTTACGCATTTATAAGGAATGTTCTAAGAAATGGCATGATCCTAGATTAAGAGGGGACAAGGATTTCAAACCAGGGGATAAGGTGCTCCTATATAACTCCAGATTATGATTATTCCCAGGAAAACTGAAAACTATATGGAATGGACCATTCATGGTAAAATCGGTATCTCCTTATGGTGTTGTGGAAATTATGGAGGAAAATGGGTCAAGTTTCAACGTCAACCGGAATAGACTCAAGAAGTACTATCATGGGTTTAATATGGATGGGTCAAGGGAGGAAATCCTCTTCGCATAATTGTTTACGTAAACGGGCATTGTGTCAAACTTTATGACTCGTAAATAAATAAAAGTGTTTGTCAAGAGACAATCCGAACAGTCAGTTTTCCTTTTATCTTTAATTTATGTGTGTTTGTGTCCATGTATATTATACGGCGTATGTACACTTGTGTACATACGACGTATATGGCCTACCACACGACGTGTGGACTTCTGTCACATACGCCGTATTGGAGGCCTATTTTGCATTTTACTTTTTATTTTTGTTTTTGTTTTTAGGTTATGATGTATACTCCACCATAAATGATGTCTTCTTTGATGGACCATTGAATGGTAGTTGAACTTTATACAAGGCATGTTGAGATTCAAGACAACATCTTTATCGAATCTACCTTTGTTCACAATCTTTATTTGCATAATCATTTTGACCAATAATCAGGACCGTTTCATTTCTATTTTTCTTTCTTGTTAATTTTTATATTTATACAATAGGGACATTGTATATCTCAAGTGAGGGGAGGGAAATAGAAATGAGAACTACTTGTCCTTCTTGCTAGTTTATTTTCAAATTTATGCCTTTATTTAAAAAATTTAGACATGTTTTTCATAACATAATTAGTTTAGCGTAGGACCGACCACACATTTAACTTTATAATCCAATAGTGAGGATTACGCCTATTCAGTTTTCCCCCATTATACATAAATCCAACTACAAATGAGTGTGAGTCGGTGGCTTGTAGTATATTTTAGAACTTGACCTTTTTTGCATATCGAGACCATAATAATGAGCATTGCACTAAGGAAACTTGGTGTAATAGGTACAATTATGCCAGAAGGCAGAAATCTTAGGAATTAACCCAAATAGCCCATGTAGAGTCATTATGTTTGTGTATGTTGACTTTTCACATAGATTAGTCATTCTCCCGTGAAAGCCCTTTTGTTGCACTCATTTTTAGTGCAAGATACCCATAAAACAACCTGCTGAGAACATATTTTCTTTTTATTTACACACCAATTAAATATTATATGTATTTCGTTACATCTATTTGCTTAGTCAACCATGTAGATCTTTAAAGTCCATAGTCAGAGAGTTGCTTGTTAATCTTGTTTCTACGGGTGTAAATTCCCGGGTCATGAAAAGGGAATGATTATGATGAAGAATGACAGAATTTTGGCATACACGAAACCCAAGTGGGGGATGCAGGACCTCAAGTGGCGGATACATCTGTAAAGTTTGAAATCTTGATTTATGTTGCAATTTTCGTTTTTTTAGTCATACAAAAATAAATAATATACGCATGCAATGTTGTTGTAGTTGTTGATATTATAAATCAGCAAGTATTTTAGTATAGTCGATGCATTATAAATCGATGTTTGTTGTAAAAGTTTAGCTAAGTGCTAATTTGAAGAACATCACATACTATGATTGAAGAATTCTTGAAGCGATGGTTCGCTGTTGTAAAACCGTTATCACTTATTGATTATGATGTATCGAAGGCCAAGCTAGTGTGCTTTAAATGCCAAGAAACCACAAGTTATATGGAATTATGAGGCATCGGATTACATTCTACACACACTAACTCGATGGTTTATGACGAAAAGCGAGTTAATGCATCCTTATGCCTAAGTACTACTAGTAATATGGATTTATGTAGCACTACACTACACCTTTTATGCATTAACTCGATATACCGATCATTTGAAGTCTCTTGAATGATTCTGGAACTCTGCTTTTTGGGATCAAGTGCGACTAGCGACGGGGAGAGTGTGGACTTTGGGATCTATTTGTTTTGTTTGTGTCAATTGTCTTAACCAATAAATGTTTCACATGCCTATATCCTACACTCGTTTAAAGCTGTAAGTCTACCATTATGTGTCAACCCATGTATTTTTTCCCTCTAGAATAATTATTACATATAGACTCTAGTGGTGGAGACTTGTAATTTGGTAAAGCTTATGATAGTTTCTGCACCATGACTGAGCCCTTAAGTGATCCGAAAATAAAACACGTGGATTAGTGAGAGTAATTGAGTGATATTTTTCTTTCCCTTTTTCGTAAGGTGCTCGGTTTTGTAATAAACTAAAGTAGGTTAAATTTATATTCATATCTTCTCGTTACACTAGGAGATACTTTTGTATGTTTAATTCAGAGCCTACTTGAGGACAAGTAAAAGGCAAGTGAGAGATATTTGATAGCTCTTAACTTATACATGTTTATGTTATCATATTCTTATAATAATTGCTTTTTTTGTCTTTTTTTATAAAATATTGTACTTAATTGCTATAAAAAGAGGTAGCAAATTAACTACCATTTACATGACCTTATGCAAGTCTATTTTTTCTTTTGCCATTCTTTGTTGAATTAATAATGAAAACAACACCTTTTAAAACCTTTAATACCGGGTAAACACTGATTAATTATATGATTGAGATGCAATAACGCTGTCAACTAGACAAGATATTTTATAAGGAAAATTATACAAGATTTCAAATTAATTCCAAAATGGCCTGTGGCACCCCTATTGTGCTACACGTGCGACGTACCTAAAGAATTTAGTAACAATGGTCACTAAAAGTTGTCACTAGTGTTAAAAGAGATGGAGGATATGTTTGGCAAAATTAACAGAATTGTAAGTTGAAAATTGAAGTTTGTTAGCATGAGTATAAAATTTCTATCTTTTTTTAATAAAAGTATTTGGTAAATTAATTGTTAAATATAATTATAAGCTATAAAATTCGTATGATGTAAATTCAGAAAGCAGAAGGTGTAAGTTTTAAAACAGAACCGCAAATTCATTAACATGAGCTACAAGCTATATCTTTTTTTACTAACAAAGTGTTTGGTAAATTAAATTGTTAAATGTAATTATAAGATGTAAAATGACATAAAAGGACAAATTTATAATTGTAAATAAATGTTTGGAGGGTATATTAGTAATTTAAAGTTTTAATTTTATAGACATTTAAAAGTTTCATGAATCAACTTTTCATTTTAGAGCTATTTGTTTGAAATAAAAGTTTCATGAGTAATGCATCCAAACGTTTTACTTAGTTTATAAGAGATTATTTTGTAACAAAAAGTAATAATCCTCCAAAAGCTCCTGCCAAACAGGCCCTTTATGTTTTAACAGTTTCGAGATATTTAAAAAGCTTCATGAATTAGCTTTTTATTTTGGAGCTTATTTAAAATAAAAGCTTGAAGTTGATATATCCAAACGGAGCTACTTATTTTGGAGGAGATTATTTTTATAACAAAAAACTTATAGCCCCAAAAAAGTTGCGTACCAAGCAGGCCCGGAGTATGGCTTACAAAAACTGTGACAAGATGTCACTAACTGGTAACAGAGGATGGAGGATGATGCCTAGCCTATAGTGACACAAATGTTGTCACAAAAGCCTGTCGCTCCTGTCGCACACAAGAGGTGTAACACGTCTTTGTCCTTTTTTGATATTTTCTAAAATACGAGTTTATTTTAAATAAAATGGTAAAAGACGATTATTTTTGTAATTTTCCGTATTTTATAAGACCCATATCCAAAGCTTTAGCTCCATGTGTATTAATATTTTATTAAAATTTTCTTTTATCAAAGTTTCTATGATTGGGTATAAGGAAGTTTATGTTGATTAATTGTGGATAAAAGCTATAAATACTTTATGTATTTACCTGTATGACTAATTTTGCTTTTAATATAAAAAAATAAATAAATAATAATCCATTATGCTTAATATAGTGTTAGATGAGTGATCCTGCTTAATTAAATCACTCTTTATCAAATGAAAAGACTTAAATGTCCTTTTTCTTCTCGTCATCACCACTTCCGGCCAATCAACAACAATTCCGGCACATTAACTACCAGCAGCCAATTCCGGCCATTCAAATACCCCCATGATTTAACACCAATATGAACCTTAAGTTTCATAATTTTAGTTAACTTGCATTTTGATTCCATCATATTTATAAACAGAGTACAAAGAAGTCTAACACTCCGGATAAACCAATAAATTAAAGCAAATAAATTACAGACTAACACTCCGGATAAACCAATAAATTGAGCCCATTACATATTACAGAATTCGGGCTTGGGCTTGTTCTCGAAATGCAAAATCATGAAAAGTTCGAACCCAGATTAAAAGCTAAAAACAATAAATTAAAGCAAATAAATAATTGTTGATGAAGACGTTCGACAAAGAAATGAAGACATCTTCAAGAAGAAAGAACAAACCGGATAAACCAAAGTATCCGTACCAAACAGGATAAACCAAAGTATCCTGACCAAATGGGATAAACCAAAGTATCCCTTACCAAATAAAACGAAGATGAGACAACGAAAGTTTTTAGCTTCTATAATATGTTTTTAGCTTTAATTTATTTGCTTTAATTTATTGGTTTATCCGGAGTGTTAGTCTGTAATATGTAATGGGCTCAAGCCCAAGCCCGAATTCTAGAATATTCGGTATTTACCTATTTATATGTACATTGTATTTAAAGTAATCAATCAATAAAATCATCATTCCTCATTATACCTTTCTACAGCGAGCTCTTATCTTAATGATTCTGTGCATTGTTTTAGTGATATTCTTAATTAGTGCATTTATCCGTCTGTCGCGGTTGGTGATGGACGTTTTATTCCCGTTACTAACTCCGGTCATAGTATCTTTTCTACACCTTTTCGTCATCTTCGTTTAAATAATGTTTTAATTACTCCTCATATCGTCAAAAATCTTATTTATGTGCGTCAATTTGTTCGTGATAATTATTGCCCTGTTGAATTTGATCATTTTGGTTTTTCTGTGAAGGACTTCCTAACTCGACGGGTACTCCTCCGTTGTGATAGCATGGGTGATCTTTACCCTGTTATGAAGCCTTCTCCAATTCCTCAAGCATATCTTACCAGTCAGTATACGTGGCATCAACGACTTGGACATCCAGGAAGTGAAGTGTTGCGGCGTCTTGTGTCTAGTGATTCTATTTCTTGTAATAAAGAGAAGCTTCCCGTTCTTTGCCATGCTTGTCAGCTTGGTAAATACGTGAAGCTTCCGTTTGTTAGTTCGTCTAGTTCTGTTACTTCTTGTTTTGACATTGTTCACTCGGATTTGTGGACGTCCCCAATTCCGAGTCTTTCTAGTTTCAAGTATTATGTTTTGTTTCTTAATCATTATTCTCAGTATGTTTGGGTTTATCAATTAATGAATAAATCTGATGTTTTGTCTAAATTTCAGTTGTTTCGTAGTTATGTTCGTACTCAGTTTAAATGTGAAATTAAATCGTTTCAGTGTGATCATGGTGTTGAGTTTGATAATACTGCATTTCATAAATTATTTTCAACCCATGGCATCCAGTTTAGATTTTCTTGCCCCCGCACCTCTCAACAAAATGGAAAATCTGAGCGCATGATTCGTACCATAAATAATCTTATTCGTACTTTATTGTTTCAAGCACACTTACAAAATGATGATGAATCGTATTATATTGGAAGCAACGAACTAAATGTATAAATAAATAAATAGAGATCAATTAGCCACTTGTCGCTTTTCTAAGCATTTTAGTTTTTAGTTTTCCGGAAACAGAGTGTTTTAACCGGAATTAATGATCTTTGGTCGTAGTTAGAGATGTGGATGATGATAATGCAGGAAAATTACCAAATTAGCTTTAAAAATGGTGTATCGTGAGGTTTTTTTTAAGTAAAGAAGGCATGATGAGTTTTTCTAAAGAGTACATAGATTATCTTTAATGTGCCGGAATTGTTTAAAATACATAATAACTCTCTCTAAAATAACTATTGATGTTGTATGATACTATGATCCGTGCCTTCCACCGAAAAGAGAGAAAATTCACCAACATTATCAAAAACTTTTCTTTTTCTTCTTTTATCTTTCAGGTTATACATGACATTTCGTGACTTTACGGACATCTTTTTTCAAACAACTTGCTAATAAAATAAGGCGGGGCTTTTGCATATATATCCTTCTGAAAATGCAAAATTGCATATATATCCAAAACATGCATAAAAACCATTGTAATATGTGCATAAAAACTCAGATAAAAGATATATACGCAATTATTCACTTTATGATATATATCGTTTTGCCAAATAAGGCTAGGATTAATACTACTAGCCCACGTCTCCGGTTTTTAAATATTAACTTCCAATATGAAAATTGTTTTGGATATGATGTTTCATCGACTTGTGGGTTGGAACCAACCCTATTGTGGGGCTATTCCACGCTTCGAGCCAGTGAACATGTAACCACAATTGCCATTTAAAAATAAATAAATAAATAACATACTTACTAAATATAACTAGCCAAAAATTCAGATATTTTTATATGATTGATTTGTTACTATCTAGAGTTAGTTTCACTCCGAAATTCACAAAAAGATATCACAAACGATCGAATTGTTGAAATCAATTGAATAGCAAAACTTAAAAAACCACCTTGCATTTCACATAATTAAATCTTAAAATCAACCAAACATTCTTTCAATTCAAAATAAAACATCCAATGAAACAAAGATATAAATGAACCTTTTCTTAACTATGAACATTCATTCGTGTAACAGCATGGCTTCTACTTCTAGGAATCAGCTCAGGTTTAAGTCTAAAATCATCACCAAAGTCATCACAAGCCGAGTTTTCATCGATACGACCAATTGCAACACTTTGACTACGAGGAACCACAGGAGCCCCTACAGATTGTTGTCGACGTAAAAACTCAGGATCCAACTTATGACCCAAACTTCTAATAGAAGCAATTCTCATGAGCTCAGCAAAATCATCGTCCCGTATAGAAGAATTTGTACTATAGCTTCTAGGTAGACCGGACGTGTAGGGATTATTGGTTGATGGGCCACCCATACCAGCTGCACATTTGTACATGCTTGATATGTATAAGTCTCGAATCTTGTACATAGCTCTCAAAGGTGCTTTTAGTACACGAATTGCTATAGTTGGTTTTCGGGGCTTTTTTGGATCCGGTGTTGTATGATCGGGTGTTTTTTGATCCATTTTTGGAAGAAGTTGAATGGGATGATGATGGTGTTTTCTTATATAGGTGTTTGTGGAATGTTTAGGGTATTGATAAGATTGAAAGGAGTTTCTAAAAAGAAAAAGTCAACATATTAAAAGTGCTTAAAGTTGTTTTGTATTGTAATGATTGATGGAATATTTACCAAATTACATAGTATTGTTTGTCGTTCATGATCAGATAATAGTCAGAGATAATGTCTAAATCACGAGTATTTCATACTGGCTGGACCTAGCGGGTTTTGAAAGGTTAACAGAAACTAGATAAATGTTTGTCGCATATTGTAATTTTTTATTAAAATCATAATTTTTTCGAAATTAACCTCGTCTTGGAAATTTGTGTAACATAAATACATGTCTTGTTTAGTTAATTTACTAATACGTTAAAGTAATGCATAGTTTTTTAATTTGTTTACTTGTTTTAGTGAAATCGCACATTTAGTTCATTTTTATTTTATTGCATGTTCTTAAAAAAGAAGATTGTGCGTCCGATGACTTAAAGTCCTCGATCCGCCCTTAATTTCATACCATGTATTTTGTGCTTAATGTATATTTTCATATTTAAATTAAAGTTACTTAGTTATAGCATCACAAGAATATTGAAAAGGATAGAAAAGAATATGTGATGATTGTTTTTATTTAAGGTTTGTTAACCATGTTATAGAAGTTAGAAATATATATCAATACAAGGGATGAGGCGACGAGCACGATTCCATTTTAGGTCGGTTTTGGGCAAAAACAACTGAACAGCCGGTTTATACAAACCTGTAACCAAAACATCTCTATACGTATGGCTAGGTTCTCGATTGATTTTCAGTTCACAAAACTAGGTTATAATTTTAATTTCATATATAACCTTTTGAGTTAATTACATAATTGGTCCTTGTGGTTTGTCGGATCTTGCAGAAAATGTCTCTGTGTTTTTTTTTGACGGGTCATGTCCTCGTGGTATGCAAAAGTTACGAGTTTGGTCCTTTGACCAATAATTCTGTTAGTTGACCGTTAACTTGAAGGGTATTTTTGACTTTTCACATGTTCTGGCAAACCACAGGGACATTTTCTCTAAGATCCGACAAACCACAAGGACCAATTATGTAATTAACTCAAAAAAAACTTTTAAAAAAAACGAAAAACTGATTTAAAATAAATTAAAAATAATAAAAATAAAAATAAACTAAAAATTGTTTAAAAAAAAACGTTTAAAAAAATATTTATTACACTTAAATGTGTGCTTATGTATAATGTGAGGGCCTAAGAAAACTTTTTTTTTAATGCGTATTTTGTACGATTTTTGTAAATTTTCATCTATTTTTATATGTTTTCGTATATTTTATAAGTTTTATCAGTTTTTATACGCTTCTTATACTTTTTATACCCTTTTGTTATTTTATTAAATAGGTTTTTAAGTATTAATTAAAATTTTAAGCGTATAAAAAAAACTTTTTTTAATGCGTATAAATTTTTTTTAAGCGTATAAAAACTGTTTAATAATTTTTTTTTAAGTTTTAATAAAATTTTTTAAGCCCTCACATTATAAATAAGCCCAAATTTAAGTATAATAAATATCTTTTTTAAAGTTTTTTTTTTTTTTTTTGTTAGTTACATAAATCGTCCCTGTGGTTTGCCAAAACATGTGAAAAGTCAAAAATACCCTTCAAGTTAACGGTCAACTAACAAAATTATTAGTTAAAGGACCAAACCCATACCACGAGGACATGACCCGTCAAAAAAAAATACAGAGACATTTTCTGCAAGATCCGACAAACCACAAGGACCAATTATGTAATTAACTCTAACCTTTTTTTATGTTAGAAGAAAACCTGAGGCTCCCAAATATATAAAGGGCTTATATCTTGAGGTTATGTACGGTTGGACACCTCTCAACTTATATTTATATCTTTGAATATCAATTATATATCAAGACCTATATTGTCTTTTTTTCTTCTTCTTTGAAATCCATTGCCACTTTCTTTCTTTACTAGCACGTATCAGTCTTTGCTTAGCACAACAGATTCCCCTTACTTTGTACAAGAAAAATGTCATTTAGCGATTGTTTTAGCGACATTTGTAGCAATGTATTTTAATGCTTAGCTTGCGACATTCTTAGCGACATCAGGTGCTCAGTCGCTATAAATGAGTCGCAGATTTTTGCAACTCGTGAAAATACGTCGCTACACATAGTGACAAGTATAGCGACTTCTCATAGTATGTCGCTATAAATTGCGACATCAATAAATCATGTCGCCATTTAATGTCGCTGTTTCATAGACATGTCGCTATTTAAGTCGCTACACATCGCTAAATTTAGAAAATCTTTTGTGCCAGTATACTTGAGCGCTATTTCTACATGTGTAACTAATATGAGAATTAAATTGAATACAAATATAATTAAAACTTGCAATAGATATAATTTATAAGGGGATAACTTGGCTTGGCCACAATTTTTGTAGCCAATTGGCTACAATCCTTCTTAAAAAATACACTAGCAATGAATCAGGGACCGACAGAAAAAAATCAATACCCACAGAAAAAAATCATGACCCACAAAAAAAATCAGGGACCCACATTATATAGCACAAAATTGTAGCTAATATATTCCCAATTTATAAATATCATTACAATGTTACAAAAGTTACATGTAATTGCCAAATGAGTCTAAACGTTTTCTCGGTACAGGTTTAAAAGAATGGTATATAGAAGTTCCAATTGTTATTCCACAAAAATAATCAACAAACTTTGTCACGACAATTCCAATACAAACCCTACGTGCCTAAGCAATATATTACTGTGTCTTGCCCAATTCAGAATCTTTGACGCCCCTTGAAAATTAATATCCTAGACTGTCAAAGTTAACTAAGTAGTAATAAACTTGAAATCTCATTTGCTGTGATTGTAACATATAATCGAGGAAAAAAAACAATTTAACTTGCTTAGATTTATAAACCTATGCAATATGCTTTAAACCGACTCTTTATCCTCATCATTGAGTTTAGAATATGAAACAAATACAACTTCTTGACTAAAACTCGTTCTTAAATGAACGTAAAATCATTGCCTCATTCACAAAACGGCAGAAACTCTAAGGCAACATATTCTGATCAAATGGGTCGAACTAGTCAATCGGGTTAAAAATAATTTTTGAGTTAATGCATAAAACTTCCTAAATCATTAATATAAGTATTTATCATTGATATAACACAATTTTGTACATTTGACAAGCTATTAAACTTGAAATAAGCACTTTTGAGTCAAGGAAACCCAAATTATTATCAAAATCTACCCGTTTCGGTCAATCACCTTATCTGTCTAATATGCCAATTTTACCTATAACTGTAGGTTCTATATAAGTAATTTAGGTAGAAACAGTCTTTGTAATTCTCAAGTACCGTACTAGGTAGTCTTGATCTTGCTGATGCATTACTTTGGAAGTATTGCCCTATCCCTCGGGAGCTTTGGCTACCTTACCTCATTCCTTTCACAAGCCAAGGACAAAATGAGTATAGAGTGTGAGAATTTTGTTTTCTACAAGAAGACAAAACCCGTCGCACGAGCGGGTAGATCTAGATATGTCAAATGCTTAGGTTTGTTGATGTGTGTACAAATCTAAGTGGTTATGTTTATAAATTATTAAGAGAAAATTGTTAGCACAAAATAATGTTTGTAAATGTGAGGGATCTAACATTTCGTAATTTACTCTTTATTATAGTGATTTTTTGTTGAAGTATAAACCAAACACATTTTGAATGCAATCACTCAACTAGCTGTCTAAAGAAACAATAAAGAATTGATACTCTAATAATTTATAGCCATGCGGAACACATCAATACATAAAACCAAGCAAAATATTCATTGTTTGATCGATCTGTGTCCTCCATGAATCAATTATCTTGAACTCCCCACTTGTCGACTAGTCGACTATAATATACGTAATTCAAAATTTCTTCACATTGAGATCCTGAAAAATCAATACGACTCCATTTTTGAAGCAACTTCAATAATGCTAAAATGATTACACAAATAATACTTTCGCATCCAAACGCCGTAACTTATGGTTGAAGTCTAGACAGAATGACAGATCATATATATTGAAATGTTGCATGTGTCACTACTAAAAAAAAAAGATAGTTAGATCGGTTAGAAAGCCTCATATAGATCGGTAATCAACCACTTTATCTGAGGGTGATCTTTATGAGCAGGTACCTACATAGATCGGTTCAGAACCGATCTTTTTAATAGTTCATAAAGATCGGTTAAGAACGAATAACTGATTTATTTAATATTTGTTTTTGTGTTTCGCTCAGGTGTAGTTAGATCGGTTTTAAACCGATCTAGTTAATAGGTATTTTTTTAAATAATACATAAAAATTGATTTTCCCATAATTTAATCATATACAAAAGTGCAGTTTTTTTCAAAATTGCAATTCATTACCATACACAATAATATTCTAGTACAAATAACTTAGATAAAGATAGCATTTAAGTTACAAAACAACTAATTCACTGAAAAACGACAATTGCAACATAATACAACACCCTCAAAATAAGAGTTCACATGTCCTACTAACTACTATCCAAAAGACCAAGCTCCTCCGTTGCAAATATTACAGGTAGGATATTAGTGTGATTAAAGAGTTCACTCCTACCTCAAAATAAGAAAAGCAATCAAGGATGCCAAAAGAGTAATGCTTGATGACCTTTGGAATCTCGTTACGGGGTTTTCGTAGTTGCAGTCGTTACCCGCTGTCAACACAACAACAAATAGAATCTAACTTACAAATCCATTAACAATTACTGTAATCAATATCACATCATTATGGTTATAAACAAACTTAATCATGGCATCAAGCACTACTACATTCTATAGTAATTTTGTGCTTATCTGTTATAATTGATTAATAAGGTCTTCTGTAAAACTATTGAAAAAACACTGTATATAGCAAAAACCACTGATATTTGTCATTTTGTCTATGGTATCTTCTTTGTGCCTATTACTATCCAAAGTAGAAACACATAGCATCTAATTCTTAACATATTTGAATATTGACGAATATAGTTTTAAGTAGGGGTGGAAACGAGCCGAGCCGCTCGTGAAAAGCTCGGGATCGGATCGGTAAAAAGCTCGAACGAGCCGAGCCTAAAAGAGCTCGAGCCCGAGCTCGAGTCTAAGTTTGGGCTCATTTAATAATCGAGCTCGAGCCCGAGCTCTATACAAAAGGCTCGTTTAGGCTCGCGAGCCTAAACGAGCCATAGAAATATATACGTATATATATTTTCTATACGTATAATCGTGTTAACGAGCTCGAGCCTTGTGTTAACGAGCCGAGCCCGAGCTTGTGAAAAATTTCACGAGCCGAGCTCGAGCTCAAAATGTGAGGCTCGAAACGAGCTCGAGCCTTTTATATATAAACAAGCCGAGCTCGAGCCCTGGCAGGCTCGGGCTCGGCTCGGCTCGTTTCCACCTCTAGTTTTAAGACTAAAATACACGGTTGGTCCCTGAACTTGGCAATCCGCTTCGCGTTGGGACAGAACTTGGCATTATCATCGCCGGAGGTCCAAAACATGGGCATTATATGCCAAACTCATCCCTTGACCAATAACGCCGATGTCAACATCTTTTTTATGTTAGTTAGTGGAGGGTATTATAGTCCATACACATTTATACCTCATCTTATTTAATTCTAACTCAAGAACTATTCCACCAACACATAAAGGGGTTATTGTTTGAACAAATTATACCAGTGTACCTGACCACTTAAGTATGACTTTATAAAAGTCAATTGGTAAAGAAAGTATGAGCTCACAGAATTTTACCCAGGATAAACACACAAATTTATACATTATCAACTACTTAGCTAGTTGACTTATAACAGTCAACTATTATTCAGTGTTTGATGAAACTGGAACATAACTGATATTACGGAGTCATTGTCTGATACATGGTAATACTGATATTTTACAAAATATAAAAGATGAATTTGGGCCCAACTTCAAAACGTTCAACTGCTGAATCTTCAAATGATCTACACAGCTCTGATCGATATCCAGAAACTGTTGAACCGACAAAACATGAACCCTAAATTGATGATGTTCGCTACCTTGTCTCGCAAACAAGTATACAAACAACAAACATATAAGTTAGGTATTGTCTTTATTATTTTAATGGAATTAAACACATGATATGGTATTCATCATCGAAACATCACCTAGGGTCGCCTTTGGGCGACGAAGGCTAGGACCCGCTTGTAATCTTTTCTTTGCTCTAAAGGGTGTCTTAACACCGCTTGAAACATCAAAGACCACCACCAACCCTTTCACCTTCCCTCCCCATCAAAACCAGCAAGTTCTCAACATCAAACCCTGCAAACTCAACCATTTTGGCCTTCCCCTTCCCATCTAAACCTCGCTTAAATTCTTGAACAACTTCTTTCCCTTTTTTTCTGGGCAAAACATCCTCTTCATCAACCATCTTTCCTTTTCCTTTTCCTTTTCCTTTAATTTTCTTTCTTTTTTTTAGCTACAACCCCTTCTTCCTCTTTGATTACAACACCACCTTTCACTCTTGGTGTTCTGGTTTCACTCCTCTGCATTTTTTTCTTATCTATCCCCTGCCATTGACGTCTAGTCCTAAAAGGTGTTTGACTAAGCATTCTAAAGTTAGCATCCTGCTCTACCCAACCCACAACTTCAAAACTGATGTTTTTTAAGTAAAATTGTGCTAACTTTAAGGGCTTGTGGGCAACGAAGATATCAACTAACTCTTTTGTTTCAGCCATTCCAAACAAAGTATGAACATCAACATCAGTATGAATCAAATGCAAACCATTTTCTAGGTATTCTTTAGGATCACAGAAAAACAACGCCCATTTTTGTTCACTAATCTCTGATAACATATTATCAAGGCTTGAACTAAATATATCCCTATCACTGGTAAAGGCACACAGATTAATTAATGAACCTCCTTTATACCTGAGTGGGCTATAATCAAAAACCCCATTATAGTGGATTCTGAACAGGACCTCACCTTCTCTTCTTCCTTCACATCCTTAAAAGTTTAGACGAATATGCTTCTGTCCTTCATTGTTATTTTTTTGTTTTTTTTACGAATGGGTTAGACTAGATGTGTGTTTCAGTACGTGAGTGTGGATGTATGTTAGTTTTGGTTTTGATTGGGTTTTGTTAATTGGGTCGGGTTATTATGATAGTGTTTATTGTTTCGGATCTTGTTAGTTGGGTTGTTTTGGTGATTCCTAAAACATTAATTGTGTATAAGCGTATTAAGGAAGGCAAAAGATCAAGTTGCAGGGTAACAGGTTTAAAATGCCACACTTGGTCCCTGAATTTGGTCAGTTAGCCGTTTTTTGCACTTAAAATTCCCGCGTATTTTTTCTCACACAAACTTGACTATTTCTCATTTTACTAACTTCACAATTAGTCCATGAATTTGGAACGTCCAGTTGGATTTGGTATTTATGGGTTAATAACCTATACCATTTTCATACCAACAATCAAAAAAAACATATCCTAACAAAATCTCAACAACCTCCAAATGGCTGACTTCCCACTACTTGAAAAACTCGCCAAAGCTTCGAACTCTGACTACATGTTTGACTCGATTTCTCTCTTTTATCAGTAGAAAACGATAAGGACATCAAAATTGCTAATGGACTCCAAAACACTTTGACTGACTTGATTCTTGGTATGAAGGAAACCCAAGAATACATCTCTGAGCTCGAAGGCTTTCGAACTACGGTGATGAACTACAAGGTTCTTGAGGATCTTCGCAACAAGCAAAAGGCTAATGTCTTGAAGGCTTAGGAGATAAGAAGGATGATCTGTCAAACACACTCACAGGTGTGTGACAGGAACAAGTTCCTTGATGATCTTAGGAAGTGTTAAGAAGGAAATGAAGTGGTTATGTTTTCCTTTTTTTTTGGAAAAATATGTACTGAATATTTAATGTTTAATATGAAATTAATGAATCTATATGTTATGTTCTAGTGTTTTAATTTTTTAATTATGTTGTTGATCGTTGTATTCGTCTACGAGAGTTGTTATATCGGTTTTTATTGTATTGGGTGTTGGTAGAAGTATGGTCCTTGCTCAAACAGTTTAAGAGTATATGGGACTAAGGTTTTAGTCCCCTATCCTGTCCTCACATTTGCATTAACTTATAGCAAGCACTTTATTCTCACATTTTACCACAAATTTGAATTCGAAACATAAAGCCAACCCTTTCAAAGAAATTGCGTCAAAATGGGTAAATCTAGAGCTCAGAATGATTAAATGTTCCAATTGTCAAACTGTTGGACATAATAAGTCTAGTTGTCACAAGGATCATGTACCAAAACCAACAAAGGAAACTAAGGTTCGAGGTAGAAAAATGCATTGTGATGGCAGAAGGCAACAAGTATTCATTTAATTGTCATTTGCATAACGATTGTTCTTGTGTGTTTACATTCTAGTTGATGTGCAAATGTATTACTTTTGTAGTGAATGGATGAAGACGATATAAGGAAGACTATGGAACAAGAGTTTTTTGAAGCTCTTTATGAGCAAGAAGAAGAACACACACATTTGGAGGAAGATGAAGAGTAGTCTAGGTTGGATGAAGAAGCATTCCAGCAGTTTTTGGAAGAGGATATAATGTACAAAAGAATTGATGAGGAAAGGGAGAGGAAAAATTGGCTTGAAGATGCAGAGTCTGTGGCAGCTTACTATGGAGTGTCTGTGGAAGAGTTATATCCAAGACATCCATATGTGATGGATAAAATTCACGCTCTGAATGGCACAAATTCCAGCAGTTTTCAAAGGTTGTTGGCTTCTACTCTTCTAGCCATTTGTAATTTCGACAATATCATGTTTGAACATGTTTTTGTTTTTTATTACTTTATAAGTTGACTAGTTTGTAAGAATTTATGTTGTCTTTACTCATATCTACTTGTTCAACAACCACAACTCCCATCTACTTATATAATACATCTTAAGTTAGCAATTGTTTATCATACCAACATATTATCACCAAGGATGTAGAAAATGGTTGTCAAATGGTATGCATTGACTGTTGGGTTGAAAGTGAAAACAGGGCTGGATTGACCTTTTTTGCAAGGCGTCCACCTTATAGAGATTTCATGTGGTATGTTTGTCCAGTGTGCCTTGAGATAAGGGGAAACACATCTTATACTGGTAGAGATGGTGTTACAAGGGAAAACACAAACACATGAGATAGTGGTGCATATGTGATGGGTATACATATTACTGCACCTACTAGTGTTGGTGCATCCTTGGGCAGTGATGAAGAAGAAAGTGAACCACCTACAGCTGAAATACCAAGTGAAGAACGCCCTAGCGAAACACCACTTGAAGCACCTGCAACTGAAAGACCAAATGGAGAACGCCCAAGACAAACACCACTTGATCCAACTGCAACTGACAGACCAAATGGATCACCTACTAGTCATTTAAAGCAGTGAATTCCTAGCAAGAAATGCTATGTTGTCTTTCAGTCTAAATGTAGCTTAACTGATATGTGTGTGCTTCTATGTTTATAATAATTGAATTTTGGTTACAATTTGAATCTGTTGACCTTATAAGTCAAAATGGGTTTTCCCAAACACCCACCTAAACTGCATAAGCAAGTGCAAACTACAAAATGAAAACAAGAAATCCAAAATATACCTACACCACCACCTAATTACACCATATCAAGCAAAATATACATGTTAACAAGTATCATTTTCAGTAACCATCATCAGCCAAAAAATATACATCTTCATTACATCAACAACTAAAAATAACATGTGAACTTCTTGATGGGAGACTTGATATTCATGGGGGGATACTTGAGGTCCTTAGGAGGAGGCACATACCACTCATTCCTATTTGTGTTGGAGCATCCCACAGCCGCTAAAAGACCAGGTACAACCTTGGGAGCGGAAGCCTGGGACGCTTGGGAAGTGGAACCTTTCAAAGTAGTGGTCTTAGAAGACATGTTCCCACACTCATCATCAGATGTGTCTGAAATAATGATGACATCAACTTCATTTCCTTTCACATTAGTATCTGGAAAGATAGACAATATAGAAAGAAATCAGAGTTCACCCATTACAACTTTCTTAGGTTGCAAACATTAACTCTAACCTTTCTCAGACTCCTTATTCTCATATTTTTCCCACAAATCTTCAAGTATCACATCAGCAATGTCATCCTCTATATCCCACTTATTCCCATAAGTAGCCATGGCATACTCAACCATATCGTCAGATACCTTTAGCTTGCAATAATCCCTCTTTTTGACAGATTCTGACACTACTCGGATTTCTGTCAAATAAATTAGAGTTATTTATGCTCATCCCTTAAAATGCCAATCACACAAATACAAAAAACCCGACAAACCTTTCATCACTTGAGCTTCTTTCGCAAATCATAAATCATCAAACATTTCATCGACATTTCATCTTCTTTTAACCAAGTATCCCCATCTTTTGCCTTAACATATTTTACCATCTTATCAGTTACATCTGTAAAAGTAAGCTCCTTGTCTGCCATTGTTAAAGTGTGTGTGAGGGTTGTGTGACGAAGGAGGGAAACGATCAAGATGGTATACGGTAGCTTTTCTCAGAATTAACTAGGGTGAGGTATAAATGTGTATGGACTATAATACCCTCCACTAACTAACAGAAAAAAGACGTTGACATCGGCGTTATTGGTCAAGGGACGAGTTTGGCATATAATGCCCATGTTTTGGACCTTCGGCGATGATAATGCCAAGTTCTGTCCCAACGCGAAGCGGATTGCCAACTTCAGGGACCAACCGTGTATTTTAGTCTAGTTTTAATGATATAGATTAGGATAAATAGAAAAAGTGCCAAATAGGTATCAACGGGACATATAGAAAATTCTTCAAAGGAGCCTACATATAAAAACACCATCAAAATCAACAAACAAAGCTTCAAATAAACACAAATTTACTCATATATACATGAATTTCATGTTATGAAATCTAATAGAAAAATAGTAAGCATAGTTAAAACATTATATAACTTTTCAATTGAGACAATATAAATATTTGAACTTGAGATTTTTTGGAACATTTAATGTGATGTTTTGGAGCATTTATGGTGTTTTTTTTGTTGTTACGGTGTGTTGGTGACAAAAAACCGGACATATAATGTCTACAGGTTGTTAGCCGTTTGGAGAAAGTTACAAAACGTGTTTCCAGCTGGATTCTAGCACGAGACTTTGAAATTTGTGAGCAAGTAAATAGAGCGGGTAATATTAAAAACTGATCTAACTAGTTTCAAATTTTAATAGATCGGTTATTTTCCAAAAAACCGATCTATTTATTGAATTCCCCCCGTTTTTCTCTTTGTTAGATTAGTTTTTAACATAACCACTCTATATGAAATGATCTATCTAACCTTTTGTGTAGTAGTGTGTTGACTTTAGTCATGTTGCCCAACAAGAAGTCAAACTTCGTGAGGATATTTGTGCGATGGTATTAAAGAGATAGACAGAACAATCAAATGAAACTTTTATTCAAAAATGAAATATAATAGTCGGCACAAATTGCCTATTATCAATACTGAATGATTACACAGAAATAAGAGAGATCAAATGATCTTAATACTCAAACGATTAAAGAGAGAGAGAGAGCAGCATATAATAAAGTTGTTATGATTGAGTGAGTAACACACTAGGAGGGTGGACTCAATATATAGCGTACCACCAAGGCCCTTCAACTCTTTATTATTTAGCACAAGAAGCTAATCAATCAACTCTTCATTAAGCAAGAATAGAATGTTCATGTTTCACCCTTCCACTATATCCTGCAATAAAGAGTAAACACTAGACAAACACATTAGAACAAAAGCAAATGACATGCTTAAGAAACGAATTACTTTTGTATTTTGGAACAATATCTATCGTACAAAGGAAATTCTATATATAGATGTAACAAGAACTTGAAAGTAATTATTTCCTATATTTCACTGGGCGATTTACAGGGGTGTTCAAAAAAATCTTGTATTGCACTACTTTTATCGTATAATACTATAATGCATTTTTACATATCTAATATGATCATTTACTAACATCCATGAAGTACATTTGCTTAAAATGTTTTGTTAATACAAATATCGTCATTAAACGTTATTTATATTTTTCGATCTTTACCTAAGTGATAACATCAAATTAGCCTGATCTTTTATATATCAAATTCCCATGTTTATGGCCTCATTTGTATTAATATGGTACTTAATTCGTTCATATTTGCATTTCAGGATAAATGAGGCGTTGGAGCGGAAAAGAAGTGATAAAAGGCCAAATATATGTTCTGAAGATTGATTTACGAGGGCCTATGAATTCAGTGAAGATTACGCCGTAACTTATTAATTGTGTTACGGCGTAAATATGAGCTATGAAGGATACAGCGTAACCTCCTCTTAAGGTTATGTCGTAATTATTTTTAGGAATGCTACGGCGTAACATGGCAAATTAGTTACGCCGTAGAGACAAATTCGGAGTGGATAAGCATAAGCGTATAAAGGATTACGGCGTAACTCGGATAATTAGTTACACCGTAATTAATTACTTGGGCGCAAAGTTTCGAGGTCCAGGGATTAAATGCGGTAAGTTAATATTTATTTTATCCATTTTGAGGACTGAAGATAATGATTGCAAGAACGTCGAAGGGCTTAATTGTTATAATATTTACACATTTACTTGTGTAAATATTGAAGAAATAAACTACAAGGATCTAAGTGCAAATACTTTAAAGTTGGAGGATTAAAATGGAAAAGGGGAAAAGTCTTCTAATATAAATATATGACATCTTATGTCATTATGAGATATCAATTAGGGCGGTACGGTTTTTGTTTGCCGCCGACAGAAAGAAAGAAAAAAGACAGCAAGAGATCGTGGGTTTTTGTGCCCGGTACTCAACTAGGGGATCGATAGCGTTATTCTTTGCACGATATGTAATTATTTTCTGACTCATAATATTGTTTTGGTTTCATTATTGTTTATTATAATCTTTATTCTTAATATAATTGTTGGCGAATTAATTCTTATTGTGTCCTATTTAATTGATTATTAGTCAATTAATTATTTGATGTTATGTCTTTGTTTATTTATTGTTTTATATGGTAATTATTTTTGTCATTCCAATAGGGTATTATGGAGATGTGGAAATTAGGTCTTTGCCTAGTTTTGATTCTTTTTATTATTAATGCTTTTGCGTTATTAATTGTTTCTAGTGTATGCATGCATAGTTTATTGGTAGCTACCCTTATTTCGGTAGTTTTGAATGGCGGTAGAGGCTAGTTGCTTAGGAGATATGACCAACTGACCCTAAGTGAGTAGACTGAGACGGGAAGGGTAAGATATGATCAACTGACGACCCTTTCTACTTGTGCGATTTGACCAACTGATCACCTACCGTTTGGATGAACTTAAGAATTAGGGGGTGAGTGTTTAAGTTGCTAACGCCCGAGCACTCACTATTATAGATCTAGCATGTAGCGGAACTTAATAACTAGGCTTAGGGGACCAGGAACAACTGGACTTATGAGGGGACACATGACTTCTCCAGTGGTGGCATCTTTGCTGATAGGTTAGGGCGAACTGACCAAATGTTGTCCTCTCGACTTTGACCCCACCTGAAACAGAAATCTAGTGACATTTAGAACCCATGTAATGCGATAGTAAGCGTCGGCTCTTATTGACTGCTATTAGATTGCCGAATGATCCCGAGTGACCTGTTCATCTTGGAGAGGATTCTAAGAACCATAGGGTAGGCGAACTGACCAAAGGAGTCTATCGACTGTTGCCACTTGTGGAAGAACTCGGTTTAAGACTTGCATCACTATCGTTACCATTAGCTTGTTTACCAGAGAACTAGCCCAATTGATCACGTGACACCTTAAATATTATCAATCCTTTCATTAAAACTTATTTATTTGACTAATTTATTTAATTAGACAGTTAGGAATCAACCGTTTTTGGGACGACCTCGGTCTTACCATTCCCTCACTACATGCGACCGGGTACACTGTCCGTTAGTGCATTAGGTAGGCCATAGGTAGACGAGTTACTATAAATGTAAAACCTGGTCAGTAAAACCGGCATCAAGTTTTTGACGCCGCTGCCGGGGAACGGTCTTCGTATTTTTGGTTGTTTGATTGATATTATTATACAATTATGTCTTCTGTCTTGAGATTACAGCGTAACCTTGGCCACGGTTACGGCGTAATCTATTCTTATATTATATCAAGTTTCTTTCAGACTGAAGTTACGGCGTAGTTATTAATAGGACTTACGCTGTAACCAAGTCTGGGTCATCTTAAAATTATGAATGATGTGTTTTATCTCACTTGTTGCTCATGTTTATTAGTTTTACACATTCAATGCACGAGGTTGTGATTGTGTGTAGGTTGAGCAAGAAGAACAAGTGGAGGGAATCTCGACAAGATCATAAGACGAGATTAGTTGAGCAATGGACATGATTGGAGACGTCCGATTGATGGCTGTTGCAGGAGTCTAACTTAAAGACTAAGGGAGTTAAAGAAAAGTGCTCGTCGGGAGACTACCCGTCCCTATCTTAGATTTAGTTTTCTTTGTTTTTATTTCTTAGACATTTTTGGATATTTTTGGTAGTTTTTAGGTTTTGTAGTTGGTTTGGTATGTTTTGTTTATCTTGTTTACAGGTTTAAAGACAAATGAGAGATGATAGGAGTTCCGATAACTCCTCTTGATCACGTAGGAAGATGTTGACACTATGGGCACAACAATATCAAATAGTAATTACGGCGTAATGGGCTGATCCATTTACGCCGTAACTGGCGATCAGTAAGGCCATTTTCCCCACTTCATCATAACTATGGCGTAACTAGGCCGATCTAGTTACGCCGTAATCTCTTTGTTCCAGATATCTTCTTTTCTCAGGGTTTCTTATTACGCCGTAACTGGGCTGATCCAGTTACGCCGTAACCCCTTCCTGGTGAACATATTTCTTAAGTCAACTCACCTACGCCGTAACTGGGCCGATCCAGTTACGCCGTAACTATCCTCTGTGATGAAAATTTTTCTAAAAAGTAAAAACAGTTTCAAAACATTTTCATAACCTTGTATTAGTAATTAAATGAACTTTGTGGGTGTGTTCCATTTAACCCTCACGAGACTTCACTCGTCCACTCGGGACACCGATTGGTTTAAAAGGCTTGTTGCATGCGCCAAATGCAACCGTGATTTCTACGAAAGTGAGTTAGGTTTTATTTTATTTTTATTTTTACATTTCGTGCTATTTTTGCTTTTTATCCGGAATTATGCTTTTTGGTATTAGTTTTTCTTGCAGCAATTCAGATTGAAGAATTATGGAGCTATGATTGGCTGCAAGGGAACACTTTTTATCCGTCCTAGTTGAATGCCAATGTGTTTGCAAGGAGAGTTGATGAGAAGTTGGATGTTACTCGGGGAGGCGCAGTTTGAGCATGTTACGAGAAGTGACATTTATTGATCATACCGAGCTAATCCAGGGGAGTTTTTCGTTCCATCGCTAACCCTTCACATTTTTCAATT
The DNA here is from genome assembly GCA_022545495.1 of Chrysanthemum lavandulifolium. Classification (NCBI taxonomy): domain Eukaryota; kingdom Viridiplantae; phylum Streptophyta; class Magnoliopsida; order Asterales; family Asteraceae; genus Chrysanthemum; species Chrysanthemum lavandulifolium. Next base: position 171,726,958 of record CM040244.1, read on the forward strand.
ATATGCTTAGTATGACCCAAGTGGGGGGAAAGGGATTAGACATAGACACCCGCTTGATTTTTCTTGCCTTTATTTTTCTAGTTTTTGATGAAAAGTGTTTCATTAGTAAAATTTTGACATGTTTTTCATTACTTAACTGGATTAATCTAAACTGAGCACACCTACCCTATATTTCCATTGTGTGAGCATAAGCCTTTCCGCTTTCCCTTATACATAATACCATAAAATGAGTGTGTGGGTGGTGTAGTAGACTTTAACTTGGCCTTGCATATCTTTTCGAGACCATTATCATGAGCATTACACTGAGGTAACTTGGTATGATCGGTGCAGCTAGGATTTAAGGCAATTTTAGGATTAAACCCAAATAGCCCATATATGTATTGTGTATATTGACTTTTCACGTCGATCAGTCAATCCCCCTGTTAAACCCTTTTGTTGCACTCATCATTAGTGCAAGATACCCCTAAATACACCCTTCAGAGCCCTTCCTTTCATTTTGTTCACCCAATATAATTGTTTCGTTACACCTATCGCCTAGCCTACCCTGTAGTTTCTTATGTCCATGGTCCGGGCGCTGTTGGTTAATTTTGGTTCCACGAGTGAAAGTCGCGGGTTTTGAATAAAGGGTTTTGGAAGAAAATCGGGTTTAGATGATAGTTGATCTCAAGTGGGAGGGATGCTTTATATGTTTGTATTGTTTTTATTTTGATTCATGTATACCTTGTCTTGCATCACAAAAAAAAAAAAAAAAATGCAAGTAAGAGTTTGTTAGTTTGTTTATTGCTGATCGTAATATAAATCAGCCTATGTGTTGTATTGTGTTGAGTATTCTCGCCTTGTTCAACTAGGCGCAAATTTTTATAAATCCGTTTTGTCTTACGGATAAAATTAGAAACCCGTACATTTTTATCTCGCCTTTCAAATTTTAATCAATATTCGTACAATGGGGGCATTGTACATTTCAAGTGGGGGGATGGGAGATAGAAATGGTTGATTTTAGTCGAATTATGTGCTAAAAGTACCCAAATTTTAAATTTTTTTATAGCACATACCTTTTTTTCCCATTGATGATGAAAGCCGAGTTAATGCATCTTATTGGCCTTGTTTATGGAGATTATGAGGCACTACGCTACATTTTATATGCATTGACAAGTGTATTGAAGACCCCTTGACTCTTGACCTTCGATTTTAGCTATGGGTTTGAATGCGACTAGTGGTGGGGCGACTGTGGCCTTAGGAATCTATTTGTTTTGTGTCTTTTTATTTACACCTATTAAATGTGTTCCCATGTCTTATCCTACCCTTAGTCATGAATCGAGTTTAGGTAAGGAAGCGAGCAATCATTGGTGTCTTGGCCATGGATTTGGTCATGTATCATTGGTTTTGTCCCCTTCGCCGTAGCTCGTTAGTAATGACAAAATAAACCCCATAAGCCTTTATGTTGTGTCAACCCATTGCCTTTTAGAATAGCTGCATCTATAGACTCTAGTGGTGGGGATTAGTATCTTTGTCAAGCCTATGATAGAATACTCGCCATGACTGAGAAGTTGTGTGATCACCCAAAAATAAACACGTGAATTATGAGAGAGAGTGTGATTTCAATTCCCTTTTCGTGAGGTGTTCGGTTTGGAATTTTATATCTTAGGTGATTTTTAAACTCATAACTTCCAATTAATCCTGGGAGATATCTTTTTAAGAATTATTTAAAGGGTCTACTTGAAGACAAGTAGAATTCAAGTGGGGGGATATTTGATAACATCAAATTAGCCTGATCTTTTATATATCAAACTAGCTTCATAGCCCGCCCGAATGGGCGGGCTAGTTTCATAATATTGCAAGACGAATTTTAACTGGACGTAAATAGATCATGAATAACGCAAAACATCTTAAAACCAAAAATTGAGAAAAAACTTAAGTGTTTATGTAATATATAAACTCGTGATAAAAATCTATTAATCGATTGACAAACTTCAATGTAAAATCTTACAAAACATTTTGATATGACATTTGTTAACTTATCACTAATCTATTGTATCTTGCTTGCCACAAAAAAAATTCAAAATCCTATTATGATTATTTCAGACGCGTCTAAACTTTCATTAACGTGGAAGTAGCGTATACGTGAACTTAAAGAGAGTCTTCAGAATGAGTGCCATCTTTATTTTCGTTTGCCTTCTTAGCCTAAAACAAACATACAAACAGAATTTACATTACGACAGAAGTTGGGAAAAAACTGCATGTTGGGCAAACAAATAGCCCATATCAGTAGCTTGAGAAGCTTTTAATGTACTTTCAGAGTAAGGAAAAAACTTTTAAAACTCTCTATAATGTAATAACTCCATGCAATAAACCTTTAAAACAAACATTAAATATTAAGAAATACGATACATCCTGTGGTCAAAGTCATTTATTTTGTTAAAGAAATCATCAACATAAAATATTCATTATAGAAATAGATTCATCGTGTTTTCCTTGCTTGCATTACAAAGATTACCCACTGTCATTATTCATATTTCAACATGATGCAAAATATGGTTATCAAATTATTGTAATAAAAATAGATTCTGTAGTAATATGTAATACATTAATGATGTGACCCATACAAAATTTGACCCGCTCTGCCATTGCAGTGCGTTCTGCAATAATTAGTTTTTCTTATATATGTTGCATTTCGCCCTGGAATAATCCCCAAAAAGATAAGACTCATCAGATAACAATAATAGCCTCAAAGATACTAAGTAAACCAAATTATGCAACATGTTAGTTTTATTAGCCAAAACGAATCATGAAGTTCATTTCCTGGAAAACTCTTTTTTCTTCAAGTCATTGCCTTACGAACATTACTTTGTTGTCGGTATCTTTCCGGTTAATTTGCAGATATTTTAGCACATGCTAATTCACGCTCCAGGACCTTCTTCTCTTCTTACACCAGGTTTTAAAGATCAGCACCAAGTTGCATATAATCTCGAATGTAGACATGATGCTATAAGCAAGCATACAAAACTGCAAAAAATGGTGAAAAGACTAACCTGCCCCCGAGCTAAAAGAGCAGAAGGCCAAAGAATAAGCAGCAGAATAGGAAAATGGTTAATCTAGCATTCTTAATCTCGTGATGTTATTCTAGCCTTGTGGGATGCAGGTATGCTTTCACATTATGAGATGGTACATAAACATAATAACTACAACATGTAGTATTTTATTTGTAGTTTCGTGATGACTCATAATGTTTTAGCTTCTCCTTACAATAATAGTACACAAAGGCCATGTCATTGACTATCATTTGTACAACAAGTAATGTCTAATTTGCAACTGGGATTGAATTTAAGTGTAGCAAAAGCCATTTATTTAAATAACAACCGCATTTAATGGAATACACAAGAACCTATTAACATAAGCACCATTGGTCTTATGATTTATGCTTTCACAAGCTTAGAATCGCCAATATCGCGTTTCGGACTAAGAAACCATATATCCTAACTAAAAGTGAGTCTACGCAATAAGTAACTATCGCAGCTATTAAATTAGTTATCGACACGACACATATCATATAAGTGTTAACTTAATCCTTCCTCCGCCTAAAACACTCTGCTAACACCACATAACAGAGTCAACAACATCTTACTAATTTTGATTATTTCACTTTAAGGGTGTTTGGCATTGCTTACTTTTCACAACCTATTAGCAATTAAAAAAACCATGTTTGGATTTGCTTATACAGTAAAAAAAAATGGTACTTGGACACTGAAAACATCTGGTTCCAACTTCAAAGTGTTAACTAATCTATTTACTCAAGAGTTTTAGATTATATTAAGGGGGTAAAAGCTTCACCTCATATAAGCATCTTTAGCTTAAAAAATTCTTATTTTACCCCAAAATAAGCAGATAAGCACAAGTAGTATGTTCTATCCAAAACTCATGAAAGTCGTGAAGAATGAAATCACCTTCTTGGAGACGTTTTCATAGCTAGCTTTGCTGATCAAGGAGACGATAACTCAGCGGTCTTAATCTGTTATAATCCTCCTGTCTTGTTTCATATAACACACGATCAATATATGTAATTATATTAAAAACTATGAAGTTTCTGGAATTTTTGAAAGATAACCAGCAGTATCCCACAAGCCTAGACTAACCGTGCTTCCATTGACAACCACATTGGCATTGAAATTATCAAACACTGTCGGGACATGGTCCTGTTTACAGAACAATCGACAATGTGCTTAGTTCCGATTCCAATAACTGAATGCGACTATATACTAATTTTTCACATGAGCCCACAAGCATGGCTATAACCAAAAGCTGCCATTATTCCCTGAAATATCCAGAAAAGGTGAAAAAAAAAAGTTACACATTTATTAATCGTGTTTATGAAACATCAATTAAAAAAAGAACATATGGTTGTTGGAGCAACCAACCTTCGGGTACCAACCAATTTTGCGCCATGAAATTATTCAGGGACCCCTTCATGAGTGGTTACAACCATCACCTACAATAAAATGCCACTCCTAATCCTTGGAAGCTATATGATAATTTAATAAGATAGTACTCATAAAAATAACTAAATTGGATCTACATCTATATAAACTGAAAAAAAGAGTACCTCATCGCCCATCTCACACAAATATATGATGCAACCGGTTCTCCGGGACCATGATAAGTTGCATAACATGCACTGCTCACTTTTCTACCTATATCGCAATCAAACAAAACGCTAAATATAACCAACATCATTCGTAGAAGCAATATAATACACGATATTAGATCACGTAATCAACAAATACCATCTTAGCTTCATAATCATTTCATCAAACATAAGGTGTGCATAAATACCTTGTAAAAACTATTGACACCGCATACTCAGGTTCATGTTCTTCTTAATTCAACAACAAATACTATCATTTTACAGAAGGGTTAACCCAATCAACAAATCAAGCACAAAAACACAAACGCGTAATTTAATTACCAATAAGGAAATAATAAACATTGAATTCATTAGCCGAAAAACAAAACAAACCTGTGTAGATCGTAATAGGTTTGCTTTTGGATAACACCCCAAGAAAATAAATATAAAAATGATATTGATTTGGTGACTACGTTTTTTGAATTGGATGATGCGTTTTAATATGTGGAGGGATCTTGGAATTGCGGAGTGAGAATGGGAGGATAGAGAAAATGCACGAATGAAATTGAATAAGAACTTAATTGTAGATCCTAATAAGTAGGGTTTATGTTATGTAGTATGATAGGATGAAAGATGACAATTTGATGATTATTGCGTTTTAATAAAGTTTGGTAGCAGTGAATGAAATGGGGAAGTTATGAAGAAGTGTTGACTGGAATTGAATTTTTAATGAAAAAGCTGCATATATGAGTACAAAGTGAAGTATATTACTTTGGAAGTAGAAGATGATAAACAAATATGTGGATTGCCTCAGTGGTTGAGGCGTGAGGCTGTGATTGTTGAGACCCATGTTCGAATCTTGGCTGCTACCAATTTTCTTTTTATAATGTATCCGGATGTAGTGCCATGGTGGCATTTCCACCTCATCATAGAGGCGCCATGTCATCATTAAAATGCCTAGTAAGCATTATACATGTGCCATGTGTAGCCTCATATATATGTATAGATTCCCGTGTTTATGGCATCATTTGTATTAATATGGTACTTAATTCTTTCATATTCGTTCATATTTGCATTTCAGGATAAATGAGGCGTTGGAGCGGAAAAGAAGTGATAAAAGGCCAAATATATGTTCTGAAGATTGATTTACGAGGGCCTATGAATTCAGTGAAGATTACGCCGTAACTTATTAATTGTGTTATGGCGTAAATATGAGCTGTGAAGGATACGGCGTAACCTCCTCTTAAGGTTACGTCGTAATTATTTTTATGAAGGTTACGGCGTAACATGGAAAATTAGTTACGCCGTAGAGACAAATTCGGAGTGGATAAGCATAAGCGTATAAAGGATTACGGCGTAACTCGGATAATTAGTTACGCCGTAATTAATTACTTGGGCGCAAAGTTTCGAGGTCCAGAGATTAAATGCGGCAAGTTAATATTTATTTTATCCATTTTGAGGACTGAAGATAATGACTGCAAGAACGTCGAAGGGCTTAATTGTTATAATATTTACACATTTACTTGTGTAAATATGAGAAATAAACTACAAGGACCTAAGTGCAAATACTTTAAAGTTGGAGGATTAAAATGGAAAAGGGGAAAAGTCTTCTAATATAAATATATGACATCTTATGTGATTATGAGATATCAATTAGGGTGGTACGGTTTGTGTTTGCCGCCGACAGAAAGAAAGAAAAAAGACAGCAAGAGATCGTGGGTTTTTGTTTCGGGGTTTGCCCCGATATTCAACTGGGGGATCGATAGCTTTATCTTTGACACTATATATAATTATTTTCTGACTTATAATATAATTTTGGTTTCATTATTGTTTCTTATAATCTTGATTCTCAATATAATTGTTGGCGAATTAATTCTTATTTTGTTATATTTAATTGATTATTAATTTATTATTAGTCAATTAATTATTTGATGTTAATTATTTGTTTATTTATTGTTTTATATGGTAATTATTTTTGTCATTCCACTAGGGTATTATGGAGATGTGGAAATTAGGTATTGACTTAGTTTTGATTCTTTTTATTATTAATGCTTTTGCGTTATTAATTGTTTCTAGTGTATGCATGCATAGTTTATTGGTAGCTACCCTTGTTTCGTAGTTTTGAATGGCGGTAGAGGCTAGTTGCTTAGAGATATGACCAACCGACCCTAAGTGAGTAGATTGAGACGGAAGGGTAAGATATGAACAATCATGACCCTTTCTACTTGTGCGATTTGACCAACCGATCACCTACCGCTTGAATGAACTTTAGAATTATGGGGTGAGTGGTTGTTGCTAACGCCCGGCACTCACTATTATAAATCTAGCATGTAGCGGAACTTAATGACTAAGCTTAGGGACCAGAACAACCGGACTTATGAGGGACACCGACTTCTCTAGTGGTGGCATCTTTGTCGATAGGTTAGGGCGAATCCGACCAAATGTTGTCCTCTCGACTTTGACCCCACCTGAAACAGGAATCTAGTGACATTTAGAACCCATGTAATGCGATACTAAGCGCCGACTCTTATTGACTGCTATTAGATTTGCGAATGATACCGGGTGACCTGTTCATCTTGGTGAGGATTCTAAGAACCATAGGGTAGGCGAACTGACCAAAGGAGTCTATCGACTGTTGCCAGTTGTGGAAGAACTCAGTTTAAGACTTGCATCACTATCGTTACCATTAGCTTGTTTACCAGAGAACCAGCCCAATTGATCACGTGGCACCTTAAATATTATCAATCCTTTTATTAAAACCTATTTATTTGACTAATTTAATTAATTAGACAGTTAGGAATCAACCGTTCTTGAGACGACCTCGGTCTTACCATTCCCTCACTAAATGCGATCGGGTACACTGCCCGTTAGTGCATTAGGTAGGCCATAGGTAGATGAGTTACTATAAATGTAAAACCTGGTCAGTAAAACCTGCATCACTAAGTTTTGTTAACGACAAAAGTAAATTTAATTTTTATAAAGCTTAAAGCTTGTCAAGTTTAATAGATATTAAAACAAGCTTTTCTTTAAATAATATCTTCATCACTCAAGCATTTACATTTTGATTAATCATATTTTTGATATGCCTCTAAACTATAATGTATGTTAACATTTTTAGATCAAGCATGTTTTAGTTTTTTAAAACAAAACATTACACATGTATTTACATTTAACATATTTCTAAAAATAGAAAACAACAAATGACATCATGTGGTGCATCATTGAAATCTCTAGAGGATTTCACTAGATATTTTGTGTAGATTTGGACTCTACATATCTTACACAATTTTGGATGGATTTGGTTGACTTTGGTAAGATTTCGGTAATCTTGCTGTCAGACCCCGGCGGCACCAAAATTATACACGGGCAGAACCCTTTTATGGGGTCCGTGGTTCGTGGTGACTGCTGTTCATTTTGGCTATAAATAGCAAGACAAACCAAGTTGTTTTCTCATCCCTTTCTAGCATAATCACATACATTCCTTCTCTCTAACATTTCTAACTTATTTTCATATCATTATAGTGATCCTCTTTTGTAGCAAAGAAGATCAAGGCATATTCAAGCTTCAACGAATAGTTGGAAGTCTTGTTTGTTTTGTTGTTGTATGATCTAGTCTTGTTCATACATCATAGTTGTACCAAACCATCATAAACTTGTGAGCGTGAGTGGTTAGTATTTTAGTCCTTAAAATACATTGTGTGTGGGAGTGGTTGTACCTTTGGAAAAGAACTCGACATATAGCTTAGTGTCGGAAATTGTGTGTAAGCGAAGTGTAAAGGTTTCTCCGCCGGTGAAAAGAGCTTGTTGACTAGTGAAGTTAAACTCTCGAGTGTGAGACTCGGGGAGTGTAGTAGGGCAAGGAAAAATAGTCCTTGTATACCGAACCACTATAAACAACTTGTCGTGGTTTGATTGTTTCTTTCCTTATTTACTCTTTATATATATTGCTTGCATATTGATTATTATTAACTAACATATCTGAGATCAATATCAATTGATCTTTCGATAAGTTTCAAAACAAAGTTTTTAATCGGTAAACTATTCAACCCCCCTTCTAGTTTTCCACATGTTTGTAACCTATAAACGTCAAATAAATAATATTAGTTACTTTGTAACATATATGATAATTTGAATGTTTTTAGTGTGACGGAACTTTATTATCAATCTAATCTCTTCAATGTTATTTAATTTTAATACAATTATATATTGCATTCTAATTTATGTTATTTTTCATCCGATAAGATTTGATTAATTTTTTAGAATGGTTAACCGTGACCCGAATAACAGGTAACCGCTCATTTCGGGTACCCCGCATGTTCGGTTACCCGCTTAGTACGGTTCAGTTTCAGATAGAAAAAGAACCAGCCACCTTACGATGGATAGTTAAAATTTTCAACTGAACTGAGCCGAACCACCTCATGAGCACTCCTAGCAATTTAATACACAAATTTGAATTTACTTGTTTGATCTTATTCACTAATTCTACAAGTTGTAAGGCATCATTGCTAGCGTAAAAGATAACTTAAGGGACTTAAGGGACCTTAGAGTGTTTTTTGAGCGTTCACTCCGTAAGTCCGATGTAACTTGTTTATCTTCTATGTTAAAATAAGTGTAAGGCCGAGCTAGCAAGATTAAGCGTTAGTGCCGTGAGTTGGCTAACAAATACATACTTCAAATGATTAATACATATTGTTAGTGGTTGTTTGCCTAGAAAAGGGTGAAGATAATCAATAGCAAACAATATATCGATGAATGGTTACCGTATATCACTTAAAATCGTGTTATCACTTTCCAAAGTAAACTATTCGACCTTAATGTCTGGGTATCACGAATATCTACTTGGGATAAGACCAAATGTATGTTATTGAATTAAGCACAAATGAATAACCCTTGCGCATCCAAGTGTTTATGTTTTTTGTGTCTCCTTCAAGCATTTGTGTTGATCTTTATTTATACTAGAGATCACTCAAACCCTAGTCAACAGAATTATGAGTGGATTAACGGCCCATTAATCACCACATAATTAGCCTCCATAATTATAGGTATTAGTGGTTACACGACCAATTAAACGTGGTCATTAATGTAGTAATAACTTCCACTTGAATAAGTCAAAACCGTTATAAGTCAGTTATGATTTAGTCCCAGTAAAGTCATTATTTCAGTGCCACGGAACACTCAACAAGCTCCCTAAGGAGCAAACATGCTGAGGTGTTCAATACTGAAAATGACCCGCTGATGGAATTACTCCCTGATGATATCAGTTACTTCTAATCTCATCAGCCTGATGAATACCATTCAGTCCAGAGTGTCACTCCCTGGAGAGTGAACTCACTGAACTTCATCAGAGATTGAAACAACACTTAACCACTATCTGAGTCAGGGTGATCAGGGACCTAATGGGTGTACACTCCGTACCTCCAAGCCCATTACCAGGTATGATCTAATCCCTCAAGTGCACTAAATTTTCTAAAAATCCTCCCCAAATTTAGTTCACTTCCTTTGCATGAAAAATTAATCATTAAACAAAACATGTGCATAAACGAAAATATACTGAGGATTGAATTTCCATCTTAGTACATTACACGTTCAAATATTCTAGAATTATGGTGTTCTAAGAATTGAACCCTTCAACCCATTTGAATACCTGAAGAGAAAATACACACAAGTTTCAAACACTTAAATGTTCATGACACTATACAAGCCATGTGTCCATATCTAATTCATAAATGTTGTAAGAGTCAAAAGTCCAAAGCTCCCAGAAGTGGCAAAACTTCAACATTTACAAAGATGGTTCCTCTTTATTCATGCTCCTGCCAAGTACTTTTTTCAAAGAAATTAACCATTAAGAAGTAGAGACTTCATCCTCCTTACCAACAGGTTCTGAGCACAACCTTGGGATGATTATAAAACATGTGCTACAGTCCACTGAATGTTCAGGTTTTCACATTGAACTCAGCTCCCAAGTTTCCTCAGGAGGGAGTTGGGTATCTTAGTATTCAGTGATTAATTTGGACTTAAACTTATCCCTTTAGCATACTTTATAACCAAGTCTCTAGACAGAACCTTCGTCAAGTGATTGGCTAAGTTCTGTTTTGATCATACAAACTCTATAGATACCATCCCATTCATGATAAGCTCACGAATCATGCTATGCCTGACACCTAAGTGTCTAGACTTCCCATTATACATCTGGCTATAAGCCTTTGCCAATGTAGCTGCACTATCACAACGGATAGAAATAGGTGATATAGGTTTAGGCAACAATGGAACTGCTAGAGCCACAAATTCATATTCCATTGTTGAATTGGTGATGCAAGTTTGCTTCTTGGATACCCAAGAAATTGCACCTCCACTAAATAGGAATACCCAGCCACTGGTTCACGAATTGTCTTCAGTGTTACTGATCCAACTTGCATCAGTGTATCCTTATAATACTAAAGGATAACCACTATATGAGAGAATATAATCCATAGTTCTCTTCAGATACTTCAGTACCCTTTGAATTGCTAGCCAATGATGAGCATTAGGATTACTAGTGTACCTGCTCAATTTACCCACTGCAAAAAGCAATATCAGGTCTTGTACAAGTTATGGCATACATTAGGCAGCCAATTACCCTAGAATACTCAAGTTGAGATACAACCTTTCCATTACTAGGCATGAACTTCTAACAAGTATCTATAGGAGTACTCTGAGGAGTGCAATCAAAGTAATTGAATTTTTTCAACACCTTATCAATATGATGAGACTGAGATATAGAAATTCTTTTACTTTCATGCTTAATCCTTATATCAAGGATAACATCAATATCCCCCATATCTTTCATGGAGAACCTTGATGACAAAAATTTATTTGTTAGATCAACCTCATTTTGGTCAGTGTCAAATATCAGCATGTCATTAACATATAGACAAATGATGACTCCTTTACTAGATTCATCAAATTTGCTATACGCACATTTTTCAGCTTGGTTAAGAACATAACCACTAGACAAAACCACTTCATCAAATTTTTGATGCCATCTCTTGGGTGCCTGTTTCAGTCCATACAGAGACTAATTAGTTTACACTCCTTGTTTTCATTGCCATGAATGATGAAGCCCTGAGGCTGGTTCATATAAACCTCCTCATCTAATTCACCATTCAAGAAAGCTTTCTTCACATCCATCTGATGAATAATCAGATTGTGAATAGATGCCATAGGAATCAGCAGTCTTATGGTACTGATACATGCCACAAGGGCATAATTATCAAAATAGTCCATCCCTGAATTTTGTTTAAAGTATCGAATGACTAGTCTAGCCTTGAACTTTTCAATAGTTCCATCTACCTTTATTTTTCTTTTGAAAATCCATTTGCAACTCAGAGGTTTGCAACCAAGTTGTAGATTAGCCAACACCCAATTGTTTTTGCCCATGATGGAATCTATCTCATCATTAATTGCTTCTTTCCAAAAAGCAACATCGTGGGACTTCATGGCTTCATCAAATATTTTGGGATCATCCTCAACAATAAAGCAATAGGAGTATTGGTCAGAGTACTCATCCCTTGTTCATTCAACTAAATATAATTGAAACTCATGTTCAAATGACTTTGGAGTCCCGACCCTTTTGCTTTTTCTAAGCTCAGGTTTAGGTTTTTGAACCACAACCTCATCAGGGACTTCAGATGGCACTTCATCAGGGAATTCTGATACACCAATGTCATAAGTTCCATTTGGAATCCTTTGACTTGGTCTAGGGACTGATGAGAATTCATTCTCATCAAATATTGCATCCCTTGATTCAATGATTGAGTTAGTTGAAACGATTCCTTAGGTTCAATAACATAGAACCTAAAAACCTTGGAATGCTCAGCATATCCAACAAAGATGTATTCAATGCATTTTTTACCCAAAGGTTTAAGCTTTGGATCAGAGAGTCTGATAATAGCCTTACAACCCCAGACCCTGAGATAGTTCAGGTTGGGTTTCCTTTTAGTCCAAAGTTCATAAGGGGTAACCTTGTTCTTTTTTTTGGGAACCCTATTTAATAATTAGCAAACTGTTAACACAACTTCACCCCAGAACTCCTGACTCGGTCCTGAATAGGACAACATGGAATTAACCATCTCCTTAAGTTGCCTGTTTTTCCTTTCAGATATACCATGTTAGGTCACTAGTTTTACAAACACAAGTAATATAGAAAGAGATAAAGGCGATTGAACAAGATCCAAACACACACACACGATATTATGCACGGTTTAGGCGTAGATGTGATGAGAGGAAATAACTTGAACAACCAACCCTCAAGTGAGGGTTATACAAGAGTATTTATAGGAGGAAAGCTAGGGCAATACTCCTAGTTTCCATCCTTTCCTTAATGGGCTTGGGCCTAAGCTCATGGGCCTTCTACATAAGCTTAAGGCTAATAACAAACATAAAGGCCATAATAAAGCTAACTATTACATATTAATTACTAACACTTGATTATGGTTTAGGAGTGATTCCAACAATCTCCCCCTCAAGTGTTGGTGATGAACGGTGAAGGCGTTGATGTAATAGTTACTCTGACGTCTTCTGACATTCTTCTTTCTTGTGAGAAGAATTGCCTTGATTCGAACAATCTCCCTAGTGTAGAGAGATAGTTTTCCTTGAGCAGTTGAGCTTTGACGTCATCATTAACTTTGTTCTTTGATCATTGTTCTTTGTGGTGAAAGTGATAGTATGTTGTTTGTTGGAATCACTCCTAAACAGTATTTCAAGTATTTATATTTCATATGTAATAGGTAGCTTTATTATGGCATTTATGTTTGTTTAAGGTCTAGCTTATGTAGAAGGCCCATAAGCTTAGGCCCAAGCCCATATAAGAAAGGATGGGAACTAGGAGTGTTGCCCTAGCTTCCCTCCTATAAATATCCTTGTAAACCCTCATTTGAGGGTTGGTTGTTCAAGTTTTTCTTTCACATACATCTTACGCATAACCGCCTCTTATTATCGTGTGTGTGTGCTTGTTTACTTGTTCAATCGCCTTATCTCTTTCTCTATAACTTGTGTTTGTAAATCTAGTGACCTAACAGTGGTATCAATCGCCTACTAGTTGGGTGAATCGTGTTTGTTTTGAAGTGGGTTTCGGTCCCACGCCTAAAACGCACCTTGATACTTTGGTTCGCTTAAAACATCTTTTTACACTTTTGAATCCAAGATTCTTGTCCTTTCAATGTCTTAACGTGTTAAAATACGTGTTTTGGCAAAAGTTTCAAACTTTATGCGTGGTTAGTTGTTTTGAACGTGTTTTGTTCTTGGGTGTCGTTCTACGCAGAACCCGCTTAGCCGTTTTGGTACATAAAGTTTCACACTTTTGTGTTCTTTTGGTACTATTGAAGCTATTCCATAACAAAAATCTGGTTTAGAAACACATTTGGGCAAAATCAAAGTTACGAGTAATCCTACGCGTATTGAAACCCTAAAATTACGCGTAAGATTATCCTTGGTGTGATCTTCATTTTCGTGGTTTATTCCGTGTTTTCTTACTTGGATAAGTCTGAAAATACGTCGACTTTGGATATCTTTTGCACCGTGATAGTGTAAAAGATCATTTGGGCAAAACCCTAAATTTACGCATAAGATTAGCTTACGCGAGAAATCCCACGATAAGATTCACTTTACGCGTAAACTTAAGTCTCGATAAGGTAATCCCACGCCTAAATTTCTCGCCTAACTTTTGTCTACGATAACTTTAGTGCTTTTATCCTACTTACGTAAGCTAAATCCTCACGTAGAACTCCTTATTGTTACGCGTAACTTTTGGTGTTTTTACGCATAAGTGCTACTTGGTTTCTTGTCTTTTCTACGCCTAAGGACACTTCATCAACAAAGGTTCATTCGACTACAAAGATCCATTTTACTACACAAGTTTATCAACATGTCTCAACCAATTCTACTCTAACTATTTCCTCACACTTATAATCATCAACAACAACAACAATTAACTCCACAACATCAACAATGGAATCAACAACAAGCTATTTATCAACAACAATTTAATCAAGAACATACTCCACAAATTGGTGCAATTCCACCACCACAAATGGTTCAAACACCACCAAGCCTTCAAGTTCAATCCTACACAAATGATTTCAATCAACATCCATCAAGGAACACTATGAAGGAACCCACTTGGTTTGCAAAGATGTGTGAAGCTTTAAGCGACTAACAATCAATTCATGAAGTCGGATCACTTGATAGACCTCCAATGCTCACTCCGAAACTACGATCAATGGGTGATAAGGTTCTTTAGGTTTTGTGATCCAAGAAGCCACATGGAAAGTTCTTAAAGAAGGTTATCTTGAAGGCCCATTTGAGATGCCTCTTGTCATTGTACCCGGAGATCCAACTCATTGCTCCACCAAGAGATGAACAAACCAACATTGCTACTGTTGTAGATCTAAATGCTACGTAACTTCTACACTATGAAGTCGATGAACTTGCAATGGAATACATCCTCTTAGGATTACCAAACCCAATTCTTCGTAGTGTTGATTCTCAAAAGACTACACAAAAATGTGGGATCATATTCGCCTTCTTATGGAAGGATCTGACTCAATCGGGAGGATTTGGAATCCAAAATTTACTTGGCTTATGAACACTTCATGATTGAACCGAAGAGACACTAGAGTCCTATCATCATCGATTTTCGACATCATCAATGATTTGGATAAACACAACATCATCATGCCAAGAATTGCAAGAAATACTAAGTTCCCGAGTAGTCTTGGTCCCGAATGGGAGAAGTATGTCATTTTCTCCGTCAAGCGAAGAATATGCATCATTCTACTTATGGATTGTTGTACGATTACTTGAAGCCTCATGAAAAGGAAGTTGATCGAAAGGATTCTCCGTGCTCAAATTGCTAAACAATACATCCGGATAATCAACAACTTGCCTTGTATGCTCAACATAATTATCCTCTCAACCAAAGAACTCAACCAACCGCTTCAAACACACCTTCACAAAGAACAACCTCAACAAAATCAATTGGTTCCATACAAGAACAATGCTCAAGCATATGTCGTTGAAGCGACTAAGGAAATCGATCCATTCAAGCATTGCAACAAGGATTTGTGATGATTGCTAATGCTTTTGGCCGTTACACCAACAAATCTAATAATCGTATTCGCTCCTCATCTAACACACGGACTCAAGTCATTGTGAACAATGGACGTGTTGAAGTTCGTAATCGTGATTATGGTCGCCGATGGGCGGTGTTCAAGGGTTTAATCATCAGAGGTAGGAATAACAACGAGCTCAGTGGTGGAGCAGGAAATGCTCGTAATTGGTTTAATGGTCTTAGATGCTACAACCGCAATGAGAAGGACACTGCTAATGCATGCCCAAAGCCAAGGACTAGGGGGTGCTTATTTCAAAGAGGCCTTACTTTTGGCTCTTAAGGATGAAGTCGGTGGATCTCTCACGGACAAAGAACGAGCTTTATGGCGTATGCACTCTCGATGATGATATGGAGGACTTGCGTGCCAATGCAAATTATTATGTTGATGGCTAATATGCAAGAGTTACACATGAGTGAAACATGCCCAGAGTGATGACGATGGCTTGTCTCGTGCCCGAACAAACCATCATCATATCTCGAACTAATATCTCCGTCAATATCCGAATCCCAAGACGGCTCGTAATGTTCAAATGAGTCAACTACATCTCATTCTCGATTTTCAAATAAACCTCGTAGTCACATTTGATGATCTAGATGACCTTATGGTTTCCTTGATAATCAAATTGATTCCGTGGTTATACTTGAGGATCTAAATAATGATCATATTGTGACTCACGTTGAACACGATGAACCTTTGCCTCATCCGTATCTTGTTCATTATTTAAAGACCAACAATCCCAAATTGTCAATGTGTTGCATTAAATCAAACCTTAAAAGTAAAATGCACTTATTAACCAAGGATTTTGAATGCTTACAAATGCAACTCAACTTTTTCAAAACTCAAGAAAACAGGAAAAGGTTTTGAAGCCGCTTTGCAAAATCTCATCAAAACAAAAAATATTTAGAGAAACAGATCGTGATCTAGCCACCTCAAGAATGCTTTGTTGTCCGAATTAGAACAACTCAAACATGAACATAAAAAGCAAATTAACGCCTCACCTTGGAAAATCAAAAGCTAAGGTCGAGTTGT
This sequence comes from Chrysanthemum lavandulifolium, assembly GCA_022545495.1. NCBI lineage: Eukaryota > Viridiplantae > Streptophyta > Magnoliopsida > Asterales > Asteraceae > Chrysanthemum > Chrysanthemum lavandulifolium. The sequence continues at coordinate 171,743,752 of CM040244.1, forward strand.
TAACTTGTCAAAAACAGTTCTCCGTATACAAAAGCATTCAACGAATCGGTGGATGACCTTCTTGAAGAAATTATCGACTTGCAAAACAAACTTAAAGAGTTTAAAACTGTTGTTTACAAACATGGTGAATCAAGAATGACTATTGAAAAGTTTACCTTAAAACCCAATCCAAAAGGATATGGAAAAATCTAGATGATTACAAACCAAAGCTTTCACTAAAAACATTCAAATCAACTCTCAAGTTTCCAAAGTGTAATACAAAATTGATAATATCATTATGAGTGTTGTTGAATATCATCGTCAAGAGAAATTAGATGCGTAAGACGAGAGTCGATCAAAATTAAAAACGTTGTTTACAACAAACCTTTAATTATAAAACGCGGTCACTTTCACACACCAACGGATTCTTCTAACACACCAAGGGTTATCATCAAAACACCGAGTCTTCTATTTTAATCCCCAACCGATTATGCACAAACTTTTGGTCCTTTACCTTCCATTAGTGAAGTAAACTCAAAACCCGAAAATCGTAAAATTCTTCGATATTTTGATATTTTCATGGTCGACCTCAAAATTTTACAACATGAGATAGAATATCGCCCACGAAATCAAAGTTGAACATTTTCAATCGCCTCGGCGTGAGAACAAAGAGACATTTTTCAAAAATCTTTTACCTAATGTTAAAACTTGAAAAGTTGTGCAATTGCTCGGGAAAAGGATTTTCATAAGGAACTTGGGGTAATGAAAACGTTTTCGAAAATGTAAACATCTATTTCTAACACTAAACGCAAAAAGAAAATGTTGAGAAAAGATGTTGATCGACTCTTGGAAGATGTTATCTCTTTGATATCCATAATGTTGTGTTACTTCATGCTTTGCCATTTGCATCCGACACATCTCTGCCGATATTGTTGAAAATCTTGTAAATCATGGAGAACACCGATAATGTGCTTCAGATCGAGTCTTTAAAAGTCGAAAATAAACAATTACTCAACGAAATTTACAATGCCAAACGTCGTCTTCATTGGTGTGAAAAGATATTCACAATCATCAACTTAGTTTTCAAAAGAAAATCGCTCATTGAGTGCAAAATCTTCTGCTCCTAAAATTGAGCAACTGGATGATCAAACGTGTCTTTGAAAAGTCAAATCTCAAAATATGAACAAGAACTTTCAAAAGTTAAACAGAATATGGTGTCATATTTGATTTGCTCAATAAGACTCGTCAAGAAGCATCAAACGAACTTGATCACTATGTTGCTCACACTAGAGAAGTCATGAATTTTGCCGGTAATATTCGCTTTGAAAATCAAGATTTGATTCACACTATCTCTAAGTTAAGAGAAATGTTAGAAAGTATGAACAACTTCCGCCACCGTGATTAAGAGAATAGCACCACCACACTTAGTAATCGTGAACCTAGAATTCCCACCGCCAAATCACAAGTTGCTAATGTGTTTCCCTCTCTTGAAACAGAATAGTTGCATCTTTCCAAACGTCCCCACTTCACACCTAGAGCACTCAATCAAGAATAGGAAGTTGCGACCCAAGAAAAGATCAATAAGGAATGCTAAAGTAGAAGAACACCCTAGGACTCGAATAAGACTCATGTTGCTTCCACTATAGATGTTGCATCCGCAAATGTAATAGAAATAGTGATGTAACGAATGCTAAACCGTTAAGTACTTTTGATATTCATCGATGCACCTTGTGTTATTTGTCAAGAGTATGAATTCGATTGTCATGACAAATGTGTTGCTAAAGCTATAATCTCTCCATTACGGAATCCTAAGAATCGAAATATCTCTAGGCCCACTAATCGCCTAAGTCTCAGGCTTGGTAGACCGCCTTCTTTAGATTCTAAGGCAAACTTTGTTTGTCACTATAGCTCCAGCTTCCTCCTAAGAATGTAGTACCACCTAATGCATTCACTAAGACTAAAGCAAAGAGTAGTTATAGATGGCGAAATGGATATATAACACACTAGGATTTAAATGGATGCCTAAAATTATCAATGTGTATGTCTAATATACGCTTGGAACCTCTAATATTTCGGGTTCCACATCTACTTCTATTCCATCTGTCGTCTGTGTGTAATGCGGTGATATGAGATCATTCTCGGATTGTTGATAGCGGATGTTCCCGACACATGACAGCAACCTTAAACTGTTATCAAACTTTATTGCAAAGTTCATTGCCACCGTCGTGTTCGGAATGATCACTCAGAGCTATCATGGGCTACGGAGATTATGTCAATGGGAACATCGAAATCGCAGGGTTTACTATGTGGAAGGCCTCGGTCACAACTGCTTTCATGGGTCAATTTTGTGATGGAGATTTGGAGGTTGCTTTCGTGGAGAAAACTTGTTTCATTCTTGATCTACAAGGAAATGACCTTATGTCCGCTCGCGTAACTCTAGTCTCTACACTATCCCTATGCAAGACATGGTTGCTTCCTCTCCCATCTTCTTACTTTCAAAAGCAACATCTACAAAATCTGGCTATGGCACCGTCGTCTCTCACATCTAAACTTTCAAATCATCACCAACCTTGCTCGACACAAACTAGTCAAGGACTCCCACGATTCCTAGATTCAAAAATCACCTTTGCTCACTGTGAACAAGGGAAAAGCACTCGTGCTCATTTTCCTTCAAAGGTGGAACACGACCTCAAAGATGTGCTTCACCTCCTTCACATGGATTTGTGTGGCCCAATGCGCCGCATACAAGCGATCAATGGCAAACGCTACATCTTAGTAATTGTTGATGACTACTCACGTGGACTTGGATCCACTTTCTTCAAGCAAAGACCAAGCTCCACAAATGATCATCACCTTCTCACAAAATACGTGTTCACTCCGCAACACCGTCGGGATAATCGTAATGCATAAAGGAACCGAATTTGTTAACAAATGCCTTCGTATTCTATGAGAAAGTGGAATTCAAAGATCAAACATCTATTGCGCGTACACACGAACAAAACGGAGTTGTTGAAAGACGAAACCGAACGTTAGTGGAAGCTGCAAGAACAATGTTAATCAATGCTAAACTTCCAGATTACTTATGGGCGTGTCGTATCATCGCATGCTATACTCAAACCGTTCTATGATCACAAACGCCACAACAAAACACCTTTCGAGCTTGTCCACAACTATAAACCGAACCTCAAACACTTTCATGTATTTGGATCCTTTGCTATCCGAATTATGATCGTGATGATTTTGGAAAGCTCAAAGCCAAAGTCGATATTGGAGTCTTTATTGGATCTTGTGACAATTCTAAAGGTTTCCGAACTGGAATCGTCGAACTAAGGAGGTAATGGAAACGATTCATGCTCATTTTGATGAACTCACGAAATGGCTTCGAGTATAATAACTTAGAACCCGGTCATAACCGCTTAAACTTCCTCAACCCCATCATCACCGAACAAAGCCCCTACTAACTCGTCAACAAATGGAAAGGTTATTTGCTCCTACGCTCGTGACGATATTGATGAACATGCTCCGTGTATCCATTGCTTCCGCTGCACAACCCGATAATATCCCTTTACCCGATACACTGCTACAACAACTATTGTTGAAGATGCACCTACACCGCTTGACTCCAACACAACAGATTGAACACACCGCCCAACAATGATGAACCAATGATGATATTCTCAATGAAGTACCCCACCGCAGATTTTGATCCAAATGCTTCTTCAACCCGTTTGCTAATGAGATCACGCACAAGATGTCGCGGGATCTTCAACAAACCATTTGAATCCTCGTAATCTGCACAATGTATACCAACATCAACCTCTACACACCGATGGAAAAAGACCATCCTCTCGCTAACATTATTGGTAACCCGAATCAACCAACGTTTACGAGACAACGTCTTCACACGACGGTGAACATTGCATTTACGCACTCACCGCTCGCCAACTGAGCCTAAAACATTAAAGACGCAATGACTAAAGACAACCGGATTGAATCCATGCAGAAGAACTCAACCAATTCTAACGCCTTGAAGTATGGGAATCGGTTGAAAGACCAACGTGGGTCTACGCCATTGGTCTAAAATGGATGTGGAAAACAAATTGATGTCAAGGGAATGTCATCCAAACAAGTCACGCCTAGTTGCTAAGGGTTATCGCCGTGAAGAGGAATAGACTTTGAAGAATCTTTTGCTCCGGTTGCTCGTCTTGAGGTCGTTCGGATATTTCTCGCTCGCGACTCATATGAATATGACGGTCTATCGATGGATGTCAAACGGCGTTTCTCAATGGACAACTTAAAGAAACGGTCTATGTCAACCAACCGATGGATTCGTTGATCCCGAGTTCCCGAACCATGTCTACAAACCGAACAAAACTCTTTATGGTCTCAAACAAGCCCCTGCATGGTACGATAAGCTATCATCTTTCCTCATCGCCAATAATTTCACCAAAGGCTCGGTTGACCCAACTCTTTTATACAATATCACGGACACATATCTTAATTGTTCAAATTTACGTGGATGACATCATTTTGGGTCTACACATAAAAAGTTTTCAATCGCTTTTGCAAAACTAATGAAGAAAATTTTGAAATGTCCATGATGGGTGAACTTACGTTCTTTCTAGGACCGCAAGTTCATCAATCACCCCGTGGTATTTTCTTGAGTCACCAAATATGCCCTTGAACTGTTAAACAAATTTGGAATGACAACTCGTGACACTTATGCCACACCAATGGCTCATACCAAGAAGTTAGATGTTTGATTTACATGGGAAATTAGTTGACCCTACCAAATACCGAAGTATTATTGGGTCTCTCATGTATCTAACAACTAGCGAGACTGATATTGTCTTTGCTGCTTATCTATGCTCCCGTTATCGATCGCGACCAATCTGAAACCCACCTCTACGAGGCTAAAGAATCCTCCGATACATCAAGGGAACCATTAACTTGGGATCGGTATCCGAAGGATTACGGTTTTGAACTAATCGCTTTTGAATGACGATCACGCAGATGCTTAGACTCAAGGAAAAGTACTTGTGAGCTCTACAATTTCTTGGTGATAAACCGGTGTCTTGGCAATCAAAGAAGCGTGGATTGTACATCGTCATCATCAACCGGCGAATATGTAGCCATGTCTGCGTGTTGTGCTCAAGTCATCCGGATGATAACACAACTCAAAGACTATGGTTACGTGTTTGATGTAATCCGATGTATCATGACAATCGAGTGCCATTGCGATCTCGTGCAACTCGATTCAAAGACTAAATCAAAGCACATCGATCTTCGCTATCATTTCATCAAGGACCACGTGGAACAGTACCGTTGAATTATACTTTATGGGTACAGAATACCAATTGCGATCTTCTCACCAAAGCCTTGCCTCCCGCTAGGTTTAATGAGTTGGTCCACGGATTGGTATGAGGTGTTTGACTCAAGAGGAATTGGATGACCTCTTAAAACAGTCTTAAAAACCACAAACACCAAAACATCTTTTGTAAATAAATTTTTCAAAAACAAAATACAAAAATATAAAATCTTATAAAACAACAAAAATATTCTTCTAATCTATAATCTTTAAACATGGCAAGTACATTTCTTCATTCAACACTGTAATCCTTCAAAATTCAGTATTTTTACGATCACGTGTTGAGGGGGAGAAAATAATCTCTTAACCGTTTCAAAACATCTGTGTACTTGCATGTTATCATATCCCGGTTGTTTCTTTTAACAATGGTGGTGAAGTTTCTGGTACAATGACACTCCTCAGACTAAAATTAATAACTTTTCATCAGTTTTCTTAAGTCGAGGGGAGTGTCACAAGTTTCTTTCCTAAAAACTTTGTTTGGTAACCAAATGGAAGTTAAAAGGCTTTGTTTGATAAAAGGAAAAGGTGGAGGGACCAAACTGTCAAAAGCTTAAAGTTATTTTTAATAAAACACCCCCACCTAACTTTCACTTCTCATTTATTACTCAAAACCTAAAACCATCCTACGCATAGAATTCACTCAAGTAATCCGTGTTTCAGATCATCATTTTGTAAGTGATTTCGTGTTTACAACATGTTTTTAAGCAATGGTTTTGAATTTTTCTAAAATCCAACGGTTAAAACTTTGTATAATCTCGTTTTTGTGGTCTACGCATATGTGTAGGAACACATGATCAAGATTGGGTGTTTATGGTTAAAAGAATTGTGTCTAAACGTTTCTAACACATCAATGATACATTTTTAATCATCAAAACTCGCCCAGAATCACGAATTAAATGATTTACGAAATTAGGGTTTATGTGTCGATTTGGGTTTTTCCAAATGTGAAGTGTTTTGGTATAAAAGATTGTTGGGTTATAGTCTTAAGTGGTTGAATTAATGATTTCCATGGTTATTAACCACCCGTAAACACTAATTGGTTAACATTTTGGATTTAGGGTTTAAAGTTCATAATATTTGGTAATCATGATTCACAACGAGTTAAGTGTTATAACTTGGTATAAAGACTCCTCAACACTCTTAAACTACCGTAAAAGCTTTGTGCATATTCCATGGCTAGATTTCATACAGCGTAGATTTAGGGTTTAGACTACGCGTAAGTTTTTCTACGCCAGAATCAAAAACCGTGCAATTGTGTTTTGCTCTGTTATAAATTGAATTTTGTGTTAATATTGATGATTTGATGAATTTATTTCGGGCTTGCTACACTTAAAATTCGTAATCAAGGTTGTTGTAACTCACGCATAAGGATCACCTTATCGTAGCATGTTATGCGTAAGATTAGTCTTCGGCGTAGCTTCTACGCATAAGGTTCTACATATGGGACTACGCGTATCCCGTGAAGGATATGCGTGGCAATGGACCTCACGCATAAGGTCAACTCTTACGAGTAGCCTTACGCGTAAGGTTAATATATGCTCACGCATAACCTCTACGCATAAGGTCCAATTTTTCTTACATCGTAATATTTCTTACGCGTAAGTTAGGATCCCACGCGTAAGTTTACGCCACGCATATATCATTTCGTCACGCATAACTTTACCAATCCTACGATAAGCACGGATCATACCTTCGTTATGAATTGTTACGTGTACAAACTTGTAAATAAACTAATCATATCGTCACGAATCCAATAATGTCACTAATAAACTTAAATCGTTTGATATGTTGTGAACAATAAGTGATAAAATAAACTTTAAAACTTAAAGTTAACTAACTCACTAAACATTTCACGGCGTCATTGGACTATTGAACATAAAAGTGACTTAGGACTCGTAACAATCATTGACACCGTATATTCAATAACTAGACAATAAGACCTTACGTTGACTAACATTATGTCTTTCGATATGTTGGTTCTTTTGGCTAATGTTATTTCGAGATCACGACATGGTCGGACAAATGAATGTGGATGCATCGAAGTTCTCTCCATTGTTGATATCTATCCTTATGGCTATCCAATGAAGATAGGAAAGAATAATCTCCGTGTTGACTTTGACACCCTCACTTGCTCGTAGTCTTCGTGTTTAATTGCTATTGATATTCTCGAGGACTCATCCGTATCGTAATATGCTCACTCACTCGCAACTGCCACGAGATCTATATCCAACAGCCTCGGAACACTATGGAAAGGGTCAAGGGCGGATCTTTGCGACGGTGACTCAACCACAAACAAGTCACCATTACACTGCGCAGACTTAAGGGCTTCTCTCCTAATTCACAAGTCGAACCAACCAAACTATATGCCACACCATCAAGAGCTCACTCTCAATTCTTAATCGATATCGGTTATGGCGAGGCTACAGGAGTAATCACCAAGCATTCACGTAGAGCTTAAGAGTATTCCTCAACCATGGAGAACTCTCTACATGATCATCACCAAGTCTGTTTACGGTCGTGACAAAGGGTATGAGCATCCTAAGCTCATGGAACTGCAAATATTTTGGGCATTGGTCAACATGAAACACATCGCTATCGAAGCTCGATTTGGGATGACATGATGTCATTTCTCAACAAGCTTGGCTCAAAGATTCCCTACATCGATACACTAAGCTCGTTGATCGAGAGCACTTGGACTTCATCCCGATATTCCCAAGAGGCTCAATGACCCCGACAATCACGATATGTTGACGGAGCCTATTCTATCTATCGAATCATGGAATCGTCTACAAAGAAACAAGGTCTTTGGTTGCCGATTTCCTTCTAATCAAGATGTCGAAAGCTCAAACGCATAAAAGGTATCTGGAAGCGCTTAGGCAAGGCAAAGTTGGTCATCTCGACGAAAATCTTCCGAACACCATAAGAAGAACCGAGAAGAGGAAGTGCGAGAAGCGCAACAAGCATTGTGAGTCAAAGGAAGTTTCCTAAAAGGAATCCTCCTTCTAAAAGGATTGTTCCGTAAAGGAAGCCGAACCTATTCCCACACTTGAACCGCAAAGAAAGCTTGTGGACGAGAGCTCAAGATATCGATCTGTATGAAGAGGTTCATTACTCTGAATCGCAATCAAGCACACTGCCTCGAGAGCAAAACCTCCAAGTCCTCCAATTGTCCAAGAAAAGGAAGACTCAACAATTGTACCCTATGATGAGAGCTCGAAGAAGAAGAAGAGCAACCGGATAAATCATACAGAAGAAGTTTACAATCGCCGACACCTTCAAAAGTCAAAGAATTTGCTAAAGATCAAATGGGTGGCCCCGAGGATCAAGTGGTCTTGCCTCCTCTCCGTGATCCCGATGCGGTTAATCGACCCGATAAGGGATCGGTGCCACCAATCTTCGCAACAACAAAAGCTTGTGGAGGATACTATCGAATCTGAGTTTGAGAACCACAAACCGAGAAGTCTCGAGAAAGATAAAGATGATGATTATGACAAGTTGCTTCGAAGTCCCAAACATTCCGCTGAAGGACACTCAACCGCCTAAGGACCCCGAGCCTCCTCATGTCTCTTCATCATCGACTCTTCATCTCATTCATCACCACCACCATCAAAGAAGTCAACCGATCATCATCCAAATCGTGAAGAAACCACCTCGCTCTTGGATTTCTCGGACACATGAAAGAATTGTGAAAGTCACAAACAAGTCGAATGAAAGACATGTTATACTGTAAAGCTTAACTTTCTCAATCAACAAATACAATATCTACATGACGAGAATGACAAGATGCAAGAAGAAAGGAAGTTTATTCAGAATTCATGAAAGGTCATCGAAGAGAAGCTGGATGAAATGATTGAAGGTTACACTCAAAAGTACCTTCAAGATATCGTTTCTAAAGTCCAAAAGGAACTAGAGAAGACAACAAGAGATCATACCCACAAGTTTCTTCTCGACAATCGTCCCGGTGTGACTAGAGAAGTATTTTCCGATAACTCACCCCAACATCGTCGCATTGGTTAAACATACAATGGCCAAAGACGCCGATCTCTCGAATCGAGTTAATCGCTAAACTAGTGATGCAAATGTCAATGCGATCCGAACGTTTACTCGGATGAAGCTAAATTTTCAAAGGTCTACTTGCTTTTCAACTCGGATCATCATGCAAGGAGTCACCGATCAACCCAAACGACCAAGAGATGACGATGATAAGGACAAGGACTCAGATCTAAACATCGAAGCAATCGGTGAATCTTCGTCTATGCAACCTCCACCTAAACGGACTCCTTCTCAACGAAGATCTCCTCCTCGCTCTTCAACCGATAAACCTCGGGACGATTCGAGTTACCACCCGGCACTCAAAAACCGGTGATTATTTTGAATATACGGGTGGTGACGATGAAGAGGTCCTTGAGCCCCAATAACAACCCACCTCTCCCAAACAAGGATGAAACCAAAATCATCATCTAAGCCTTGAAAAAGAAGAAGAAGACGCTTCATACCGACGCCGATCATGGCTAGATGACGATAAAGCGATAATTTGAATGGTTTGCTATACTTGTTAACAACACTCCTACCCCGAAGATGGTCAAGAATTGGTAGACGGTAGTACCTTGGAGCATGCAAAGATTTTGCAAGAAAGGTTTCGTGTGAAGAAGATGTCGAAATCTAGCGCATCAAGAATGAAGCATTCCTACTTTTGAAGACAACTCGAAAAGCTTAATCGAGGTTGAATATCACCTTGAAAAACATTGCTCGAGCCATGTCTAATAACATGGATTGGCTCAACCTGTATAAACATCGACTTCACCAAACGGGACAATCCTCCATATTACACCGATCGGTCTCGACCTCTACCTACCATTGGCCAACCCGATCCGCCTAAGATTCCTTTCGGATATTTCTTCAACAAAGACTTAGATTTTCTTCAACACGGTGGCGATGGTTCAAGGAAATAAGCTACATCTCGACACTTCCATTCCTCACGCCATATACTCGATTGTATAGCCATCGAGGAACGCTACCCACATGTTCTCCGACAAAGTGGTGGCGTATGACCAAGATGCAATGTATGGGATTCACCATTGGCGGAACGTCAAGAATCTACTACAAAAGCCGCTTGGTCCGTAAGTCTCAACATGCGGTGTTCAAGATTAAAAGTATCGTGGCCATCCAACATGTTGGTCTATCGTCTAAATGGGACTACACTTTTCTCAAAAAGATTGTGGTCAAAAGACAAGACGAAAGGGACTATGCATTCTCACAAGTCGACTTTGAGAATTTGAACATCAACGATATTGAAGACATGTACCGCCAAAGTTCAAGGTCGCATGAGACAATTTCAAGCGAAGTACAACGTGAATTCATCAAGTCACCGCTCATCTTCATCGACGCATAGTCATCAAAGAACGTATTGAAGATCTTGACTTGCCGTTGAATCATATCGAAGCGTATCAACTTCACTCCACCACGCTTGATCTTCCCGACATCAATCGCCTATCTCAATATCGCTCATCAAAGAAACCTTTCGAGTTGTTTACCGCAGATGAACTTCAAAGAAACGCTTAATGGCGGTAGTGATCTTCGTAAATCGGGATCATACTTTGAAGTCGGTTAGGACGGATTAGCGTCGGAGTTGAAGGACATACGCCGTAAAATTGGGTCTCTGTTACCGGAATTCTCGTGAAAGGAGGGATGTGAGAAGGATCATCACAATGATTGATGAAAGGTTGTTGAGACGGATCGCCTCGCACGATTGGAGAGTTTTGTTGGTGGTCGACCCAGATCAACATCACCGGCTATCAACGCCTGCTTAGACTCCACGGGAACATCACCGCACTTCCCGGTACTCCTTGATTTGGTTCTTTCATTAAAATTTTTGGATGTATGATGATATATGTCTATGGCTTGTGCACTCATAACAATGTACAACCCGTAATTGTTAAGAAAGGACCCCGTGGTACGCCTGCCACAATCCTTATAAAAGGAGCTAAAGCTTCTTATTTTGAGTAAAACCTATCGAACCTTTCATTTTCAAGGTTTTGCTAAAAACACAAGTACTTCCCGTATGATTTTCAAAACCTCAACCGCTTATATCACTTGTTGAGGGGAGTATTTGATTTAAAACTTTGTTCACAAATTGTTCATAGTGGTCATCTTCCATGACACTCGAAATGGTCATATTTATTGTCAACCGCTCAAAATAACATTTTTATGCCATTTTGAGGGGAGAAAATTTGTGTGATAAGAAATATGTTGTGCAAAATACAAATGAATCATGTACCTCGGACTTAACCAACGAATTGACGGTACTAAACTGTTTGTAACACGAAAAGACTTGTCCCGGACGGGTAATAATTTCAAGCTAGTTCGCTAGTAATGTAAACGTGTCTCGAAGGACTTGTCCAAGTAGAAAGTACCATTCGAGAAACTCTTGGTAGACATGAACTCGACGGGTATGACAACCTTTGAGGTTTGTCTACACCTTCAAGGTAGTTATTAGAGCTAGTTGTCACCTAAAACCGACAATGTAACTCTTTAACTACGCAACGTAACCGTGTCTCATGGGATTGTCTATCTCGAGTGGATCAATTCAAAATGTCGCGCTTCTTTCCTCACTGTGCATTTAACCATTAAAACTATCAAGCACATGTGGAGGGGAGTATTTATACAAACCTTATCTCTCACGATGGTTCAAACATGTTTTTCATTTACAAACCATTTGAGAGATTTTTCACAAACTGTGGTTTTAATGGCAACATAGGTTAGTCATGGAGTTATAAGGTGACTAAGGTTAGGAATAACTGTCCTATGATCCGCCAGAGCCGGAGGATCTACCCAAGGACACTACCATTAGTTAGTGTTAGAAGTGCTTAGGAATGATTGTAAAAAGGAGAAAATGAGAATCGGAGAAAGAAGGAGTTGAAGAATAAAAAGAAATGTAAAGTAAAGGGTGAAAAGAAACACCCTCCAGTTATTCAACTTAGGTCGACACACGGGTTCAATTCATATACTCTTGATTGTCACTTAGTGACACCGGTATTGAAGATTAAAGTCGTCATGGACCCGTGGCGCATGCACTAAACCTTCTTAGCCACCAAGTTTCTCTCAATGAAGCTTGTTTCATTCTCACAGGAACCCTCGTAAACTATTGGCTTTCTCTTAGAGATCGTTGGTATTGAAGAAGACCCTCTCCCTAGTCTCCGCTCAGAAAACCAAAACGCACTATTGAGTCTAGAGCCACGAGATTCATCAAAGATCTCTTAGGAACACTTGACATTTCATCACTTGTTGATCAACAAATAAGATCTTGATGATTCGGTGGTTCATATCGAGTCCTTCACGCATCTTAGCAATCATCGAGAACATTTATGAGAGGTTCACTGTGATTCTCGGTGGCTGAATGGAAACTCCTGCCGGTCAACATCAAACAGCCGACAAGAGAGAGTCACTGGTAACTCCCCATGGATTACGCGGAGTGTGTCTCAAACGGTCTCTGATCGGAGGTGATGCTTGGTGTACCTCGACTCATCTCGAATCAGAGATGTACTTGGTACATCGCGTTATCTCACTTGTGGGACTCCGGTTCAGAACGGCCTTTGTAAGAATTAGAGTTGTGTTTTCACACTATCTTTGTTAACACTCAAGTTCAAACTTGTAAGTCTGGAAACCGCTTATTACTAACCGTTTGAAATGTTTTCTTCTTATGGAAGCTCCGGAGCGGAATGATCGTCTCGACTCTTCTCATGCTCACGCCAACATCATCACTAATGGAAGTTCTATTCAATGCAACACGCCAATCGAATGATTCTTCATCAAATCAAAGAATCTACAAAGTCAAAGACTTAAAGAACTTCATCGGTATTGATTTCCAACATCAAAGAGCGTGTGAGCATGTTGAAGAATGACGATGGAGACACGAAGAAAAAGCACACGAGGCGCACTTGATGCATAACAATAACATACTATCACTTTCACCACAAAGAACAATGATCAAATAACAAAGTTAAAGATGACGTGAAGCATAACTGCTCAAAGATAACTATCTCTACATCGGGAGATTGTTCGAATCAAGGCAATTCCTCTCACAAGAAAGAAGAATGTCGAAGAAGCCGTCGAGCTACTATTACATCAACGGCTTCACCGCTTACATTCATATATACTTGAGGGGAGATTGTTGGAATCACTCCTAAACAAGATTTCAAGTATTTATATTTCATATGTAATAGGTAGCTTTATTATGGCCTTTATGTTTGTTTAAGGTCTAGCTTATGTAGAAGGCCCATAAGCTTAGGCCCAAGCCCATATAAGAAAGGATGGGAACTAGGGTGTTGCCTAGCTTCCTCCTATAAATATCCTTGTAAACCCTCATTTGAGGGTTGGTTGTTCAAGTTTTCTTTCACATACATCTTACGATAACCGCCTCTTATTATCGTGTGTGTGTGCTTGTTTACTTGTTCAATCGCCTTATCTCTTTCTATAACTTGTGTTTGTAAATCTAGTGACCTAACATTGTTGTGCGTGATCAAGTCCGCCTCGGTCTACTTCATTGCTCCGGTGTCTCCACGTCATTCTTCAACATGCTCACACGCTCTTTGACGTTGGAATTCAATCTTGATGAAGTTCTTTAAGTCTTTAACTTTGTAGATTCCGTGGTTGACGAAGAATCATTCGACGGTTGTGTTGCTTTTGGATAGAACTTCCATTAGTGATGATGTTGGCGTGAGCATGAGAAGAATCAAGACGATCATCCCGCTCCCGAGCTTCCATAAGAAGAAAACATGTCAAATGGTTAGTAATAAGCGGATTCCGACTTACAAGTTTGAACTTGAGAGTGTTAACAACATAGTGTGAAAACACAACTCTAATTCTTACAAAGGCCGCCTCGAACTGGAGTCCCACAAGTGAGATAACGCGATGTATCAAGTACATCTACAGCTCGGATGAGTCGGTGAGGTACACCAAGCATCACTTCACGATCAGACCGCTTGAGACACACCGCGTAATCCACGGGAGTTACCGGCGACCGCTATCGTGGTCGCTTTGATGTTGACCCCGGCAGAGTTTCCATTCAATCACCGAGGATCACATATGTGTACCTCTCATAAATGTTCTCGACAGTTGCTAAGATCCGTGAAGGACTCGATATGAACCATTGATAATCTTATTTGGTGATTGTCAAGTGATAAAATGTCAAGTGTCCCTAAGAGATCTTTTGATGAATCTCGTGGCTCTAGACTCAATAGTGCTTTTGGTTTTCCCGAGTGGAGACTAGGAGAGGGTCTCCTTCTTCAATACCACGATCTCTAATAGTTTACGAGGGTTCCCCGTGAGAATGAAACAAGCTTCGCTTGAGAGAAACTTGAGTGGCTAAGAAGGTTTAGTGCATGCATCATCGGGTCCATGACGACTTTTAATCTTCAATACCGGTGTTACTAAGTGACAACCAAGAGTATATGAAGTGAACCCGTGTCCGCCCTAAGTTGAATAACTGGAGGGCTATTTCTTTTCACCCTTTACTTTACATTTCTTTTGATTCTTCAACTCCTTCTTTCTCCGCCTCATTTCTCCTTTTACAATCATTCCTAAGGACTTCTAACACTAACTAATGGTAGAGTCCTTGGGTAGATCCTCCGACTCAAGCGGATCATAGGACAGTTATTCCTAACCTTAGTCACCTTATAACTCCATGACTAACCTATGTTGCCATAAAACCATTTTGTACCATTGAAAATTAAATCACTCATGGTTTATTAATGAAAACATTTTAGTACCACTCAGAGATATGATTTTACATAAATACTCCTCCACATGTGCTTAATAGTTTTAATAGTTTAAATGCACAAAGAGGAAAGAGCGCGACATTTTGAATTGATCTCACGGAGATAGACAATCCCCATGAGACACAGGTTACGCTGCATAGTTAAAGAGTTACATTGTCGCTTTTAGGTGACTACTAGCTCTAATAACTACCTTGAAGGTGTAGACAAACCTCGAAAGGTTGTCATACCCGCGAGTTCATGTCTACCAAGAGTGTCTCGAATGGTACTTTCTACTTGGACAAGTCCTTTCATGAGACACGCTTACATTACTAGCGAACTAGCTTGAAATTATTACCCGTCCAGACAAGTCTTTTCGAGTTACTAACAGCTTAGTACCGCCAATTCGTTGGTTAAGTCCAAGTACACGGATTCATTTGCATTTTGCACAACATATTTCTTATCACACAATTTTCTCCCCTAAAAATGGCATATAAAATGTTATTTTTGAACAGTTGAGAATAAATATGACCATTTCGAGTGTTGGGAAGAGTGACCACCGTGAACAATTTGTGAACAAAGTTTTAATTCAAATACTCCCCTCAACTAGTGATATAAACGGTTGAGGTTTTGAAAATCATACGGAAGTACTTGTTTTTTTTTGAGCAAAACCTTGAAAATGAAATGTTTGATAGGTTTTACTCAAAATAAGAAGCTTTCGCTCCTTTTATAAGGATTGTGGCACTAAATCGTACTACGTGGTCCTTTCTTGACAATTACGGGTTGTACAATCGTAATGTGTGCACAATCCATAGACATATATAATCACACATCCAAATTTGTAATGAAAGAACCAATTCAAGGGTACCGTGAAGTGCAAGATGTTCCCGAGTGCGCATGTATGCTTGAAAGCCGGTTATGTTAATCCCGGTCGACCACCAACATAGCTCTCCAATCGTCTGAATCGATCCGCTTCGAACAACCGCTCATCAATCATGGTGATGATCCTTCTCACATTCCTCCGATCCCGAGAATTCCATCGCTAGGTTCCCAATGTTTTCACGTATGTCCTTCAATCGATAAGCTAATCCGTCTCTAACCATCTTCGAGTATGATCTCCAAATTTGTGAAGCTCATTACACGCCATCAAGCAATTGCGATGAATTTCATCGCGATAAACGACACCAAACGGTTTGTCGATGAGCGCTAATTGTGATAGCCGGTCGAGATCGGAAGATCAAGTCGTGGTGGAGTGAAGTTGACACGTGTCCGATATGATTCAACGGCATGTCGGAGATCTTCAACACGCTCTTTTATGACTATGCGTCTGATGAAAATGAGCAATGACTTGATGAATTCACGTTGTATTTCGATTGAAAATTGTCTCATGCGACCACGTACTTTGGCAAGGTACATGTCTTCAATATCGCTGAGGACAAATTCTCAAAGTCGACTTCACGAATGCATAATCCCTTTCATCCCGCTTTTGACCACAATCTTCTTGAGAAAGGTGTAGTCCCATTTGGATGAAAGACCAACATGTTGGATGGCAACGATGTCTTTAGTACTAAACACCGCATGTTGCGACTTCGAACCCGACACTCACGTAGTAGATTCGTGCTCGCCGATGAATCCCATACAATGCATCTCGGTCGATGTCGCCACCGTGTTGGAGAACAAGTGATTGGCACGTTCCTCAATGGCAATGCATTGAGTAGATAGTCATAGGAATGGAAGTGTCAAGGATGTAGCATATTTCCTTGAAACATCGCCACCATGGAGAAGAAATTCGTGTCTCTATTGAAGAAATATCGAAAGGAATCCGTGGTTCATCCGGTTGGCCAATGGTCGGTAGAGGTTTGGTCCAATCGGTAGTATGGAGGTTGTCCCTTTTGTGAAGTCAATGTTTGCTTCCGGTTGAGCCAATCCATGTTGTTAGACATAGCGAGCAATGTTGTCAAGATGATATTCGACCTCGAGGCACTTTCCGAGTGTCTTTAACAGCTTGAAATGCTTCATTCTTGATTCGCTTCAACTCGGATTTCGCCATTTTCTTCACATGGAACTTTTCTTGCAAAACTTTAGCATGCTCCAATGTAGAACCTTCACCATATCTTGACCTTCATCGTAGGGAGTTTGATTGACAAGTGTGAAGAACCATTTAAATTCTTCTGTTTTATCGTCATCTAGCCATGATACGACTTCAGCCGAGTCGTCTTCTTCTTCTTTTAGACGGCCTTGATGATGATTCTCGTTTCGCACTTGTTTGGGAGAGGTTGGTTGTATTAGGGCTCAAGGACCTCTTCATCGTCACCACCGTATACTCAAATTGATCACCGGTTTTACGAGTCGGGGTGGTAACTCGAAATCGCCCCGAGGTTTATCCAGAGAAGAACGGGAGGAGATCTTTGTTGAGTAGAAGTCCGTTGGAGAGGAGGTATCATAGAAGATGATTCACCGACTTCTTCCGACGCTTAGTTTTATCATGCTTATCCCGATCCTTGTCTTCATTGTCTCTAGGACGCTTATACTTTTCGCTTCGAATCTACATGCTTCTTTGAGTTGGTAGTCCAAAGAATGCTTGAAACAACTTACCTTCATCGTAATTAAATGTTCCGCATCGCTTAGACATTTGTGTGATGAGCTTGGCCACCAATTCATTATCCGAGAAAACTATGGGATCGATGGATTGATTGTGACGGTTAAAGGTGTTGATCTTATAGTTTGCTTGGCTATCTCGCATAAGATTCGGATATAGTTGTCTGTAAACATCTCCTTTGTGACTTTAGGAACCATATCCCAAGGTACTTGTTAGTGTAACCTTCGATCATTGTGTTCGCCTCTTGACGATGACTTTTCATGTACTTCAACAAATTCCTTTCTTTCTCGTGATCTTGTCTTTCTCATCATTTAAGCATCAGATTTGGTCAAGAAACCAATTCGGTTTCAGAGCATGTCCTTCTTTCTAACTTGTTGGACAAATTTTCACAATTCTTTCATGAGTCCGAGAAATCCAAGATCGAGGTGGTTTCTTCACGATTTGGATGTTGATTTGGTTGACTTCTTTGATGGTGGTGGTGATGAATGAGATGAAGAATCAATGAGGAGGAGACATGAAGAGGCTCGGGGTCCTTAGGCGGTTCGAAGTTTCCTTATGTGAACGTGTGGGACTTTCCGTAAGCAACTTGTCATAATCATCATCTTTATCTTTCTCGCACTTCTCGCCTGTGGTTCTCAAACTCATATTCGATAGTATCCTCCACAAGTCGTTGTTGTTGCACAAGAGTGGTGGCACCGCATCCCTTATCGGTCGATTAACCACATCAGACTGGCGAAGAGAGGCAAGACCATTTGATCCTCCGGGCCACCCATTTGGTCTTTTGCAAATTCTTCACTTTTTGAATGTGAATGACTTAATTTAACCGCCTTCCCGTAGGATTGATCCATTGCTCCTCTTCATCTTCGTAGCTCTCATCATCCGCACAAGTGCCGAGTCTTCCTTTTCCTTTATCGCTTGAGGACTTGAGGTTTTGCATCAAGGATTGTCATCCTTGCGCTTCGTGAGTAGGAAATCTCTTCATCTCGTGTCAAGACTTTCGAGCTTTCGTCCAAAAGCTTCCTTTGCGGTTCGGGCTTGGGGATTGGGATGGGAGTAGCTTCCTTAGATGGAACAATCCTCTTTGACGGAGGGTTCCTCTTGGGGAATTTCCTTTGACTCTTCAGACTTAATGCACTTCCAAGACCGCTTCTTCTTACGGTTCTCCGAGTAGGTGTCCCGTGCCTTTTCATCAAGATGGCCAACTTTACCTTCTTTAACGGCCACCCGATACCTTTTGTACGCTTCCACTTTTTGATTTCTTCCGTAAGAAGGTGATCGGGCAACACATCACCGCTTCTTCGAGACGATTCTTTGATTCTAACAGATAGTATGGGCTCACCAATATGTCATGATTATCCGGGTCATCGAGTCTCCGGGATTTCGGGATGAAGTCCAAGAGCTCTGGATCAACAGTTTGGTGTATCCGACATAGGGAATTTTGGAGCCAAGCTTCTTATGAAACAAAGATCATGTCTTCCCATAGCAAAGGCTTCAATTATAATGTCCTTCTTGTTGATCAACCACTGAAAATTTGCAGCCCATGAGCTTGGGATGCTCATAGCCACCGCCACGACCAAAGACCGATTTGGTGATGATCATATAGAGTGTCCTCCATGGTTGAGGAATATTCTTCACCCACGCGAGAGTGCTTAGTAATGATTCCTGCAGCTTCATCATAACCAATATCTATCAAGAATTGCGTGATGCCTCTTCAAGAGGGTAGCAAAGAAGTCGGTTGGAGCGATATGCGGAATGATGAGAACAAACAGTAAGTCATCGAGTGATAGTGACTTGTATGTTATTAAGAGTCACATTCACAAGATTTTGACCAAAGGATCCTCCGCATAGAATCCTGTAATTGTTGAATGTAGACCTCCGAACTGCGTGGCGGTGTGAGAGCATGTTCGTAGGGATGATTCCCGAGAATATCCACCGCAATGAGACAAGAAGATTCTCGAGCATGCGAGGGTGTCAAAGTCAACCCTAAGGTTGTTCTTTCCAAGCTTTCTGGATAACCCTCCGAAAGATATCGGCAATTGTAAGAACTTCGATGCATCCACATTCGCTTGTTCACCATGTCGTGATCTCGAAATAACATTAGCCAAAAGAACCAACATATCGAAAGACATAATGTTAGTCAATGTAAGGTCTTAATGTCTAGTTATTGAATGTACAATGTCAATGATTATTACGAGTCCTAAGTCACTTGTTTGTCCAATAGTCTAATGACGCCGTGAAATGTTTCGTGAGTTAGTTAACTTTAAGTTTTAAAGTATATGTTATCACTTATTGTTCACAACATATCAAACGATTAAGTTTATTAGTGACATTATTGGATTCGTGATGATATGATTAGTTTATTAACAAGTTTGTACACGTAACAATTCATAATGAAGGTCAATCCAGCTTAAGCGTAGATTCGCAAAGTTAAGCGTAAACAAGAATGAGATACGCCGAGACTAAAGCTTACGCCAGAGGATCCTAACTTACGCGTGAAGAAATGTTACGCGTATGAATAAGGGACCTTATGCGTAGAGCTTACACGTAGGTGTATATGACTTTACGCTGTAAGGCTTACTCGTAAGAGTAGACCTTATGCGTGAGGTCATCATTTACGCATATCCTTCACGGATACGCGTAGTCCCATTGTAGAACCTTACGCGTAATGGTTATGCGTAGAATTATTCTTACGCATAACTTGACTACGCGTAGGGTAATCCTTATGCGTAGAGTTGCAAATGACCTTGATTCTGAATATTAAGCGTAGCAAAGCCTGAAATAATTCATCAAATCATCAAAGTTAACACAAAACATCATTTTATCAACAAGTTATGGCATGAACATTCATAACACAGTTATGCGTAGAAAGTCATACGCGTAGGTCAAAACCCTAAGGGTTAAGATTTACGCGTATGAAATTTAACCATGGGATTTGTACCAAACAAATTCAGGTAGGTCTAGAGTGTTGTTAGAGTCTTTAGGCCAAGTATTAACATCTAATTCGCTGTGAATCGAAATTACCCAAAAGTATGAACATTAAACCCTAACTTCAAATTGTCAAACAATTAGTGTTTCTGGGTGGTTAACAACCATGGAAATCATCAATTCAACCTCATATGACCATAACCCAACAATCTTTTAGACCAAAACACTTCACATTTTGAAAAACCCAAATCGACTCATAAACCCTAATTTTCAAAAATCATTAATACGTGTTTCTGGGTGGGTTTTGATGGTTAAAATGGTATCCTTGATGTATAAGAAACGTTTTGACATTATCCATATAACCAAAAACACACACACAATGATTATGTGTTCATACGCTTATGCGTAGAACACATAATCACGCGTAACACACTTTTTAGCCGTTGGATTTGCATGAGATTAAAAACCTTAGCTTAAAAACATGTTAAGATCATTAAAACACTTACAAAATGATGATCAAAACAACGGATTTCTTGGTTCAATCTTAGGCGTAGGATGAATATGGTTGTGTGTATTAAATGTGAAGTAAAAAGTAGGTGGGAGGTGTTTTTATTAAAAGTTACTTTAACATTTTGACAGTTTTAGTCCCTCCACCTTTTCCTTTTTCAAACAAAGCCATTTAACTTCCATTTTGGTTACCAAACAAAGTTTTTAAGAAAGAAACTTGATGACACTTCCCCTCGACTCTAGAAAATAATGAAAGGTTATTAATTTTAGTCCGAGGAGTGTCATTGTACCAGAAAATTCACCACCATTGTTAAAAGAAACAACCGAGATATGATAACATGCAAGTACACAGATGTTTTGAAACAGTTAAGAGATTATTTTCTCCCCCTCAACACTTGATCAGAAAAATACTGAATTTTGAAAGATTATAGTGTTGAAGGAAGAAATGTACTTGCCATGTTGAGAGATTATAGATTAGAAGAATATTTTTGTTGTTTTATAAGATTTTATATTTTTGTATATTGTTTTTGAAATTTATTTACAAAAGATGTTTTGGTGTTTGACAGGTTTTTAAGACTGCTTTTAAGAGGTCATCCAATTCCTCTTGAGTCAAACACCTCATACCAATTCGTGGACCAACTCATTAAACCCAGCCGAGGCAAGGCTTTGGTGAGAAGATATGCCAATTGGTATTCGCACCACAAAGTATAATTCAACGGCACTGCTCCACGTGGTCCTTGATGAAATGATAGCGTGGATCGATGTGCTTTGATTTCGAGTGTGAATGAGTTGCACGAGATCGCAATGGCACCGATTGTCGCAAGACATCGATTCTCGAATACATAACCATAGTCTTTGAGTTGTGTTCTCATCCGGATGACTTGAGCACAACATGCGACATGGCTACATATTCTCGCTTCGTTGATGACAACGATGTACAATCCTCGCTTCTTAGATTGCCAAGACACCGCTTTATCACCGAGAAATTGTAGAGCTCTCAAGTACTTTTCCTCGAGTCTAAGCATCCCGCGTGGTCGTTCGAAAAACGATTAGTTCAAAACCGTAATCCTTCTTGGATACCGATCCCCAAATTAATGGTTCCCTTGATGTATCGGAGGATTCGTTTAGCCTCGAGAGGTGGGTTTCAGCTTGGTCGCGATCGATAACGGAGCATAGATAAACGGCAAAGATAATATCAGTGTCCTAGTCGTTAGATACATGAGAGACCCAATAATACTTGATTTGGTAGGTCAACTAATTTCCCATGTAAATCAAAGATCTAGCTTCTTGGTATGAGCCATTGGTGTGGCATAAGTGTCACAGTTGTCATTCCAAATTTGTTTAACAATTCAAGGGCATATTTGACCGACTCAAGAAAATACCACGGGTGATTGATGAACTTGCACTCCTAGAAAGAACGTAAGTTCACCCATCATGGACATTTCAAAATTTTTCTTCATTAGTTTTGCAAAAGCGGTTGAAAACTTTTATGTGTAGACCCAAAATGATGTCATCCACGTAAATTTGAACAATTAAGATATGTGCCCGTGATATTGTATAAAAGAGTTGGGTCAACCGAACCTTTGGTGAAATTATTAGCAATGAGGAAAGATGATAGCTTATCGTACCATGCCCGAGGGCTTGTTTGAGACCATAAAGAGCTTTGTTCACTTTGTAGACATGGTTCGAACTCGGATCAACGAATCCATCCGTTGGTCGACATAAACCGCTTTTTAAGTTGTCCATTGAGAAACGCCGCTTTGACATCCATTTGATAGACCGTTATATTCATATGAGCCGCGAACGCGAGAAATATCCGAACGACCTCAAGACGAGCAACCGGAGCAAAAGATTCTTCAAAGTCTATTTCTTCTTCCCGACGATAACCCTTAGCAACGAGACGACTTGTTTCGATGACGCCCTTCAAAGATCCAATTTGTTTTTCCAAATCCATTTGAGACCAATGACGAGACCCTGTTGGTCTTTCAACCGCCCCATACTTCAAGACGCTTGAATTGGTTGAGTTCTTCTGCATGGATTCAATCCAGTTGTCTTTTGTCATTGCGTCTTTAATATTTTTAGGCTCGATTGGCGAAAGTGAGTGCATAGATGCAATGTTCACCATCCGTGTGAAGACGTTGTCTCGTAACGATCGGTTGATTCGGGTTGCCAATAATATTAGCCAAGGATGGTCTTTGTCCATCGATGTGTGAGGGTTGATGTTGGTATACATTGTGCGATTCGAGGATTCAAATGGTTTGTTGAAGATTCCGCGACATCCGTGCGGCAGCCTCGATAGCAAACGGGTTAAAGAACGACGGATCAAAATCTGCAGTGGGGTACTTCATTCGAATATCATCACCGGTTCATCATTGTTGGAAGCGGTGTGTTCAATCATTGTGTTGAGTCAATCGTGTAGGTGCATCTTCAACAATAGTTGTTGTAGCAGTGTATCGTATAGGAATATTATCGGGTTGTGCAATGAAACAATGGATACACCGAGCACGCTCATCAATATCGCACCGAACAGGAGCAAATAACCTTTCCATTTGTTGACGAGTTAATGGGGGCTTTGTTCACCGATGATGGGGTTGAGGAAGTTTAAACGGTTGTGACCGGGTTCTAAGTCGTTATACTCGTAAGCCATTTCCGTGAGTTCATCAAAATGAGCATGAATCGCTTCCATTACCTCCTTAGTTCGACGATTCCAGATTCGGAAACCTTTAGAATTGTCACAAGATCCAATAAAGACTCCAATATCGCTTTGGCTTTGAGCTTTCCAAAATCATCACGATCATTATTCGGATAGCAAAGGGATCCAAATACATGAAAGTGTTTGAGATTCATTTATAGTTGTGGACAAGCTCGAAGGTGTTTTGTTGTATGCGTTTTGTGATCATAGAACGGTTTTGAGTATAGCATGCAGAGATACGACTTCGCCATAAGTAATCTGGAAGTTTAGCATTGATTAACATTGTTCTTGCAGCTTCCACTAACGCTCGGTTTCGCTTTCAATAACTCCGCTTTGTTCGTGTGTACGTGCAATAGATGTTTGATGTCAATTCCACTTTCTCATAGAATTCACGAAGGGTTTTGTTAACAAATTCAGCCTTTGTCTGCTCGATGAGCCCGACGGTGTTGGAGTCGAACTCGTATTTTTGTGAGAAAGGTGATGATCATTTGTGGAGCTTGGTCTTTGCTTCAAGAAAGTAGACCCATTCCATCGTGAGTAGTCATCAACAATTACTAAGATGTAGCGTTTGCCATTGATCGCTTGCACGCGCATTGGGCCACACAAATCCATGTGAAGAAGATGAAGCACATGTCGAGAGTTGTGTTCCACCTTTGAAGGAAAATGAGCACGAGTGCTTTTCCTTGTTCACAGTGAGCAAAGGTGATCTTTTGAATACCGGAATCGTGGGAGTCCTTCAACTAGTTTGTGTCAAGCAAGGTTGGTGATGGTTTGAAATTTTAGATGTGAGACGACTATGCCATAGCCATAGCCGGATTTTGTAGATGTTGCCTTTGAAAGTAAGCACGATGGAGAGGAACCAACCATGTCTTGCATAGAGATAGTGTAGAGACTAGAATTACGCGAGCCGTACATAAGGTCATTTCCTTGTAGATCACGAATGAAACAAGTTTTCTCCCCAAAGCAACCTCTAAATCTCCATCACAAAATTGACCTACTAAAAACAGACAGACCGAGGCCTTCCACATAGTAAACCTCGCGATTTCGATGTTCCCATTGACATAGTCTCCGAGCCCATGATAGTCAACGATTACTCTACTACTATCTAATTATCTAAACTAAGGTTGTGGGAGTCTATGTCTAATTAATGTGTGCTCGTATGATAGTTTAAAGATGTGTTTACTTAGTTTGTATTACTCCTTAATTATCTCATATGATGGTCGAGTGTCACGCCTTATTCTTAATTGTGTTGTGTCTAAAGTTGTAGGTATGCGCTTTCTCCTAACTCTTTGAACTTACCAAAGGGTCTCGCCTACAAACCCACTAGTGATGATAAACTCCTACTCTAAGGCGCTCTTGATGGTTTAGCCTACAACTACCTGTAATTATATTCTAAGGTTCACAAAGATGAATCAAGCATTATACACAAACGAATGACCTATCGCATTACTAGATCATTAGTAAACTAAGATAAGAAACAACCAATCAATATTCAATAATTAAGTTTCATACTTCCTAAGCAAACACACAAATAAATTAGCCGGACATGGAGAACATGCAAGCATACACACAAATAATCAAAGACATAATTGAATTAATGAAGTAAAGACTTATCTTGATGTAAGATAGGTTAAAACCCTAAAATGTTGTACAAGACACCTTAGGTTCGGTTTTAGGTTTTACCCAAAGACTCTCCACACAAGACCTCGAAAAATTCGGATTCTATATATAAGATTACAATTGCGACGGCGCCACCTTATGTTTAGTGACGCCGTCGTGTCCTTGTCATTAGGGTCGCCTGGCCACGTTAACCTTGGCGACGGCCACCTTATGTTCGCGACCGCCTCTTCAGCCTTCCGACGCCGTCTCGATTGCATCTAGGCTGCCTCGAGTAGCGACGGCCTACTCTTTTACAACTAGACGCCGCCACTTGAAAATACGAGTTTCGAGTCCCGTATCGTCATTAATATTTTGGGACGCGCCACCATTAGCACCCAACGACGCCGCTTCTAGTTTTAGCAACCGTGAGTGTCTCGATTTTGACTTTGGCCATTTTCTTCATATTCGCGCTTTTCAACCAAATAAGTGCCATTCCAAAGATTTTGCCTTCACGAGACCTAAAAAGTGAAAAGGAACGATATTAAGCAATAACGGATATAAAGTGATCAAATAAGGACTTAAACGACCCCTCAAAATGGTACCTTTTAAAACCTTATCAAATATCCCTACACTTGTTATTTGCTTGTCCTCAAGCAAATGTGCTTTTAGCCAATTAATTTATAAGTTGGGGTCGAAGCATTAATTCAAACGGTCCACAACACATATAAGTCCCTGAAAGTCATAACAAGCACGGAATTATATACTAGCACCTCACATGGGGTGTTTGATACTCACATCTCTCGGGTATATATAAGAAATATAACAAATAGGAAATGGGATATAAACACTCATTAACCGGTCCTAGTACATAGATTACCATAGGCTTGAGAATAGATCAAACCTCCATCGCTTTGGCGAAGCACCTAGGAAAGACTATCAAAGAGGTCTTTTAAAGGGTTGTAATGTTAGGCTTACGGTAGGAAATAAGGGTTTGGTGATGGTTTGAAATTTGAATTGTTAAGGTTCCTTCCCGTCATTTCATAAACTTTAACTTTTCCCATGAATCCCAATCGTCCCAAAATCAGATACAAAGGATATGACTCGGCAACTGCAAGCAACTAGATAATTGAACTAAGGGTTTAGGTGATAATAAATATTTGTAGAGTGCATAAGGGGCCGATTTGATATTCGGGAGTGGTGTAAACAATGTTTTCATTGATATTCGAAAACCAAACATCACGAGAACCGAAAAGGATAGGCTCGAGGGGTTAACTAGGGGTATCGTGGTACTAAAGATGAGTACAACATGTGTGGGGAATTACTCAACCGATATGGAAGAAGTAATTATATTATGTGTATCAAACAAGGGTTATCCTAATGCCTCTTATCATTTAGTTATTCCTAACTACACAAGTGTAGCCTCACTTATGATCTCGAATGCATCACAAAACAAGTTCTAGAATCTAATATACTACCGGTTCACACTCTAAGCATTGAAGATGAATGCTTTTATTCCTACTAATCTAAGGGCGATCCTCACATTTTGGTGGAATTTGGGTGGTAAAGGGTTTTCAGTCATATAACTTCCTATCCGTGAGACGCTTTTGTTAAGACTAATGGCCCACTCCTATATGTCATGAAAAATTTTAAATTTGGTGCCAAAATTACCCTAACCGACATTTTCTCATGGTTTATTACACAAATGCAATCGACAAAGCAAATAGTCAAGGATAAGCATAGTTTCAAAGTTCCTGCTTTATTTTCCCTCCCTACACTTAAACCGAACATTGTCCCCAATGTTCAAAGTATCAAAGTTATGATAATGAAGGTAATTAAAACCTAGTACCCCCTGATTAGCTCGGTAGATCCGTAAAGTGGTGGTTAAACTCTTTCCAAGAAGAATTATTGCGAAAAGCTCCTCCAATCTTATGTAACTTCTTCTTGACAAACTAAACTCGCACACTTGAAGAAAACAAACGAAACCTTCACAGAAATCGCGGTAATAATATATATAAGACTCGAGATGACCGACAGCTTAAGTTCCTTTTCATCATTAGAGAGTGATGAAAACTTCTCAATCTTAAACGGCATTTGGTAAGCTATGTCATCGATCTCATTCTTGAATCGCACTACCTAACGAGGGTCATAGATCATCCTGCTTTCTATGAAAGGTTTTCCTAGAATAACGTGGGATGTTTCTGGGTCTATGGCTGCTAATATCATCCACAATTATGAAACCAGGAAACGTGAAACTACCTACATAAACGGGCAATCCCTTAATTCTTCCTAGAAAATTGCAACCAACATTAGATCATTGGGTCTTGCTTAGTTGGAATAGGCTTCTTCAATATCCAATTGTAATAGTGCTAGTCATTATGTTGATTGGGATTTGCGATCAATATAGGCTTTGCACACAAAAGGTGTCCCATGACACATGGTATGTTAAGATTCCAAGGGTTCCCAAACTTGATTCGAGAGACATTAGACTGCATAGCTTGGTCGATCCTAGCCGTGATTTTGTAGATGTCTTTGAAAGTAAGTGACGGGAGAGGAACCAACCATGTCTTGCATAGAGATAGTGTAGAGACTAGAATTACGCGAGCTGATATAAGGTCATTTCCTTGTAGATCACGAATGAAACAAGTTTTCCCCGAAGCAACCTCTAAATCTCCATCACAAAATTGACCTACTAAAAACAGATTGCTCCGATGGGAAAATCGACCGAGGCCTTCCACATAGTAAACCCCGCCGATTTCGATGTTCCCATTGATACAAGTCGGGTCTACGGCATATCATCCACAATTATGAAACCAGAGAAACGTGAAACTACCTACATAAACGGGCAATTTTAATTCTTCCTAGCTTGCAACCAACATTAGATCATGGGTCTGGGTTTAGTTGAATAGGCTTCTTCAATATCCAATTGTAAAAGGTGCTAATATGTTGATTGGGATTTGCGATCAATATAGGCTTTGCCACAAAAAGTGTCCCATGACACATGGTATGTTAAGATTCCAAGGGTTCCCAAACTTGATTCGAGGACTTTTCCTAACATGCATAGTCTCCGAGCCCATGATAGCAAATAAGTGATCATTCCCGAACCCGACAAAGCCAATGAACTTTGCGATAAAGTTTGATAACAGCTTAAGGTCAAGCTCGTCATGTGTCGGGAACATCCGCTATCAACAATCCAGAATGATCTCGATCACCGCATTACACAGACGAAAATGGAGTTTCGACACGTATGGAATAGAAGTAGATGTGAACTCGAAATGTTAGAGGGTTCCGAGCGTGTATATTAGACATACACATTAATAATTTTAGGCATCCATTTAAATCCTAGTGTGTTATATATCTATTTCGCCATCTATAACTACTCTTTGCTTTAGTCTTAGTGAATGCACTAGGTGGTACTACATTCTTAGGAGGTGAAACTGAGCTACAAAGGACAATGTTTGCCTTAGAATCTAAAGAAGGCGGTCTACCAAGCACAGACTTAGAATGATTAGTGGGCCTAGAGGTATTCCGATTCTTAGGATTCCGTAATCGAGAGATTATAGCTTTAGCAACACATTTGTCATGACAATCGAATTCATACTTTTACGACAAATAACACAAGGTGCATCGATCAATATCAAAAGTACTTAACGGTTTAGCATTCGTTACATCACTATTTCTATTACATTTGCCGACGCAACATCTATAGTGGAAGCAACGCGAGTCTTATTCATAGTCCTAGGGTGTTCTTCTACTTTAGCATTCCTTATTGATCTTTTCTTAGGTCGCAACTTCCTATTCTTCGATTGAGTGCTCCTAGGTCGGAAGTGCGGACGCTTGGAAAAGACGCAACTATTCATGTTTCAAGAGAGGAAGCACGTTAGCAACTTGTGATTTGGCAAGAGGTATTCTAGGTTCACGATTACCAAGCGACCGGTGCTATTCTCTTAATCACGGTAGGCGGAAGTTGTTCATACTTTCCTAACATTTCTCTTAACTTAGAGATAGTGTGAATCAAATCTTGATTTTCGTAATCTAATATTACCAAAGAAAATTCATGACTTCTCTAGTGTGAGCAAGATAGTGATCAAGTTCGCTTGATGATTCATGACGAGTCTTATTGAGTAAATCAAATATGACACCATATTCTGCTTAACTTTTAAAAGTTCTTGTTCATATTTAGAAATTTGATTTTTCAAAGACACGCTTTTGATCATCCAGCTTGCTCAATTTTAGGATCGAAGATTTTGCACTCAACCGAGCGATTTTCTTTTGAAAACTAAGTTGATGATTGTGAATATCTTTTCACACCAATGAAGACGACGCTTGCATTGTAAATTTCATTGAGTAATCGCTTTATTTTCGATTTTAAAGACTCGATCCAAGCACATTATCGGTGTTCTCAACAGCATAACATTTTCAACAATATCAACAGAGATATAATCGATGCATATGGCAAAGAATGAAACAACACAACATTATGGACATCAAGACGAGATAAGGTCTTCCAAGAGTCGATCAACATCTTTTCTCAAAAGTTTCTTTTACGCTTAGTATTAGAAATAGATGTTTGCTTTCTCAAAACGACCTTCATAGTTCCAAGTTCCTTATGAAAATCCTGCCTCCAGTGCTAATGCACAACTTTTCAAGTTTTTAACATTAGGTAAAAGATTTTTCCGAAAATGTCTCTTTGTTCTCGCGGAGGCGATTGAAAATGTTCAATTTTGATTTCGAACGATATTCTATCTCATGTTGTAAAATTTTGAGGTCACCATGAAAATGTCAAAATATCTAAGAATATTTCGATTTTCGTGTTTTGAGTTTACTTCACTAATTGAAGGTAAAGGACCATAAGTTTGTGCATAACTGCTTTGGGATTAACATTAGAAGACTCGTGTGTTTTGATGATAACCCTTGGTGTGTTAGAAGAATCCGTTGGTGTGTGAAAGTGACCGCGTTTTATAATTAAAAGGTTTATTGTAAACAACGTTTTTAATTTTGATCGACTCGCCTTCTCGCATCTAATTCTCTTGACGATGATATTCAACAACACTCATAACAAGATTATCAATTTTGTATTCGTGACCGGAAACTTCGGAGTTGGTTTGAATGTTTTAGTGAAAGCTTTGGTTTGTAATCGCCAGATTTTTCCATATCCTTTTGATTGGGTTTTAAGGTAAACTTTTCAATAGTCATATCGATTCACCATGTTTGTAAACAACAGCTTTAAACTCTTTAAGTTTGTTTTGCAAGCCGATAATTTCTTCAAGGTCATCTACCCGATTCGTTGAATGCTTTTTGTATGGAGAACTGTTTTGACAAGTTAACAACTCACCTTTAGCTTTTGATTTTCCAAGGTGAGAGCGTTAATTTGCTTTTTATGTTCATGTTTCAGCTTGTTCTAATTCGCATAACAAAGCATTCTTCGAGGCGGCTAGATCACGATCTGCTTTCTAAGTATTTTTCGTTTTGATGAGATTTTGCAAAGCGCTTCAAAACCTTTTTCACGGTTTTCTTGAGTTTTGAAAAGTTGAGTTGCATTTGTAAGCATTCAAAATCCTTGGTTAGCGATGCATTTTACTTTTTAAGGTCCGATTTAATGCAACACATTCAAGAATTTGGGATTGTTGGTCTTTAAGTAATGTAACAAGATTCGATGAGGCAAAGGTTCAACAGTTCAACGTGAGTCACAACATGATCATTATTTAGATCCTCAAGTATAACCACATAGTCAATTTGATTATTAAGGGAAACCATAAGGTCATCTTGATCGTCAAATGTAACTACGGGTCTATTTGAAAATCGCCGAATGAGATGTAGATGACTCATTTTGAACATTCCGAGCCTTGCTTGATCGTATATTAGGGAGATATTAGTTCGAATATGATGATGGTTTGTTCGGTGCACCGAGACAAGCCATCGTTGTCATACATCGGGCCTGTTTCACTCATGTGTAACTCTTGCATATTAGCCATCAACATAACAAATGATTGGCACGCAAGTCCTCCATATCATCATCCGAGTCGGTGTCGCCATAAAGCTCGTTCTTTGTCCGTGAGAGATCCACCACTTCATCCTTAAGAGCCAAAAGTAAAGCCTCTTTGAAATAAGCACGCGCCTAGTCCTCGGCTTTGGGCATGCATTAGCCAGTGTCCCTTCTCATTGCGCTTGTAGCATCTAAGACCATTTAATCGATTCTCGAGCATTTCCTATTCCACCACTTGAGCTCATTGTTATTCCTACCCACATTAAACCCTTGACCACCGCCCATCCGACGACCATAATCACGATTCTCGAACGTCAACACGTCCATTGTTCACAACAGCTTGAGTCCGTGTGTTAGATGAGGAACGAATACGATTGTTGGATTTGTTGGTGTAACGCCAAAAGCATTAGCAATCATAACAAATCCTTGTTGCAATGCTTGAACGGATCGATTTCCTCGATCGCTTCACCGACATAAGCTTGAGCATTGTTGTTGTTGTATGGAACCAATTGATTTTGTTGAGGTTGTTGGCCGTGAAGGTGTGGTTGAAGCGGTTGGTTGAGTTCTTTGGTCGAGAGGATAATTCGCTGAGCATACAAGGCAAGTTGTTGATTTTCCGGATGTGATGTTTAGCAATTTGAGCACGAAGAACCTTTCCCGATCAACTTCCTTTTCATGAGGCTTCA
Organism: Chrysanthemum lavandulifolium; assembly: GCA_022545495.1. NCBI lineage: Eukaryota > Viridiplantae > Streptophyta > Magnoliopsida > Asterales > Asteraceae > Chrysanthemum > Chrysanthemum lavandulifolium. The sequence continues at coordinate 171,775,842 of CM040244.1, forward strand.
AGTAATCGTACAACAATCCATATGTAGAATGACGCATATTCTTCGCTTGACGGAGAAAATGACATACTTCTCCCATTCGTGACCAAGACTACTCAGAACTTAGTATTCACCGCAATTCTTGGCATGATGATGTTGTGTTTATCCAAATCATTGATGATGTCTCGAAAACGATGATGATAGGACTCTAGTGTCTCTCGTGTTCAATCATGAAGTGTTCATAAGCCAAGTAGATTTTGGATTCCAAATCCTCCCGATTGAGTACCGATCCTTCCATAAGAAGACGAATATGATCCCACATTTTCATGCGCCTTTTGAGCATCAACACTACGAAGAATTGGGTTTGGTAATCCTAAAAGGATATATTCCATTGCAAGTTCATCCGCTTCATAGTGGAGAAGTTCTTGAGCATTCAAGTCCGTAATGAGTAGCAATGTTTGTTTGTTCATCTCTTGTGGAATAGCGAGGATCTCCGCACAATGACGATGAGGCATCTCAAATGGACCTTCCAAGATAACCTTCTTTAAGAAATTTCCATGTGGCTTCTTCAGATCACAAAACCTAAAGAACCTTATCACCCATTGATCGTAGTTTCGGAGTGAGCATTGGAGGTCTATCAAGTGATCCACTTCATGAATTGATTGTTGGTCGCTTAAAGCTTCACACATCTTTGCAAACCAAGTGGGTTCCTTCATAGTGTTCCTTGATGGATGTTGATTGAAATCATTTGTGTAGGGTTGAACTTGAAGGCTTGGTGGTGTTTGAACCATTTGTGGTGGTGGAATTGCACCAATTTGTGGATTATGTTGTTGATTAAATTGTTGTTGATAAATAGCTTGTTGTTGATTCCATTGTTGATGTTGTGGAGTTAATTGTTGTTGTTGATGATTATAAGTGTGAGGAAATAGTTAGAGTATGGTGGTTGAGATATGTTGATAAACTTGTGTAGTAAAATGGATCTTTGTAGTCGAATGAACCTTTGTTGATGAAGTGTCCTTAGGCGAGAAAAGACAAGAACCAAGTAGCACTTATGCGTAAAACACCAAAGTTACGCGTAACAATGAGAAGTTACGCGTAGGATTTAGCTTACGCGTAAGTAGGAAAAGCACTAAAGTTAGCGAGACAAAAGTTAGGCGTGAAAGTTAGGCGAGGATTTTCTTATGCGTAAGACTAGGCTTAGGCGTGGGAAAAATCTTAGGCGTGGGATTTCACGCCGAAGCTTATGCTTATGCGTAATTTTAGGGTTTTTCCCAAATGATCTTTACACTATCACAAAGGCAAAAGATATCCAAAGTCGACGATTTTCGGACTTATCCAAGTAAGAAAACACGGAATAAACCACGAAAATGAAGATGAAACCAAGGAAGCACTTACGCGTAGTTTTAGGGTTTTACTACGCGTAGGAATGCTCGAAATTTTGATTATGTCCAAAAGTGTTTCTAAACCAGTTTTTGTGTGATAAAATAGCTTCAATAACACCAAAATACACAAAAGTGTGAAATTTGATGAACCAAAGCCTCTAAAACAGCTATTTAGTAGATAGAACCCTCGCTCAAAAACTCGATCAAAAACAACTATCCACGCATAAAGTTTGAAACTTTTGCCAAAACAAGTATTTTAACACCCTAAAGCGTTGAAAGTACAAGAATCTTGGATTAAAAGTGTAAAAACAAGTTTTTAAGCGAACCAAAGTATCAAATGTGCGTTTTAGGCGAGGGACCAAACCCACTTCAAAACAAACACGATTCACCCAACTAGTTGGCGATTGATACCAACATTAGGTCACTAGTTTTACAAACACAAGTAATATAGAAAGAGATAAAGGCGATTGAACAAGATCCAAACACACACACACGATATTATGCACGGTTAAGGCGTAGATGTGATGAGAGGAAATAACTTGAACAACCAACCCTCAAGTGAGGGTTATACAAGAGTATTTATAGGAGGAAAGCTAGGGCAACACTCCTAGTTTCCATCCTTTCCTTAATGGGCTTGGGCCTAAGCTCATGGGCCTTCTACATAAGCTTAAGGCTAATAACAAACATAAAGGCCATAATAAAGCTAACTATTACATATTAATTACTAACACTTGATTATGGTTTAGGAGTGATTCCAACATACCATTTTGTTGATGAGTATAGGGAGCAGTCGTTTCATGGATAATACCAGCAGACTGAAAATACAGAGTATCCATGTACTCACATCCCCTATCAGTCCTTAATCTTTTGATCAAGGACCCAAGTTGCAATTCAACTACAGTTTTAAATACTTTGAATTTATCTAATGCTTCATCCTTAGTATGTAAGAGACAAACATAACAAAACCTAGAAGCATCATCAATAAATGTCACAAAGTACTTCTTATTCCCCAATGAGGGAGTGGCATGCAAATCACATAGGTCATTGTGTATCAGCTCCAAGAGCTCAGTTTCATATTTAACACCCTGAAAATATTTCTTACTTATTTTGGTCAACATGCAAGTTTTACACTTTTCAGTGTCCATGTCAAATGCTGGGATTAACCCATCCTTAGACATATCTTGCATCTTTTTATAGTGTACATTGCCAAGTCTAGCATACCAAATGGTAGATTCAGACAGGTCATAGGTGGTATTAAAGGATGAATTAACACAGTCATTAACAATGTTCAATCTGAACATTTGATTACACAAATACCCAAAACCAATAAACACACCATCTTTGGATAAAACAAACTTATCGGATTCAATAACTTGTTTAAAACCATGATTATTAAAAACACTACTTGAAACCAAGTTTTTCCTTATATTAGAAACATGAATAACATTAAACAAAGTTACAATCTTTCATGAACTAAATTTAAGATCTACACAACCACGTCCATGCACTAGAGCTCTTGATTCATTTCCCATGTGAAGGATAGAACCATCAATTAGTGACTCGTAAGTCTTGAACCAACTTCTATCTTTGCACATATGAACAGTAGCTCTAGAGTCAACCCACTACGCAACATCATCATCCTACACATAGTTAGATTCAGATACATATGTAACATAATAAATCTGAAAAGATTCATTAAACATATTCTGAACTTTCAAAGGAACTGAACCATTCCCTGATCTACTGGTGCCTGATCCATTTGTTTTATCACCAACTTTAACACCTTTGCAATCCTTTTTAATGTGACCAGCTTTGCCACATTTACAACAAGTAGGTATAGCCTTCTTGTTAGGGTTAGCCCTAGTGTTATCATAATTTTTATGTTTTCCCTTGTAGTCATTGTACCTGTTGGAGTTGATGCTCCATCATATTGACAACAGATGCACTAGTAGCATTGCTACTCTTTGGCTTGTCATTATCATGCACCCTGAGTGATTCCTCAATGCGTAGATGACTGCCCAACTCAACAAAAGTTAACTCTTCCTTCTTATGTTTCAATGTATGCTTGAAATATTTCTAAAATGATACAAGAGACTAAAATAGCCTCATCCATGTCTATTTTTTGTTGTGTAAACGTTTCAAGTATACCAACAAGTTCATTTTGTTGTTCCATAAGTGGTCTATAATCAGTCATTTTGTAATTTATGAAATTATTTACAAGGAACTTCTTACTTAATGCATCCTCAGCCATATATTTGGCATCCAAGGAATCTCATAGTTCTTTGGAAGATTCAACATCCTGATAAATATCAAAGAGAGAATCAGACATACCATTGAGGATCAAACCTATGCAAATGTAATCATCATTCTCCCATTTTCTCCTTTTCCTCATCTGTTCCACAGTAGCTGTTAGGAATTAGAAATTCCCGGTATTAAAGAGTCGGTCACCTCAAGTATATGTAATCGTTAGAAAGCTCGTAGTCGTAGTTCTTTTAAGTTAAGTAGTAATTTAGTTAAGTAACACCGTGGAGGACTGGACGGGTCTTTACCCACCGTATGCCCGATCCACACCCCAAAGTGTGGCGATTTATGTAAGACTATAAATACTCTCTACCTCCCAAGGTAGAGTTGGAGCTCATAATAATATCTTTCACTTTCTCTCACTAAGTTCCCTAAACCTCTAACTTTCTCTCTAGAATTCCATCTATATGCTACTTTGTGTTATGGTTTGATGTGCATGTGAAAAGTTATATCTTACAATTGGTATCAAGAGCCATGGTTAGATCATATCTTGCACATCTTTGGATTTATAGTGGTTTTAGGTGGTTTTGAGTTTGGAAAAGTTTAGTGGTTTTGCATCATTTGGGTGATTTCTTGTGTTAAAGTTTGAATTTTGTTGGTACTTTTATGTTTAGAATCATCAAAAGTGTTTAGGTTTTCATTTGGTAGCTTGAATCATCTTGGTTGGGTTGTTTTGGATTGAAAAGTGATGTTTATATGGTTTTCATGCTAGCGACTTAGTTCACGGAATATTTTTCTTGGTAGCGACTTGCTTCGCATTTTGTAGCGACTTACGGTGTTGGAGCTAGCGAGTTAGAGCTAGCGAGTTAAAGTACAAGTAGTGGACTCTCCACCACGGGTAGCGACTTGTGGTAGCGACTTGGTCAAGAGTGAGTTGCTCTTTAGCGACTTGTGTCTCTAGCGACTTGTGTAGCGAATTGTCGCAAAAATTTGGTTAGCGACTTGGTGCAGAAGCGAGTTACTACTTAGCGACTTGCTTTTCTGGTAGCGACTTGGGTTTCTAGCGACTTGGTTTTCTAGCGAATTAATTGGTAGCGACTTAGTGCATTTGTCTCTAGCGACTTAGTGCATTATCATCTAGCGACTTGAGTGATTGTTTACGGTTTTCTCTTGATTTAGTAAAATCCGTGAAAGAATCTATTTCCGGTTTAATCATAGAGTTATAAAATCCCGTATAATCGGTAACATGTCTACCAACGTCCCCACCGTCATCTCCATCGCTGCCGAGGATGTACAAGCAATGGCTCGGATACTCGCCCACCCATGCTTGATGAATCGACTATGATTCTTGGGCTCAACGAATCGATTGTATTGCCTTGGAAAGGAAAATGGTGTCAATATTCTCAAATCCATTGATGAAGGACCATATCGAGTTGAAATGACTAGAGACATACTTGATACTAATGAAGATGGTACTCCTGCTTACGGAATGGATGCACCTAAGATGTATGATGAGCTTGATGATAAGGAGAAAAGAGATTCGATGCGTATATCGTGGCTTCAAACATTGTTCTTCAAGGTCTTCCTAAAGACATCTACAAGTCGATCAATCATAACACGGATGCAAAGGCGGTTTGGGATAATGTTAAGATGCTTCTCTCGTGTTCGTAATTAACTATGGAAGATGAGAATCCCAACTCTATGACTAATTCGAGCACTTCAAAATGAAACCGATGAGAGTGTCTATGAGTACTATGTGAGATTCCATAAGTTAGTGAATGACATGAGGAACATCGTAATGACTATGCCTAACATTCACCGAACTCAAAGTTTGTGAACAACATGAATCCCGAATGGCACAAGTTTGTCACACCGTGAAGCTCACTAAAGGATTGAAGAATACAAACTATGAGCAACTCTATGCCTTCCTCCTTCGAATGAGAGACATGCCATGTTTGAAAAATTGATTCTCAATCGGTTCAAAACCAACCAGGAGAGACAAGCTCGCCTAATGACTCAACGACCTTCTACTCAAACATCGGAATCACAACCAAAGCATCACAAGTCATACCCTTGGGAATGGTAATCATAAACTCATTCCCGATCCCATGTTCAAACAAGTCGATGCCGATGCACACGCTGGTAACATCATTAATCAACTTGCTCTTCTCATTAGTCAAAACATGAATTCTCTTCCACAAACCAACAACAACCTCGAATCGCATCTAACCCACATAATCAAGCCACCATGTTAAAGATGGAAGGATTGTGGTGCAACCAGCTCAGAAAGACAAGATGATCGGGGAAGAGGTGGAGCCGGAGAGGTTATGTTGGAAACCGTAATCGAGGAAGAAATGGTAACCAAGGTCAACCTAAGCCAATCAAATGCTATAACTGTGGTGGTGAAGGACACATTGCAAGGAACCGCACATCTCCAAAGCGCCCATGCATCGTCGATTACTTCGTAGATAAGATGTTGCCGCACAAGCTTAGGACAATGGTGCTGCGTTGATGAAGAGGAATTGTCGCTTTCTTCGAGGGCAATGCCAAGACCTATGATGCGTATGTGGATGAGCAATTTATTCGTGAGATAGGTCACAATCATCGAATGCCTTTCAAGTCGCCGATCGTGATGCATACGACTGATGTAGATGATGGACCTCTCACACACACAATCTTTATGGATAGCATCTCTCCAATGGTTTCTCCCAAGATCTCTTCTTCACCACAAGTCGGCCCATCCAAGGACAAACTCATCTCGTAGGTATTAAAGCTATACGATGATGTCGATGTGCAACAGATGCATGACAAAGTACAACCAACTCGAAACTATTGAATCAAATATTGAAAATATGGGTAATATCAATATTGTCCCATACGATCAATACGTGAAACAAAGTGAAAGTGAAGTTGTACCAAGTGATGCATCTTCTCGCAGTCAACAATGACTATGTCTTTGATGAATACACCGCATGTGCTCCCGATGATTCCATAATTTCGAACTAAATGCCTATAAGGAACGTGTTGCTATTTATGAACAACGTGCAAAATTTGAGTTGACCACTGTGAGCGGAAATGGATGTCCAAGTGAGTACAAGAATTAGAAAAGTAAGTTTAGAGAAGAAGTATTGAAACAAGAATTAAATTCCTTGCAAGAAAAACTTTCTAAAACAAATTAAGCAAAACAAGAACTTCAAGAAAATGTGAAAATGCTTAAGCAAGAATTTAATGCAAAGGAATCAAAACTCTTGAGAGATTTTTCTAATCAAAACTTTGAAAACAAACTTGAAAACAAGTTGTACTTACAAGGAAACACCATTCGATCGCTCACATGGTCACGAAACATCGTGTCTTAAGCGATAAGCATAGCATTCCCTTGTTGAGGAACCAAATCAGAGGTAATTAAAAGGCTAGAAATGCTCATAAGGTGCTTTATGATGGTAATGAAGTCCTTAAGCCTAGGCGTAAACCTAGTTGCGTTGAGTGCACCGAGGAAGATAAGATATTAAATGAAATCACTAGGAAAAGATGAATAAGAAACAAATGATCCCAAATGCAAAGAGAAAACATAATCATCTCTCCTCATGATTACAAGAAGGAAAACTGATTTCCTTGAACAAGTTTAAGCCTCGACTTTGTTGACTCCCGAACAAGTCTTCGGAAAAAGGATTTAGATAAGCGTAAAGCGGAAAACATTATTGAAACAAACCCTCCCTTTTGAAAATGCCTAGAGCGATGTGTATCCTCCTAATACACCAATGCATCTTGTTCCTAGAACAATTGCCACTAAAAGCAAGACATTAATTAGCCAATACGTTATATTTCAACTATTTGTTGATTTTGAGAAAACTTGCAAGAAAAGGATCACACCCATCGGTATAATCAAGGAGAAAGAGGTTTTGAACAAATGAAAGAATGTTATTTAATCGAGGTCATGCCCTTCTTTAAACTTCTAAAAGATCACTTGAGAGTCTTAAAAGGGGTAGAAACCGATATTAAGGGTATGGAAAAGGAATTTGATGCAATGGTTGTTGAAGTTAGTGATTATGAGCGCAGCACTAAAATATAATGAGATTGAGAGAAAGAACCCGCATACATTAAATGAGAATCTTATTACCGAATGTGTTGCTCAAGATGTCTTTTTCATCGCTTCAAATTGCTCTATTAATGCTTCCAAATTTCATGAACTATCTGCGCCTCGAAAGTCTCCCATGATCGTGTCATTGAGCTTGAAAAACTAATTCTAAACTAAATGAGAAAATTGAACTGGATGATCATGACAATTTGGTTAAACATTTTCTAAACTAGAAGTTGAGTATTTTAATCTACAACTAAAATATCAACATCTCAAAGAAAATGTCAAAACTTCAAATATCAAGACATCTTCGGATGCTCCGAGTTTGATGCGCTTTTCAAATTAACAAACGAGATGAATGATTCAAGCTCAAGTAACACGATCGAAAGTTGAAAGCCCAAATCTCTCAATTAAAGGGTCAAACGAACAATATGACAGCTCCCAAATGCCTCCTTCTTTAGATTCTCGAATTCTCAAACTTTTCATCTTCAAAACCTAGTAAATGCTTTACAAAAGGAAAACGAAAGTTTTCTAGAAGAAAATGAAAAGGTTAAACGTCATTTCAATGAGTTATTTGAATCAATTAAAGTCACTCGTAACAAAAACAACGAACAAATAGCTTCATTGCAAAAGGAAATTGAGAATCAAGAGTCGTAAAAGGAAAATGCCAATGATCAATGGGAGAATGGTGTATCTAAGGCTCACTCGGTAATAAATATGCTTTATCTCGTGACATATGTCCCCTCATCTAAGGAACAACAAACTTGCCATTCAAACATATTTCTCATCCCTTAAGGATTGCCTAGAATGTCTCGCGTGAGATTGTTGAAGAGGATAAGCTAGAGAAACCACATGATAATGTAATTGGACATGCATGCTTATATGCCAAACGATCTCAAGAAATCTTAGAATGCTTGATCACAATATGCCCAAAGACATTAGGTGAGAAAGTTAACCTTTGATTCCATGCTCGATGCCTAAGGCCAAATATGATATGCACTCGATTCCCAATGTTTTGAATGTGAACCGTAGTGTACCTTGAGTAGTTCGATTCTAGATCCACAATGCTAAGAAAGAGAACTCAAGCGTGCCTTCTAGAGTACAAATCTCAAGACTCTAGTTTTAAGAGTGTGAACCGTAGTACACCTGCATGTAGTTCGAGATCCCAAAGACATCTAAACAGTGGTGCAAAGAGTAGTAAAACAAACTAATGTTCCCATTCCTCTACAGAGTAATCAAGTGACACTAAAGGGAGCAGTCAAAGTCTCAAGACAATACAAGGAATGATAGACCTCTCAAGCTAAGAATGTGCAATCGGAAGAGAGTAGAAGAACAATCTAGGAACCTTAAGTTTGAATCGAATAAAACGAATCGTGTTGATTCTAGTATTAGCCATAGGCGCATCGTAATTAATTCAATTCGATACTATTTGCAAACCTTGTACCGATGATTGCTTGAATTGCTTTCTAATCATGGATGTGATGTTAATGTTCGCCTAATGATGTTAATTGCCCGCTTAATTTTGTTAATGCTAAAATTCATGATAAAAAGGCTAAAAGGCAAAAGCGAAAGAGAGTCGAAAACAATGGAAACCCACAGAAGAACATTCAAAGATAATAGGCTTTTATTGGATACCGTTGGTCATAAGACTAATCGATAATGCCCACTAGAAAATGGATGCCTCACCGGTAGAACTATTCCTTAAGAAGCGGTCACACCGTAAATAGGGCTAATACGACACTAGTATTGCATCTATTCACAATGATTCCATTACCTCATTTTCGATATGAATGCTTCTATTTCGGCGGGTGGTCCAACCATTGTAACTAACCAAATGGAACCCATTCTTGCATGGGATCCCAATTATCCGCTTATCCATTCTTGTCTCGTGTTCAACCGCAGATCGCTCAAATCGCTCGTGGTACCGGACTCAGTCGCTCCAAGCATATGACCGAGACCGGTCACGGCTCATGAACCGTGAGCAAATTCATCGGATCCGTTAGATTGGTAATGATCATTTCGGTGCATATGGGTTATGGAGATTATGTTGTTGGTGATAGTGTCATCTCCGAGTGTATTATGTGGAAGGTTTAGGTCATAACTGCTCTCTCGCTGGTCAATTCGGATTCGATCTAGAAGTAGCCTTCGTAAAACATACCGCTTCGTTAGAGATCTTAATGGTAAGGAACTGCTGAAAGGAACTCGTGGCTCAAACCTTTACACCATCTCTATCGATGACATGATGAGAGCTTCACCAATCGCTTGTTATCAAAGGCTTCAAAACAAAGTCATGGTTATGGCATCGTCGTCTCAATCACTTGAACTTCGCACCATCAACGATCTTTCCGTAAAGGACTTAGTTGTAGGTTTACCTAGACTAAAGTATGAAAAGGATCATCTTTGTTCAAGATGTCAATTGGGAAAAAGCAAGAAGTATGCCCATAAACCCAAACCTACTAACTCGCACGTAAGTTCTTCATATGATTCATATGGATTTATGTGGACTAATGAGGTGCGTAATATCTTTGGGAAGAAATATGTGTTAGTTGTGGTTGATGATTATTCTAGATTCACCGGGTCAAGTTCTTAAGGACAAAGGATGAAACTCCCGATATCATCATCAAACTCATCAAACAACCGCAGTTAGACTAAACAAAACCGCCGTAATTATCGTAATGTATAATGGAACCGAGTTTGTCAACAAACAACTTAGTGAATTCTATGAAAGCGTTGGAATCACCATCAAAGAAGTGTTCCACGAACCCCTCAATGTAACGGTGTAGTTGAAAGACGAAATCGTACTCTTGTTGAAGTCGCTAGAACAATGCCGATCTACTCAAAGGTTCTAATGTTTCTCGGGTCAAGCAATTGCCACCGCATGCTACACACAAAATCGTTCCCGATTCATAATATTCATGGAAAAACTCCATATGAACTTGTCCACAATAGAAAACCTAATCTATCTTTCCTTCGTGTGTTTGGTGCATCGTGCTATCCAACAAATGAGGGTCAAGACTTAGGCAAACTTAGGGCTAAAGTCGACATTGGAGTATTTGTAGGATATGCACCAAACAAAAGGGATACCGAATCTACAACAAAAGAACCCGAAATATCATGGAAACAATTCACGTTACGCTTTGATGAGTCGACCGGTCAAATGGCTCTCGGACACTCCACCAGACCCGCACCTCAAAACAGTCCCATTGGTTCATCCCTTGTTCCAAACTCCTCTCAAGAAACTCCATATGTACCACCATCCAAGATGATGTAAAGAAATTGTTTGATCCAATGTTTGATGAACCGTATAAGTCTACTACTAATGAGGTGTTGATCCCTACAACAGAGGATGCTCAGATTCCAATGAATGAAGTCAATCCATCGCCTCAATATCTCGTTAGTCAAGAAGCACCGCACGATCCTTCGCCTCATCAACAAATCATCATTCTTCAAATGTACATCATGGAAATGTTTCGCATCAATGATGAAGTTAATCCCTTTGCGACTCTCAAGATGCTCCATTTGAAAACATATTTGCTACTCCCGAATCATCATCGAACCATCTTCTTCAGGAGACATCGACTCGCCTACCTCGGTTCCTCAACAAATGCCACATGAACACCTCGTAAAATGGACTCACGATCATCCATTAGACAACATCATTGGAAATCCTCTCGTCTCCAGATCAACCCGAAGCAACTCGCAACCGATGCCTTATGGTGCTTCTTCAACTCCGTACTATCTAAGATCGAACCAAAAGATGTTAAAACTGCTATGAATGAAGATAGCTGGTTCAATGCTATGCAAGATGAAATTCATGAGTTTGATCGTCTTGATGTATGGGAGTTAGTAAAACTTGATTATAGCTCTAAAATGGATCTTCAAAGTAAAACTTGATGAGCATGGTGATGTGTTGAAGAACAAGGCTCGATTAGTTGCTAAAGGATATCGTCAAGAGGAGGGTATAGACTTTGAAGAATCTTTTGCTCCAGCTTGCTCGAATCGAGGCAATCGTAATCTTTCTCGCTAATGTTGCTAGTAAGAACATGGTAGTTTATCGATGGATGTAAAGACGGCATTTCTAAACGGAGATCTTAAAGAAGTCGCTCACGCCGCCCAACTCAAGGATTTGTGAATCAAGAGCATCCTACCCACGCTTATCGCTTGAAGAAGGCTCTTTACGGTTTAAAGCAAGCTCCAAGGGCATGGTATGATACATCACAAAGTTTCTTCTATCAACCGGATTCATCAAAGGAGCATTGATCCTACATTGTTCACCGTGAAGTCGTGCAAACATTTGATTCATGTTCAAATTTATGTTGATGATATTATTTTTGCCTCGATCGACCCAATGGAATGTGATCGTTTTCAAATGAAATGAGTTCAAAGTTTCAAATGTCAATGATGGGACAAATGTCATTTTCTTGGGATTACAAATTTCACAAAGTCCCGGAGGCATTTTCATAAATCAATCTAAATATGCAATGAGATTTTAAAGAAATTTGGATTTGATTCATGTGACCGCTGACACCCCCATGATTGACCGAACCAAACTAGATGAGGACCTCTCGTGGATCATGATTGACCAAACGAAATATCGGAGTATGATTGGATCCCCGACGATCTCATCGCTAGTAGACCGTACATCTTGTTCTCTCAGTGTGCATGTGTGCTAGATACCGTGCTAAGCCTACTAAAAAGCACCTTGAAGCGCTTAAACGGGTCTTCGGTATCTCCAAGGAACCATCAATATGGGACTATGGTACCAAGGACACCGGTATGTCACTAACGGCCTATGCAGATGCCGATCATGCAGTTGTCAAGATACACGTCAAGCACGTCCGAGGTGCTCGCTTTTGGGTGATAAGCTTGTGAGATGGTCTTCAAAGAAGCAAATGAGTACTTCTATTTCCTCTACAGAGGTCGAGTACATAGCCATGTCATCTTGTTGTGCTCAAATCTTATGGATGAGATCTCAATTATCCGACTATGGCTTTGAATTCAACAAAATCCTCCGCATCGTGATAATAAAGTGCTATTGCTCTCTCATGCAACAACGCTCAACACTCAAGAGCAAAGCATATCGACATTCGACATCATTTCATCGTGGAACAAGTGGAAAAAGGGTGAGGTCCGAATATCGCTTAGCGGACATCTTCACCAAAGCTCTTCCAAGAGAACGCTTGAGTTTATTCTTCCACGCCTTGGTTTGAAAAGCCTTCAACCGAAACTCTCAAACGCCTTCGTGAGGAAGACGAGGAGTAAAGGTCTATCTTCATCTATCTCTTGTAAATATTTAAAAAAAAAAAAAAAAAAAAAAAAAAATTTATAAAACTTTCAAAATCCATAAAAATCAAAAATTCAAAAATCTTCAAAAATATTGTCAATTTGTCATGGCTTTCTCGGTTCGATAATATCTACGGTTTTTGTGTTGTCATTCAAAGAATGACACGGGACTTTAGATGTTGTTCAACTCTTTAAAAAAAAAAAAAAAAAAAAATTTGAGAGAAAGAGAAAAATGGTTTATTGTCATTTTCGTGCAATAACCCGGTTTTAAAAGAAAGAACAGAGCCATGTTTTAACATATTTTCACATTCCATGCTCGATTCTATAAACATTTATCTCATTGAAACCAAATGCTTTGAAAAATAACTCGATCTCTATTTTTGATAATCATCTCGACTTATTTGTCAAAATCTCATCTCTCAATCAACAACCTATGTCATTGATTGAGGGGAGAATGGTTTCAATTAAATTAAAAAGTTATTTGGCATTAAATTGTTTTCAAAAGATATACATGCATGTGTTATCAATGGAGTTTAAAGTCTTAAAATCGATCCTTATCGCTTAAAACGCTTTCACAATCAAGTCACAATTCTCCTTAAAAGCTTTCAAAATCAATTTAATTATAAGAGATCACAAATCTCAAATGTTTTGATAATTGTGATCGGGAGAATGTGTGATTTAAATTGGATTTAAACCGATATTAAGGTAAATGGCTTCACATGAATGTACATGTCGTCCTTCCCACATGTGACAAACGATTTCAAATTTTCAATGCACATGTTGAGGGGAGCATCTATCTTAAACCTTTGATTTGAAACGTGATCATTCATCCAAATGTGCAGTTCCTCTAGTATGTGCAAAACTCTTTTCAAACCTCGAGGCACATATTGGGGGAGCAAATTCATGGAAACCTCATCCTTCCCGAAATGCTATACCCACTTGATCCGCTGAGGAAGTGATGTTGATATCTTTAGAAAATGGTAATCAAAGAAGTTAATTCTTTCTCTTGCCTCCGTGTGCAAAACATTTTCAAATACTTGATGCACATGTTGAGGGGAGTTCTCATTCTAAAATATCAAAACAATTCAGTACAAAATGCTTTGATAATATATCACAAGTATCCGAATTGATTTTCAAATGGTTTTCAATTGGATCCAATGGCGGATGAACAATACCAAATAGACCGACCAACTTTATGTTATGTACGGTGATATAAGGATGATAAGGTTAGGTATTGGTTCCCATGATCCGCCGTAACCGGAGGGATCTACCCAGGACAATCCACTAGTTAGTGTAGAAGTCCTTAGGTATGATGATAAAAGGAGAAAATGAGATATGGGAAGAGTGCCGACTAAGACCGAGCTAGCACCGAATAAACCCAACAAGGTTCTAGCTATGAAGTCTCGTAAGCATCAAGGGGTTGAAGAATTAAAAGAATTGAATGAGAAAAGGGTGAAAACAAATAGCCCTCCATTTACTCAACCTTAGGGCGTAAACCGGTTCAATTCATATGCTACGATGGTAACATCGGTATTGAAGACAAGACGTCATGGACCCAAAGGACGACCGCACTTCAACTTTCCAAACCACTCAAGTTCCTCTTAAAAGGACTTGTTTCATTCTCACGGGAACCGACATTATCTATCGACTTTCTCTTAGAGATGGTTGATATTGAAGAAGGAGACCTCTCCCTAGTCTCCGACACGTGATCCAAATATGCACAAATTGAGTCTAGAGCCACGAGATCATCAATAAATCTCATTAGGACACTTTCAATGAAGACTCTCTGCTTTCACACAATGTGGAAAGAGAGATTATATCTTGAGTCCCACGCATTATCCTTGTGGTATTGCCGTAACATCCGAGTGATGTGTTTACATATTCACAATGAAGATGGAAAGCCTTCGAGCCAACATCAAACAAGCTCCCGGTAGGTGGCATGTGAGATCTATTATATAGATCAACCATGTGACAACCGAATGAAACAATGGGGCGATTCAATCTCTTGAATCAATCCTCGTTCGAGTTATGGATTGACGGATGCCTTTGAAAACCGGTCGTTGTGCGTAATAAACTCTTTTCTTTAGCACATCGATCGTGTACTCATTTTCAAACCAAAAGGTATTTTTATGATTGATAATTGATTTTCAATAAAACCTTCGTTGTTTTGCAAAACAATTTCTATTGAGCAAAACACGATTGCTTTTCAAATCTCTTTTCATCAATCGGTGGACTTAAAATTACCGGTTCACTCACTCCGTGTTGTCTTCTTTGAGATGTTCCGGTTTGAGAATAGCTAGAACAATGCGAAACCTGTCAAGGAAATTCTTCGAATTATACCGATCACAGTGCAAGACATGTAATCGATCAACGGGAACCGTGGGCGGTGTAACTCAATTCAACGAAGTGATCAAAGACACTTTCGTGCGATTTATTGCTAATCGTTGTATGCAGTACACCCGACGCTTGCGGTGATCGTAATGAAGCGGTCAATCCATAGCCGCATGCTCACTTAACACATTCATTTCAAAAGAAATCATGATTAGTGCATCAATGACTCGATATTTTCACACCAAGCTTCGCTACGCCGCCAATATCATGAATCAACTAAAGCTTCCGCTACTCGATGAGAAGATATCATGATCCGAATGTGAGCATGTCGGTCCCAAAGTCACAACACCACAATGGATGTCTCGGATGGATTGTTGATAGTGATGATCTCAAATGATGGCTCAAAATTATCATCACGTGGATCAAGAAAGACCTCCACTTGGAATAACCAAACATGCAATGTGAAGAATCAATGACTACGAGCTTAGAGCAAAGGACTACATCAAGAATGCAAGATCAATTGTTAAATGTAATATCTATTTGTATTCAATGTAATTTTGGTACATGATTGAGGTGACCTCCTTAGGGAGATTGTTAGGAATTAGAAATTCCGGTATTAAAGAGTCGGTCACCTCAAGTATATGTAATCGTTAGAAAGCTCGTAGTCGTAGTTCTTTTAAGTTAAGTAGTAATTTAGTTAAGTAACACCGTGGAGGACGGACGGGTCTTTACCCACCGTATGCCTCGATCCACACCCAAAGTGTGGCGATTTATGTAAGACTATAAATACTCTACCTCCCAAGGTAGAGTTGGAGCTCATAATAATATCTTTCACTTTCTCTCACTAAGTTCCCTAAACCTCTAACTTTCTCTCTCTAGAATTCCATCTATATGCTACTTTGTGTTATGGTTTGATGTGCATGTGAAAAGTTATATCTTACAGTAGCATCATCCCCATCATCTAGAATTGGTGTGCTCAGAACATACACCACACTCATGCTTGACAACAGGAAATGCATCTTCATTTGCCATCTTCTGAAATTCACCCCGTCAAACTTATCCAGTTTGGAGAAGTTATCAGCCATATGCTTCATAGCAGCAACCATTGATTATCCCAAAATAATTTACTTTGATTGTTGGTGGTTATTTGCCCAGAAAAAGGGTGAAGATAATCAATAGCAAACAATATACCATTGAATGGTTACCGGATGTAACACCCCCAAAATATCACAGCGGAAGATTGTGTCATTGGGGTGCTACTTCATAATACAAAGTACAAGTTATAGAAAACGACCTCTAAATGAGACGTTTTGAAAAGTTACCATTCGATTAATGAAATCAGAGTTACAAACAATGAGGTCCCAAAGTATAATATATAAATGTTTACAAAATGTTTCGAATGGTAAATGATATAAGCGTAAGTCTTCAAAATATGTCGTATGACTCTATGCTTCAAACTCTAGCTATCGCCTTAAGACCCGAGATAAACATGCTAAAAGTGTCAACACAATGGTTGGTGAGTTCATAGAGTTTGTTTAATGTGTAAAGCCTTGAAAGAATGTTTTCACAAGAAAGGCATCAGAATCCACTCGGCCCAAGTTCCGTCCATACAAAACTTGCAACCTGTGTGTTCACAACCCACTGCCAAAATATAGTTTGTCAATCATATATGCATGTATCATAGTAGTAAAAAGTATAAATGTCACCACAAGGGTCTTCCAACAACTTAATTTGGGATGTATCTAATTTAATAGCCTTCCACCAACTTAATTTGGAGCCACTAAATTAATGGTCTTCCAACAACTTAATTTGGAGCCACTTGTGTATGTATCTAATTTAATAGCCTTCCAACAACTTAATTTGGAGCCACTAAATTAATGGTCATACAACAACTTAATTTGGAGCCACTTGTGTATGTATCTAATTTAATAGCCTTCCAACAACTTAATTTGGAGCCACTAAATTAATGGTTATCCAACAACTTAATTTGGAGCCACTGAATTGAATAACGCAAATAAGTATAATGCATTCAAAAATAACCCAAATAGGTATATCATAATCATGTATGTATGCAATCAAGTATAATGCAATCAAGTATTATGCAATCAAGTATAAAAAGTATAGCGTAGCATAAAAGTATAAATGTTTTGAGTATTTGTATTTGTAAAAGCAAGTATTTGAGCATGTATCTCCCCCAAAGAGTTTGTAAAACAAGTATTAAAAGAGTAGGGGCTATGACTCACCTTAAAAATGATATCACAACGTATAACGGAATCGATGGGTAAGCCTGGAAGTATCTACGTATAACCTAGAATATGATGTCAACTCTTAGGTTCGGAATAATGCCTAAGAAAACATAAACGAGCCTATATATGCCATTATATTGATCATGACGTAGTATTTGTATGTTTGTTTATAGAAATGGTTTTAGTTTGTAAATATCGTACTACCGTTCGGGCCATCACAATTCGGAGGTCATGCAAGAAACGCTCGAGGAGCTAGGACACTTTAATTCATAAATCCAAAGAACTCGTCGATCCGCTTACCCGTATGAACCCTCACATGAAGTTCCCTAGTATTGTAGTGCTCAATACGTAAAACATGTATTTTTGATTACTTGATTATATGATATATTAAGAGTTTATAAATATAGTAAATAAACTAACAAAGTTTATAAGTATTTAAATAAGTCTGAGTTTTTATAAATACTTACCTTAAAATAGAATGCTTGAGTATTATGGAAAAATAAAATATTAGCGGAGCTTCGACGTAGAATTTGCAATCTTTGAAAACCCAAGGCTATTAGAATATTATAACAACGCCTTCTTGAGAACCCGAAGAAGAAAAGAAGATTTAAACGACATCTTTTTGGAGACTTGAAGATATTTGAAGATTATAACGACTTTTTCTTAAAAACTTCCAAGAACGAAGATCAAACGCTAGTTTTCTTCAAGAACACATGAATGTTCTTACAAGATCTATAAGAAATGCCTTAGGGTTTTAGGACTTTGATAGATAAAGAGAGGAGGGTGCAAGAAATTATGTAGTTTTAGCTTGGTATTTATAGGATGAGAAAAATAGTTTAACTACATATTAGGTTAAAAACTAACCATGGTTAAGTTATATACTTGGCAAGATCTTAGGAATGAATGGCCATGATCAAACCATGTGTCTAGGAGGCTTCCTTAAGAAGCCTCATGAGGAGGTTAAGAGTTTTGGTTTTCATCTTGTGTTTACGGAGTGAGTTTTAGTCCCGAAAATCGCTAACGGTATGTATTTAATTCATGAAACGTAAAATCGGGTATCGTAAAAATATGAAACTTATAGGAATGATTAAACTCATCATTATACTCCATCTAAAAATATAAAATGAGTCATAAGTCTTATTGGGTGCAAAACGCGCTTAAAGTCGAAACACGGGTCAAAAACGCGTAATTCGCAGTTTATCAGAAAAGAACGAAATTTCAAGGAACCGACCGTGAATTTATTTAGAGTAGACTAAAATTAGTCTAAAAGTGATATGAGATGTTAAAATGTGGTTTTTGTCATACGCGGGATAACTTAATAGTTATTTGTGAAGTTTAAAAGTTACGCGATTTAATCAAAAATGTAGAACGTATAAGGTTAATTCATTTATGGTCAAAAAAATGTAAAAGTGTCAAAAACATATTAGAAACACAGTGCAGGAATCGTTAAGTCTGGATGTAAGTAGAATTGTTTAAAACGTAAGTTTAGTTTAGTTCTGAGCTGGGCTTATTTGGTAACATAAAAATAATAAATCTTAAAATTTCTCAAATTAATCATGAGTGATCTAAAAATTTATCTGATGTGAGGAAAATTATCAGAGTTGATTTTCGTTATGCGTGTGATGTTTAAACGGTGGACCGTCCAAAACGAAACTTTAAAACGATGTTTTCTTAATAACTTTTGCGAAAATGATCTAACGATTGTCGAACTCTCAGGTCATTACTAAAATAATTTATCCTACGAGAATGTGAAATAAAATTTTTATAGGATGAATAGTGAAAAGTGAATAGTAAAAATGAATAGTGACCCGAAAATGCGAGTTGTTACAGTCTCTACCTCTTAAAAGGAACTTCGTCCCAAAGTTCTGTTGATGTTCACTACTTACAGTGTGCATAGTCTAAGGGATTACGTCAAAGCTCATGTATATGGGTTTCTTATCTACTTAGGTACGTTCTTGTGACTATTGCGACTATTGCCCGTTCTAAAGACATACTCTCTTATGGCTAGGTTTGATGAGGCAACTTTCCCATTCTTGAGCAAAACCTCAAAGACTTTTAGGTAACCGATTTTACTTAATCCCACAACTCATCAAACAAGAACTGCCATACGATTAGGCTAAATCGGTTTAAGTAACAACTTGTTTCTAGTTTGATCTTTGCAACTCATCAAACAAGAACGCCACTCGGATCAAACCGAAACAAGTGGTTTGAAGAAAATCTTTGAAAATTTGGCTCGATTACGGAATTGCTTAAACATATGAGACTACTACTCCTTCATTGCATGATTCTTCCCGAATTAGACATAGGTGATCGGGCTATGTATAATTTAGAGTAACTATGCAATGCTTGGACTAATCGACTCATATGATGTTCGGTGTTTCATTCAGTTCATAGAAATCTCTCTTAGGTGCTAAAATTACAAAAAAGTCTAAAGTGTGCAAGGCGATAGGGAGGAAGGTAATGTATATAATAGTTATAGTCTAGGCTCTAAATGCAACCTAGTTCTCTATAACCAATGCTCTGATACCAATCTGTATCACCCCCAAAATATCGTAGCGAAAGATTGTGTCATTGGGGTGCTACTTCATAATACAAAGTATAAGTTATAGAAAATGACCTCTAAATGAGACGTTTTGAAAAGTTACCATTCGATTAATGAAATCAGAGTTACAAACAATGAGGTCCCAAAGTATAATATATAAATGTTTACAAAATGTTTCGAATGGTAAATGATATAAGCGTAAGTCTTCAAAATATGTCGTATGCGACTCTATGCTTCAAACTCTAACTATCGCCTTAAGACCGAGATAAACATGCTAAAAGTGTCAACACAATGGTTGGTGAGTTCATAGAGTTTGTTTAACGTGTAAAGACTTGAAAGAATGTTTTCACAAAGAAAGGCATTGTAATCCACTCGCCCAAGTTCCGTCCATACAAAACTTGCAACCTGTGTGTTCACAACCCACTGCCAAAATATAGTTTGTGAATCATATATGCATGTATCATAGTAGTAAAAAGTATAAATGGCACCACAAGGGTCTTCCAACAACTTAATTTGGGATGTATCTAATTTAATAGCCTTTCAACAACTTAATTTGGAGCCACTAAATTAATGGTCTTCCAACAACTTAATTTGGAGCCACTTGTGTATGTATCTAATTTAATAGCCTTCCAACAACTTAATTTGGAGCCACTAAATTAATGGTCATCCAACAACTTAATTTGGAGCCACTTGTGTATGTATCTAATTTAATAGCCTTCCAACAACTTAATTTGGAGCCACTAAATTAATGCTCATTCAACAACTTAATTTGAAGCCACTGAATTGAATAACGCAAATAAGTATAATGCATTCAAAAATAACCCAAATAGGTATATCATAATCATGTATGTATGCAATCAAGTATAATGCAATCAAGTATTATGCATTCAAGTATAAAAAGTATAGCGTAGCATAAAAGTATAAATGTTTTGAGTATTTATATTTGTAAAAGCAAGTATTTGAGCATGTATCTCCCCCAAAGAGTTTGTAAAACAAGTATTAAAAGAGTAGGGGTTATGCCTCACCTTAAAAATGATATCACAATGTATAAAGGAATCGATGGGTAAGCCTGGAAGTCTCTACGTATAACCTAGAATATGATGTCAACTCTTAGGTTCGGAATAATGCCTAAGAAAACATGAACGAGCCTATATATGCCATTATATTGATCATGACGTAGTATTTGTATGTTTGTTTATAGAAATGGTTTTAGTTTGTATATCTCAGACTACCGTTCGGGCCATCACAATTCGAGAGGTCATGCAAGAACGTTCGAGGAGCTAGGACACTTTAATTGTAAACCAAGAACTCGTCGATCCGCTTACCCAAATGAACCCTCACATGAAGTTCCCTAGTATTGTAGTGCTAAATACGTAAAACATGTATTTTTGATTACTTGATTATATGATATATTAAGAGTTTATAAATATAGTAAATAAACTAACAAAGTTTATAAGTATTTAAATAAGTCTGGGTTTTTATAAATACTTACGTTAAAATAGAATGCTTGAGTATTATGGAAAAATAAAATATTAGCGGAGCTTCGACGTAGAATTTGCAATCTTTGAAAACCCAAGGCTATTAGAAGATTATAACAACGCCTTCTTGAGAACCCGAAGAAGAAAAGAAGATTATAACGACGTCTTTTTGGAGACTTGAAGATATTTGAAGATTATAACGACTTTTTCTTAAAAACTTCCAAGAACGAAGATCAAACGCTAGTTTTCTTCAAGAACACATGAATGTTCTTACAAGATCTATAAGAAATGCCTTAGGGTTTTAGGACTTTGATAGATAAAGAGAGGAGGGTGCAAGAAATTATGTAGTTTTAGCTTGTTATTTATAGGATGAGAAAAATAGTTAACTACATATTAGGTTAAAAACTAACCATGTTTAAGTTATATACTTGGCAAGATCTTAGGAATGAATGGCCATGATCAAACCATGTGTCTAGGAGGATTCCTTAAGAAGCCTCATGAGGAGGTTAAGAGTTTTGGTTTTTCATCTTTTGTTTACGGAGTGAGTTTTAGTCCCGAAAATCGCTAACGGTAAGTATTTAATTCATGAAACGTAAAATCGGGTATCGTAAAAATATGAAACTTATAGGAATGATTAAACTCATCATTATACTCCATCTAAAAATATAAAATGAGTCATAAGTCTTATTGGGTGCAAAAACGCTGCCTAAAGCTGGAAACACGGGTCAAAAACGCGTAATTCGCAGTTTATCAGAAAAGAACGAAATTTCAAGGAACCAACCGTGAATTTATTTAGAGTAGACTAAAATTAGTCTAAAAGTGATATGAGATGTTAAATGTGGTTTTGTCATACGCGGATAACTTAATGCTTATTTGTGAGGTTTAAAAGTTACGCGATTTAATCAAAAATGTAGAACGATAAGGTTAATTCCTTTATGGTCAAAGGAGGAGGAAATATGTTTGAATTTTTCAAAAAATGTAAAAGTGTCAAAATATATTAGAAACACAAAGTCAGAATCATTAAGTTTGGATGTAAGTAGAATTGTTTAAAACGTAAGTTTAGTTTTGTTCGAGTGGGCTTATTTGGTAACATAAAATAATAAATCTTAAAATTTCTCAAATTAATCATGAGTGATCTAAAAATTTATCTGATGTGAGGAAAATTATCAGAGTTGATTTTCGTTATGCGTGTGATGTTTAAACGGTGGACCGTCCAAAACGAAACTTTAAAACGATGTTTTATTAATAACTTTTGCGAAAATGATCTAACGATTGTCGAACTCTCAGGTCATTACTAAAATAATTTATCCTACGAGAATGTTAAATAAAAATTTTACAGGATGAATAGTGAATAGTAAAAATGAATAGTGACCCGAAAATGCGAATTGTTACACCGGATATCACTTGAAATAGTGTTATCACTTTCTAAAGTAAACTATTAGACCCTAATGCCTGGATATCACGAATATCTACTTAGTATAAGACCAAATGTTTGTTATTGAATTAGGCACAAATCAATAACCCTTGCACATCCAATTGTTTATGTTTTATGTGTCTCCTTCATGCATTTGTGTTGATCTCTATTTATATTATAGATCACTC
The DNA here is from genome assembly GCA_022545495.1 of Chrysanthemum lavandulifolium. Lineage (NCBI taxonomy): Eukaryota > Viridiplantae > Streptophyta > Magnoliopsida > Asterales > Asteraceae > Chrysanthemum > Chrysanthemum lavandulifolium. Next base: position 171,798,998 of record CM040244.1, read on the forward strand.
AAACCCTAGTCAATAGAATTATGAGTGATTAACGGCCCATTAATCACCACGTAACTAGTCTCTATAATTGTAGGTATTAGTGGTTACACGACCAATTAAACGTGGTCATTAACGCAGAAATAATTGCCACTTGAATAGGTTAAAACTGTTATAAGTCAGTTATGATTTAGTCCCAGTTACGTCATTAATTCAGTGCCACTAAACACTCAAAAAGCTCCCTAAGGAGCAAACATGCTGAGGTGTTCAATACTGAAAATGACCCGCTGATGGAATTACTTCCTGATGATATTAATTACTTCTAAGCTCATCAGCCTGATGAATACCATTCAGTCCAGAGTGTCACTCCCTCAGGAGAGAACTCACTGAACTTCATCAGAGACTGAAACAACACTTAACCACTATCTGAGTGAGGGTGATTAGGGACCTAATAGGTGTTCACTCCGTACCTCCAAACCCATTACCAGGTATGATCTGATCCCTCAAGTGCACTAAATTTTCCGACACATATATCCTCTTAGAACTTCTTAACATTTGCATAATTATAAGCTTCAAACGTATTAGAAGATGTTCTAAACCTTCTAGGGCTGTCAGTCTGTGACCATAGCAAATCCAAAATGATTGGCGGTTATCACAAAAATAGTGTCTTGAAATGTTGAACGCTTGTTAATAATAGTATCTTATAATGCGCAAAGTCATTTTAGAGCATTAAATGCATATGGATTATTTAAAATTCAGCAATACAAAAAAATAAGCATAAAGTACAACCATTTCAAACACAATATATACAACATATAAAGTATCTATTATACCTAAAACTTGAACCCCTTAATTTAATGTGCAAGAGGGTTTGTGCACAAAATCATGTACGGTACAACATATGCATTGCACACCAATAAATACAATTTTTCATGAATGGTTTAAAGTGGGAGAGGATTTGTGCACTAATCAAAGTACGGTACAACCAATGCATTGCACACCAATCTATCTATACTACTAAAAGATTGAAAAGGCAAATTATTGAAGCTTATTAATCGGTAATCTTTTGATTTCCCTAACCAATTGCATAGTAAATATCAAACATTTAAAAGAGTCTCTTCACATGTAGTCTTTTAATATGTATAAGTTACATAAAACTTTAACTAGCTATAAATACCACACCATTCAACATCCATCTACATCCAAAATTTCTTATTGGTGTCTTCTAATTTTCATATCTCATTAAAATATGGACACCAACTCGCAAATCCCTTTCAGCTTATGGACTTGGAGAACATCCGACCAACATAAAAGAGTATCTGATTGGTAAACAATTCGTTCCTTTGACAAAAAATCCTGCATTATAGTTGCATCAATATTTATTGCTACATATGTATGGTTTCTGTCATGCAGACATTATTGGTTACGTTACGACTATCAGCAAATATGCACAACCGAGGACCGGGTCAAAGCCCTCGATTTTAACCATACAAATGAGAGGTAAATGTATTCGTTGTATATTACATGTAATCAAAGGTATATTCGCTAAAACATATGCAACTTTAGAAAACCAGCAAAATAACCACAATAAAAGTACGAATCAAACTAGACACTTATATTCAAGAAAGATAAAGATGCAACGGTATCATACGACACTGATGAAATAATACATAACACGGGTACCTGTATGTAATATTCAAATATAAACACTTCATATGTGTACGAGTTATTTCAGGCTAGACTAATAATCTGTTAACTATCTGCAGCAGCATATTTCAGACCCTAAAAAAGAAACATACCATAATTGGTGAAGCTTCTAATGTCTAAACACTGGAATAAAGTGACAAGCTCAGAGGTCCTCGATTAAAAGAGAGCTCCTCGATGAAAAGGCTGGTGAGGCCCCCAAAATGTGTACCCCAACAAATGCCTCTGTAAAAAAAGACAAAAGGGAAAGGTTAGAAATTTTAAAACTAAATAAGACTTCACAAATTAAACCATTATTGTTTTTTATCTGAATAAAAGATGTCCCTACCAATTAGTTCTAATTTGAATAATATACATGAGACCAATCCTGACCTGCAAAATTCATTGCCACTCTGAGTAAATTTCCCAGATACAATGTAGAAACGACCGGGCAACACTATGCATGCAGGAAATAGAAAAGAGTTTATGCTTCGAGATAACTAACAAGTCTCAAAAAGAACTCCAGGCAACAGTCGGTTCAGGTGTGTAATTTTTTTTTTCTTTTTTTTGTTCATACGGGTTGAATTGGCCCGCAAACACTTTTCATCAATTTTCATGACTGTAAAACAACCTTCTTTTACCGATGATAAATATACTGCTTCCAAAAAGACATATAGTAGTACTTAAAAGTTTTTATGCAAAAGTTTATATAAAAACCAGACACACATAAATAGTACTTATTGTTTTATTTTTGTAGCAAACTACTATGGAAGGTGGAGGTGGAGGTGGGGTAGGTGAGATGGGAAGAATGCCGGAAAATTATGAAACAAGTGGTGGTGTAAGTGGTCGCAGGATCCGTGAGGATGAGCATGAGAGTAGATCCGGTAGTGATAACATGGATGGTTGTGGCTCCGGTGATGATCCTGATGGTGATGATGGAAAACGGCCAAGAAAAAAAGGATACCACCGCCATACTCCACAACAAATTCAAGAACTCGAAGCGTATAAAAACTACTCATTTTATTTCATTAATTTTGTATACTAAACCTGTATTTGTAAAAATACAAAAAGTTCATTTTATTTTATGTTTTGGGATTTTTAGGTTGTTTACATCAACATGACTGTGTTTGTGCACTTGCTGGAAAGTTTCTTGGTCGACCCGTGTCATCCATGGGCCCCCTAATGCCAAACTCAAGTTTAGAACTTGGTGTTGGTGGGACTCATTTTGGTGGTATGATTAGTTCAACTACTACTGCAATGCCATTAGATTTTAGTGTTGACTAAAACCAAAAGAAGATAATCTTGAGATAAAATTAGCTATATACACTGTAAGAAGATTGTTAACAGATTCCTAATATAAAGTATGAAATTTGTTTATTTCATTTATTTGCTATGTGCAGGAATAACGAGTTATATTCCTCTCAAGTACTTTGGACTAGACAAGCCAGGTAAGAAAGTGGGTGTGGTTGGCCTAGGTGGGGTTGGTCATGTTGCTGTAAAGATAGCGAAGGCTTTTGGTATAGAAGTGAATGTCTTTAGCACCAGTATCCGAATCCAATTAATCAAAATGAACAAATTATTCAAGGATTAAGATCAAGTCGAGTGTAATCACAATAAACAAGTAACACAACCAAATCTGTGACCCCAGACCCTATACGGGTATAGACCTTAAACCGACACTAACAATAACATACCCGTGGTTAAATCGGGTTGACCCAACCTGATTCAAAACCAAACACCATTTTCAGATTTCCAAACCACACGAATCGAATCCAAAAATGTTTTTAATCCATTTAAACTTCCACGAAATTGTTACTAATCGGTTTTTGAACAAATAGCTCAACAAAACAAGTTTAAGTCATCGACATACCAAAGAGAAAAAGACGAGAGGGATGAGATGGAGACAGTGGTGGTATTAAACTCAAACCAAATGTGAACCTTCACCCTAGACCCGTAGCAACCTCAGACCTTGATCTCCTTTTGTTCTTGAACGGCGGCAGCAGCTGAGTAACACGGTGGCAGGTGGTGGTGATCGGATGGAGTCGCCACCGGCGAGTGGGTGAGAGAGAGACATTCATATGGTGGCTAGGTTTGGAAATGATTAAAACCCTAGATACTATTGTTTATATATATGAAAGTTTTATTAGAATGTGTAAAATAGGTGAAAGTCGGAGGGGTGGCTATGTAAATTAACCACGTATGACTTTAGTTTATATTTTCAACTTGATATTCGATATTTGACATCTCTCTCAATTTCTGTAGTAGCTATAGAATCCGTAAGTTATTAGTTATCCCATTTTAGAACGTGACTTATTTGTAATTAATCAACATTTTAGAAAGTGATTTATCTGTAGTTAATCAACATCAGTAATTAGGCTGGAGTGTTAAGATGATACGTTGTCTAAACAATATAACGACTTATTTAATCAACTATGAGATAACAAAAGCGAATCATGATACATTGTCTAATTACTATGAGATAAAAAAAGCGAATCAAGTGATTTAATCAACTATCTACACAAGTGAACTACTTATTTATAATATGTACATTAACGTCACTTTACCAAAAAAATGGGTATGTAACTATAGTGGCTTACAATGTTTCGATGAGTAGATATTAACAAAGTCAAGTATCATAGTACCAACCATTTAGCAAAAAAAAAAATTAAAAAAAAATAATAAAAAATAAAAAAAAAAATTTATTTTTGAGAATACATCATCTTCACCTGCCTATTGCACAAACCATAAACGCATAAAATCGTGCAATTTATAAGAGCCAAAAACATAACAAAAGTGACAAATAAATATGGAAAATAACGAATATATACATAATTCATATTAAAATATTAAATAAACTACTTTAAATACAAAACTTATGATAAAATCAGTTGCAATACCTTACATGTAACTACTTGCATACAATATTACGTAAAAAATACGTATATATTCAACACTTAACCAATCGGTGCAACGCACGGGTTTTTGTAGCCTCGTTATAAGTTAGAATGCATACTTTACAATAATTTAATGCACAAACACATCAATTCAATACACATAATTAATATTCTTTTTAAAACATCTCTCATTCAAAAATACAACTTTATTAAGGCTAGCCCCAGTGATACAAATCGACTAGTCGATCGTGTGTATATCGATCGATTTGTATCGATCTTTGTTGCTGTGGACAAATCGATCGGCAAGTAAATAGATCGTGTCTACGATCGAATGTAAAGGTTATTTCAAATTCATCCGTTTGGTTTGCAACGGTTAAAAAAAAAAAAAAAAAAAATCCTACCCTATAAATACACAATACAAACACACTTCAATCCACAAATCTATTTCACACAATTCAAACTCAAAATACTTCTCAACACAAGATTTAATATGGCTTGCCGTCTCCCCCATTCCGTTGAAGATATGCAAGTGTACGCTCAAAATCAATGCAATATCGACGATGAGGCTCGAAAAACGCTATTATAAGCGCCATCGAATTGTTTGACCGCACGAAGGCGGAGAAGGAACAAATGAGACAAAACTACCGAGTTGCAACGACATAACTCCCGAAAGAAAAGTCGGATCGACAAATTTTGAAAGATCAAGCCCGCAAAGATCGCGAGGTTCTTGACAAGTTGTAGCAGTGTGTTTAGAAGATAACGAACAACGCCGACACCAAAATCAATTGGAGCTATCGGAGAACAAAGACGATGGTGTAGACGAGGAAGATTTGGCTCGCTCGAGGGATTTGCGGCTCGTACTCCTCGTATGACTCGCATGCGGGAGCATTCGATTAGATTTATGATTTATGTATTTCGTATCGTTTTTATTTATGTAACGTTTAATATGATTAATGAAATTTTATTTTGTGTTAAAAATGTGTTTTTTTTTTTTTTTTTTTTTTTAAATTTGAACTTGGTCGCCCTTACTGGGGCACCTAATCGCCTGAAGGTCGCTGGAGAGAGAAAGCTGACGTGGCAGTGAAAATGAGGGGGATTGGGGTTCCTTACTGGGGCTAGCCTAACACATGATACAACTATTTAAGCACAAATACAACTAAAAAAACACTATTTAACGCGTACATTTAATACACTATTTAAATCACTCATTCATTAAAATATACAATCATTTTACCACAATATAAAATCTAATGAAACTACTATGAGAAGCACTTGAAATAAAGCGATCAGTCCAATTCCAAAACTTTGGCTACTCACAATGGTCGGTCGACCAGCCGGGTCATCCGTGCGCCGACCGAGTTAGGGAAGTGCATATATAAGTGGACATTATGTTTATTTGAATTGGATTTGAGTTTTGTGTTTGTTGGCCGGTCATTAAGGGACGAATTTTGTTGCAACAACATTATTTATTTTTATTTTTATTTTATTTTTTGAATAAGAGGGACTTGCAATATAACGTAAAATATTTGAATTAGTTGTAAAAAAGAAACGGGACAAAGACAAGATACTTAAAAGACAATTATATAAACATAACTCAAACGTACAACTCTTATCCATCACTTTACACTTTTGATGTCGTTAAAATTTATTTTAAGATATATGTTGCTGCAACACGCGAAATAAAAGGTTGAAGTGAAATATATTTGATGTTTAAGTTGAAAAGTTATAATAAATGATTAATTGACAGATTAGTTGAGATGGAACCGCTCACGTTTTGAGACCAGTTCACAAATTTAATTATTTGTATATCTTGTCACTTTCTTCCATGTCCTCCCGTTTTATCTTAGAAGGGTTTTTTTCTCTTGCACGTATAATAGATGTAAATGAGTCCATATTTGTTGAATGTTAACATATCAAACGATTGTGTTGCGCTACTGTTAGTCCAAGTTTTTTCTCAATATATTTACCTTATAGAGTTATAAGTTAAGCCCTTTTATAGGATCTCTCTGTGAAAACGTCAATAGTTGTTTTCAAAAGGAAAAGAATATAATCCAATAAGAAGACGACACTAAAGTTTAGTTAAAAGTGTGTTCTAATTGTTAGCATTACTAACTCTTCATTTTATCAAAATAATTTATAAGCATATGCGCGAATGGCTAAATAAAAGTTAACCAAGGAGACTTTTTTTCTCCAAAAAGGTCTACAATTTTATTTTCGTCCTTTTAAAAAGTTAATACACCTGTTTATATTTACTATTGTTTCTTTTTTAAAGGCAAATGACCAAATGTATATGCTATATAAATAGAAAGACTAGCTAGCAAGAAGTTACACTTACATCGACACTAACATGACATGAGTTGATTATCGACCATAGAAACTAAAATTAAAACCGGACCAAAGGGCCACACAAGAAAGTGAGAATCCAAGAGACTTCCAAACTGTAAAAATTAATAAACCAAAGCCAATTTCAACCACAAAACTGATTTAGAATGAACCCAGCCAACCACCCATTGGCTCACTCTTTTATTATATGAATCAATTGCTAAGATAGCAAGTTATTGTTTACAATACAGAAATCAGATGATACAAAACAACTGAAGGGTTTCCCTCAAACTCACAATCACACCAGAACTTATGAGAGAGATACACGCTCTAAAACACACAAAGATACTTGATATAATGAGGAGAGATGAGATGACTTTAGCTTAAATAGTCTTGAGAATCCAAAGCACCCTTTACTCCCTTGAAGTATCAACACGGGAACAACTTTAATCCTTTATCTTTGGAGAAATAACACTTTAGGTCCTTCAACTTGATAAAGCTTATATTCAACACTCCCCCATAAGCTTTAGCCAAATTGCACTCCCCCATAAGCTTTAGCTTTCCTGCACCTCATCACTTGAATTAGAACCTGCAAACACATTCAACAAACCAAGACTTTTGCAAAACTTGTTATGGTCAGGAATACCAAGCCCCTTGGTAAACATATCTGCAATGTTATTGGTTCCGCGCAGAACCGTCAAGTTTTCTCACGCGAGCTGATCACTTGTGAATGACCAGCCGTAAGGAACTTAAAACAGCTCAAACACGAATGCAATGAAGATCGGGAGAGTATAGTGTTTCCCCAGGTCGTTAAGTCCCAACGAGCTGTGCGAGAATAGCCAAACGTGTAGTGATCGAGAGATTTGAACGGGAAAAGAGATTGTGATTGATCTATACCTAAAGAGAAAGCCCATAAACTACAGGGGCTTAAATGCAAATTAAAGAAAATTAAAAAGATAAAAAATATTAAATAAACGCTATCACTATTTTTAAAATTGATGAACGTTTAAAACTTAAAACTTAAAACTTACGTTTAAATAAAAATTACGTAGACGTACAAAACAAAAAGTGAAAACTAAGGAATACAAGTCCTAAAAATATGAAAAATACATTTTTACAATCCTAATGATAAAAGAAAATATTTGGAAAAAGAAAATTATTTTTATAACTAATTATCTAATTATTATTAATTAAAAACTATTTTTAACTATTTAATATTAGCCTAAAATACAAGAAAATAGGAAATAAAGCTAGAAAAATAAAATTAAGACTTAGAAAAATCTAAAATATCAAAATAGAATTTTCAAAACTATTTTTGTAATTTTCTGATTATTTTTCTATTTTCTATGAATTTTAAACTATTAAAAACTAATTAAATTACTAAAAATTACAAAATAAACTATGAAAAATATGGAAAATTACTTTTTTTACTTTTTATATTTATCTAAACCTAAGAAAATTGAAAAATTATTTTTTTGAAGCTTTTCTTAATTATTTGTATTTAAAGCTAGGGGGAATTGCATATATACCCACTAAAACTTAAAAACTTGCATATTTCCCCATAATACAAGTTTTTATTGCATGAAATACAATGCATTTTAAGCATGTCTTGGGTATATATGCAAATATGCAAGTTTTAGTGGGTATATATGCAATTGACCCTTAAAGCTAATTAAAAAGTGCTAAAAAGTGATTTAAATTAAGAAAAATAGCAAAACAACTTAGAAAAATCTGAAAATTTCAGGAAAAGTCTAAAATATTATTAGGAAGCTAGGAAAATTGGAAAAACATGGTCCTATATGGAGGAATATGCAACTGAAGTGGAAGTGCTTATTGAAATAAGCACTTGATTAAGCAAATGGAATCCAAAGGCTACCAAACTGATACACAAGCTATAATAAGCTAAGAGAGCTAAAATGGAACAAGTTTCAACAAGCAATAACCTCTGGTTATCAAGTTGCAATGATTTGATGAATTGATCTAAAGAGCTAAAACAGTTAAAGGGATGCTTACTTTGGGCAAAGAAATAAGCACTACAATAACTGAACAAAGAAATGGAAATAGGACCTTGCACAAGACCTGGGTGGCTAACTAAAACCCCAAGCTGAGACCTAGAGAAGTTCAAATGAGACCTGTACAGGCTCTGCACAATCTGCTAAACCCCTGTGCAGGTGTTTGATGCCCTGCACAGGGCATTCAAGCCCATGATCACAAGCAATTTTGATCCTTGTAAAAAATTAACAAAAATGTACAAAAATGATGACAAGTAAATAGACCTATTGAAGTTTTAAAATCCACAAGTTTCACTTAAAATAGCCCAAGAATAAGCCCATGAAAAATCTTCCTAATTGGCTCAAAACTGAAATTTGCACCATTTGACTTTTGATAAAAACATGAAAGGTTGACTTTTGTGGATTTTGATCATGATTTAAAGACTGGAAATGAAATATTATGATGAAATGAGACAGAAGAAAGCTAGCTCTATGAATTTGGAACACAAAACAAACTTTAGAATTGTTGAAAATCCAACAGTAACCTAGATAGGACAGTAAAATGGTGAGATTGACTTTGAGACCTTGCAGGCACAGTATGATGACAGAAATGAGCTCAAAAGGACTTAATAAACATGAAACAAAAGGAGTGTACCATCGAACTATCCTAAATCACAGGTTTAGAAGCAATTCCAAACACCCTTTAACATCTTGTTTTGAACTAAAGCGAGATAAACTGTTGAACCAACATGAAGTAAGGATCAAACTAGGTTTAATTACACTAATTAACATTAAATAAGCAAGCGAAACTAAAATGAAACACAGTGCATGATATAAGCTTATTATGAAAATAGAACTAAAATGGAAATGAGAAATTCCATACTCACAAGAAATCCTCTTTGGTGCCACAAAGCTAAACCGCACCCAATATACCCTAATTAAGCCTAATCCAACCCATTTACACCACCGCAACATCCCATATCGCCTTCCATTTCACATAGAGTCCAAGATTGACTTTCATTGACCATGGGATAAAACCGCTTAAAACTTGATTGCAAGCTGATACAAAGCTAACATAAGCTTATACAAGATTGTTTGAGATACAATATAAGCTACTGCAGGCTTAAACATGAGAATTTAGAATTTAAAATTTCAACAGTAACCTGAAATGTAGAGTTTAGCTAAAAACTTGGATTGAGAACTCAATAAAACATTACAATGATACTTTAACTTGAAAATGATACAGAGAAAGTGAAGTTACAACATTTTGACTTAAACTAATACTTTTATTTAAAAAAACGACATTAAAGGAAAATTAAAAACTAGCTACCCTTTGTTTCCTCTTTCTTCTTCCTCTTTTATACTTTAAGTAGCTTCCACCTGTCCTCTTAATCCAATCCCACCACTTTATTGAGCCAATGGGAGAGTTTTGGGCGTTTTGGCCATTTCATGATTTTTGGCGGGAAAGGTGCTATTTGACTTATAGGGCTCGACTTTGCGCCTGGGGGGTGGAGTGTAGGTATGATGAGTGTGAGATTGGAAGAGATAAGGGTAAGGTTTTGAGGTGATGGGTGAGAGTTGCAGAGCTAGCAGCAAGTGGAAGGGAAAACCATGGTGGGAGGGAAACCTCTGTTGTTTGATCGGGTGGTTTGACCAGGGGTCAAAAATAGAGAAAGGGTCACAAGGCGGTCACAACTCAATTTGACAAGGCATAGGTTTAGTTATCGACAAGGACTATTTTGCAATTTCAAATTGTGAAGGACCAATCTGTAATTTTCCAAACTTGATACAAGGACTAAACCGACAAACTTCAATAGTACAAGGACCAGTTTGACAATTTCAAATTTTCCGGGACCAAACTTGACATTTTATGAAAGTTCGTGGACCTTTTCTCGCCATTTACAAAAGATTTATTCAAGGACCATTTTGACAAATTAGAATATTTCAGGGACCTTGAATAACATTTTTCTTTATTTAGATTTACCAGGACTGCTTTTGACAACTTTTGAAACTTGGGGACTAAAGCGCCAATTATGCAAACTTTATCGTTTTTCACCGATTTTGATATTTTGCATTTAAAACACATAAAACACTTATTTGTGATATTTTTATCATTTTGATGCATTTCTAAGTGTTTTCGGATGTTTTTGCGTTTAAATGGTACAAAATGATGAGTATTTAGACACTCATCAATCCCCACACTAAGATATTGCTAGTCCCTAGCAATGTTTTAAGAAAAATTAATGGATTTCATCTCTTTACCAAAAGCCATTACTCGAGTAGCCAAATGTTTCATTCAAGTAAGAACCATGGTACACCGATAACCATGTGATTTTGAGCAAACCACCGACTTTCAATGGATTTGATTTGTCTTTACCGTGCCGCTTGCTCGACTAGCCAACTCTTAGATAAATTATCAATATTATCTTTGGTGAGCTGATTACCAATTATGGTTTTTCCATCGCCTTTACCACAAGCCATAAACTTGCGGGCTAGCCAACTCTTCACTTTTAAGGATATGGTGAGTGAATACCATACAATTTTGGGCAAATTGCAAGCCGTCAACGGATTTGAGATATCTTTACCAAGAGCCGTTTGCTCTGGATTAGCCATCCTTATGTGGGTTAGACATGGTGGATGATTACCATTTGTTGTGTTTAGTACATAGTACTTCCACTAAATTTTTTTTTAAAATTTGGCCATTTTGGGGAAAAAGGGACTAAAGGGTACATTTATGATCAAAATTAGCGAATTTCCCCCACACTTAGAAATGAATATTGTCCTCAATATTCAAAGTACCTACTGTTATGCCGAAACTTAGAACGTAAAAAGATAACATTACTAGCTAAGTGTAGAAACACAACAATTATTCTCTTTTTTTTATTTACAATTTTCATTCATTTTTAGATCTATATACAACATGTGGGCATCTCCCCACACTAGGGTGGTACACACGGTGAAAACCCATGTTAAGCTATTGTTTTTGATTACCGAGTCGCTAGCTTGACTCGACCAATTAATTGGTTCATGGGGAAGTAAGTGGAAGAGACAATCTCCATCGGACTTTCATTCAAGATGTTTGGATAAACATTGAAGTGCGTGAAAGTTCCACACCGATGAGATACGATGCACCCGGCTCACAAATGGCACATGGAAATGCCGGGGTCAAGATAATGTCTTCATTCCCAAAGGAGTGAAGAATGGGAGAAGCCACGGATAGGTGAAGAAGAGAAGAAAGTCATGATAATGATCTTGACTAACTCATCATCATCGGAAGGGAATTCATGATAGCATGAATTTCATCTTTTAAGCTTAATTGGTCTAGACATATCCCGGGCGTGTCTAGATCAAAGTAGAAGTTATCATACTCGGTGGAGATATGATAACAAGTGAGTTCATCCGAGAACTCCATGAAGGTGAATGAATCATATTCGAAATTAATATGAGTGGGTTCACCGGTGAACTCCTCCAATGTACATGATTCATAATCGGGAGAGAATTATGAGAATGAAAAGTGGTACGCCACTAATCTTCTCTCCCATATCATTAAAACAGAAGGCTTTCATTTCGGAATAGAATCATCGGAAAGAATGTTACTATCCTTAATGGGGATAGGAGATGAAATAGGTTTTTATCGAAAGCCTCGATTTTAGAAATGAGAAGACCGACATTCAAGAATGTTGCACGAAGTGCTTCATCTTTGATTTCATGTCGAGAACTTCATCATTCTCTTCTTCTAAGCTAACAAGCTCGAAGGTAAATCTTCCACATAAACGATGTCTCCACAAGATAATGAATCATTATCATTAGAATCGGAGAACATCTCAATATGATCATTTTGGAAGACAAGAGGAGGAGGATATCACACATGATCAAGAATACCTGTGACTCTCTTGGGATTGGGACAAGGTTCTCAACACTAGACTTTATGAATTCGTCCGATTCCTTTTCGTGAACAAGTGTCAAGATGCTCGTCCCCATGTTTAGAGAGTGAGTGGGAGCTTGGTGTGATAGCGGTTGTTTGAGATGGAATCTCAACTCATCGGGATGTCATCGATGAACTTGATGAATCAAGTGTATCCTCATCATCACCGCCATCGAGAATAAAACGAAATTGAGAGCTAGATCCGTCGCTTTTTCTTTTGCAATTGATTCCTTAATGATTTCTCAAAGGCAATTTGGGATTTTATTTTAGCAACTGATCTTGACTAGCAATTCTTCCATGGATTTCTCATGAATTTTGAATGACGGGACATTGTGGGAGTGGAGATTTGTCAAAACCGGAAGGTTGACATTGATAATCATCATGAGGACCCCACAATGTACACAAGAAAACGGGAATATTATGAAGTATAGTTTTATTGAACTCCTCACCTCTTTTCACTAACTCCGAAGCTCTAGATAAGTGTCTTGTTGGGTTTGTTGAGGAGTTTGAGTTATTTGGCACCGTGGAGGTTGGTCGTGATATGGATAGTCGTAATTGTTACAAGGAAATGGATTCCTGTTTGACAATCGAGTGGAATGGGACCTCCACAGTTCTCACAACAAAATGATTGTTGTGGGTGGTCATGTGAATAATATGGAATTTGGTCATTTCCAAAGTCCCGAGTGTTGCCAGAAAACCGTCAGACAAACGTGTTTCGGATTGACACTCAAATCCTTGGTGAGGCCTCCACAATATTCACAGCAGTAATGTTGGTTATATGAAGATGCGTCGGGTGTGGTGGGTAATTGGAAAAGTTTGAGGGTCGTTAAATGAGTTCGATGAGGATCATAATCAAATGAATTCCTCGAACCACAAAACAAACAACTCCCGTTACGGATATCATTACCACATTGTACACATGTACACTAACGATGTGGTGAACCATAAAGAGGCTCACCACAACCGACACAAGGAATAAACGATTCTATTTGAGATTTATGAGAAGGAATCGATTATTCAAAGAATCAACAAAACCAACATGGTGATCTCGAATGACTATCAAGTCTCAAGAACATTTTGAAAAATCCGGAGGTGGGACAAGTGGTGTGCTCGAGAGCTAGCAATTTCCACCACTTCCGTTATGGTCTTCGGTTACGGTTCTTGAGAAGCGTGAAGATTAGGCAAGTCATTCTTGCGAGTCATCGGTCTCAATTTCGCATGTTTGCTTTTAACCGTAAACCGTGAAAGTTTAGGATCAATTCTAGACGGCTTAGGAGCAATTGAGGATTAGATCTTTGGATAACCGTGGGTTGGACGTATTTAGCACTTCCTTTATTAGAGGAAGTACCGGTCCTTTGTCACCCGGTTTCTCGTTCTATTTCCTACGCAGAATCAATGGGTCTTCACGAACAACACGAATTCTAGACATTTGTGATAAAGTCCAAGCTTTTCACCGTCCCGAGTCGTTCGAGAGATTCCATGAGAATAGAAGAAGTCAGAATCAAATGGATAGAGGGTAAAGGGATAAAGAATCAAAAAGGGTAGGAGGGTAAAGAGGAATATTTTTGGTATTTTTGAAAAACATGTTGTAAAAACAAAGAATGAAAATCTTTTTGGGTTTTTTTTTTTATTGATTTTTAAAAGATGGTATAAACAAGGAGTGATGTCAAATCACTAATCTGCTAAACGTAAGACTATTAGCATCGATCCCCGGCAGCGGCACCAAAATTTGGTTCCGCGCAGAACAGTCAAGTTTTCTCACGCGAGCTGATCACTTGTGAATGACCAGCCGTAAGGAACTTAAAACAGCTCAAACACGAATGCAATGAAGATCAGGAGAGTATAGTGTTTCCCCAGGTCGTTAAGTCCCAACGAGCTGTGCGAGAATAGCCAAACGTGTAGTGATCGAGAGATTTGAACGGGAAAAGAGATTGTGATTGATCTATACCTAAAGAGAAAGCCCATAAACTACAGGGGCTTAAATGCAAATTAAAGAAAATTAAAAAGATAAAAAATATTAAATAAACGCTATCACTATTTTTAAAATTGATGAACGTTTAAAACTTAAAACTTAAAACTTACGTTTAAATAAAAATTACGTAGACGTCAAAACAAAAAGTGAAAACTAAGGAATACAAGTCCTGAAAATATGAAAATACATTTTACAATCCTAATGATAAAAGAAAATATTTGGAAAAAGAAAATTATTTTTATAACTAATTATCTAATTATTATTAATTAAAACTATTTTTAACTATTTAATATTAGCCTAAAATACAAGAAAATAGGAAATAAAGCTAGAAAAATAAAATTAAGACTTAGAAAATCTAAATATCAAAATAGAATTTTCAAAACTATTTTGTAATTTTCGATTATTTTCTATTTTCTATGAATTTTAAACTATTAAAAACTAATTAAATTACTAAAATTACAAAATAAACTATGAAAATATGGAAAATTACTTTTTTTACTTTTTATATTTATCTAAACCTAAGAAAATTGAAAAATTATTTTTTTGAAGCTTTTCTTAATTATTTGTATTTAAAGCTAATTAAAAAGTGCTAAAAAGTGATTTAAATTAAGAAAAATAGCAAAACAACTTAGAAAAATCTGAAAATTTCAGGAAAAGTCTAAAATATTATTAGGAAGCTAGGAAAATTGGAAAAACATGGTCCTATATGGAGGAATATGCAACTGAAGTGGAAGTGCTTATTGAAATAAGCACTTGATTAAGCAAATGGAATCCAAAGGCTACCAAACTGATACACAAGCTATAATAAGCTAAGAGAGCTAAAATGGAACAAGTTTCAACAAGCAATAACCTCTGGTTATCAGGTTGCAATGATTTGATGAATTGATCTAAAGAGCTAAAACAGTTAAAGGGATGCTTACTTTGGGCAAAGAAATAAGCACTACAATAATCTGGAACAGCAAAATGGAAATAGGACCTTGCACAAGACCTGGGTGGCTAACTAAAACCCCAAGCTGAGACCTAGAGAAGTTCAAATGAGACCTGTACAGGCTCTGCACAATCTGCTAAACCCCTGTGCAGGTTTGATGCCCTGCACAGGGCATTCAAGCCCATGATCACAAGCAATTTTGATCCTTGTAAAAAATTAACAAAAATGTACAAAAATGATGACAAGTAAATAGACCTATTGAAGTTTTAAAATCCACAAGTTTCACTTAAAATAGCCCAAGAATAAGCCCATGAAAAATCTTCCTAATTGGCTCAAAACTGAAATTTGCACCATTTGACTTTTGATAAAAACATGAAAGGTTGACTTTTGTGGATTTTGATCATGATTTAAAGACTGGAAATGAAATATTATGATGAAATGAGACTGAAGAAAGCTAGCTCTATGAATTTGGAACACAAAACAAACTTTAGAATTGTTGAAAATCCAACAGTAAGCTAGATAGGACAGTAAAATGGTGAGATTGACTTTGAGACCTTGCAGGCACAGTATGATGACAGAAATGAGCTCAAAAGGACTTAATAAACATGAAACAAAAGGAGTGTACCACTGAACTATCCTAAATCACAGGTTTAGAAGCAATTCCAAACACCCTTTAACATACTGTTTTGAACTAAAACTGAGATAAACTGTTGAACCAACATGAAGTAAGGATCAAACTAGGTTTAATTACACTAATTAACATTAAATAAGCAAGCAGGAACTAAAATGAAACACAGGTACAGATATAAGCTTATTATGAAAGATAGAACTAAAAATGGAAATGAGAAATTCCATACTCACAAGAAATCCAGCTGGTGCCACAGGCTAAACCAGACCCAATATACCCTAATTAAGCCTAATCCAACCCATTTACACCACTGCAACATCCCATATCAGCTTCCATTTCACATAGAGTCCAAGATTGACTTTCATTGACCATGGGATAAAACTGCTTAAAACTTGATTGCAAGCTGATACAAAGCTAACATAAGCTTATACAAGATTGTTTGAGATACAATATAAGCTACTGCAGGCTTAAACATGAGAATTTAGAATTTAAAATTTCAACAGTGCCTGAAATGTAGAGTTTAGCTAAAAACTTGGATTGAGAACTCAATAACACATTACAATAATACTTTAACTTGAAAATGATACAGAGAAAGTGAAGTTACAACATTTTGACTTAAACTAATACTTTTATTTAAAAAGCGACATTAAAGGAAAATTAAAACTAGCTACCCTTTGTTTCTCTTTCTTCTTCCTTTTATACTTTAAGTAGCTTCCACCGTCCTCTTAATCCAATCCCACCACTTTATTGAGCCAATGGGAGAGTTTTGGTTTTTTGGCCATTTCGTGATTTTTGGCGGAAAGGTGCTATTTGACTTATAGGGCTCGACTTTGCGACTAGGGGGTGGAGTGTAGGTATGATGAGTGTGAGATTTGGAAGAGATAAGGGTAAGGTTTTGAGGTGATGGGTGAGAGTTGCGAGCTAGCGAGCAAGTGGAAGGGAAAACCATGGTGGGAGGGAAACCTCATTGTTTGATCGGGGTGGTTTGACCGGGGGTCAAAAATAGAGAAAGGGTCACAAGGGGGTCACAACTCAATTTGACAAGGCATAGGTTTAGTTATTGACAAGGACTATTTTGCAATTTCGAAATTGTGAAGGACCAATCTGTAATTTTCCAAACTTGATACAAGGACTAAAACCGACAAACTTCAATAGTACAAGGACCGCTTTGACAATTTCAAATTTTCCGAGGACCAAACTTGACATTTTATGAAAGTTCGTGGACCTTTTCGCCATTTACAAAAGATTTATTCAAGGACCATTTTGACAAATTAGAATATTTCAGGACCTTGAATAACATTTTTCTTTATTTAGATTTACCAGGGAATGTTTTTGACAACTTTTGAAACTTGGGGACTAAAGCGCCAATTATGCAAACTTTATCGTTTTCACCGATTTTGATATTTTTGCATTTAAAACACATAAAACACTTATTTGTGATATTTTTATCATTTTGATGCATTTCTAAGTGTTTTCAGATGTTTTTGCAGTTTAAATGGTACAAAAATGATGAGTATTTAGACACTCATCAGTTATCTTCAGACTTGATTTTCTTTGGCTTCAAAAAACCAGAAGCAACTTTTTCCCTTAGAAAGTAAAGATCAATTTCAAAATGTTTACTCCTTTCATGAAGCACGGGGTTAACAACTATTTGCATAGCTGAACTATTATCACACCACATCTCAATAGGCAACTCAACATCCACATGCAGATCTGCTAACACTTTAGCAATCCACATAACTTCACAACACACATTACACATGGCTCTAAACTCAGCCTCAGTAGAGGATCTAGCCACAACAGCTTCCAAGAAACCAAATTATCACCCATAAACACTGAGTAACCAGTAACTGATCTTCTAGTAATTTTACATTTAGCCCAATCAGAGTCAACAAAAATTTTCAACCCAAGATCACAACTGTTTCTAAAGGTTAACCCAAGACTAGGCTCATTCTTAAGATACCTTAAGACTCTGAAAGCAAGTCTCAGATGAGATTTCATAGGCTTATGCATTACCTGACTTAAACAATGCACAACATATGAAATGTATGGCCTGGTTAAAGTCAAATATATCAATTTTCCAACCAATTTTTGATAATGAGTAATACCTGATAAAGGTTCATCATCACCAAACTTAGAAACTTGTTTTTTATAATCTGGATTAACTTCTATAGGAGTACTACAAGGTTTACAACCCAACATACCAAACTCATTAAGAAGTTCAGTACAATATTTCCTCTGTGTTAAGCATAAACCATTTTCAATATCCAAAACTTCAATTCCCAAAAGATATTTAAGTTTACCCAAATCTTTTATTAAAAATTTAGAACTCAAAAACTTTTTGAACTTTTCAATTTCATCAATGTTATTCCCAATGATGATAATATCATCCACATATACCAGAAGAACTAGCATAACATCTTTCTTATGCTTAACAAACATAGAAAAATCATTAGCACTTTGAACAAACTCATTTTCTTTATGTTCAGATGTAAGTTTTTCATTCTATTTTCTAGGAGCCTGTTCTAACCCATACAAAGACTTGACCAACTTGCAAACCCTTTTATCATCCTTATTAGAAAATCCTTCTGGTAAGGACATATAAACATCCTCTTCTAAATCACCATATAAAAAAGCATTATTAATGTCAAGTTGAAACAAAGGCCAATTATTTTTAACAGCAATGCTAAGAACACATCTGATAGTCACAATTTTCACAACAGGTGAAAATGTTTCATCATAATCTATTCCTTATCTCTGATTATACCCTTTAACAACTAGCCTAGCTTTGAATCTTTCAACCTCACCATTAGCTTTGTATTTTACTTTAAAAATCCACTTATACCCTATGGCTTTCCGGCCAACAGGTAATTCAACAACTTCCCAAGTACCATTTCTATTTAAAGCTTCAATTTCTTTATTCATAGCTTCTACCCATCTACTATCCTTAACAGCTTCATCATAAGTAGCAGGCTCATGAATTTATTCAAACATGATATAAACACAAAATTATCCATACTCAGATTTGAATAATTGACAACTTTATCTATACTGTACTTATATTTCTTAACCTGGAGGAAAGATGCAGTTACCCTCATCATTTCGTCCACCAATTAAGTTATATTATCATGCAGTCTCTTGATTAATTCAGGGTTAGTGATTCCGTGCATGAAGCTGGAAACCTTCATAACTTCCGGAGCTCCTTTGACATCCCTACTCTCTACCTTGAATCTTTTCACGAATTCTTCTGTGGTTTCTCCTTCCTTTTGTTTGATATAGTGAAGCTCCACTGGATATTTTATGCACTTCTTTTGCTGAAGGAAGTTTGACAGGAAAACTTCCTTTAATTCGTCATAGCTGTCAACCGATTCTGGCGGAAGATCATCGAACCACACCCTAGCAGATCCGGTGAGGGTAGAGTTGAACATGTGGCACCATGTTGGCATAGCCCAACGTTCTACCTTTGTCGCTGCCTGAAAAATTTTAAGGTGGTCTTCTGGATCTTCACTTCCATCATATGTCTTCACATTAGTAGGCATTCGCGTTCTTTTAGGCATGTCGAAATAGCGGATGCGCGGAGTGAACGGGTCGGTCTCCTTGCATACCCATGGCCAATCTAAATCATCATTTTCGAAATCCGAATTTTTCCTCTTTGAAATGGAACTCCAGTGTTCATCTCCGTTGCCTTCACTTCCGGAGTGCCGATCGGACCTTCGCGAGTATGTTCGACTGCTTTTGTATCCTCTGGAATAGGGTCCCGTCTTTTGCGAAGAATGGTGGTGAGTACTCCTGTCTTCCTCGGATCTGCAACGTTTAGTTCTCCCCGTGCTTCCGGAACGTGTGGAGATACTCTTTTCTCTGCTTCCCAGCCTTTTGAATGCGCTTTTGCGCGACTCCCTGAACATTTCTTCTTTCTCGGCAGTTTTCTTCTGTGGTGATCTGCATCGGCTGCGTCTTGGCTCAGAGTTCTCCCCCGTGCTCTGGCGCTTCCGAGATTCGATCTTCTTTCTCAGATCCTTCCTTCGCACCTGCTTTTCGGATTCGGACTGCTGAGATGTTTCGCCAAAGTCTAATCGGGCTTTCACCGTTTCTTTAGCCTTGATTCTCCCTTCCTGTTTCTGAACTTTCTCTGTCACGATAGGTAAGATCTGTTTGTAGTACTTATCACAGTACTTCTTGATGGTTGTACTGGATGCGGACACATCAGATCCTTCCAGATCTATCATGTTCTTCTTTCCTCCCTTGTTCCGCACCACGGAAGCTGTGGCGGGATTAGGTTCGGAACGAGCTCTTTCGGTAGGCACTTTTCTTTTTCGGAACGTAGTTGTGCGCTGGGTCCCACGGATGGCGCCAACTTGTTAGTACAATTTGTGCGATGGGTTATAGAAGGTCTGCACGTGGCTTACTGGACTGGGCCGGCAAGCCTTTAGTGGATTGATCTTGTACTAATTCAAATAGTTTGGATGAGATCCCTGCACAAGAAAGGTAAACCGTTAGCCTTACCGTTGGGACGAACCCCACGATTAGACTCCGGCGTGAGAGTAAGTACACATTCTTGAGAGGGAAAGTAGAAGCGTGTGTTATTATGAAAGAGAAAGTTCTTACCTGGTATGGGGATTAGAGCCCCTTTTATAGGCGAGGTTTGCCGTTGTGGCCTCCTAGATTCTCGCATATAATGATCAGTTGCCGGAGCCGGACCCTTGGCGAACAAGGGTTCCGTGTTAATCGCGGATGCAGACGTAGGGGGATTTACGGTTGAAGGTTCAGCCCGTGATGTGCCCTACGCGCATCTCAAAGCCCGTGCCATAGCCAAATTAGTCATTGGGCTTACTGTGGACCTAGGGTTTGTAATCGTTGGGCCTGAGCCCAGTGTGTGTATAGTGTGTATTGGGCCTCGTAGGTCTGTAATACATACTATACGTCATCAGCAGTCATCCTACTGGTTCTTCTAACAATTTGACCTACTGCTGGTTCAGGAGACTCAACCATTTGCCCAAACAAATTTAAATCCTCACCCTCAGACTCATAACTTTCATCAAGATCAATAACACTCTATATACCATCAGAAATAAGAGTTTCTGTTGCATACTTAGACTTAGTGTCCTTCCTACTAGATGTACTACCTAGAATATCCTCATTCTCTGTATCAGCAGTTCCTGCTGATTTAGCAGCTTCTGTTGTATCAGATTTAGGAGTATTATCTAGAGTAGTTTCATCTACAGTGCTGACACAAGGAGTACTATTATCTGACACAGATTTATTACTATTTTCTGCACTATCTTTATTTTCATCATAGGGCACATCAGATTCAAGATTACT
Source organism: Chrysanthemum lavandulifolium (assembly GCA_022545495.1). Classification (NCBI taxonomy): domain Eukaryota; kingdom Viridiplantae; phylum Streptophyta; class Magnoliopsida; order Asterales; family Asteraceae; genus Chrysanthemum; species Chrysanthemum lavandulifolium. The sequence continues at coordinate 171,820,636 of CM040244.1, forward strand.
TTGGCTGCTCTCATTATGTTGATCATAAAAATTCAGATTATTCAAGTTTTGTTCTTCAAACACAAAATCTTTAGTAAAAGAATTATTTTCAAAAGGAAACACAGTTTCATAAAACTTTACATCCCTAGAAAAAATAAACTTCTTTTGTTCAAGATTAAACAATTTATATCATTTTTTATCAAAAGCATATCCAACAAACACACATTTGTCAGACCTAGAACTGAATTTATCAGATTCATTCAACACAGTTGAAAAACACAAGCAACCAAAGCACCTTAAATTTGACAAATTGGGCACAATTTTATAAATCATTTCATAAGGACTTTTTCCAGACAACACAGCAGTAGGCAACCTGTTAATCAAATATGTAGCAGTTAGAATAGACTCAGACCACATGTTCAAAGGTAACCCCCCTGAAACATGAGGGCTCTAGCAGTGTTCAACAAATATCTATGTTTTCTTTCAACTACACCATTCTGTTGGGGTGTGTAAGGACAAGAAGTTTGGTGAAGTATCCCATTACTAAGAAAAAAACTCTCAAGTTTTTTGTTAACAAATTCTGTACCATTATCACTTCTAAAAACTTTAATAGTGTTTTCAAATAGATTTTTAATGAGATGAGCAAAGTTAACAATATTATCATATACTTCATCTTTATTTTTCATAAGAAACACCCAAACAGCCCTGGTGTAATCATCAACAACAGTCAAAATATATTTAAAACCATCCCTACTAGTCACTCTATAAGGACCCCAAACATCTAGATGAACAACATCACCCAGAGACTTAGTCTTATGATCACTTAAAGGAAAATATTCTCTAACTTGTTTAGCTTTATGACATATTTCACAAGGACTAGAACTGGTAGTTTTAATATCACTTATTCTATTTTTAAGCACAGTTAAGACTTGATCATAGGGATGCCCAAGTCTGTTATGCCAAATACAATTTGACAAAACACAACTCTTAATGTTACTATTATTAACCCTCTTACCTTCATCAAGAAAGTAAAGACCACCTTTCTCACTACCAGTCCCCATCAGGAACTTTTGAGTTAAATCATGAATTTTACATATAGAGTTATTAAAGCTAACAATCATATTATTATCCTTGGACAACTTATGAACAGATAATAAACTGACATGGTAACCAGGAACAACCAACACATCTTTAAGAATCAAATTGTTACCAAATTTAAAACTGCCAATTTGTTTGACTAAGGCAACAGTCCCATTGGGATGTGCAACAGTTAACTTTAAGTGAGAAACATCAATTATGTCAAAAAGATATGTAGTAGAAAAAGTTATGTGTTGGCTAGCTCCTGAGTCAATAATCCACCCAACATAAGTCCTATAGGTACTTATATTAGAGTTGAAGTTAAAAAATCTACAAGAGAATAAACTGATAACACAATTAGAGGTCATGACAGTACCTGCAACACTAGCATGAGCCTTGCTAGCATCACATGTACTACTCAGTAAAGACATTAATCTCTGATACTGATCACTAGTAAGACTATGAGTATTACTCTTACTAGAATCAGTCACATTATTAGCAATATTTTGAGACAAATTTCCTTTTTTAACAAAACCAGGAGGATATCCAACCAACTCAAAAATCTATCAATAGTGTGACCAGTCATATTACAATGCTTACAGACAAGGTTAGACACCCTGCCAAACCTTCTATTATTATTGTTTCTATTAGAGGTCCAGTTATTGTTTTGAGAAGTGACATTATTAGGCTTAGCAGCAAAAGTTGCAGCACCATTTTAACAGTTTTATTAGTCACATTACTATTCCTGTGTGATTCATCTCTAGACAAAATAGCAAAAGCAGATTTAACATCAGGTAAAGGATCTGTAGTGAGAATAAGACTTCTCACAGAACTGAAACCATCATCAAGACCCATAAGAAATTGCATCAGCCTCAAAAGATCTGAATGCTTTTTCAAAGTGGGAGCAGTTTCACAAACACATGTAGGCAGATCAACAAGAGAGTCAAATTGCCTCCACAATGTATTAAACTCATGATAGTATTCAGAAAGATTCATACCAGATTGAGTTAAAGTATGAATTTTATGGTGCAAGTTATAAATCACAGAACCATCTTCCTTATTGTATGTCTCATTTAATTCATCCCAAACAGACTTACCATTAACAGAAAACACTTGACCTTTATAGAGGTCTTGAGAAATACAACCAAGAATCCAAGATAACACAACAGAGTTACACCTATCCCATTGAGTCTGATATAGAGCATCAGTGGGATCTCTAACACACTTCCCATTAATAAACCTGCACAGCAGCAGACCAGACCTTATAGTTCTCAGTACCTTCAAGTTTAAAGGTGATCAACTGAGCACCAATGTCTTGAGGGTGCAAGTATAAAGGGTCATATATATCCAATTTCAATTCACTACTACCCTCTTCAGGGCCCTTACCCCTAGGATCTTGCCATCAACCATGATGTCAAGACAAGAACCCCCAAAGAATAGAAAGCAACCAGAAATAAACCAACAAGAAATAAAACACCACAAACACATTGTATCTCCTCAAGCACAAGTAACCACTAATAATCACAATCAACTCCAATCAACAAATCCCTTAAACTACTCAACCTCCGAACAATCCTAATAAAAAAACTAATAAAAACTAAAGGAAAAGCGTGAGAGGTGTTACAACCACGCAAGCTTCCAACCAGATCAAGAAGATCCAACAGAGAAACAAATGCAGCGAAAACCAACACCTGAAAAAATAGGTAAAGGATCAAGAATAAGTGAAATTGATAAGAAACACAAACAATATAAACAAAAAACAATCAAGAACCACTATTCTTAATCCCAATAACAACCAATTAATACAACCTGAATTAGGGTTTGATACTGAAAACCCTAATTAACCAAGAAACAATAAACCAGAACTCCGAGACTCAATTGATCAACAAGATCACAAGATCTATCATCAATTGAATCAATAACCACCACAATCGTAAAACCCCCAAAAATTAGAAAACCCTAATTTTTGGAAAATCAAATTACTCTTCAGATCTGATCAATCCAAAACCAAAACCACAGGAATAATCGCGAAATCAACAAGATCTAAACAATAGATCAAGAACCCCCAAAATATGAAGGAAACCCTAATTTTTTAAAAACCTTTTAAAGCTTTGGTATAGAGCAAACTGGCTCTGATACCATGTAAAAATGTATAAACCAAAGCCAATTTCAACCACAAAACTGATTTAGAGTGAACCCAGCCAACCACCCCTTGGCTCACTCTTTTATTATATGAATCAATTGCTAAGATAGCAAGTTATTGTTTACAATACAGAAATCAGATGATACAAAACAACTTAAGGGTTTCCCTCAAACTCACAATCACACCAGAACTTTTGAGAGAGATACACGCTCTAAAACACACAGAGATACTTGATATAATGAGGAGAGATGAGATGACTTTAGCTTAAATAGTCTTGAGAATCCAAAGCACCATTTACTCCCTTGAAGTATCAACACGGGAACAACTTTAATCCTTTATCTTTAGAGAAATAACACTTTAGGTCCTTCAACTTGATAAAGCTTATATTCAACACAAACCCACCAAATACATCATTGGATTAAGTTGCATATCCATTTTTAAATGATGCTCACAAAAGGAGAATGATTGGCAGGTATTCAAAACTCAAGGTTCACACGTACATTTCATGGCTTCATAGCCGTATAAGTTACACAATAATTTATATATAATATACAACAACATTATATGCTTTTTGTTTTTAGTTTGATGTTCATATGTTTTCATTTTCATAATGCAAAAAACATCATCTAAATACGTTGTTTTTTAACGAATCTAAATATGCTGTTATTTGTTTAATTTAGCTAGCTAGCAACATGATTTTATTTGTCTTCATACGGCAACGTTTTAATGATAAACAAAAGCCAAAATCCACGCAACAATTACAAATAAGGCCGGGTGTAATCAAGGTTATAAATAGCATGAGGCATGCCGTGACAGCATGATCAAGCCTTACGTTTTTATGTCCAAAGCGAAGCTTTTGTGTTTATAAGACGTGGCATAAGGCGACACAAAATATGAAAATATTCATATATTTATATCATATTTCATATATATCAAGTTTACAAAAAGACGTGGCATAATGGTCACTCGATCACCACCTCCACCTTAATGCCATAACAGCTTTTCAACACACCACCTTATTACGACCTTTAGATGTGTAATGGTGACCACCTAACTAAACACATGAAAATACATCACTTTATACAAGCATACTTCAAAATATACCCCACACACACTTACAAAAGAAAATCCACATTAATTTTTGTTAGGTGGTTTGCACCACCCAACCAACACAAAAGGCATGCTTCACGTGCGATGGTGTTAGGCCGTTATGGCCTTGGCGTGTGATGCTTACCCTTAACGGTAAAACCCAACCATAACGCCCAATATAAGAGTTAAACCATGGCCCGAAGATGGCGTGGTTCAGTGGTTGGATAACATGTTATTGGTGTCAAAATGGCACATATGGCGCCTCTATAATTATTATACTGCACCGCCCCTTTGTGTTATTGCTAATGCCATTTGCTTTACATTCGTTATGCGCTTTTTTTTTTAATAGGGAATCGATATTTTTTGTGGTGTGTTAAACAAAGTGTAATGGTAACCATGGATTACCGCGGTCATCATTGTCATATCAGCCCCAACTCACTACAACCTTCTTCATGACCAAGTTAGTGTAATAAGATGACCGTGGTCACTACAAAAAAGCTTACCCCACTTAAACACAAATATTTCAGACTATATCTCACTGGTAAAAGAAATCAGTGAGAGTTGTATAAAGCTCAATCAACGGTAAAGCTTCAGGGAAGTCGAAGACTAACTGAAAAAACACTTTATAAACTGATGAGGTGTCAGGGAGTAAAGTACAAGGAGCTATAAACAACACCAGAGTTAGGGATGGTAACGGGGTGGTTTTGTGGCGGGGTGTCCATCCTCATCCCCAAACCCGATTATCAAAGTTCTCCCTGAACCCCCGATCCCCATCGGTTCTAATCAGGCGCCTGTCGGGCACGATGCTCCCCCGAACCCGACCTGTATTAATCGAGGTTCTTATCGGGGTGTCATTTTTTGGTGCAATTCTCGATCAATGCCGCATCATTTCACATTTACTATTTTTTTTTAAAACCGTTAGCAATAACTTAAAGAATTAAAAACCTATTAATAATGAATTACAAACAAGATTTATTAAGTTTTCAACGATAGTATTATATATAAATAATGATAAATTATACCACCAAAAATTAAAACTTAAACATATGACACTAAACGAGTTTCTATTATTACAATTTTGCAATTTTAAAAAAAATAAAAAATTAAAAAAAGAATTGTTAAAGTACTATTTTTTTGTTACGTAAATACATAGAAAATACTATATATGTATAGATATATTTGTATATTAAACATATGACACTAAACGAGTTTCTATTATTACAATTTTGCAATCTTAAAAAAAATTAAAAAATTAAAAAAATAATTGTTAAAGTACTAATTTTTTTGGTACGTAAATACATAGAAAATACTATATATGAATAGATATATTTGTATATGTGTATAATATATATTCGGGGGGGGGGGGCAAGGATTCCCCTCTCTCCGCCCTAAACCCGCTTAAAATCCTCGTTTAAACCCCAAAACAGCCCCGTAACCCGATTAGCATGACCCGCTTTGTCCCAATTAGTTCAGGTTTTGGATTTTCCCGTCAGGTTTGAGTTTTTTTGCCATCCCTAATCAGAGTCACTGAGATCTGAAAAATGTTTCACTCACCCTGAAGACTTATCTCTGAAGAGCAACTTAGTCTCTAAAGTATGTGCGGAAAACTTAATGGGGAGATAAGTATAAGGACTTATCAAAAGACGAGAAAGTAACATTTTTGGTACAAATAGTTTTCAGCGTTGCTAAACCAAAAGTACGCTTAACGTAGCAAACTAGAGACGTGCTATCTAGTTCAAGTTGGCAAGCTACTATACCCATGTGCATCCACAATATTCTCCCTTCTATTTAAACTAAAGATTGTAATCGGGATAAGCAGATATCCAAAAAAAACACATAAAGTAATTGATAACGCCCAAAATGAGCATGTTTTTAGTAGTGTTATTGTTAGTTTTGTGTATGATAATCGGTTATATTTACACATATTTGTTGCAAAAGTGCAAAAGAAGCGTATTTGTATGTGAATGTAGCCAGGTATCGTAAAAGATGAAGAAATTATGATTTCGTGCACATTTGGATAATTCCCGAGGAAGAAAGATAGGTAAGGAAGCTCAAGGACTCGATGATTGGAAGCACAAGGATTTCTAAGTATCTACATCAAATAAATATCAAGTTTCATCTTGGAAATCAGCATCGAAAGCAAGGAAAAAGGCACGAATCGAGAAAAGTCAAAGAAAGTCAACATTTGCTGTACGGAAGGCTCCCAACCGATCGGTCAGAGCCCGCAACCGGATCGGCTGCGTCGCAACCGATCCGGTAACAGAACCCTGCATTACACTTTCTCTCATTTATTGATGCCATAACTTCTATTAATCATGGGAGTCCGGTCATTTCTAGTTATTAACTCATTGTGGATGTTTTTTGGCTTTTTGGTAAAGGGTTCCTAGCTATATAATGCACCTAGACTTAGTAGTTTAGTGTGACACATCCAATAGAGTAATAGGCTTACACCAAGACTATTACCAACTAATTTTATTCATCCCAAAAGTCATATTTCTGCTGTAAAACGTCTAGGAGTGTGGTGAGAACAATTCTCAACCATTTGGTAATCATTTGGAGTTATACGGGTAGTCTAAGACGATTGGAGGCGTGTGGTTGATATAGTTCCACGATTTTCTAGTTCTTGTAATCCGAAGTTTAGGTATTCTTATGAACTTTGTCATGAATCTCTATTCTATTGAATTATATGAATTACATGGTTACTACTTGTGTTATGTTATGGTTTTAATGGAGTAATTCTTGAATATACTTGTGTGTAAGGATGTAGGCAATTGTAGGAGTGTTCTTATATGTGATGCATGTAAATGATCTTGTTTAATGAGTTTGTTGGAAAAACTGCTAGTCTTGTTTGATTTGTTGGTAAAACATTTTCAAGATAAAGGACCGAAAGGATTTCTCTTATGTTTTATTCCAAAACGTTAGTGACAAATTAGTATGGGGATATGGTGATTGACACTCATCATATTTACTTGTTTAAACAAGACTTGAAATGATTTCATCACAAAAAGGTCGAAAGAGTCGTAGGAACAAGTTGAATAAGAATCTTTTACAAACAAATAGATTTTCTAAAGAATAATCATTGGGCTAAGGACCGAAAGGATTACCTATGTGTTTTTATTCTTAAAATGATTTTACAAAACATAAACAATGGATTGGAAATCATTTGCGTATGATTTGTGCATTGCCTCAAGTTTACACCAAGCTTTCATGAACACTCTTTATAATTGACTGTGGACTTCATACAAGTATATGTTTCTTTAATTTGGATTTTTATAAAAGCATCACTTTGAAGGAAGCCTTGACAAGCTTTCTTGTCTCAAACATTTTAACAAATTAAACGCAAATCCCTTGGGACGATCTTGACTTACCCACCTTTGCTATCACGAATGAGTATACTTGCTCGTATGTGTTAAAGTAATTACCCGGATAAATCGTGTTTATAAATTTTTAAACTTGCACACGATCGACACATCAAGTTTTTGGCGCCGCTGCCGGGGATTTGAGTTGTTTTTTATTTGTTATTTTTATGTATTTTTTATAGTGTTTGAGTTTAGTTTCAAGTGTTTTTAATATATATATATATATATATATATATATATATATATATATATATATATATATATATATATATATATATATATATATATATATATATATATATATATATATATCGAAATTCACCCACCGATTGGTCGGAACCCGTAACTGCTTCGGTTGGGTGAATTGGTTCTGAGGCATACCACCAACCGAATCGGTTGGAGGGCCAACCGATTCGGTTGGAGCTCTCGTTAATCATTTTTTTATTTTCTTAATTTCAATTTTTAGCTTTTGTTTTTAGTTTTAATAAGTGTCTTTTCTTGTTTAGAATGTATTTCTATAGTTTGTTTTCATTATAACTAACTCTAACGCTAATAATTTGGATGATTTGTTTTTGTTTGTTTTGTTTTGATTAGATAAGTTTGATATGGATAGTTTGAGTGGTATTTCCGAGTATCTTCGCAATTTGGATAAAATGTTCAAAGATACCGGTAGTTCTTTGGAGAAAATTGGAAACATCTTGGAGAAGAGTAAGAAGGAGTTAGCTGTTGGAACGGAATGTTTGGAAGAAGTCGGGGAGAATAGAGTTCATGTTCCCAAGAAGAATAAGGTAGTGATATTCACTCAAGCACCTCTCACGGGGTATGACTCACCTTTCATGCGGTTTGGAACACCTTGTAGTATCGAAGGATTAAGTGCTTGGGATGCCTAGCTTGACATGGCATATGGGGACAACTACATTGTTGACAAGGTACTTTACAAAATTGGCCATGTTCAGCTAGATTACGAATGGTATGGAAGGAAAATTGTCAAGAATCTGCGCATCAATATCCATGGCCATATCTTTGAGGCTGATTTTGTGGTTTTAGAAGAAGGTAATGCGGATGAACCGGATGTTTGTTTTGGACGTGATTTCCTAGTGACGACTAAGTGCCAATTGGAATTTGCTCTAGGTGAAATGAGAATTAATATTACAGATTTAGAGGAGGAGAAGAATGTGAATGATATGCTCACGGAGTTGTGTGAAAACATGGAGTATGGGAAAAAGGTAAATGTGGAGGTTGTGAAGATGGGAAAGGTGAATAGGAAGAACATCTCATCGAATAAACTCACTCCAACCACTACCACCACCAAAAGCCAAGATTACACACCATCACCACCAAATTCACCAAAAACCTTTAAGCCTTTGACACAAGAGCAAAAGGAGGCCATTCTAGAGAACCTAGAACAAAAATTCCTTGAGCTTAATGAAAAGAAACCCGTGATCGAAGTTTTACAAGATTATGTTGTTTACCGCAAGAAACTCGATGCGGTGATGTTGGCTAGAGCACGTTTAAAAGACAAGAACCTTACGGAGGAAGATAGGGATAAAATTTTGTTTAGGGGGATGCCGAGAAAGGATAGTGACCCGAGTAACTTTGTTCTACCAATAAAAGTTAACGGTACCACTTCGGTCTATGCTTTAGCGGACACCGGATCAAGTGTCATTGTCATGCCATATCCGCTATTTAAGAATTTGGGGCTAAGCAATCCTCAACCGAATCAATCGAAGCTAACCATGGCCGATAACTCTCAAGCTAAGGCTATGGGAGAGGTTAAAATGTGAGGGTACAAATCGGTTATCAACCTTATTTAGCCGATTTCCTTGTTTTGGATATTCCGGTCGATAAAAGTTTACCTATTTTGCTTGGAAGACCTTTTCTTCGAACGTGTGGAGCTATAATAGACATGGGAAGGGGAACTATGACCATTGATGACGGAATTGCCAAACAAACTTATTATCCCAAACCAAGGGGTAAAGTTTTAGAGTTCAGGGAGGACTTGGAATTTTTGGGTGAAGATGATTTGACTTGTTTTGAAGTGGGGCGTGATGCCCAAGGAAATGCTATGAATAGACCACTTGTCACACCATACTTTGATCTAGAAGATGAAATGGAAAGAGCACTTGCAATGGAAGCTTTTTACAACCCGTTTAAGAACATTCTTATGTATAAAAAGCTTACGGACTTTCTAGGATCCTTGCCCGTGCAATTGAAAAACTTGGAGTGAGGACCCGAAAGAGCGAGTGTATACAAGAGAGAAGAAGGTGATGGGGAGTGGCATGTGAAATTTGACATACTATGCCCAAGTGGAAGGAACTTTGTTAGAAAATTCAAGACCCATGAGACATATCGTGAGATAACGGGGAAATTTCAAAGCAAGGATATCTTGAAACATGAATCTTTTGAGGGGTGATGAAGAGTAGAACACCGAAATAATAACAAGCACTTGTTTGCTTGTACTTCATCTTTTGATGAAATTTATTTTTATGCACTTAGGGATTTCAATTTCATTTTATTTCTTATTATGCTTTGAAGTTTAATTTAATCAATTCCTTTTTGAGTTTTAGTTTAAGTTTTATGATGATAAGATTTTATGATTTAGTTTTGAGTTAGTAGTTTAGATATTGTTGGAATTTGCAACTAGTTGGATGAATGTTGTATGCATCTTTAATCGAATTTTTTGAGTAAATAATTTTTGCTTGGAAGGTAAAATGGCCAAGTAAAGTTTAAAAGGTAAAATTATGCAAAAATGCAAACTAAAACGGTTGTGTCCATGACTGAATCGGTTGGAAGCAAGTATAAGTGCCAAAAATTGAATTTTTCTAGAAAAACACACACACACTAATCCTCCATTTGGGTTTCAAAATTCGACCACCAAGTAGTTGTTTGAAGGTCGTAGGAGAATTGGAAGTTCATCATGGCAAGTAAGCATCTGCAATCAATTAGCTTAATTAAGGTTTAATTTGAGTTTTTTATTCGAACTTCAAATTAGGTCACCAATTGGGGGTTTTTGATGGAAATCGAATTAAGATGTAATCTTTTGAAATTAAGTGGGTAATTTATGTAGGAATGTGATGAGTGTGTAAATACTCATCATTTTAGGGTCAATCTGAACTACAAAACGTTTAAAAATGCTCAGAAATGCATCAAAATACTGAAAATATTCCAAAATTGCATTTTATATGTTTCAAATGCAAAATGTTCAAAATCAGATGAAAAATGAGCAAAGTTTGCATAATTGGCGCTTTCAGTCCCCAGTTTCTAAAATTGTCGAAATAGTCCCCGAGCCTTAATTTCAAAAGAAAATCACCAAAGGTCCTTTTAATATCATAACTTGTCAAAATTAATCCTTTGGTGAAAAATGTCAAAAGTTTTGAGAAATTACAAGTTTGGTCCTTCAAGTTTAAAAATTGGCAAAATTAGTCCCTGGAATTTTGAAAATGTCAAGTTTAGTCCTTATATTATTAAAACTTGTCACTTTTAACCCTTGGAACAACTTTGCAAATTTTGCAGATCTGGTCCCTTAATTTTCAGAAATTGCAAAAAGGTCCTTGTGTTATTAATACCTTTTAAACCCATTTGGACCCTATCACAATGCATGTGACCCCTGCCATAACCTTTGGACCCTTACCACTTTTGACCCCCTTGATTATTAATACCCGGTCAATCCAAAAGTCAAACAAACACCCTACGCCTTTTTTCCTTCTTCCCCAACATCTAGCCCCGCACACCCATCCCCTCCAACTCAAGCCCACCCTACTCCTCCATGTCCCTCATCCCCAACAAACTCCAAAGTGCATTTAATGCTTCACCTCACCTCACTCAACCTCATCCAATCACAAAAGCCATTTCCGCCAAAATGATCCTATGGCCAAAATTCACTCAAAGCATCCAATGGTCCTAGAGAGGTGGAAACAATCGTAAGAGAGAGAGAAGCATTTGGAGCTATAAAAGAGAGAGAAGCAATGAAAAAGTAGTAGGTAGTTTTTTAGTTTTTCCTAATGTCGTTTTTTTTAAATGAATGTTTTAGTTTAAGTAAAATGTTGTAATTTCACTTTCTTTGTATCACATTTAAGTCAAATTATCATTGTAAAGAGTTGTTGAAGTATCAATCCAAGTTCTTAGATAAATTCCAAGTTTCATGTTGACTGTTGAAATTTCAGTTTCTACATTCTCTTGTCCAAGTTTCTAATGGTTTGTTTTTAAGTTCAAACAGGTTTAGGTAAGTTATTTACAGCTTTTTGTAAGCTTAAAAATCATTTTCAAACAAATTTGGTTGATGGTCAACGAAAGTCAACTGGTGCTTATAATTGGTTCAGAAATTGAAATGGGTTGAAATGATACTGAGTTGGGTCTGATTTGTGATTGGGTTGGTACTGTTATAATGCTAAAAATCTGGCTGGACTTCTTGTAAGTGTGAACTCAATCTCATAATTTGTTTAAAAAGTAGCAGTTATCATTTCATTTAGATCTGTCATTAGTAGTGATTGTTATTGTTAACTAGCTTCAATTAAGTGATTAGAATCTGTTTTAATTAAAGAGTAGGCTTAAGTTTGTGTTTTAGCTTATATATATTACATTTTCTCACATAAAGGACTGTTTGGATCAGGGTTTAAATCTGTGTTAGAGGGTAAAACATAGGAGTAAATCAGTTGGTTTAGGCTTGTCTTAGTTTATTGCATTCATCTCAGTCCTTTTATTGCAACCAAAATCTCAATAAGTCAAAATTGCATCAATACTGATCTAATATGCACATCTGTTGGAACCATTTGCTAAAATCTTACATATAGGTGTAAAAGTTGATAAACTAGCTTGCTATAACTGTATTACATCATATTTCATCTTCATCAGTCCAACATTTGCATATAAATCTAAAAAAAGTCAAAGTACCAAATCTGATTTCAAAATTCAAAATGATGTGTAAACCAGTTTTATGCAGATCTTGCACAGTGGTCATTTCAATTAGTCAGGGTCTGATTTTTGGTTTAGTGATAGTCTGCTAGGTGGTCTTGAAGACCACATATCTGTTTTGTACTCAAGCTTCTTAGATTAGCTTTGCAACAACTCAAACAGGAGGTTAGATCACTTTGTTTTGCTTAAGAGATCGCTTAAGCTTAATCTGAGTAGACCGCTTATTAGAGGTTAGGAGTAGCTAAATTTAGTTGATAATAGTCAATTTCAGTATAATCTAGCTTAAGTATAAGTTTGGTGGCTTATTCGCTTGTTTGCTTATTTCTAAGTTGCTTATTTATAAGCGCTTCCACTGCAGCTCACAATTCTCAGACATAAGCATCATATTTGATATTTTTCATAGAACCAGAATAATATTTTAGAATTTTCCTGAATTTTTCATTAATTTTGGTCACTGTTTAGTATTTTTCTTATTTAAAATCAGTTTTTAATCCTTTTTAATTAGCATTTAATGCAATTAATTAAGAAAAGTTTCAAAAAAATAATTTTTCATTTTTTAAGTTGAGATAAATATAAAAAGCCAAAAAAATATTTTTCTAGATTTTTCTTAGTTAAATTTGTAATTTTAAGTAATTTAATTAGTTTTAAATAGTTTTTAATTCATAGAAAATAGAAAATTATTCAAAAAAAAATATATACAAATATAGTTTTGAAAATTCTCTTTTGATATTTTAGGTTTTTCTAAGTCTTAATTTTATTTTTCTAGCTTTATTTCATATTTTCTTGTATTTTAGGCTAATATTAAATAGTTAAAAATAGTTTTTAATTAATAATAATTAGATAAATAGTTATAAAAATAATTTTTTTTTCTATAAATTTTCTTTTATCATTAGGTTTGTAAAATGTCATTTTCATATTTTTAGGATTTATATTGTGTAAGTTTCACATTTTTATTTATGCGTTACGTAGTTTTAATTCGCTTTTATAAAACATAAAATCAAAAACATCATTTTGCAAATAGTGATAGCGTTTATTTAATATTTTTTATCTTTTAATTTCCTTTAATTTGCATTTAAGCCTCTGTAATTTGTTGGCTTTTACGTAGTTATAATCATATCACAACCTTTTTCCGCTCAAATCTCTCGATCACTATATCGTTTGGTGATCCATTGCATAGCTCACGGGACATAACGACCGGAAACACTATACTCCCCGGATCCTCATTGCATTCGTGTTCCGAACTGCTTTTAAGTTCCTTCAGGTTGGCCATTCACAAGTGGTCACCATGAAGAAAACTTGACGGTTTAGCACGGATCAAATTTTACGCCACGGGAGTCAGGTTGATTATCTTCCGCTTAGCAGATTAGTGATTTGAATATTCACTCTTTGTTTATACCATCTCGTATGTATTTATATTTTCGTATAAAATCAAAACCCAAAAGATTTTCTTTCTTGTTTTACAAAATGTTTATCCAAAATCCAAAATATCCATCTTTACCCTCTCACATCTTTGATTCTTCATCCCTACCCTCCGAAAACATTTGATTCTTTCTATGTCTTATCCTCACCCTCTTGGTTGTCAATGGTGTGGTGGTCCTTATAATGGTGGCAATTGCCCCGGTTGTAGCATGGTGGAATCAGAAACGGGTCTGCTCATAACCGGGATCCATATTCCTACCATAACACAACCGATTTATTCCATCGCTACCACACCGTGAGACTCAAGCAGCTTTTCTTGTTGTGAGTACCGTGGTGGTTCACACTCCGCTTCGATTGTCAATCGGAAACACGCTTGTCTATGAGCGTGTTCCCGATAACAATTATGACTACCACATATAACTCACGTACCACATCGCTTTCTTGTTGTAGTCTTCGTGGAGGTCCACACTTTAGCTCGATTGTCAAACAAGGAATCCATTTCCTTGTAACAATTACGACTCTTCAGATCATGACCAACCTCTATAAGACCAAATGAATCGTGCACCACCTCACTGATCCACTTCTTCAAAATCTTCTCCTTGATCTTTGGATTTAGTGAAAGATTTGAAGGAATGTAAAATTCCCAAGATAATCCAAAATCCATGGAAGAATTGCTAGTCAAGAGCGGTCGCTAAAATAAATTCCCAAATTGCGTTTGAAAAATCTATTAGGAATCAATTGCAAAAGAAAAAGCAACGATCTAGCTCTCAATTTCGCTTTATTCCCGATGACGGTGATGATGAGGATACACTTGATATCCTTCAATTCTATAAAGATTCATCAAGTTCATCGATGATATCCCAGTTGAGATTCATTCTCAAACAACCGCTATCACACCCAAAGCTCCCACTCACTCTCGAACATGGGGACGAGCATCTTGACACTGTTCTCGAAAAGGAATCGGACGAATTCATAAAGTCTAGTGTTGAGAACCTTGTCCCAATCCCGAGACAACACGTGGAACTTTTGACCATATGTGTGATTCTCTTTCCCTCTCGAGTGTTCAAAAGATCATTTTGAAACTTTCTCCGATGTTAGCGACGATTGTACTTCTCATGGAAACATCGAGTATGTTGAGGCATCACTCCCATTAACCGATGTCGATCATCTTCTTGAGGAGTTCACCGATGAACTCACTCACATCAATGATCGCTCACTCACTTCTTATCCTAACGATCCAATAGAGAATGTTGATCACTTTGTTCCCGAAACATTCAAAGCTACTTTCACCAATCCTCTATTTGAATTCGACTCGAATTCACTTTAATTTCGAGAATCCACTCTTTGATACTCGCATCGAGGATAGTGATGAGCCCATAATGGAACAAGAGTTCACAATTTCACTTCATGTGAATGATTCTCTTCATGAAGAGTTCTCCGTGAACTCTCTCATGACATATCTCCTCCGAACATGATCATTTCTATTTTGATCTTGAGGATGATATTAGCTCGGAGGAAGGTGTACTCTATCATACGAGTTTGCTTATTAATGATACTACCCTCACCCTTCCTCCCGATATGTCTACATTTGAGGATGAGGAATGGATCTTGATTGTTATCAAAATATTTCTTCCTTTCCTCAAATATCTTGTGATTTCTCTTCATCTTCACTCCTTCGGGAATGAAGACACTATCTTTGACCCCGGCATTTTCATTTATCATTTTTGAGCCGGTTCTATGTATATCTCATCGGTGTGGAACTTTCACGTGCTTCAAACGTTTGTCCAAACATCTTGAATGAAAGTCCGATGGAGATTGTCTCTTCCACTTTGCTTCCCCATGAACCAATGAATTGGGGTCGAGTCAAGCTAGCGACTCAGTAATCAAAAACAAGAGTGAACATGGGTTTTCACCCGTGTGTACCACCCTAGTGTGGGGAGTTGCCCACATGTTGTATATAAGTTTTCCATAAAAAAAAAAAAAAAAAAAAAAAATTTAAAATAATGGCCGTAGTATTTCCCTTTTCGTTCTTTGTTTCGCATAACCGCGGTACTTTGAATATTGAGGCAATATTCATTTCTAAGTGGGGGGAATTCTCACGAATTTTATCATATAATTATACCGCCCAATTCCCGTTTTTGGCCAATTTTTTTTAGAGTAAGTGTTTTGCACTTACTCAATTGGTTATCGATCGCCTTGTCTAATAAACAAAAGGATTGGCTAATCCAGAGCAAACGGCTCTTGGTAAAGATATCTCAAATCCGTTGACGGCTTGCAATTTGCCCAAAATTATATGGTATTCAAATTTCACCATATCCTTAAAAGTGAAGAGTTGGCTAGCCCGCAAGTTTATGGCTTGTGGTAAAGGCGATGGAAAAACCATAATTGGTAATCACTCACCAAAGATAATATTGATAATTTATCTAAGAGTTGGCTAGTCCGAAGCAAACGGCTTCGGTAAAGACAAATCAAATCCGTTGGAAGTCGGTGGTTTGCTCAAAATCACATGGTTATCGGTGTACCATGGTTCTTACTTGAACCGAAACATTTGGCTACTCGAGTAATGGCTTTTGGTAAAGAGATTCAAATCCATTAAGTTTTTTCAAAAGATTGCTAGGGACTAGCAATAGTTTAGTGTGGGATTGATGAGTGTGTAAATACTCATCATTTTGTGGTCAATCTGAATCTGCAAAACGTTTAAAAATGCTCGAAATGCATCAAAATATCGAAAATATTCCAAAATTGCATTTTATATGTTTCAAATGCAAAATGTTCAAAATCAGATGAAAAATGAGCAAAGTTTGCATAATTGGCAGTTTCAGTCCCCCAAGTTTCTAAAATTGTCAGAAATAGTCCCTGAGCCTTAATTTCAAAAGAAAAATCACCAAAGGTCCTTTTAAAATCATAACTTGTCAAAATTAGTCCTTTGGTGAAAAATGTCAAAAGTTTTGAGAAATTACAAGTTTGGTCCTTCAAGTTTAAAAATTGGCAAAATTAGTCACTGGAATTTTGAAAATGTCAAGTTTAGTCCTTATATTATTAAAACTTGTCACTTTTAACCCTTGGAACAACTTTGCAAATTTGGCAGATCTGGTCCCTTAATTTTCAGAAATTGCAAAAAGGTCCTTGTGTTATTAATACCTTTTAAACCCATTTGGACCCTATCACAATGCATGTGACCCCTGCCATAGCCTTTGGACCCTTACCACTTTTGACCCCCTTGATTATTAATACCCGGTCAATCCAAAAGTCAAACAAACACCCCTACGTGCCTTTTTTCCTTCTTCCCCAACATCTAGCCCTGCACACCCATCCCCCCTCCAACTCCAGCCACCCTACTCCTCCATGTCCCCTCATCCTCAACAAACTCCAAAGTGCATTTAATGCTTCACCCTCACCCTCACTCAACCTCATCCAACTGTCAAAAGCCATTTCCCGCCAAAATGATCCTATGGCCAAAATTCACTCAAAGCATCCAATGGTCCTAGAGAGAGGTGGGAAACAATCAGAAGAGGAGAGAGAAGCATTTGGAGCTATAAAAGAGAGAGAAGAAGCAATGAAAAAGTAGTAGTTAGTTTTTTAGTTTTTCCTAATGTCGTTTTTTTTAAATGAATGTTTTAGTTTAAGTAAAATGTTGTAATTTCACTTTCTTTGTATCACATTTAAGTCAAATTATCATTGTAAAGAGTTGTTGAAGTATCAATCCAAGTTCTTAGATAAATTCCAAGTTTCATGTTGACTGTTGAAATTTCAGTTTCTACATTCTCTTGTCCAAGTTTCTAATGGTTTGTTTTAAGTTCAAACAGTTTAGGTAAGTTATTTACGCTTTTTGTAAGCTTAAAATCATTTTCAAACAAATTTGGTTGATGGTCAACGAAAGTCAATCGGTGCTTATAATTGGTTCTGTAAATTGAAATGGGTTGAAATGATACTTGAGTTGGTCGATTTGTGATTGGGTTGAATCTTGTTATAATGCTAAAAATGGGCCGGACTTCTGTAAGTGTGAACTCAATCTCATAATTTGTTTAAAAAGTAGCAGTTATCATTTCATTTAGATCTGTCATTAGTAGTGATTGTTATTGTTAACTAGCTTCAATTAAGTGATTAGAATCTGTTTTAATTAAAGAGTAGGCTTAAGTTTGTGTTTTAGCTTATATATATTACATTTTCTCACATAAAGGACTGTTTGGATCAGGGTTTAAATCTGTGTTAGAGGGTAAAACACAGGAGTAAATCAGTTGGTTTAGGCTTGTCTTAGTTTATTGCATTCATCTCAGTCCTTTTATTGCAACCAAAATCTCAATAAGTCAAAATTGCATCAATACTGATCTAATATGCACATCTGTTGGAACCATTTGCTAAAATCTTACATATAGGTGTAAAAGTTGATAAACTAGCTTGCTATAACTGTATTACATCATATTTCATCTTCATCAGTCCAACATTTGCATCTAAATCTAAAAAAAGTCAAAGTACCAAATCTGATTTCAAAAGTCAAAATGATGTGTAAACCAGTTTTATGCAGATCTTGCAGACCTTGCACAGTGGTCATTTCAATTAGTCAGGGTCTGATTTTTGGTTTAGTGATAGTCTGCTAGGTGGTCTTGAAGACCACATATCTGTTTTGTACTCAAGCTTCTTAGATTAGCTTGTGCAACAGCTCAAACAGGAGGGTCAGATCACTGTTTTGCTTAAGAGATCAGTTAAGCTTAATCTGAGTAGACTGCTTATTAGAGGTTAGGAGTAGCTAAATTTAGTTGATAATAGTCAATTTCAGTATAATCTAGCTTAAGTATAAGTTTGGTGGCTTATTCTGCTTGTTTGCTTATTTCTAAGTGCTTATTTATAAGCAGTTTCCACTGCATCTCACAATTCTCACACATAAGCATCATATTTGATATTTTTCATAGAACCAGAATAATATTTTAGAATTTTCCTGAATTTTTCATTAATTTTGGTCACTGTTTAGTATTTTTCTTATTTAAAATCAGTTTTTAATCCTTTTTAATTAGCATTTAATGCAATTAATTAAGAAAAGTTTCAAAAAAATAATTTTTCATTTTTTTAAGTTGAGATAAATATAAAAAGCCAAAAAAATATTTTTCTAGATTTTTCTTAGTTAAATTTGTAATTTTAAGTAATTTAATTAGTTTTAAATAGTTTTTAATTCATAGAAAATAGAAAATTATTCAAAAAAAAATATACAAATATAGTTTTGAAAATTCTCTTTTGATATTTTAGGTTTTTCTAAGTCTTAATTTTATTTTTCTAGCTTTATTTCATATTTTCTTGTATTTTAGGCTAATATTAAATAGTTAAAAATAGTTTTTAATTAATAATAATTAGATAAATAGTTATAAAAATAATTTTCTTTTTCTATAAATTTTCTTTTATCATTAGGTTTGTAAAAATGTCATTTTCATATTTTTAGGATTTATATTGTGTAAGTTTCATATTTTTATTTGTACGTTACGTAGTTTTTAATTCAGTTTTATAAAAACATAAAATCAAAAACATCATTTTGCAAATAGTGATAGCGTTTATTTAATATTTTTTTTATCTTTTTAATTTCCTTTAATTTGCATTTAAGCCTCTGTAATTTGTTGGCTTTTTCTGTAGTTATAATCATATCACAATCCCTTTTTCCGTTCAAATCTCTCGATCACTATACGTTTGGTGATCCATTGCATAACTCGCTGGGACATAACGACCCGGGGAAACACTATACTCCCCAGATCCTCATTGCATTCGTGTCTGAACTGTTTTAAGTTCCTTACAGTTGGTCATTCACAAGTGGTCAGCTTGCGTAAGAAAACTTGACGGTTTAGCACGGATCAGAATGCATTGCAAAAAGAATTATAGTGATTGATTCAATATTGGATGAGTATTAGATGATTGAATTTTCTGATTCAATTAGGTTGTACCCTTGAATCAAATTAAGTTGCAATTGATGATTCCTAGTTGTTAGATGATGCATTTTCAGTGAATTTTAAATGCCACATTGTTGTTAGAACTATTAATTGATGAAATGAAGTTGAGCTTTTATTTAAGTTCTAAGCATGATGAACAAATGATAGGAGGATGTTTTTGGAAGCGAATTAAGAGCAAATTGAGGTTGTATAAATCATTAGTGATGTTCAAAGGAAGTTTAGGAGTGAATTAGAATAGTAAAAATCTAGTGGGAAGTTAATTGGAAGGTCGTAGCCTAATGCAGAACAGACGACCGAATCGGTTGCGCAATGCAACCAATCGGTTGGACCAAGGTCAGGGGAGGAGCCGATCGGCTGCCCCTCGACCGAACCGGTTCCAGATTCTGTGTTGAAAAAATTTGAATTTTGAACTTGACCCTAGGGGCTTCTATAAACTTTATCGTTGGTTCTACACTCTTATATTAACTTATATTTATGATTTCTACAGAGAAATGTTGTAGGTTGTTCGAGTATGACATGGATTCCAATGAACCCGCTCGTGATCAAGTATTGCCAAAGGAATGCACGGAAGAAATTTACCTATGGCATGCGAGCTGAAGGGAATGTGAACCTGAAGTTTAAAGATCTTACCAATGAGGAAAAACACGCTTTTAGGGAACGTTTGTCAAAGTTGCAACCTAGAACCATTTCAGTTCCGAGGTTGGTAGATTGGGACTTGTTTAACGAATATGAGTGTGAAACTGAGTTAAGGGGTATGATGCGGATGTCTTATGTCTATTCGATTGATGGAGACTCGTTCGAGGATTTTTCTTTGGAGAGAGCTTTTAGCATTCATGAAGATGTTTACCTTGAATGGTGTTTGGAGTTCTTTTCAACAATGTACTTTGAAAGAAAGGTAAACCTGTGAAACATCATGAATGAAATTTGTGTTTGGTTTAGGCTTTGTGGACGGGATCATGCATACAATTTGCTAGGGATTGCGGCTGCTCTTGGATTGTACGAATCGGATGAGGTTAGTCATCGATTATTTGAAACTCATTTCTCGAGGCTTAAGAGGTTTGAGAAAGATTACCCTAGTGTCCCCGCGCATTAGAATCGTGTGGGAGATCCTTCTTGTACTCGTAGGAATTCTTCAACCCTAAGGAATCCATTGTTGAGAATCTTACATAAGTTGCTAGTATGGGGGTCGTTCCATAGAGTTGGAAGCGGGGACAAATGCCAAAAGCCGGACTTATGGATAATGAAGTTGTTGGAGGAGTCCAAGGATGGGAATGCGGTTTGGATTATAGCCGAGTATTTGTCTAGGAGAGCCCCGGGTATCAAGGGTAATAGCAACATATGTGGAGGTCATTATGTGACGAGGTTGGCAAAGAATCTAGGATACTTTAATGATGATAACGAGTTGGATAAGTGTGATGATCCAAAGGTTAGTGAGACGTGGGATTCAAAGAGTTTTGGAAAGTCTTTGAATAGGTCAACAAAGACTTTGGGAGCACGGATTGACCCACCACCGCCACAGCAGCCGAGGGATAATGTGCCAATGGGTACAACTAGTAGCTTTGACTCGGGTTGGGGTGATTGGAACCGGCACTTAATTGATATTGAGCGTAGGGATGTATGGAGAGATTCGATGATTTTGAGGAACAATTACGTTAATGATTATTCGATTCCGTTCTTTCAACACATGGCGCAAGAAGCCAATTATTAGTCGCCTCCCTACAATCCGCCTAATGTTCCAGCATATCCTTTCCCGTACACTTCATATCCTGGACCATATCCGCATTCGTATCCCGGCTCGCACCATTTCGACCCGGTGCTCGTGTATGGTAGATTACCCGAGGTTAGAGGATCTAGTTATGATGTGGGAGGATCTTCATCTGGAGCTGGCAAAAAGAAGGAGAGAAAAGTTTACACGGTGTTTGATGAGGACGAAAATTATGAGACCGAAGATGATGAGGAAGATGATGATGATGATGGTGATGAGATGAGCGAGGACGACGAATGATCGTGGATCATTTTTTTGATTGTGATTTTAAAAACAATGCTTATGCGTGTCGAACAATATTTTCTCTATCTCTCTCTCTAACTATTTCTTTAAGATTATTATCATACTTTGTTTATTTTTATTTTTAAGTAGCGTTTGGATTGTTTTAGTTTTGTTTGTTTGTTTTGTGTGTTGTGTATATTTTGCAGTTTTGTTTGCATGATTGATATGCCGGAAGCTTATTGTTGGTCATTATTTGGAGTTGGATAAGTCACATGCATGCCTATGACCAAATATGCGTATTGCGTATTTAATCCCGCGGTATCTTTTTGACTATTTCTTTTTCCCATTTTCTTTACTTTGAAGTTCATTTTATTACATTGAGGACAATGCAAAACTTAAGTATGGGGGAGGGAAGAAAATAGGAAAAAATGATACAATTTTTAAATTTTTAATTTTTAGTTTTGTTTTGATAATTAGGTAGAATTTTCGGATTCAAGTAGCTAGTAGAAGTTCTCCCTTGATTTTCTAATTTTTTTCGCACGTTATATATATATATTTAAAAACAACTTGGTTAATTCAATGGTAAAAAGAGGTTTTTGAATTTTTTTGATTTGGACCAAATTACGAAAGTAATTCATTTTGGATTCGATAACATCTACTAGTACACATTGTATCCTTTTTCCACTAAATTGTAGGGATTCTTTTTGTATAAAACACATCTTTATGTTTTATGTTTTGCTATGAGTGTGCCGGTGACTATGTCGATTCTAGAACTTGTACTTGTTATGCATTACGGTTAAAATCACTCTTGAGTGATAAAAATATGTTCAAATGATAAGAGGCAATCGTAGGATTAAACCCAAATGGCCTTCCATTTTACATCTAATTTTTTTTTGCTAACCACATCGGCTAGTTAACCACTTAATATGGACCCATTTGTTAGTGTTCATTTTTAGCACTAGATACCCTTAGTTACACCCTTCGAGCCAATCTTTTCGTTTTTTTGTTAAATCCAGAAAAATACAAAAATATTTTACACCTTAAACCTTAGCCAACCTATGTCAATGTCTATTGGTTTGTTGCTAGTTGTTTGGAGTGTTGGATTGTTTTTGATGATTATGAAGAAGCTACACTTTGTCATTCGTATGTACCATTTTCCAACAAAGATGAAGGAGACGTCTTTCTCATTTGTAATTTTTGTGGTGTATGCTCATACGAAGTGTGGGGGAGATGTGATATAAAAAAAATGTGATGATGATTATAGCCAATGTGCTATATTAGTATATTGATTAGCCAATGAGCTAAATTGAGTTATATATGTTTGGAGATCGATATGTGAAGAAGAGAAGATTATAATCATTTTCGAGATTGTGGTTTGTTTGATAGCTAGCAACATGGGGGTTTAGACTTGACTTTATTTTTCTTTTTAAACCAATTTCATAAATTATCCCATGCCTTACCCATATCATTTTATAAACCCAAAGCCTTAACATTATAACCCGAATAAAAGCCCTCTTTGATGAATTTATTTTATTTGTCTTGATACTTGTACAAGCTTATGGTAAAAAGCATTAATCATGACTAGGCATTGAGTGATTTACATATACCCACCAATATATGAGTGTTGAGTGAATTCCTAAAATCATTTGTGAGGTGTTTAGTTATGTTATCTAAAGTCATTTGGTTCATTTTCAGAATTTTCGCATATTAAAAGCAAATTAAAAATTATTTCTCTTGAAGTGATTGTTAGATTTTTGGAACCACGGTGTTGAGACCATTTAAATCGATTTTCATAAATGCTAGACCTACTCGAGGGCGAGTAGAACTTAAGTATAGAGAATTTGATAATGCTCAAAATGAGCATGTTTTTAGTAGCGTTATTGTTAGTTTTGTGTATGATAATCTGTTATATTTACACATAATTGTTACAAAAGTGAAAAAGAAGCGTATTTGTATATGAATGTTGCCAGGTATTGATGCAGTTACACTTTCTCTCATTTATTGATGCCATAACTTCTATTAATCATGGGAGTCCGATCATTTCTAGTTATTAACTCATTGTGGACGTTTTTTGGCTTGTTGGTAAAGGGTTCCTAGCTATATAATGCACCTAGACTTAGTAGTTTAGTGTGACACATCCAAAAGAGTAATAGGCTTACACCAAGACTATTACCAACCAATTTTATTCATCCCAAAAGTCATATTTCTGCTGTAAAACGTCCAGGAGTGTGGTGAGAACAATTCTCAACCATTTGGTAATCATTTGGAGTTGTGCGGGTAGTCTAAGACGATTGGAGGCGTGTGGTTGCTATAGTTCCACGATTTTCTAGTTCTTGTAATCCGAAGTTTAGGTATTCTTATGAACTTTGTCATGAATCTCTATTCTATTGAATTATATGAGTTACATGGTTACTACTTGTGTTATGTTTTGGTTTTAATGGAGTAATTCTTGAATATACTTGTATGTAAGGATGTAGGCAATTGTAGGAGTGTTCTTATATGTGATGCATGTAAATGATCTTGTTTAATGAGTTTGTTGGAAAAACTACTAGTCTTGTTTGATTTGTTGGTAAAACATTTTCAAGATAAAGGACCGAAAGGATTTCTCTTATATTTTATTCCAAAACGTTAGTGACAAACTAGTATGGGGATATGGTGATTGACAATAATCATATTTACTTGTTAAAACAAGACTAGAAACGATTTCATCACGAAAAGTTCGAAAGAGTCGTAGGAACAAGTTGAATAAGAATCTTTTACAAACAAATGGATTTTCTTAAGAATAATCATTGGGCTAAGGACCGAAAGGATTACCTATGTGTTTTTATTCTTAAAATGATTTTACAAAACATAAACCATGGATTGGAAATCATTTGCTTATGATTTGTGCATTGCATCAAGTTTACACCAAGCTTTCATGAACACTCTTTATAATTGACTATGGACTTCACACAAGTATATGTTTCTTTAATTTGGATTTTTATAAAAGCATCACTTTGAAGGAAGCCTTGAGAAGCTTTCTTGTCTCAAACATTTTAACAAATTAAACGCAAATCCATTGGGACGATCTCGACTTACCCACCTTTGCTATCACAAACGAGTATACTTGCTCGTATGTGTTAAAGTAATTACCCGGATAAATCATGTTTATAAATTTTAAAACTTGCACACGATCGACACATCAATAATACTTAGTATTATGGTTGATAGGATCTTCCTCTCCTAGAAACGAACTAAGAAAAGCTAGCTACCTCTAGTCGTATAAATAGGAGAGTTTCATTTGTCATCAATCAAAATAGTGTGCCGTAAGCTATTCCTTGTAAATGTTTGATTCATTTCAAAAATGATTTTTTAATGTTGAAAAGTACAAATGATATTATTGTAGATTTGGGTGAGGTTATTGTTATTCTTATTAGTAGTAGTAAGGTATCGCTATTTGTTCAAACTACGTGGACCAACAAGCTATAATAACCCACTAAAAATTGATAATTTTTTTTTAACTAAATCCCTTTTTACAAAGTCCTTTAGTCACCAACCTTAACCAGCATGCTTGCTACATAAAAACAGTGTAAACTACATATTCGAATTTGGTTCTAGTTCCATGTAGATTTGCACCAGTAGCTTAGACTTCTCAGTTTTACTATTATGTTGCTACATGATGCATAAATGATGCATAAACAACATTTTACTCCCAAAAATTTCAGACTAATTGTAATATACTTTATTTTTTTGTTAGATATTGGGCCATAGAAAATACTAATGCTGTCGTGGTCTAATATATAAGTTAATTTATGTTGGATGGTGTTTTAATAATTGAAGCAATTTGTGGGATGAGATTAGCATGTAACCTAGTAACTCGATAGACCTGACCCGATAACCCGTAATTCGATAGACCCGAACATGGTAGACCTGATACCTTATAGGGTCGGGTTGCGGGTAAGTTTTTATTTTTTCAAAACTTGATAAGCCCTCAACCCGATCCGATAACCTGTTTGACACCCGTATATGTAGGTCTCGAGGATTCATGTAAATAGAAAATCATAATTAGCCATATTTATTAGGATTTTTGTTTAGTTAAATTTAATGGATTTGGTGGAATTGACATAAAGTTATAAAAAAACTATTTAAATAGTAATTACTATAAAAAAATGTATCACCAACTGGAACCGAAATAAATATTCGACGTTCGGTTCAAGTGTTTTCGAAAATCAAGTTACTAAAAACTAAT
This sequence comes from Chrysanthemum lavandulifolium, assembly GCA_022545495.1. Classification (NCBI taxonomy): domain Eukaryota; kingdom Viridiplantae; phylum Streptophyta; class Magnoliopsida; order Asterales; family Asteraceae; genus Chrysanthemum; species Chrysanthemum lavandulifolium. The sequence continues at coordinate 171,846,758 of CM040244.1, forward strand.
GCCATAGGCTTTGGCGTATGAGCAGTAGCTACATTTATAACAAAATTGGCGTAAGAAAACCCAAAACCGCAATTCTTTCGTCAGAAAAAATTGATATTTCCGGTGTGTGCAACAACATCGTATACAGACGTTCCGCAGCAACGCGCGAGTTGAAATCCTCGTTAATTAAATACGTCAAATATTGTCTTTTTTTTTTAAAGAAGTGGAATTATTTTTTGTCACTTTGTCATGTGTTTTTCACTTTTCATTTTGAAATGGTTGTCCACTTGAATTTTGGCTTTTACTGAGTTCGAGCCCATGTCTATAAATTAACTCGAAACATATAATTAGTCGAGTTCGAACATTTAATAACTTGGCATTGAGCTTTTAATAACTCAACTCAAGCTTTTTGTTCCATCATCTGCGTACATATTTATATTATACAAGTTTATGTTGATAACATAAAAGATAATATGAATATTGGTATAATAATTAAATGGATAATTCTATATTTACACAACTTAAATATCAAAATTTCATATTTACCCAAAATACAAGTTTTTAGTGCACATGTACAATTCTTTTAAAGCTTGCGTTAGGAAAATATGAAATTATAGAGTGTAAGTTGGGTATATATGGAATTGCCCCATAATTAAATATATATTTAAAAAATACTTTTTAAACCCTAAAGTTCGTGAATAGTTAGTAATTACGATGTTTTGTATTCCTTATAGTTGTCTATGAGACTCTGACCGATTGGTTTTTTGTTTGTGTTCATCACGTAGTTTTCTTGACTTTATTAAAGAGTCCGGCTATTGATTAAAATGTTCATATATATATTCGAGATTTTCAAGAAAGCTCAAGTCTAAGCGATTAAAGCTCATCGAATTATCAAACCGAGCTCTTTCCTATCTTATAACTTTCTAGCCCTAATAACGTTTTAGCCGAGTTCGAGCTCGGTCTGACTTTATTGCAAACTTAATCTGTTCTCAGAAATTGGTAGAGTGAGCAGAATTCGGTATCACCCACAAAACCGAATACTTAACCCAAAAAAAAAAACCAAACTAAATATTCGATTTTCGGTTTGAATATGGTTATGGCGAAAGGAAAAACTAAAATGAAAAGAATAAGAAGGTTCCTGACCATATATTTCAAATAGGAAGGATAATTTTAAGGAAAGATGCATTGATTAATGTAGATGCATCTGAAATGAGTGGGTTTCTTTTTTTTCATTATTCTCATTTTACTTTTTCTTTTCATCCGATCTTAACTCTCTCTCTCTCTCTCTCTCTATATATATATATATATATATATATATATATATATATATATATATATATATATATATATATATATATATATATATATATATATATATATATGGGAGGTTAATGTGAGATCAAACTTAAAGTTGTAAAAATAAGATCAAATCTAAAAACCACTAAAACATGTATAAATAACAATTTTAGCAATCATACACAAAAAAATAATATTTTAATACAAATTAACATTTTAGCAACTAATAACCAAATGATACATGAGTTTGGATTAGTGATACACCGATACACATTACACTAATAAATATTCCAAAACCTTATACACATACAAAACCCGATACACATTAAACTTCTAATCAAAGTGTATCACCTAGGTTTTGTAAACTTTAAAAGAAATCTATCAAAACTTTAACAATTTTAGTTGTAGTAAATAAAAAATTATTTTTATTGTAAGAGAGTATCTCTTGTCAAATTTTAGTTCGATCTCATTTAAACAACTTTAAGCTTGATCTTATTTGATCTAGATTCTATATATATATATATATATATATATATATATATATATATATATATATATATATATATATATAGAGAGAGAGAGAGAGAGATTGGATCAAATAAGAAATAATCTTAAAATAAGAAGTATGAGAATTAACTATAATCACATATCTGAGATGCACCGACATAGATTAGATGCATCTTTATAATCTTAAATGCATCATAATGTGTTTTCTAGATTTTAATTAGATGCATACACGCATATTAGATGCATTCATGATTTTTCTTTTATTTTGTTTCTGTGCATGTGTCAAAATCAGAAAAATTAATTTGCACCACTTACACTTCAAAATAACTTTTGAAACTCAAAGGGGTGCATCTAAATGAATATAAATGCATCTAGTACAAGTCGTTGCATATCAAATGTATGGTTATGGTCACTTCTCACAACTTTCTTGTTTTAATTGATTTCTTACTTGATCCCAATATATATATATATATATATATATATATATATATATATATATATATATATATATATATATATATATATATATATATATATATATATATATATATATATATAGTAAGAATGAGACAAGATTTCTGCACAAAGCATGAGTCTTTGCTTAACTCGTTTTCTGCACAAAGCATGAGCTCATGACATGCATTAATGACCAAATGCTATAATGGTAAGAATGAGACAAGATTAATGACCAATAACGGTAATAATGAGCATGAAATGGTTGTACTCACTCATTTGTGAAGGCAAAGATAGTTGAGCATGGCCGGTAGTGGCTTAAAATTATTGCCATTGATCCCGTTCTTATGAAGACAAGGATAGGAGTAGCAAGAGCGTTGGCTATTGTTGCAGCATGGTAGCCAAATATTTCACCCATATGACTCTGGAAAACGTTGTCAAGGTTAATCAAATATATGCACAAAAGTATAAAATGTTAACGCATAATTACAGTTGTCTCAAGAATATAGACTGTCATGCCTTAACATAAGATGGCAATGTAAAAATAGTAGATGTGGCAATATGGGGTGGGTGGGTTTTCTTATATTCAATTTTATTACCAATATAGTGATATCTTTGTTAAAGGAGATGTATTGTTATAATACTATCTGAACTATTTAATATAGTGATTTTAGGGGTATTAAGCATTTAAATACACTTTGGATGACTTACAACCTGTTTCCGTTTTAGTTGCATCTTTTAGCTTATTTTTTGACCGGTTTAGATAAACATATCTCAAATCAACCCATTTATAGCTAAAAAAGGATTGAAATTGCCACCTCCCGAAATAGTCTAGATTACCACACACCTTGTATGCAGATTTATGAACAGGTAGGACTCCATCGATTGAGCTTGACTCGGTCCTCAATGCCCCTGTGTGCCTTACTTTCACAGCTTTCAGCAGAAACCTGTATTACATGTAACGATTATTGCAAAACATGTGAATTTTAAGTGGATAATAGAATAACTAATGACAACATGAATACTATATAAGGAAAGCAAATAACCAAATATTCATTGATCCGTTAAACTTACTTGTCATGAGCAGTTTCCCGTTAAACTTACTATATTAATGTTTTTATAAGTGAAGCTTTATTGAAAATTATCACCAGCTACATCCAAATAACTTCTTACACTTCATTAATGTATATGATGAATCTTACATCTAAAAACGACATATGTAGACTTTTTTTTTTCCAATATTCAATCGAAGATAGCTGCATCACTTTCCTCTCTTCTCTACATTTCTCGAAATAATTACAAAGCAAACAACGAAGCATCTATGACAATTTAAAAGCCACGACTAATAAAACCAATTTAATGATACTTTGCAATGATACTTACCACATTTTCATTGGCTCTTCTCACAGGTGGATTGAAATTGATTATGAAGGTGCTCGAAATCCACAAGAAATTGTTTGGTGCAGAGATGTAGGTACCTGTTAAGAGCAGTAAGCCAGTTACATATGTTTCATTAATGTTTTTATAAGTGAAGCTTTATTGAAAATTATCACCAGCTACATCCAAATAACTTCTTACACTTCATTAATGTATATGATGAATCTTACATCTAAAAACGATATATGTGAACTTTTTTTCAAATCTCTCTCGGGTCGGGCTCAGAAACGGTTGTTGTCTGAGAAGAGAGTATCGAGATTTTGCGAGACAAATCTCGGTTGGATAGTTCCACCGGGTTATTATTTTGAACCTGCAAGGAGGTTAATCCAGTATAGTTTGTGAAGAAATCCAAAAAAATATCACCAGAAAAGTTATTTTGAGAGATACCAACCTCAATAAAACAAAAAACACGACAATAACGATGGCTAAAATTCACAATACAAATTATAACCAAAACTTGGTATAATTTGTATTGTGAAAATTATATTGTCGTGTTGGTGGATAAGCTGTTGGCTAAAATTCACTATACAAATTATAACCGAAACTTTAAACTATATACTCCACTTCATATGTCTCAAGATACCAACTTCGAAAATCAATATGGAACATAAAAAAGGTGAGTGATTTTCAGATTTAGTATGGCATCCTTACCTAAGTTTTTCGAGGTACGAGCAAAAAGGCTCCATACTCCATGGGTCGGGATATTGGTAACGGTGTTGATTACTATGAGTTTTTCCTTTATGCAATTTACAGATATTATATCATCTGCAAATTTTTATATAGTCCAAGTATGTTAGCTTACCCTTTATATATATGGCTGCGAGAGAACTTTCCTAATTTGAAAAGGGTCCCACTTGGTGTGAAGTCACATGTTTTATATTGGTTATGGTTATAGCAAAGACGACAGTTTTGTTGGTTAGCGAATCGATGACCATTCGGGTTATGGAGTTTTGCAAGAAAAAGAAGCAGCGGTTCGCTTGCAAAAATGGTGATGAAATTGAAGTTGGTGAAGAAGATACTTCAGAGGTCACCTCTTGACATTTTTAACAGGCTTTCAGCTACTTTATATAATATAACTGGCATGGTTTTAAGTTGTACGATGAAAAATTAGACCATGGAACTTGTCTTTTACATATAATTGACATTTTAAAAAACCATTCAACCCTTTAAACATACAGTTATACAAATAAGAGTTCCTGCTAATGTAGTTAAAGTAGGCATAACATACCTTGTGTTGGATCAATATAAATTCAACCGAGTTCCATCGAAATTATGATGATGATGCTGATGATGGCGGATCATGTTTTTTTAAACAAAAAAGTTGTAACAAAACTGATAATCAAATGATACAAACACTACTTATAAACCTTTTTTTTATATTCAGTTTTTTTCTACAAAAAAATTCACTGTGACTATCGTTAGATATTTACCTGATGTTAACTTTTATCAAACTTCCACATGATAATTTGATAAAAGCACATAAATACTATAAGAAATTATGAGCATATAAAAAAAGTGGAAGATAAACATTACGTAGTATCTTGATTTCTTGATATCCATTCGAGTTTATTCGTAGGCCATTTTTTTGAGGAACCCTACTGGTTAACACCAAAACACCATCAATCATGATACCATAAATAATAATAGTTCAAATAATAATTACGTGCGTTTAGCATTCATATGGTTGTGGACACGTAAGATAATTTATGGATCATGACACACCTGTTGAACTAACCCACAATGAGAAGCTTTTGATATAATGTAACAAAGAACCACAAAATACCTTTATCAACAAAAGTGTCGATCTTTTTATGTCTTCCTTATGGATTGATATGTGAAACTGCTAAAATAGGGGGGAAAACCTAAAATAAGTTTGACAACGGTGTAATGAACTTTCGATCATATGAGAAAAGAATAGGAATATGAGAAAAATGATTAAGAATTTAGGAGGGAATGAATGGTGCATGAATGAAGAAGAAGGACATTAGGGTTTTCTGAAGAGGCTACGAATTGAAACGCAACAGGGTTTTCTTCGAGAGGGTGATAATTTTAATTAGATATATCTGGCAGAAGAAATAATAGATCGAAAGGTTTATAGATTTTGTGTTGCAAAATATAATCAAAGAAAGGTGGTGGTCTAATGGTTATTAGATGTGCTAATGTTAAAATATTCACAACCCATGTTCGAATCCAACATCATGCATTTTTTGTAAAAATAAAATCCGGATTTTTATCAATCCCTATACATCCAACATTAATGAATGATAAAGCATTGCTTAGGTGGATTTATGACGTGGCATTATGGGATGCCAAGTAAAATTATATGTGGCATGCCTCTCTTATATATATATATATATATATATATATATATATATATATATATATATATATATATATATATATATATATATATATATATATATATATATATATATATATATATATATATATATATATATATATATATATATATATATATATATATATATATATATATATATATATATATATATATATATATATATATATATATACATATATATATATATATATATATATATATACATATATATATATATATATATATATATATATATATATATATATAGTTAGGATCAAATAAGAAAATTACTTAAAATAAGAAGGAATAAGAAGAACTATAACCGCAAATCCGAGATGCACCGACCTAAATTAGATGCTTCCCTATAATCTTAGATACATTATAATGCACCATAGTTTGTTTTCTAGCTTTTAATCAGATGCATATACGTATATTAGATGCATTTCATGATTTCTCTTATTTTTTGTTCCTCTGCACGTGTCGAAATCATGAAAATCAATTTGCACCATCTATATATCAAATTAACTTTCGAAACTCAAGATTTTGCATCTATATGAATAGAAATGCATCTATTGCAAGTCGTTGCATCTCAAATGCGTGGTTTTGGTCACTTCTCACCACTTCTTATTTTAATTTACTTCTCACCTGATCCTACTCTCTCTCTCTCTCTCTATATATATATATATATATATGGAAAATGATTCATGTTGTTGTTGCAGGATCTTGCTCACGCAAGGTTATAAAGAAGGACTAATTGTGTAAAGTTGAAAATGTTGAAGGTAAGAAATGTAAATTGTAAAATTATTTTTATGTGGCAAGATAAGTTGAATTTCTTTGAAGCAATGACGATGATTTGCCCATATATATATATATATATATATATATATATATATATATATATATATATAGGGTAGGGTTAAAATGAAAAGTTTCTTATAATGAAAAGAATGAGAAAGCATGTGGAGGTGACATGTGTCACCTTGCCACATCACCATGCCATGTCATGTGACATGTGTCACCCCACCCACCCACCCACCCACCCCTCGCAAAAAAAAAATTCGCTAAAAAGTTTTTTTGGACAAAAAAAAAATCCCGCCAAAATTTATTACTGCATCACAATCATAATTGTGATGTAGTAACTTATAATCTTAATGCACAAAATCATGATTATGATGCAGTAACTTTATAACCGTAATGCAGTAACTTATAACCTTAATGCACTAATAAGTTTTGATGCATCTTTATTATAAGTTACTGCATCATAGTTAATAGTTAAGTGCATCAATTATGATGCACTAAAATCAAGGTTATAACCTAATGCACTAAAATCATGATTGTGATGCAAGAACTTTATAAGCGTGATGCGCTTATTTATAACCTTAATGCACTAAAATCATAATTGTGACGCAAAGAACTTATAACCTTAATGCACTAATAAGTTTTGGTGCATCTTTATTATAAGTTACCGCATAATAGTTAATAGTTCAGTGCATCAAGTATGATGCACTAAAATCAAGGTTATAACCTTAATGCACTAAAATCATGATTGTGATGCAGTAATTTATAACCTTAATGCACTAAAATTATGATTGTGATGCAAGAACTTTATAAGCGTGATGCGAGAAAAATTAGGCGGAATTTTTGGGAAAAATTTTGCCCCAAAATATTTTTTTTCGGGAAAATTTTTTTTCGGGGGGGATTGGGGTATGTTGATGTGAAAGGTGACACATGTCACCTCTACATGCCTTCTCATTCTTTTCATTTTAGAAACTTTTCATAATAACCCAAACCTATATATATATATATATATATATATATATATATATATATATATATATATATATATATATTACGAGCCGCCCGTTGGGCGGCTAGCTTCAAGAAATCTTCAAGATAAAATTAGCATCATAGTTTTTAAGGTATCGTTAAACTTAATAAAATATTCACAATAGAAATAAGTTTCGTTGTCATAAACGTAAAAAGGAAAATAATTAAATAAATAAATACACATCCATTATAGTTGGGCAAAATATAAATGAACAAATCCATATTAGTAAGCAAATCCCAATCAGCCTATATTAAATTGACAATTTAAATGCTGCAAGTTTAGCCAATTTACTGTATATATAGCATGATTTTCAATCATTTTAGCCATTTTACATGTCGAATATAGAAGTACTAACTTGACCTATTTAACCCCGTTTGAGCTAAAACACAAAACGAACCCATTAATAAGTGAATGGATCAAAATGATACTGTAGAAAACTAGAAGGGGGGTTGAATAGTTTACCAATTAAAAACTTTGTTTTGAAACTTATTGAAAAGATCAATTGATATTGATCTTAGATATGTTAATGAAATATGCAAGCAATATGTAAAGAGTAAATAAGGAAAGAAATGATCAAACCACAACAAGTTGTTTAAAGTGGTTCGGTCTACAAGGACTTATTTTCCTTGCCCTACTCCACTCCCCGAGTCTCACACTCGACAGTTTAACTTCACTAGTCAACAAGCTCCTTTCACCGGCGGAGAAAACCTTTACACTTCGCTTACACTATTTCCGACACTAAGCTAGATGTCGTATAACACCCTAAAATTTGAATTAACAATTTAATTATTTACTTTGATTATAACCTAAGTTTATATAATGAATAAGTAGTAAAATGCTATATGTTATGAAAATAATACAAGTTACTATATTCCTATCCTAGCCTAAATAAAAACGTGACTCATTATTTTATTTTTTACTAGTTCCATAGGTTTCTTCCTTTATGATAAGATCCGATCATTTTGACCTTCACACATTAAAAAAAAAAAAAAAAAAAAAAAAAGTATAAGATGTGTATCATTTATCCTTGCCCTAAACATAATACACGTTTTTCCTTTTTAAAAGACATGTACCTATATACGACTTATATTTCTGGTGCTACACTTCAATTGGACCAAATATTTGAATATCAAATTGAAGATTCATGTTATCTTTTCCAAATAAACAACACGTCATTCATATCCTACCACGCGGCACGGGTATACTAAAACTATAAATATGACTCCTCCTTTATTCACTTTCAAAACAGAAACAAACACTAAACAAGTTCCAAATCAAGTTAAGGGTCGGAGGTTGCAGCCTTGATGATCAAGTGTTTCGTTGTTCTTGTACGAGTTCGGCTCAGGTTGTGGTTCGTGTTTAAACTCAATTTTGGTTCGTGCAAAGGTGGTGGTTTTGGTTCGCGATTGGAGTATCGTAGCAGAGTTCATTGATTGTTGTGTTCGGGTTCGATTTCGAGTTTGGGTTCGACCGTGTCTCGTTGCATCTCGGTGTTCCTATCCGTACTTGTGAACGTTTGTGTTTGTGTTTTCGGTTCCGACTATTCAACGTTTAGCTTCATTAGAGGTAGACCTTTAAACCTTCATCTAATTCATGCATGATCATAAACTACGTACTCATAGTAGTATGTTAATTAATCTTATACGTAGTACATGCTATGCTATCATTACTGGTTGCCATTAAAATACATAATCAATATGGTAGTTGTATATTCTTTACACACTCATAATTCAAATTGGAATATAAACACTTGTAATGAAGAGTTCGAAATCGTTTTCGGTCATACTATGTATTACGCATGATATATGAAAAAGACATTTTGCATGGGGCCTTTATCAAAAATGTATATAGCATGGTCTTACAAGGAGGTGTGTTTGAGGGTAATCGCTGGAAAATCGATTGAGTCATTTTGTATTTTGGAAGCGTGTCGGGGAAGTTGAGAGGAAGATTTATCATAAATGCATGATTTTAAGCGTGGTATTATATGCATGGTCTAGTGACGTGAATCTGATCGTGGGGTTGTCATGGGTTGTTAACGGGTATTGTTGTTTTGAACAAGTCAGTAATATGTATAAAGAGTTATGATTTTATCCATGAATAAAATAGAAATGAAAGGGGAAGGCATGCCTATTATATTAGTGGATCATGTGGGGCGCATGAAATGAATCAAGAAGGGTCAATTTCTTTTGTTGTATTTCAAGCGTGTATATGTGCATGTACATCATATTTAAGAGTAGGCATGATATATAACAGAGCATGCATGTAAAGAATCAAGTTATGTTTGTATTTTTGTTACAGTAAGAGTATAAGGGTGCTCATAAAATAATGAAGAGTATGCTAATTTGCTACATACACAATCACTTAAAAACCTGTGTAGTGTGCGTTATATATATTCCGAAAGTGGTCCGCACCCGTCATTTGTCATAACATTATTCGAATATCGTCTAAAAAGTACGTTATTATTTTATAACATAAAACACTAAAATATGTTAAGTATGTGACCCGAATATTAAAAGACCGTTTCGACATTTGTGGAATTATAAATAATATGTATAATTATTAATTCATGTAGATCGTGTGAAGAAGGAGTAGCTTCAGTTTCTGTGTGCTTCCTGATTATTTTGGCTTGCTTTGCATAAGGTACAGATATTCCGTCATTTCAGTAATGACACATCTTTTCTCTCATGACTCTTGCCTATTTTGATATCCGATTCGTATTCTCCTTACTCTGATTTGATATGATCCATTTGATATGATTCGTTATGCTATGATCCTCTGATTTGATATTCGATTAATTATTTGTTTGATATGATTATCCGTTGAGATCCCTTATTGATATGATTCCATTATATGATCGGTTGATATGATAAGATTTGTTTGGTTTGGTTGCCCGAGCTAACTAGCCATGGAGGTACCATGGCCGTGTCATTGATGTACCAATGGCAATGACACTATCTGGGGCGGTGTGATTAGTCCCCGGCGTTCCCTTTATGATATGATATGATATATGTGATCACTTGGCCATTATGAATACGTATGTACAGTCTCGAACTGGCATATGTATATATGATTTGTTTTGCAGGGAGCGTATGGATGCATCCTAGGTACTCAGTTCAGTTTTGGTGATGTGGTGCGTGTGTGCAATACACCCCCTCACATTTTGGTACATTGGGCTAGCTACCCATGTACACTTTGATATGATTTGATGGATTTGATATGATATTGGGTATGATATATGATTTGTAGATTTGGCTATTGGAGTATCTCCTTTAGTATAGGCGCTCGGGGCAACATTCTGATTTTGGTTATGGGTTATGATATGTGATTTGTTAGATTTGGCTATTGGAGTATCTCCTTTAGTATAGGTGTTCGGGGCAACATTCTGATTTTGGTTAGTATGTGACTATCTGATATTCGATTCATTCGCTTACTATGCCTATTCGGTCATTCGATTGACTACTTATTCACTCAAGATTCTTATGTGATTCGTTTGACTATCGGACTCATGCTTTAGTTCATTTGGTTATTATACTCGCCTTGATTCATTTGATTTACTATGCTTTCACTCTATTTCGTTGGTTGCTAAGCTTATACTTGATTACCACTTCATCCGCTTACCGAGCTATTATATGATTATGGGATTCATGTGTTGAATATGCTATTACATGATTATTTGGTCCATCTGTTTACCATGTTGATTATGATTTCATGATTTTTCTGTCTACTATGTTAGTATGTGGTTACCTGATTCATCTGTTATCTTGCTAATATCTGATTATCCGCTTACCATGCTGTTATGTGACTATTTGATTCGTTTGGTTGCCATGCTAGTATGTAATCATTTGATTTATTCGTTGATCATGTTATACTTATTTCAGTTATTTCGTGGGCTATGATTATCAATTAGTATTCTTAACTGCTATTTGGAACTACCATGATTGTACCTCTGGTTGGTATTTTTCAATTGCTTATGATATTGGTTCGGCATAATAATGAATGTTACCCGATTTGTTGACCGCAATGCTTACACTTCGCTCATGCTACCGCTTTAATGATGGAAATTGGTTCAACTTATGTTATCTGCTTAGTTGACTTGTTTAGTTGCTATGCTATATTTTGGTTTAGTTACTTCATTTAAGTATGACGTTCGTTCGGTATTCCTACCCATACATGTGACTGACATGCTTATACTTCTGCTGGTATTTCTGCTTGTCATGATATTTGTTCTCTTCATTAATTCTTAATTATCTGACCTGTGTGATTGCCATGCTCGCATTTTATTCAGTTTCTTCCGCCTACTTATAGAATTCAGCTTATCTTATATATATTTGATTATCCGATTTGTTGTTTTGCTGTATTTATGATTAGTTGATCCGCTGGTTGGTTTTCTTGTTCATTGTTTGATTACTTGATTTGATTATGATATTGTTCATCAACTCCTATGTGATTATGTTCCGATACTTGTATGTTTGGTTATCTATATGTGCTTATATTTGTTCAATGATTCGCTGCTTGGCTTTGGCTTTCTTTGATTTCTGTTCCTTCTGGATATTTGTTAATATTGTGTTCTGCAGATTCCTCAATGACTCATAGACTCATTGTTCTCATTCTTTACGATTTTGTTATCGGTCCTCCTCCGATTCGCTTTTGCATTTTGATTATGTTTAGCTTTTGTTCATATATCATTCACTGGGCTTTTTAAGCTCAGCCGCATTTCTTTTCCTGCGGCATGTTTTAGGTTTGAAGATGGGCTTTGATGGGCTGACAGTTGGATTATTTGAGTGGGCCAACCCTAGTTACCTTATTATCTTGGATTTATTTTGATGGGCTATTGTTTGAGATTTCATTTTTATTTCAGACATATTGGATTTTGTAAGTCATCATTTTATATGACTTGGTACTTTATTTGATAAGACTTCCGCTTGCAAATTTTTATTAGTATGTTCTGATATGACTCCATAATGTGACATTCGGACCCTTGTCGGGTTGGGGTGTTACATGTCGAGTTCTTTCCAATGGTACAACTACTTCCACACACAATGTATTTTGAGGACTAAAATACTAACCACTCACACTCACAAGATTATGATGGTTTAATACAACAATGAAGTATGAATCAACACTAGATCATACAACACTAAACAAACAAGACTTCCAACTTCTCGTTTGAAGCTTGAATGTGACTTGATCTTCTTTGCTACAAAAGAGATCACTAATATGATATGAAACCGAGTTAGAAAGGTTAGAGAAGATATGTATGAGAGTATGATAGAAAGGGATGAAAAACTACTTGGTTTGGCATTGCTATTTATAGCCAAATGGACAGGAGCGTCCACGGACCACGAAACCCTTAAAAGGGTTCCGCCCGTGTACCATTTTGGTACCGCTGTGTCCGATGACCAAGATATCAAAATCTTGCCAAAGTCAACCATATCTATGTAAGATTGTGTAAGATATGAAGAGTATAAATCACACAAAATATCTAATGAAATCTTTCAATGATTTCCATGATGCATTACATGATGTCATGTGTTGTCTTTCTATTTATAGAAATATGCAAATGCATAAGTAATGTTTAGTTTTAAGAAACTAAAACATTCTAAAACTACTATCATACATTATGCTTAGACTCATATTGAGATATGATTAGTCACAATGTAAATGCTTAAATGATGAAGATATTATTTGAAAAAGCTTGTTTTAATATCTATTAAACTTGACAAGCTTTAAGCTTTTATATAAATTAAATTTACTTTTGTCGTTAACAAAACTTAGGTAAAGATCAAAAATATAAATAACGTTTAATGACGATATTTGTATTAACAATCTCCCCCTTTTTGTTGAGGATAAAATATAAATTTTATTTTTATAAAAGATACAAAGTTTGTGCAAGAGTTATAAAAATATTAGTTTTAGAACTTGAAAAGGAATGATAATGCAAGTGTATAATGTTTGACTTTTGTAAAGTCAAAGTATTCACTAGTTGATGCATGATGTTGACTTTTTCGAAAGTCAAAGTATGCAGATTGACTTCTTTAAGAAAAGTCAAGTATTATCAATGAGGTATCATGTTTGACTTTTCACCAAGTCATGTATGCGTTTGACTTTTCGGAAAAGTCAAATGTAAACAAGTTCAAGTTCTATATTTTCTCCCTTTTGTCTCAACAAAAGAAGAGGCTATCGCGAATGTAATGAGCCGAGCCATTATCTCCCCCTTGATCAAAGCTCCCCCTAAATTGGGTGCTTAATGGGAAGATACATGGATTGTGAAAATAAAGCTACAAAAAAAATGTTAGTAATAATGATCATTCACAAGCATCTCCAAACACTATGGAATGGCACCAACAATATAATAAACATCATTCATTAGTTAAAAATTTTCATGAATAAAGATCATGAAAAGAGAACACAATAATGTGTTTTTAGTACAAGAAAATAAAGATAATCCTAAGAAAAGAAAAACTAGAAATGCTAGTCTATGACCATCCTAATGAGATGGTGGATGAGAAAGAGCGTTGAGGCGCTCAAGGATGTGATTGAGGATGAACCTCATTTCCTCTTGAAAGTCATGGACTATAACCCGGGGTCCTTTCAACGGTTTGGGCCGTTTGCTCACAAATTGAGCAACCATGCCTAGGAGGATAGTATGTTTGGGAAGGTTATGGTGGTGGAATGGTAGATGTGTTGGTGGTGTTGGGGATGTTTGGGGTGGTCATGATGGAGGCTAGCAAAGCATTTTGCATTTGCATAGTCTCACTAAGGTGAGAATCCACCATGCCTTAGAATTGGTGGAGGTTGTGGAGTTCCGCTGAATCTCTCTCTAGTGGGATTGGCATCCACATGCACTCCTCAATGTCCTCCGCATGAGGGACATTGATGTTGGGAGTGGATGGTCCCCATACAAAGGACCATGAATGTCTTTGTGAATGGGGTGGAAGAGAAGAGGTTTTGGCCCTAGTGGGGCGATCATGAAAAGAGAACACAATAATGTGTTTTTAGTACAAGAAAATAAAGATAATCCTAAGAAAAGAAAAACTAGAAATGCTAGTCTATGACCATCCTAATGAGATGGTGGATGAGAAAGAGCGTTGAGGCGCTCAAGGATGTGATTGAGGATGAACCTCATTTCCTCTTGAAAGTCATGGACCATAACCCGGGGTCCTTTCAACGGTTTGGGCCGTTTGCTCACAAATTGAGCAACCATGCCTAGGAGGATAGTATGTTTGGGAAGGTTATGGTGGTGGAATGGTAGATGTGTTGGTGGTGTTGGGGATGTTTGGGGTGGTCATGATGGAGGCTAGCAAAGCATTTTGCATTTGCATAGTCTCACTAAGGTGAGAATCCACCATGCCTTTGAATTGGTGGAGGTTGTGGAGTTCCGCTTGAATCTCCTCTCTAGTGGGATTGGCATCCCACATGCACTCCTCAATGTCCTCAAGATGAGGGGACATTGATGTTGGGAGTGGATGGTCCCCATACAAAGGACCATGAATGTCTTTGTGAATGGGGTGGAAGAGAAGAGGTTTTGGCCCTAGTGGGGCGTTTGGGTCAAAAGATGACCTTGGTGATTCATGAGCTATTTGCTCAATTGTGCCAAAAGATGGCAATGGTGGTGGATGATTTGGCCTAGGAGGCAAGTCATCCAAGTCCTCCAATAAAGGATTTGGTGAAGTTGGTGGAGTGGAAAATAACTCCATAGGAATGAGAGTTGGAGACCTTGGTGGTGAAGGTGGTGAGGGTGTTTTGGATGTTTGGATGGGTGCCGGTGGAGGTGAAGTTGGTGTTTTTGTAGGTGGTGGAGTGGTGATCACAATGTGTGATTGAGTAGGTGTTGCCAAGGTAAGGCTTGTATCATTTCGAATGGGAGATGAGATCGTGAGTGGAGAAGACTCGGATGAGGAGCTAAGGTTAACAAAGCAACAAGGTCTCACACTAATTCTAGCGGTTTTCTTGCAAGGTTTAGGAGAGGATTTTGTCATTTTTGACTTGGGTTTTTCTTTGCTAGATAATGGTAAGAATGAAGAAGGTGTGAGGATAATCATGGTAAAACCTCTCAGTTTATAGAAGTGAAAAATTATGGAGAAATGTGTTTGATTTGATGTTAAACCATTGAAGAGATGAGGTTCCTAATGATTTGGAAGTAGGTTGAATGCTAGTCATATCACTCAAGTCAATTCATACAAGAGAGATGGAGTGAAGAAGAAAAGATTTACAATAAATGTGTTCTAATGAGTGGAATTGCCTAACAATCAGATTACCTACGTATTTGAAGGTACCAAAAACTTGGTTCCTTCTTTTATGCCAAAGGGCTCCTTGGGTGGATTTTTCAAAATTTTGAACTTTGGTGGGAAATGGATTTCTTATATACCTAAGTAAATTATACTAGTTCTAATAAGAGTATAAACTAGTTAAGATTGATTTATAAGTGATGGATGATAATTTGGAATCACGAAAGAGTCGAAATTCAGAAAATTACCTGGAGGATCCACGACACCAAAAATGTACACGGCCGGAACCCTAAAAAGGGTGCCGTCTGGTCCGCCTGTACAGGTACGACGGTACCAATTCACATAACAGACGGTACCAAATCGTTGGTGCCGTCGATCCGTAGTAGTCTAAAAGTAGATGAGTATGTTTCTAGGTGTTGGGGACTTTTCCGAAACCTGAAATTTTTCTCAAAAGTTGTTACACTACACATTTCTAGTTAGGAAAAGTAAATAACACATGTATAAACATAGTGGAGCATAGATTTTGAGCAAGGCTTTTTGATTTTCACATTATAGTGAAAATGGGTAAAATTTGATAGCATACTTGTGTTATCCTCCTACATGAGATTGTTAGCATACAACATTGTTTCAAGTTATATTATCATCCTACATAATAAAAACAACTAAATAGTATCAAACATTAACGATAAAGTATTGTTCCAAACACTCCTTAAAGTACCCTCATTTGTCCAACTTCTTGTAAATCTTGTTCATCATCCTACCAAGGCACTTGAACATTCCCTTAGTTTGCTTGAATTCCGCTGATTCATTTTTGATCTCGGGAAGAGACGCATAATACTCATGAGGTGGAAGATGAGAGCTTGGAAGACCATCCTCGGAGCTATTTGATGATGATGATGATGGAGTTGGAGGTTTTGCTCTCTTGCCCTTTGTCTTAGCAACTCGTTCATCACTCAAAGGTACAAAGATGTGAGGGATGAGTTCATGGTGAAGGTGCATCCCTTTTGGGGTTGGTGGAATTGGTGCAAAGTTTCTATAGAGACGGGTGAGAAGCATCCCGTATGGAAGAGCAACCGATCCTTGAGTTGGAATATCAATCATTCTCCTAGCGATGTAGTAGGCTAAATTGAATGGTTGTCGGGTGGACAAGTTGTAGAGCATGTGACAAAGGCAAGCATTTATGTGATCCCTATTTCCTATGGTGCTAATGACGTTGGCTCTAAGTAGTACCTCCCATTTCTTAAATTCGGGCTTAAGTTCATTTAGCTCCATTCCATATGGATCTCGGTTTACCTCTTTTCCTTTCGGGTAACTCGGGTTGTATCACCCTTTGGGTTAAAAGGTGTTCACGGATAACATCCTTATCGGCCAAACGGGTTTGGTAGGGAAGAGTGCGGTCATTGATTGCATCAAGAACGGTGAGTGACCATTTATCCGAGTAGACACAAGTCCCCGGTTGGGAATTCCTAGCACTTGAGCAAAGTTGGCTAAGGTGATGGTGTAGTCGTTTGATTGATTTTAAACCTAAGACAAAATTCATCATCGTCTTCATCACTAAAGCTGGTCACACTAGCATAGAATTCTAACACAAACCTAGGACAATTGGTTCATCGATGTCAAGAAGACAATCGAATTGAATGGCGGCTAGTTCTTCACGAGATTGGTATTTTCAAGGAAGGATGAGTGAATGGTTCTACCCTCATGGAAATACCTTGATTCTAGACCCTAAATATTTCTACTTGTTCCTTGGTAAGTCCTTTGGTTTTGTGGTGTTTGGGAATGTAGTTAAGCGTGTCTTTGTGATCATAGAATCTTGCGGCTACCATGGTTATTCCTAAGGACAAGAATTGATATGTTAAAATGAGAATAAACTTTAACGTTTTGGTTCTAGTGTGTGCCTATATGAAAACAATTTGGATTTGGGTTATCTCGACTCATATTATGCACAAAATGGTTTTAGTGGGTGTTTGGCAAATACCATGAGATAACCCAAATGCTCCTAATTCAATGTGGCTTCATTTGAATATACCCGGAATGCATATTAGTTATGCAATACCTTTAGTATTCAAGAGCATGCAAGTGATGAAAATCTAACGTTTCTATTTGTATTAACAATGAAAAGAATTGTTTTCCTACAAGTGAGAAGCTTTTCAAAAATTTTGACGTGGGGTGTTTGGTTATTTGAATAAGGCATTATATTCATTATCTATTGATTAGTGGGAAACATGATTTGTTTATGCAATATGATAATGTAGTACCTAATTTCAATGACTAGTTATGCATTTTGCCAATTGAATTCATATTTAGTATAAAAGCATACATAAAACCCCATGTAATGATTTGTGAAGTTTTGTGCATAAATAAGAATCCTAGACTCAGAATTAAGAGATAAAATGTAGTTAGGATACTTACAATGATGTTATCTTGATGATTAGTGAGTGGGAAGATGTCAATAATGAGCTTGGTTTAATGTTTACGTTTTGGTAAAGTGGGTTTTGAGGAAGAAGATGTTTTGTAGGTAGCGCTTTGTACAGAGACACCACGGACCGGACGGTACCAAAATATTGGTTCCGTCCGTGTTATCGTTTGGTGCCATGGCTACAGTAGCAGATACAAGACAAAATTGTTTTGTTTTGACTATTCTAATGTTTTGGGCTCTGTTTATCCTACATGTTTGGTTCCATTAACCCTAAACCAAGTCTAAGAAGATTAAAAGGTTCTCGTTTAAGGGGATTTGTTAAGATGTCGGCAATGTTGTCTTCGGAGGATACTTTCTCGATTGAGATGTTTCCTTTTTGAACATTGTCACGAAGAAAGTGATGACGGATTTCAATATGCTTTGTACGGGCATGTTGAACGGGATTCTTGCTGAGATCGATGGCTCCTTTGTTGTCGCAAAGTATCACAATGTCGTTGAGATGAATTCCGTAATCTACGAGAGCTTGCTTCATCCAAAGAGCTTGTTGACATGCTTTTCCGGCCGAGACGCATGCTCGGCTTGAGAGTTGAGATAGCTAAGGCCGTTTGCTTCTTTGCAAACCATGAGGTGAGACAATGTCCGACAAAGTGCAAATACCACTTGTACTTTTCTATCGACATAATCACCGGCATGATCCGAGTCGGCATACACTATGGTTTCTACACCGTTCCTTTGGGATACCATAATCCTAAACACGTTGTTCCTTAATGTATCTAAAAATCCTTTTTAAGGCTTCTAAGTGTGATGCCTTTGGGTTTTCTTGAAAGCGAGCACATAGACAAACACTAAACATAATGTCGGGTCTACTAGCCGAAAGATAGAGTAGGCTACCAATCATTCCTCTATATTTAGTGTTATCTACGGATTCACCTTCTTCGTCCTTGGTGAGTTTGGTGTCCGAGGACATGGGTGTTTTAGTTGGTTTAGAATCTTCAAGAACAAATTTCTTAAGCATGTCTTTTATATATTTAGACTGGTTAAAAAATATGCCATCTTCTAATTGTTTAATTTGAAGTCCTAGAAAGAAATTTAACT
Source organism: Chrysanthemum lavandulifolium (assembly GCA_022545495.1). Lineage (NCBI taxonomy): Eukaryota > Viridiplantae > Streptophyta > Magnoliopsida > Asterales > Asteraceae > Chrysanthemum > Chrysanthemum lavandulifolium. Next base: position 171,866,341 of record CM040244.1, read on the forward strand.
CACCCATCATACTCATTTCAAACTCGTCATGCATGATTTTAGAGAAATCATCACATAGCTCTTGACAAGTTGATCCGAATATAATGTCATCAACGTATATTTGAACAATGATAATATGTGATTCCTTTTTCTTGGTAAAAAGAGTATTATCTACTAATCCCATAGTGTATTTGTTATTAATAAGAAAAGTCTTAAGTCGGTCGTACCAAGCTTTTGGTGCTTGCTTAAGACCATACAATGCTTTCTTGAGTTTGAAGACATGATGTGGTTTCTCAAAGTCGGTGAAACCGGGAGGTTGAGCAACATACACTTCTTCGTTAATAAACCCATTAAGAAAAGCACTTTTAACATCCATTTGAAATAATTTAAAGTCATAAGCACATGCATAGGCAAGTAATATTCTAATAGATTCGAGTCTAGCTACCGGAGCATAAGTTTCATCATAATCAATACCTTCTTGTTGATTATAGCCTTGTGCAACAAGCCTAGCTTTGTTTCTAGATACTATACCATTTTCATCCATTTTAATTCGAAAAACCCATTTCGTTCCAATTATGGTTTGATCATTAGGTTTTGGAACTAATTTCCAAATATCATTTCTAACGAATTGGTTTAATTCTTCTTGCATGGCAATTACCCCTGATTCATCTTTTATTGCTTCATTTATGTTTTTCGGTTCTATGGTGGGTACAAAACAAAAATAATTACTTTGATTTTGGGCTTGTGACCTTAAGGTTCTTTGATTAAGTTGTCCTATGACCTTTTCTAAAGGATGACTTTTAGATTCTTTGATGTTGACAATCTCCTTATTTAATGGTTCATCTTTCTTGTTATTATTATTTATTTCTTGATTTTCTATCATTTGACTTTCAACTAAGTCATCATCTACCAAAGGTGATGTCTTAGAGGGAGGTGGATTTTCGTCGAATGTTATGTTCAACGATTCCTCGACTATCATTGTTTCTTTGTTTAGGACAATATAAGCTTTACTAGTTTGAGAATAGCCATGAAATACACCTTCATAAGACTTTGGGTCAAACTTGGTGAGATAATCCTTAGTATTAAGAATAAATCATTTACAACCAAAGACTCTAAAATATCCTAACGTTGGCTTTTACCTTTATAAAGCTCATATGGTGTTTTGTTTAAGAAAGGACGATTAAGACTCTATTCAAAATATATGTAGAAGTGTCAACGGCGTTACACCAAAACTTTTGAGGAATGTTTTGTTCATTAAGCATTGTTCTACTCATTTCTTGAATTGTTCTATTTTTACGTTCTACTACTCCATTTGATTGAGGTGTTCGTGGAGCGGAAAAGTTATGTGTTATACCATTTTTATCACAAAAGTTTCCAAATTGAGTTTCGTTGTCAAATTCACGACCATGATCCGTTCGGATCGACACAATTTTAACACTTAGTTGATTTTGAATTTTCTTGCTAAGAATTTCAAATTTATCAAAAGCTTCATTTTAGGTTTTCAAAAACAACGTCCAAGTAAACCTTGAGTAATCATCTACTATGACCAAAGTATATAAGTTGCCTTCGTAGCTTCTTATAGCGGATGGACCAAACAATCCATATGCAATAATTCTAGACACCATATTTTTAGATTTATGACTACTATGGGTTTGTTTACCAATTTTGCAAGCATCGCAAAAGTGTTGGTCATATTTTAGTTTAGGTAAATTCCTAACTAGCTCTTTTGAAGATAGGTTTTGTATAAGTCTCATATTAGCGTGACCTAAGCGTCTATGCCAAAGAGATGAGCTATCATCTAATGTTGTTAGACAAAGTTTGTTGTTATATGTTTTATCTATCTTCATGACATATATGTTATTTTTCCTAACTCCTTTAGCTATGGTGATACCATCTTTTAGTATTTTACTACCATTTTCATCAAATAGTACTTTATACTTTTTATCACATAATTGGCTAATACTAAGTAGATTAAATCCTAACCTATCCACATGAGCAACATTTTCAATAGTTAGTGAGTTATGAGCGATCGTACCTTTGCCATTGATTTTGCTTTTGAGATTACTACCAAAAGTGACATTACCTCCGTCATACTCTTGGTATGATGAGAAGAGACTTTTGTTTCCCGTCATATCCTGTGAGCATCCACTATCTTTTATCCATTCATCAGGTTCCAATCCAACTTTCAAGCATACCTAAGAAGTAAATAACTCAAGCATTTGGTCCCCAATATCTCATGGGTCCGTTTGGGTTAAACATACCATTTATTTGACTCATGTATGGAAATGATGGGAAAGAGTTCCATGACATGTAATCTGGAGTTTGATATGGTCTAGGGAAGTTTTGATTCCAACCATTGTGTTGGTAGTTGGGTTGAATGTTGTGGTTGCTCTTAGGAAAGGCGTTTGGCAAAAGGTGCTTTATATCGTTGTTGAGTAGTTTTGATCTAAATTCATTTTTAGCAAGTCCTACTCCCGATGTCACACCGGTTTTAGTTTAACACTATCCTTGGTTTTCTTTGTTACTTTGACAAATTGATGCGGTCCAGTATTACGAACATTACGTCTGTTGAAGTACCCACGGCACCATTTGTTTCAACGGACGGAACCCTTATTTTGGTTCCGTCTCGTCCGTGGCTGCATCTTCAGCAGCTTTGATGATTGTTCGTCCTTTTCGCCGCTTTTGTTTTGACTCTTTGGAATTAATACTTCATTAAATCCTAGCCCATTCATGTCTCCGGTGTTTTATGGATTTTAACTATTTCATCGGCAAGAGCGATGTTTTTGTTAAACCTTTTAAATTTAGAATTATTTTCGATTAAAACATCTTGTGTGAGCGTTAGTTTTTCTATTTCAAGATTAAGCTCTTGACATGATTTACAACCATCGTCATTTGCCTTTCCCTTTTCAATTCATTTTGCTTTTTCTTTTAACTCATAAACTTCATTTTCCAAAAATTCCTTTTTGGTTTTTAAAAATTTATTTTTAGTTATGATTTTTAGACTTAGCTTACAAAATTGATTATATTGTTTCTGCAAAGTGTCATCATCAATAGAAGAGTAAGAAGAATCGGAAGGTACTTCATTTGACTCATGTTCCATTAGAGCGATCTCTTCCTTGCTTGATTCTTCATCGTCTTCACTATCACTCCAAGCACCACTTACAAAAGCTCGTTGAGTTTTGCTTTAAGGTGGCTTCGGACATTCTCCTATGAGATGATTTTCATCACCACATCTAAAACACTTTCTTTCACCTTTACCCTTTTTGTCATCCCGATCTTTTCGGAATGGCTTCTTTTCTTCTCAAGGTTGTCTTACGAACTTTCCTCTTCTTCTAAAGAACTTCTTAAAATCTCTAACGGCCATGGCATATTCCTCATCTTCACTACCGGAGCAAGATTCGTCATCATCACTTGATTCTGCCTTTGCTTTTAGAGCAACGGATTTGATCTTCTCCCTTCTTCCTTTGATGATCTCCGAATCTTTCTCCATCACCATTTCGTGTACTTTGAGGTTACCGATTAGCTAGTCTAGTGACATTTTTTAGAGATCTTTTGATTTTTCAATAGCGGTCACTTTAGCTCTCCATTTGGGATGGAGTGCTCTAAGAAATTTCCTGACAAAGTTCTTACTACGAAAAGATTCATCAAGTGCTTTAAGTGATGTAAGAATAGTATTAAAACGAGCAAAGCCACAATCAATGGTTTCATCTTCAGGGATAACAAATTGTTCATATTGTTGAACAAGAAGATCAATTTTGTTATCCTTGACTTGTGAATTACCTTGATGTGTAACAATCAAAGATTCCTAAATATCTTTGGCGGTTTCACACATAAAAATTCTTTCATATTCTTTTCTAGGTAAAGCATTGTAAAGCATCATTTTAGCTTCATTATTTTTAGCAACTAATTTCTTTTGTTCATCAACAGAAATGTCCTTTGTTGTAGAACTAAAATCCCTTTAACAATAATAAACCAAAGATCTATATCTTTTGACTTTACATATGTTTCAAACGGTTTTTCCAATAGATAAATCCATTGGTTTCAAAGAGTGGTGGTCTTTGCATAGATTGCCCTTCTTTAAAGTTTTCGAATCCATGGATCGTTTCAAATTTATAAAATACAAATTATTTTAGAAATTCTTGAGCAACGAGGCTCGATACCAATTGTAGAAAACTAGAAGGGGGTTGAATAGTTTACCAATTAAAACTTTGTTTTGAAACTTATTGAAAAGATCAATTGATATTGATCTTAGATATGTTAATGAAATATGCAAGCAATATGTAAAGAGTAAATAAGGAAAGAAATGATCAAACCACAACAAGTTGTTTATAGTGGTTCGGTCTACAAGGACTCTTTTTCCTTGCCTACTCCACTCCCCGAGTCTCACACTCGAGAGTTTAACTTCACTAGTCAACAAGCTCCTTTCACCGTGGAGAAAACCTTTACACTTCGCACACTATTTCCGACACTAAGCTAGATGTCGAGTTCTTTCCAAGGGTACAACTACTCCCACACACAATGTATTTTGAGGACTAAAATACTAACCACTCACACTCACAAGATTATGATGGTTTAATACAACAATGAAGTATGAATCAACACTAGATCATACAACACTAAACAAACAAGACTTCCAAATTCTCGTTTGAAGCTTGAATGTGACTTGATCTTCTTTGCTACAAAAGAGATCACTAATATGATATGAAACTGAGTTAGAAAGGTTAGAGAGAAGATATGTATGAGAGTATGATAGAAAGGGATGAAAAACTACTTGGTTTGGCATTGCTATTTATAGCCAAAATGGACAGGAGCGTCCACGGACCACGGAACCCTTAAAAGGGTTCTGCCCGTGTACCATTTTGGTACCGCCAGGTCTGACAGCCAAGATATTAAAATCTTGCCAAAGTCAACCATATCTATGTAAGATTGTGTAAGATATGAAGAGTATAAATCCACACAAAATATCTAATGAAATCTTTCAATTATTTCCATGATACATTACATGATGTCATGTGTTGTCTTTCTATTTATAGAAATATGCAAATGCATAAGTAATGTTTAGTTTTTAAGAAACTAAAACATTCTAAAAACTACTATCGTACATTATGCTTAGACTCATATTGAGATATGATTAGTCACAATGTAAATGCTTAAATGATGAAGATATTATTTGAAAAAGCTTGTTTTAATATCTATTAAACTTGACAAGCTTTAAGCTTTTATATAAATTAAATTTACTTTTGTCGTTAACAAAACTTAGGTAAAGATCAAAAATATAAATAACGTTTATTGACGATATTTGTATTAGCAGATACTTAAAGCAATTTTAGCTATGAAAAGCATCATACAGTCTATGCTTGCAATCAATTTATACCACTGATCATGCACTATACACTATTTACTTATTTTTTATTCTGAATTTAGTAGGTTAAAAAAAAGATGATATATATGAATTTGTGATTATATATGTATTTGAGTTAGTAGAAAATATATCTTGGGAAAGAATAGAATTTAAGACTTTTTTCCTCATAAGATATAGGTGAATTCGTAATTTCTGTTGAGTCGATAACATTGACACAGTGGCAAGTATTTGTGTCCAACTTTAGACTTGCATTCAAAGAAACATGTGTGGAATTTGAGCACTGAACTATAGTTGTTAATTCCCTTTTGATATGGAAAAAAAAGGAAATCCTATTTTATATTTCCTTTTCGGTTACTCGCCAAAAAAAATTGTGCTTATATCAATCGAAAGATAATAAAATGTTTTGTTGCAATACCAAACACGCTTTTATAGATAAAGAGATGAATAACGAACCTTCTCTTTTGCCAAGAACCCTTTTTGGCGAATTACTCAGCTCGTTGTCCCCGTCAACTTCCTTCACCAACTTGTGGTTCTTCAAAATTGATTCAGGAACCATAGCAACAGGTATTTTTCAGCAGAATGTATGATATTAAATCCCGCTTACCAAATAACCAACACAAAACACTAAATTCATTTAACTCTAATGTAACTGAATCAAATTTAAGAAAGAAAAAAAATAATACCAGAGCCACTTGTGATCGTGGATTTTCTGCTCAGTTTAACTTCTTGATGACCTATTATCCAACTCATTCGAGCCGCCAAGAAAACAAAGTCAACTTATCGCTAGTTTATACCCAATTTGAAGTTGCTCATATGAGCAAAACTTGATGGCATCGAAAGGCAAGTGTCGCAATACAGAAAAACTGTACCCGTACAATTTCAAGGAACCATTTACATGGGTCAAATCATACAATTTAGAAAAAATGGAAACGGGTCAAAAATAGCCTAAGTCTTATTTTCTATTGCATTTAATAAATAGATTTTGCACATAGCAGGTGTTTTAATCATATAGTAGGTCCGAAGTTTTCAAAAATCCAAGACATACACTAAACAAAGTAAGTTGCTCAAGGAGTAGTGAGTAAGATAATACTAATACTAAATCATATTTCGTGACATTTTATTGATCTAAAAGTGGACCAAGTTGTAAGAAATGACTTACCTCTTAAAACAAAATCGTATAAAGCTCCTGTGTATGCCAAATTGCAGGCAACTTTTATTCCTTCACTTGCATATCTATATAAAGGATTACATGTTAAGATAAACACTATAAATATAATAAAAAAAAACATATATAAATCAAAAAAGTAAAAAAAGTAGGAGGCCACCTACATATCTATTCAAACGATTAAATGTTAAGTATGATCATAGAATAAGCAAAGTGTATTTGCCCCTTTTGCATGACCATATAACAAATCAGTTTGTTTTTTAGCCCATACTTCATAGGTAACCAAATCCACTGTAGTTACTATAAGTTGTTTCATTATCCCAATTTGCATACCACATTTAATTGAATATCAATAAAACAGTTACTATTAGCAATCTGTTACATTGGGTTATCAATTATTTGTACATAAAAGCTTATGAAAAAAAAGATGAAATGTTTAAGAAAAGGTGAAATGATTAAGAAATGGTGAAAAACATAATGTTTAATATAGCATTCATATCAAACATAATGTTTAATATAGCATTCATATCAAACATAATACAGCATTCATATCAAACATAATGTTTAATATAGCATTCATATCAAACATAATGTTTAATGCAGTAATGGTCGTTCAAAATGTTAAACCAGCACGGGAGAATTTGTTAAGCCTAGCATAGTTCAACTATAAACATTCATAAAGGAAGGGCCAAATACATATCGAATTCGTTGGTAACGGGTCTAACGAATAATGAAACAGAAAAAAAGTATGAAGTTTTTGTCGAACCTTATTTAAGAAGGTTATTGATATGGTTTAAATTACTCTTATTTTACAAGGCAATATCTCATGATTTAGGCTCATATTAGTTCTTGTTTGATGAAATATGTGCTTAATTATGTTTAAAAGTTGTTTTGTAAGGTTAATGATGATTTGATGCGGATGGATTGAATTGGAGATGGATAGCATTGAAGATGTTCGAGTTTGGATTTGCCTAGAAGACCATAAGCCCATGTGTCCTAATCTGGAAGGCCTTATGCTACTTGAAGATTGAAGAACACATTTTCAGGTGGAAGACCATATGCCTACAGCAGAAGGCCTTATGCTCTACGTATGAAGAATGCCTATTTCATCAGGTCATACGCCCTTATGCCCCATCTCTGGAAGGGCGTATGGTGCCTGCATACTTGGTATAAAAACCCATTTTTAGGGTTTCCTCATTCATTCTCTTCCACACACAACCAAGTGACGGCTCAAAACTATTCTTTGGAGATTTTTGGGGCTTTTTGACTTGGAGAGGAGAATAACACCTTTTGATTCCCGCAAACATTATTGTAATCCAACGGTTAATTCTTGACTTTTGATTTATGATTATGTCTTGTATCATTTTCTTTACTTGTTTGTTTGAATCACTCTTTATGAGTGAGTAGTCTTTTAATGTTTGCTTAGATTAGATGTAGCTTGTGGTTGGATAATACAAACATGGTGTGATTGTGCAAAACCCATTTGGGGTTTTTGATGAAATGAATGTTTTGATGTCTTCTTTATTCAAAGTTTATGTTTATCAACTAATGAGTCTATGAATGATTGAATTAATCTTGTAGACCAACTTCTTTTGAAAGTCATTTTTATTTCACTAATTGTCTATGCTTAGTGGAGACTTTAATCTAGACCAAGGATTATTGGGACTTTTTAAGGAGGTAAACTATAGTTTTGAATATTGTTTAGTTACACATATGACCATTTGTGTAGTTGGAATCTAAATATCAAACATTTTGTGGAATCAAAGATTGGTTTTAAAAGCATAATTTGAGGTGGTGTTTACAAAGACCCTTGTAGCACTTTCCAATAATTGTTAGGGGTAGACGATGAAGACCCTTAAAGTCTAGCCACATTAGTAACCCAAATCGCACAATTGCACCATGTCGAGTATTATCCAACCCAAGTGAAGTCTATCTAAGCAAGCATTCTTTTTAGCGTTGTTTCTCAAACTTTAATTAGTTAAGTATTTTTAAAGTCGTTTCTTAGTTTAAATTAATTTAGCTTAGTTCTAATAGTTTATAACAACAAAACAAAAAACCCATTTCATAACTAAATATAAAACGAACATTAAGTATCTTGATTTGATTTTGGCTTTCTTGGGACGATAAAACCGGTCCTTACTTTACTATATTACATACGATTGGTGCACTTGCCATTTGTGTGTAGTCTCTAGTTTGGTAATTTCCAAAGTTTATTTCACAAGTATTAAAACACACATCAAGTTTTTGGCGCACGGGAGCCATAAATCATCTTTTGAAAAAAATTATTAGTTTTGTAGTTTAGTTGATCCTTCTTGAAGAATTTATTCTTTAAGAAGTTACTTGCTTTTTATATATATTATCTTGTTTGGATTTCGTTTGTTTCCTTGTGTTTTAGTTTTGTAGTGCATGACCCGAAACAATCCACCCGAAGATTTGCCAAGTCCTTTATCCGATCCGGAAAGAGTTCTTCATCAAAGGTTGAGAGAGATTCGGAATTCACGTCAAATTGAACAATTGGGTACATCGGGTCCTAGTTTAGATAGAGAGTTAATGTCAAATCCTCCACCACCAAATAACCAAAACCCCCCACCACAAAACAACAATATGGGTGATCAATTGAAACCAATGGAAGAACTTCTTCAAGCACCAACCGAAGGTGTTGGAGATGCTATCTTAATACCCGCGGTTGTAGCTAATCAATTCGAGTTGAAAATCGGGTTACTAAACCTTATTAGCAATAACCCCTTTCATGGATTTGAGAATGACGACCCATATTCTCACATAAAAAGATTCACCAAATTGACCCAAACCATCAAACTAAACCAAGTCCCCCAAGACTTTGTGAGGTTAATCTTGTTTCCATTTTCATTAGAAGGAGCCGCTCGAAGATGGTTAGAAAAGGAACCTCCAAATTCAATCACGACTTGGGAAGATTGTGTATCTAAGTTTGTGAATCAATTCTACCCTCCTTCAAGAACTACAAGTCTTAGGAATGACATAACCCAATTTCAACAAGCTTTCAAGGGTTTGTTAAGGAAGTGTCCTCACCATGGTTTTTCGGATCTACATCAAATAGACACCTTCTACAATGGTTTGAATCAATTTGATCAAGACTCGCTCAATTCGGCGGCGGGGGCAATTTGTTGTCTAGGAATACTCAAGAAGCATTGATTATTATTGAAAACAAGGCTAAAGTGAGAACCTCAAGGAACAAAACTCAAGTTTCTAGTGGTGCTAGTAATTCAAGTCAAAATGAGGCCATCAATGCTCTTACTCAACAAATTCAAACACTTAGGAAGCAAATTGCAACCATGCAAAAGCCGGTGAATGTAGTTCAAGAAGTTTGTAACGAGTGTGGAGGAGCGCATCCAACTAGGGAATGCCAAGGGTAAGGGTATTTGAATCAAGAGGAGGATGTTAATGCATTTTCGGGTGAATTTCAAGATATGGGCCAAGGGAGAGGGAAGTACCATTTCAAGCCTCAAGACAACCCATATGGAAACACTTACAATGAGAATTGGAAGAAACACCCCAATTTCTCATATCGTTCAAACAACACTCAAAATCCTCCCGGTTCAAAACCAAAGCTCAAGTTCTAACCAAAACCGTTCAAATTACCAAAATCAACAACAAAACTTCCATAACCAACAACAAAACCCACCTTATCAAAACCAATCCCAAAACCGACAATTTCAATCCCAACAACAACCTTTTAATCAAAACCAAAGTCAAAATCGCAACCAATACCAATCCAACTACCAAAATAACCAATCTCAAAACTACCAAAACAACCAAGATCCTCAAAATTACCAACATCAACAACAAGTACCTTATCCACAAAACTCACAATCACAACCAACCCCAACCAACGACCCTTTGATGGCGATGATGACCAAGTTTTGTAACAATCAAGAAGCTAAAAATAACCAAGTTGATTCTACACTTCAAAATCAACAAGCCACTCTCAAAGACTTACAAAACCAAATTGGTCAAATTTCCAAAATGCTTCAAGAAAGGCCCCAAGGTGGTCTTCCTAGTAACACCGAACAAAACCCTAAGGATTTGAAGGCGGTTTTCACTAGAAATCAAAGAGGACAAAGGAGCATGGATATGGGGGAGGAGAATACAAGGGAAGATATTGAGAAAAATGTTGAATTGGATAAAGGAGATGAGGTTGAAATAGAAGAGGAATTGGTTGTGAAAAAGCCTAAGGGCAAGAAGGTGGTAGTAGAAGAAGAAGAGGTAGTAGAAGAAGAAGAGGTAGTGAAGGAGAATCAAGGTTCGAGTGAAAATGGCGTTCAAGTGGACAAGATGCAACCAAATTTTCAAGGAAGTACCGCATATGTTCCACCACCTCTTAAACCATATGTGCCCGCAATTCCTTATCCTCAAAGATTAAGGAATCAACAACAAAAGGTGCAATACGGTAAATTTCTTGAAATGTTTAAACAACTTCATGTGAACATCCCTTTTGGTGAGGCTTTAGCTCAAATGCCTAAATATGCCAAGTTTCTTAAGGACTTGCTTTCTAACAAGAGTAAGCTTGAGGACTTGTCTAATGTAGAGTTAAATGCCAATTGTTCGGCTATTGTGTTGAATAAAATACCCGAGAAGATGGGTGATTCGGGTCCTTTTACTTTTCCATGTGGTCTAGACAAAGATACGGTTAAGCAAGCATTGGTTGACTTGGGTGCTAGCATCAACATGATGCCTTACTCCTTATTTGCAAAGCTAGCCTCAAAGGAACTCACACCGACTAGGATGAGCATTAGACTTGCGGATCATACCTATAGGTATCCTAAGGGCATAGCCGAAGATATGTTGGTTAGGGTAGGAAATTCATTTTCCACTTGATTTTGTAATTTTGGATATGGATGAAGATGTGCAAGTTCCGATTATTCTTGGAAGACCATTTCTCATGACTTCAAAAGCTTTGATTGATGTGTTTGATAAGAAAGTCACACTTAGAGTTGGTGATGAATCAATGGTATTTGATCTTTCGGAATCAATGAAACGTCCAAAAGAAAGTGATGATGAACTTTACTATGTTGAGGGTATTGAAAACTTAACCAAGAAGTGATTACCAAAGTGTTGGTGCAGGGCCATAAGGCCTTCGTTAGTAGTGCATATAGCGGTATAGTGGAGAAGCCAATTTGGATGAAGTCAGAATACCATACGCCTTATGGGTTTTCACCGAAGGTCAGATACCAAACCACCGATCATACGCCTACTGAATTTCGGAAGGCGTATGCTCCTTCCACGTAATCTGCCCAAACCTCAACATTTAGCATAAGGCCTTCTGCCCTTCCACCATATGGGCGTATGCCTTACTTGATTGAAGAAAATGCTATAGAGAGTATGGAACCTTTCTACTTTGATATGGGGGGGTGATGATTTGTTTGAATCATATCATTTTGAGTTGGGGAATGAGGAATTAGAATTGATTGAAGACCTCCTAACCGTGGATGCACCTCTAATCACCAAAATTGAGAAACTCCCACAAGATGATGCATTTAAATTGAAACCATCAATTGAAGATCCACCCGCACTAGAACCCAAAGACCTTCCAAGTCATTTGGAGTATGCTTTTCTTGCGGAGGATTCCAAACTACCGGTTATCATTGCTAAAGACTTATCGGCAATTGAGAAGGAGAAGTTACTTGGGGTACTTAAAGAACACAAGAGGGCAATTGCATGGAAGATATCCGACATTAAAGGAATAAATCCATCATATTGTACTCATAAAATTCTAATGGAGGAGGATTACAAGCCCGTTGTTCAACATCAAAGGAGGGTTAATCCAAACATTAAAGAAGTAGTGAAAAAGGAAGTAGTAAAATTACTTGATGCGGGTTTGATATATCCCATATCCGACTCACCATGGGTTAGACCGGTTCAAGTAGTTCCTAAGAAGGGTGGGATGACCGTTGGGATGAACGAGAAGAACGAGCCAATGCCTACAAGAACCGTTACGGGATGGAGAGTTTGCATAGATTATAGAAAGTTGAATGATGCTACCCGAAAGGATCACTTTCCCCTTCCTTTCATTGATCAAATGTTAGAGAGGTTGGCGGGAAATGAGTTCAATTGTTTATTGGATCGATTTTCGGGCTACTTCCAAATTCCCATAGCACCCGAAGATCAAGAAAATACCACTTTTACTTGTCCATATGGTACATTCGCTTATAGAAGGATGCCTTTTGGGCTTTGCAACGCCCCGGCTACATTTCAAAGATGCATGATGGCCATATTTCATGACATGATCGAGTCCTCTATGGAGGTGTTTATGGATGACTTCTTCGTGTTTGGTAACACTTTTGATTCTTGTTTAAACAATCTTAAAAATATGCTCTCTCGATGTGAAGCCACTAACCTAGTTCTTAATTGGGAAAAGTGTCACTTCATGGTTCGAGAGGGCATCGTTTTGGGTCACAAAATTTCAAAATTGGGAATGGAGGTCGATAAAGCTAAAATTGAAACAATTTCGAAACTTCCTCCTCCCACTTCGGTAAAGGCCATGAGAAGTTTTCTTGGTCATGCGGGTTTCTATAGAAGGTTTATAAAAGATTTTTCTAAAATTGCAAGACCAATGACACAACTTCTTGAAAAAGATGCGCCTTTTGTTTTTACAAATGAATGTCTTAATGCTTTTAATGTCTTAAAACACGAACTCACACAGGCACCAATCATGGTAGCCCCCACTTGGGAGCTACCATTTGAACTATTGTGTGATGCTAGTGACTATGCAGTTGGAGCCGTTTTAGGACAAAGGCATGGGAATCATTTTCAACCAATCTATTATGCAAGCAAGACATTGACGGATGCTCAAGAGAACTACACCACCACGGAAAAAGAATTGTTAGCGGTAGTGTTCGCTTTTGATAAGTTTAGGTCCTACCTAGTGTTATCCAAAACCATTGTCTACACGGATCATTCGGCTTTGAAGTACTTATTTGCAAAACAAGATGCCAAACCTAGACTAATTAGGTGGATCTTACTACTTCAAGAGTTTGATATAGAGATAAGGGATAAGAGGGAGCGAAAACTTAGCCACCGACCACTTGTCTAGGCTTGAAAATCCATTCTTAGAGAGGTTAGAAGAAAAGGAGATCAATGATCAATTTCGGATGAATATTTGTTAAGTATAGCAACAAATCAACCCCTAGGATCATTTGCCCAAGATGGTACCCCATGGTTTGCGGATTATGCCAATTACTTAGCGGGTAGAATTTTAAGGGAGGATATGAGCGATCAAGACAAAAAGAAGTTCTTTAAGGATTTGAAAAATTACTTTTGGGAAGATCCATATTTGTTTAGGATAGGAGCCGACCAAGTAATTAGGAGATGTGTATTTGGTGAAGAGCCGAGGAAGATCTTAACGGAATGTCACCAAGGTCCTACCGGTGGTCATTATGGTCCAAATTACACGGCGAAGAAAGTATTTGATTCGGGATTCTTTTGGCCTTCTATCTACAAGGACGCTCATATTTTGGTAAAATCATGTGATGCTTGCCAAAGGCAAGGCACAATTTTTTTCAAAAATGAGATGCCCCAACAAATTATGCAAGTTTGTGAAATTTTTGATGTTTGGGGCATCCACTTTATGGGCCCTTTTCCACCATCAAGGGGCAACAAGTACATCTTGGTTGCCGTTGATTATGTTTCAAAGTGGGCCGAAGCAAAAGCTCTTTCCACAAATGACGCTCGGGTTGTGGTGAAAATTTTAAAACAATTATTTTCAAGATTTGGAACTCCTAAAGCCTTAATAAGTGATAGGGGTACTCGTTTTTGTAACAAAGTTTTAGAAAATTCTTTATTGAAATATGGGGTAACCCATAGATTTGCTACACCTTACCACCTACAAACGAGTGGTCAAGTGGAAGTTACTAACCGTGGGATTAAGAGAATCTTGGAAAGAACCGTCGGTAAGAACCGAAAGGAATGGGCGGAAAAGTTAGATGATGCCTTATGGGCATTTCGTACCGCTTATAAAACCCCCATTGGTTCTACTCCATATCGGTTAGTGTATGGAAAGGCTTGCCACCTTCCCATTGAGCTTGAGCACAAAGCGTTTGGGCTTTACAAGAAGTTAACTTTGATCTTAGTAAAGCGGGTGATTTTCAAAATTGCAACTAAATGAGTTGGATGAATTAAGAGATGTTGCTTATGATAACCAAAAGTTGTATAAAGAAAGAACAAAGAAATTTCATGACAAAATGATCAAACCAAAAGATTTTAAAATCGGTGATCGAGTTCTTCTTTTCAATTCTCGTCTTAAACTTCATCCGGTAAGCTAAGATCAAGGTGGACGGTCCATTCACAATTGCCCAAGTGTTCCCATATGGTACAATTGAGTTGAATCATCCTAATGGTAATTTTAAAGTGAATGGACATCGGTTGAAACATTATTTTGACGGTCCCATTGAGTTTCAAGGTGAGGAGACCTCGACCTTTACCCCAAGGACAATTGAATTGGGGTCGAGTCATGCTCAAGACTCAGAATAAAATGAGTACATTTGGGAATGTCTCGAAGGTTTAGTTAGTTTAGTTTATTATTATTTTGCATATTTAATTAGTTTAAGTAGTTAGATTGCATTTCATAAGCATTTGAGAAGTTTTGAAAAAATTCGTGGCATAAGGCCTTCTGCTCAAAAACCATACAGCCTTATGCCTTCTCAAATGTTTCTGTCTTTTTTCTTGCATACCATACGGCCTTATGGGCTAAAAGCATAAGGGCGTATGCCTTTATTTTAAAGTTTCAAGCAAAAATAGCATCAGATCATATGCCCTCTAACCCGAAACCATAAGGGCGTATGCTATTTTTAAAACTTTTTGAATTAGAATGGAGCACCGGTCATCTGACCTCTCTCACCGAAACCATAAGGGCATATGCATTTTCTTAAAAAAAAAAGTTTAAAAAGTTATAATTAGACAAAGTAACCAAAAAAAGTTTTAAAAATATAGTTTAAAAAAAAAAAAAAAAAAAAAAACTAATTTTGAGTCACCAAACCGACCCAATTTTATTCTTTTTGTAACATCTTTGTTTGGGTCTATATTTTGATAGGATTTGTCGTGACAAGTGTGTAGTTGACGTTTATTATACATCGTTGTTTGGATTCTTTGGTGTTTGCTCTTTGATAGGGTTGCATTTTTGGAGTGGTTCATCACACATACTTCCTATCACTTTTGGAAGCTCGTAGGTTGTTCAAGTTCGCCTTCATGCTCGCATCAGGGGAGTGTGCTTGTTCTTATCATTTTATCCTACATTATTATTCATTATTGCCTAACTTCGGCCCATTTTCTAACTCTAAGTGTGGGATTCGGATCTGAATTCTATAACTAAGAGTTAAGTAAAATAGGCCGATGATTTTTCTTTGTGTCTCATCCCATATTTTGGACATTGGGGACAATGTCCATTTCTAAGTGTGGGATTGGGCACGTTACACTTAGGCTTTTTCTTGTCCACATCGGTGTATGTGTGCTATATGGGACTTGATTACCCGTATGGCATTTGTACATCACCCGTTGACCTATATTTCAAAAAAATAAATAAATAAATAAATAAATAAATAAATAAATTTTAATAATAAAAAGTGGCCCTTTCTAAAGCTAGAACAAGGAGACTCTGATTTGACCCGAGTTTCATACTCTAGCTATCCCCTTAGCAACACTGGCTAAGCTTTTGCAAGAACGAAAAATGATAGAATCATGTAATGATTTGAATGTTAAGCAAGGAGTAGTTGGAACTCTTAAGAGCTCATAAATGTAATTTATGGCGTTTTGCTCCCGCCATCTTTTATGAATATGAATAATATATGCTTTTTCAAATTTTAGACAACTAAGTGGTTAATCACCCTTGAAATTTCGGATTCCTTATGCTATGACCTTTTGCTCTCTAAGTAGTGTCATGCTTTATATAGAAAGATTCGGAGGTGCCACGTCTTAAACTAGTAATTCTCGGAGAAAACCGTTTTTAACAAAAATAGGATGAGTGTTGAGTTCCAAGAGTCAAGTTCATGTGACCCTATATTTGGATTATC
Organism: Chrysanthemum lavandulifolium; assembly: GCA_022545495.1. Taxonomy (NCBI): domain Eukaryota; kingdom Viridiplantae; phylum Streptophyta; class Magnoliopsida; order Asterales; family Asteraceae; genus Chrysanthemum; species Chrysanthemum lavandulifolium. Next base: position 171,882,887 of record CM040244.1, read on the forward strand.
CGTAAAGTTCTTTTGGTAATTATCAAGCATTGCATGAAACCCAATCCTAAGGTATACCACATTCCTCACCCCATGTATATATTAGCCATGTATATTATAATAAGTGGTCTTAGGAGGATTGCAATGTTTGATCTTACCAAGAGGGTAATTTGGACCTAAGAAAAAATCAAATAATCAAAAGTTTGTATAAGGGTCCAAAATTGCCAATTGCTATTAACTTATAAATTAAGCTTAACGTTTATGGAACTTTGGGGCTAAAATCTATAATTATACATCTATATATGCCCCAAATGACTTTTGAGTTGAAACAATTTACTTTTACGTGTAATGCAAATATCCACATGATCGTGAACTTGGAAATCCGCGAGACTCCTTGAGTTAAGAAGGGTTTGTTCCGAGTATTACTAGGATAGGACATGGCATTATATGACAAAGATCATTGAAAACTCCTAATTTAGTAGATATAAAGCGTGGACGTTTTTATTGTAATAATTTTATAAGGAGAGAAAAAGGAATTTTCTAAAAAGGTTTTGCATTTCATAGATGAGGATACGGATGGTCTAATATTTGTCTATAGTGTAGTCACCTAAATGAATTGTGTCTTGAACTTAATAAATAAGATGTAGCTTTTAATGTTGAGAATAAATGGGAGCGAAAAGTTACAAAAATGTGTTGTATTCGCATTGCACAAATTGCACATATGAGTAGTGTTAACATTTATTCCTTACTTGATTGTGATTTTGTTTTAAGCTTAGTTTGGGGTTAGTAAAAGTCGAGGGTGATGATTTTCGTCTCCTTGAAGCACCCATATTGTGTGTCTTCTCGTTCTTAAGCTTTTGGATCATATTTTCTAATTTATACATATTGATTGTGCCATTTGCAATTTTTTGTAGTTTCTTAAATAAAGGTCAATTGGTGAAAGTTGAACTAAAGTATTTGCTTGAGGAAAAGCAAAGCTTAAGTGTGGGATATTTTGATATGGTTTAAATTACTCTTATTTTACAAGGCAATACCTCATGATTTAGGCTCATATTAGTTCTTGTTTGATGAAATATGTGCTTAATTATGTTTAAAAGTTGTTTTGTAAGGTTAATGATGATTTGATGCGGATGGATTGAATTGGAGATGGATAGCATTGAAGATGTTCGAGTTTGGATTTGCCTAGAAGACCATAAGCCCATGTGTCCTAATCTGGAAGGCCTTATGCTACTTGAAGATTGAAGAACACATTTCCAGGTGGAAGACCATATGCATACAGCAGAAGGCCTTATGCTCCACGTATGAAGAATGCCTATTTCATCAGGTCATACGCCCTTATGCCCCATCTCTGGAAGGGCGTATGGTGCCTGCATACTTGGTATAAAAACCCATTTTTAGGGTTTCCTCATTCATTCTCTTCCACACACAACCAAGTGACGGCTCAAAACTATTCTTTGGAGATTTTTGGGGCTTTTTGGAGTACTTGGAGAGGAGAATAACACATTTTGATTCCCGCAAACATTATTGTAATCCAACGGTTAATTCTTGACTTTTGATTTATGATTATATCTTGTATCATTTTCTTTACTTGTTTGTTTGAATCACTCTTTATGAGTGAGTAGTCTTTTAATGTTTGCTTAGATTAGATGTAGCTTGTGGTTGGATAATACAAACATGGTGTGATTGTGCAAAACCCATTTGGGGTTTTTGATGAAATGAATGTTTTTATGTCTTCTTTATTCAAAGTTTATGTTTATCAACTAATGAGTCTATGAATGATTGAATTAAGCTTGTAGACCAACTTCTTTTGAAAGTCATTTTTATTTCACTAATTGTCTATGCTTAGTGGAGACTTTAATCTAGACCAAGGATTATTGGGACTTGTTGAGGAGGTAAACTATAGTTTTGAATATTGTTTAGTTACACATATGACCATTTGTGTAGTTGGAATCTAAATATCAAACATTTTGTGGAATCAAAGATTGGTTTTAAAAGCATAATTTGAGGTGGTGTTTACAAAGACCCTTGTAGCACTTTCCAATAATTGTTAGGGGTAGCGATGAAGACCCTCAAAGTCTAGCCACATTAGTAACCCAAATCGCACAATTGCACCATGTCGAGTATTATCCAACCCAAGTGAAGTCTATCTAAGCAAGCATTCTTTTTAGCGTTGTTTCTCAAACTTTAATTAGTTAAGTATTTTTAAAGTCGTTTCTTAGTTTAAATTAATTTAGCTTAGTTCTAATAGTTTATAACAACAAAACAAAAAACCCATTTCATAACTAAATATAAAACGAACATTAAGTATCTTGATTTGATTTTGGCTTCCTTGGGACGATAAAACCGGTCCTTACTTTACTATATTACATACGATTGGTGCACTTGCCATTTGTGTGTAGTCTCTAGTTTGGTAATTTCCAAAGTTTATTTCACAAGTATTAAAACACACACCAGTTGTTAACTTATCGTATTATCTATTTATAATAAGCTTACCCAAACATGTCTTAATAAGAGCTTTGTGATATGTGAAAAGTATCTTTATGATAGAGCCACAAGGAGATAAATTTCTACAGAAACAATAAAGCATATTTTAAGGCTTACCCACACACCCCTTTATAAAAAGATCTATATGCGTTCCGGTTCTATAACTTTAAAAACATAGACCAACCTTCTAAATATCTTATGTATAGTAATCCTTAATGACAAGTTAGAATCATCAGCCCGTTCTGGTGACTTCTGACCCAACCTCAATATAGTAATCCTCAATGACAAATTAGATGGATATCTTACGCAATATGTTTTTTCAGGACAACCAGTTGGATTCTATGACTTCACACCGCTAACCATGATATAAAAGACAAGATTTGTGCCACATTGTGCATGGATAATTACCAAGTCAGATACTAAATTAGCAGGACTTACTAAACAACGAAAGATTACGCGGTTTACACACACACCAAGATCTTTAACTAAAGCGGCCTACATTCATTTTATAAAACTTTTGAGAATGGTGAACCTAAAAGGTATCTAAATTTGAATAGCTACAAAATTTTACTTAACTGAACATGCTAAAATTCCTGTCTATAATTTCTCAAAGTGAAGACTCATTTAATCAATATGGAAACCATCTATTTCATTTTGAAGAAATTATGGTTCAAAATAAAAATCACTATAAATACGAACACCTAAACTCATCATCTATATCCTATCAAACAGTTTAACTCAAGATACATATGATCCTATGAAAGATAGAAGGAAGTAATACACTACCTTGTGTTTACCGTCCAAAGTTGTATACCGTAACCTAAAATAATACAATGATAAAGATCATTAAGTCAAACTTCCATAATGAAAGATATTGGATTTCATAAACACATAACAAACAATAATATGGTTGAATTATTTAGAGGTTTTAGAGAGAGAAAGTGGGAGCCTTTCTAGAGAGAGAAAGTGAAAGAAAACATAGAAGGTTAGATTAAGATGAATGAAAGGTCCAACCCTCTACCTTGGGAGGTAGAGGTATATATAGTTACAAACTAAACGTCCTCCTTGGATGTGGATCGAGCATACATGGGTAAAGACCCGTCCTTCCTCCACGGTGTTGCTCTAAACTAAATAACTAACTAATAAAGCGATAAATAACGATATGTCTACGAGCTAACTTATGCTAGATTATATTTGGGGTGACCGACTCTTCACTATGGAATTTCTAATTCCTAACAATCTCCCTAAGGAGGTCACCCCATATTTTACATTTCAATCCTAGCATTCTATTTCATCTTCGCCTTGAGCTCGTAGACATTAATTCTTCAACATCTCGCATCTTTGTGCTTTTGTAGTGCAACTTCAAAGTTCGCATTGAATTGTACTTTCGGTGGAGGTCTTTGAACCGATCCACATCTTTGATGATCTTGAGCTTTCTTTGAGATCATCGACCACAAGAACTCTCTGGATCACCCTTAGTTGTATTGCCATCATGTGAAGTTGTGACTTTCGGATGACATGCTCACACTTTTGAATCATGACATCTTTCCATCGAGTAGCGGAAGCCTTCTTTGGTTCATGATATTTGCGTGCAGAAAGCGAAGCATAGTATAAAAATATCGAGAACCGGGTTATGTAGATATGCACCGGTCATGATTTCTTCAATTAAGTGTGGATCTTTGTGAGCATGCGGCTTTGGATTGACCGCTCAATTCGATCACCGCAATCGTCCAAATGTACCTACAAACAACAGTTAGCAATAAAACACACGAAAGTGTCTTTGATCACTTTCGTTGAATTGAGGTACACGCCCACGGTTCCCGTTGATCGGTACAAGCATCTTGCCTGTGATCGGTAGGATTCCTAAGAATCTCCTTGACGGGGTTTCGTACTTGTTCTAGTTGTTCTCAAACCGAACGTCTCAAAGAAGACAACACGGAGTGAGTGAACCAATGAATTGAGATTCATCGATTGATGAAAATTGATTTGAAAACAATCGCGTATTGCTTAGAATAAAGAGTTTTGTAATCGATGAAGGTTTTATGAGAAGATCAATTTTCAATCAAAACACTTTTGTATTTGAAAATAGTACACAATCGACGTGCTAGTGAAAAGAAGAGATTCGCATCGACCGGTTTTCTAAAAGTATTTTTCAATCGAGATACTTTTGAATTTTGAAAACATAAGTACACATTCGACGTGCTAGAAAAGAAGATTTGCACATCGAACGGTTTTTCCAAAAGTATTCGTCAATTCCATTCTGGACCAAGGTTGATTCAAGACCGAATTGCCCCATTGTTTCTATCCGCTTGTCACAAGTTTGATCTTACGAGAAGATCTCACATGTCACCCACCAAGAGCTTGTTTGATGTTGGCTCTGAAGGATTTCCATCTTCATCGTGAATATTTTCATATCACTCGGATGTTCGGCAATACCACAAGGATAATGCGTGGGACTCTTAATATGTACTTACTTTCCACATTGTGTGAAACAACAAGTCTTCAATAATTTAGTGTCCTAATGAGATATTGTGGATGATCTCTTGGCTCTAGACTCAATAGTGCTCATTTGGTTCTGTCTTGGGAGACTAGGGAGAGGTCTCCTTCTTCAATATCAACAATCTCTAAGAGAAAGTCGATAGATAATGTCGGTTCCCGTGAGAATGAAACAAGCCCTTTAAGAGGAACTTGAGTAGTTTGGGAAGTTTAGTGCGGTCGTCCTTTGGGTCCATGACGTCTTGTCTTCAATACCGGTGTTACCTTAGTAACAACCAAGAGCATATGTATTGAACCCGGTTTACGCCTAAGGTTGAATTGATGGAGGCTATTTCTTTTCACCCTTTTCACATTCAGTTCTTTTTCATTCTTCAACCCTTGATTACTTACCGAGACTTCATAACTAGAACCTTGTTGGGTTTATTCCATTACTAGCTCTGTCTCGATCAACACTCTTCCCATATTCTCATTTTCTCCTTTTTCATCATACCTAAGGACTCTACACTATCTAGTGGATTGTCCCTGGGTAGATCCCTCCGGCTCTGGCGGGATCGTGGGAACGAATACCTAACCTAACCATCCTTATAACACCATGCATAAAGTAAAATGGTCGGTCTTTTGGTACAATTCATTCTTACTTAAAACCAATTGAAAAATCATTTGGAAAAACAATCAAGGTACTTGTGATACGAGATCAAAGCATTTTGTACCTTAATAGTTTTGATCATTTAGAAAACCTCCCCCTCAACATGTGCATATGATTTAAATATTGTTCAGCACAAGGAGGCAAGAGGACTTTGAAATATTTTCTTTGATCACAATTTTCATACGAAAAAGCCATTTGATTTTCATGGTATAAAATTCTCCCCCTCAATATGTGCATAGGATATTTGAAAACATTTTATCACATAGAGGCAAGAGTTAATTTGAAGCACATCCGCAATCACAAGAGCCATTAAGAAAACCATTTGATAACTGAATCAAGGTACTTTATAAATAACTTTAAAAAGCTTTTGTACCTCGATAGTTATGCTCCTCCTCAAAATGTGCTTCGAGATTCGAAAGTGTTTAGCACATATGAGAGAGCAGCCTGCACAATTAAATCAAAAATGATCATCTATTATCAAATTTCATTATTAAATCACAAATTCTCCCCCGATCAAAAGCATCAAACCCTTTGAGAGTTTGGATCCCAAGTGATTTAATTAGGTTTAGAAAACATGGGAGAAAATGTGGCCTTGTTTAAATACTCATCTGGTTTTTGGATAAATCCTCCTCCTCAACATGTGCATTATGTATTTGAAATCGTTTGGCACATGGAGGCAGGAGTGCCTTTAAAGGACTAAAACCAATTCCATTTAAAACAGATTTGAGATTTAAATCACGATCTCTACCCCGATCGAAATATCAAACCATTTGAGATTTGTGATCCCAATTGATTTAAATCATTTAGAAAAATTTGGGAAAAGACGCAAGGAGATTCAATTTTTGAAAACGATGATAAGGACCAATTTAAGACATTAAAGATTGTTAGAGTCGGTATGATAGTTTTAAGAGATCTTTTAGTAAAATAAAACAATTTCACAATCAAACAAGAACGAGAAAAATTTCATTTTGAAAGACCTTGATTCTAAAGAAAAATCATACCATGACATAACATTAAATCTTTAGATCACCACTTATATTATACAAAGCGGAACTTTTGTGAAGAAATATCGTTTGAAAATATTTTATTTTAAATCACTCTCCCCTCAATCCATGAACGTAGTCGATAATTGAGTGACTCAAGTTTTGATAAAATGAAGTCCGTGATTTTCAAAATTTAGTCCAATATATTTTCAAAACAACATTTTCCATTTTCAAAACAATTTAATTCAATTAACTCAAAATTGTTTAAAAATGGTATCCTGCACAAAGATTCGTTAGGTGGTTGAAAAGCTTTTGTTGTTCTTTGTAGGGCTTTGAAGAAAACCGTCTGCATATGCGGTGAGACTTCTTCTTATGTTGCATTTTGAATGCCAACCGAGGTCCAATTAAGCTCCGTTTCTTCAATCTCTTAGAAGAAAACCATCTGCGATGCGATGATACCTCTTACGTTGCATTTATGCCAACTCTCCATTGAAGTCCAATTAAGCTCCGTTTTTCATTTGTCAACCCAAGATATCGTTACCCTTTCCTTGCGGCATCCAATCATGTTCATTTGTGGGATCCGGATCGGAACATTCTTATATACCAATATACCGCATATGTTAGTGAACACACATACAAATATATGGTGGTCGACAACACCCAAACAACAATCGACTAATAAAAGTCAATCCAACATATCAATCAGATCATGTAAGGTATGGGTATAATGTGTTTCTCAAACTCTAATCATCTAAACCTAACAATCATATCCTAGAAACCTAGTCCTTCAACATAGGCAATTATATTTTTTCAGATAAGCACGTAGGATAATTAAGAAAGCTCGTTAGATGATATAGATTTGAAAACATTCTCCCCCTCAATCAATGACTCATTTTTCTAAAAAGGTTAAAAGCGCTGAAGTCATTGATTGAGTTTTCAATTTTTTACGAAAACTCAGATTCTGATTGATTTTACAAGCAACTCATTTACCACCATTTTGAACACATCAAATATTTTTCTGAAGAATTATAGACGGAAAAACATTTGTGTAGGAATAGCAGTCCTTCGACATACTTTCCTCATTTTGTTTTAGGATAAGTGCACGAAATTTTTTGAGAATAGGTAGCGCAGCACTTTCCTTCCTTTAAAAGAACGGGTTGCTATCTGAAATAATAGCAAACCATAGTTTTAAGCACGGGTTACAGTCTGAAATAACTGCAAGCCATATTTTGAGACATGTTCAGAAAGAAGTATTTACACCTCCTGCTCGAACTTCATCTAAAGTCCCGTGCCATTATTGAATGACATTTCTAAGACCGTAGATGTTATCGATACCAGAAGACATGTCTTGAGAAAACATATTTTTTGACTTTTTCAAATTTTCTGATTTTATGGGTTTTTGTTGATTTTATATTTTCTATTTTCTTTTTGTAGGTTTTATAATTTTGTATTTTGTTTTTCGAATAGATATATACAAGAGATAAATTAGTTTAAGAGAATGATGAAATGAGTACCGAGATAAAGATATCATTCAGCACGTTGTAGAAGAAAGGAATCAACATCTCTTAAACTTTCGCCACCAAAGCATTCGAGGCTTCTAAGAAAATCGTCTGAACATGAGCCTTCTCAATTTGAATATTTGGTAGCTTCACCCCAAACCGACAAACATCGAATAAAGACCATTTCCCTAAGAAGTAGAGTTGAATACAAAGCGGTCTCATTGATTGAAGCTCACCACCCCGAAGAACACGAGAACACCGAAGTAACAAGTTGAAACATTGATCGTCTCAGTGGTTATCAAATCCGGATTAACGATTACGACCGATCACATGAACTCGTTAGCATCCCGATGTACACCTTACTCTTCGAGATTGACCAGTTGTCTATTTAGGGGAACAATATATCAACATCTTCATTTTACCAAGTGCATTCCAGTTATCTAACATATAACCAATCAGCACATAATGTACACATGTACCCAACAAGAGTGGAGACGATGACATCCATGTAACATGTTGAATCGCTAATCATCTCTGTGGATGTCAACTCTGAAGTAACTGAATTAGCTCGAACAAGTGAACATGTTGTGACTATAACCGGAAGCACTTTATCATAAATCATATTGAAGATGTCGATAAGCACTATCATCTCACGCTCCAAATATTCTTCTCAAATTTCTTTTCATCAAGGTCGAGTTGATACCTCGTAATCGACAACACATCATTCATACCAAATATTCTTGAAATAGAGGAGAACAAAAATTAGCTCAAATGAATCTTGTGAGAATCAACTGCTATAGAAGCTCTTTCTGACTATCTCTATCAACCCATATGTAGACAATTTGAAGTGACCACTGAAGAAGCTAACCCGATATACCAAACTTGAAACTGAAGTAGAGATCCCCGCATTTGTATCTTAATCTTGCACTAATGTTGGAAGAACGATGTCGAGAATTTATGCTCCAAGCAAATCTCTAAGTACTCAATACTCAAACGAAGTATGAGACATTAACACCTCTTGCGATTATCCACAACGACATCTGCGTGTGACACTGAGTAAAACAACGTAACTCCTAATAGTGATAGTTAACCGATCTTCAAACATCCATCCCGACTCATCGGTAACTAGATAAACCAAGTCTTCAACTCAAATTCATAAGCCCGAGCAAGATATCAAATAAGGACACACCTTTGTGAAAGTCAACTTCAATCTCAAATAAGTGATAAATGATTAACTCTGACGTAATCAACTTGTGTCAAATGCCCACCACGTGAATAAACATACAATCGGATGTACATTGACCCACTGAATGAACCAGAACAGATGATTTCCTCATCATTAATGCATTCTTCCTTAAGGTATTCATGTAGAAACTGATCTGGAAGATTCACCAATAATGTCTTTGAGCGGATGAGGAATTCATTTTCCTTAATGTTCATGTGGTTGATTTATAGCATGCACATTGTGAAGACCAATAATCCGCGAAGATTTGGCAAAGGAATACCAAGGAGCGGATCATTAATCATGAACAATAATCCGTGAAGATTTGGCAAAGGAATACCAAAGAGCGGATCATTATTCAAGATTGCAACTGCAATATTCTGATAGTCATTATCAACGCCTAAAGGAATAACTGGAGATTGGGCTTCTTGAGTAGTCTCGAGTTGTACTTGTTGGATGATCAACATTCGCTAGCGGTTGGAAATACTCATCAAACATATCTTGAAACAATGAATCCCAAACAATAAATCCCATTTATCCTTAGTAAGTGAAGCATTAGGCGTTGAAAGAGAGTCATCAAAATCAAGCAATGAATGATTGCAAAAGAATCGAGCAAGTCTAATTGGGGATTAAATTTTGGCTTTTCAATCTTCCCAATTAGTGCTCTCCCTAAACCGACGAAGATTTTCAAGTGTTCTTCTCACCGGATTAAGAAGAAGTCTTTGATCATCAAATGCAATTGCCTTTAGTCTTCTAATCATGTAGCTTTCAAATGTAGATTAGATCAGACTCGACCTTCTTCAAGATTATCCGAATGGGGAAATAGACAGTTAACATCTTCTTCACACCAAAGGAATTCCGTTAACTTGTAAATAGCAAATCCCTTAATTAAAATCCTCCCAATCAAACAAGAATGAAAGATGTTCATCAAAGAAATCACCAAAGAACTAGAAGCACTTTGTCATTTAATCATATCACCGTGTGAAGATGTCAACCAACGGCTCTTAGAAGAAACTACATGTGAAGATGATCCGATAAGAAGAATCTCGGTTCTTACATGGGTTAGGAGCCGTTTGACCATATATTCTCAAATATCCGTCAACCATGCAAAAATTCACACTTCTTCTCCCCTCAAGAATTGCATACTGAGATGCCATTCTTGATTAACCAAGTGATTATCATCCAAATGTATTATATTCACACTTCTCCCCACAAAATTAGCACATGATGTCGCCATCTTCATTATATTGAGCAAGAGGAATAAGAGTAATTATCGAGAGTCCGGTTCACTTGATGACCTAAGCGCATGGAAAAAGCATGAAGCATGTTGATGAAGAATGTCGATGAGAATGGTCATAAACATGAAGATTTCTCTTCTTAAGAAGATAAGGCGACCGACGCGTACACCTTTCTTTTCTTTAAGGAACGGGCTCAAGTGTTATCTGCAGACGCCATAATGATGAAGTACGAGGCTGAATCGATGTGAGCGTATCGCCATAGCCGATTGAATATCAATGTTGAGTAACTAGAACCCGTGAATTATGAGATATCAATACTTTTGTTATCCATACTTTAAGCCATCCATGTATTGAAGGATCAAAGTATCTCGCAATCGAGTAAGGACTACCGCACTAATATTGCAAACTTGATTGCATATATTATGGTTAGTGACATCGATATCCAAACCCTTTGGGGTTTCACGGTCAACATTGAGAATGCTATTGGTAAACATCTTTCCTGTAGGTATCCACCCAAGTCTAGCATCCTTAAAATTCTACCGATGGTATCCACTTATGGCAAGGTCTAGGATTGTTAGGCATCTTATGCATAGTGAGAGACTTATCCTTATTCCTAGTTTCCAAAGATTTAGCAGTTGGTAACCATCTAGGTGAGGCTTTTGGTTTCATTTGCTTCATATGCATCAGATGACTTAGTGTGAATCCTAGACTTAACAGTTGTACCATTGCATGAGCATTTACATTCTTCGTGGATTTTGTGAAACATTTATCATGATTAGCATTAAAGATACATTTGGACACTTTGAGCAAACAATTTTGTTTGGATTCGAAATAGATCTAGATTTCTTAGAGTGATCTCGCTATGGGAATAGCTTTAATCGAAACGCAACTACTCTTAGATGTACGCCAATCCCTAGTCTTTAGATTAGTGTTCCTAGGTAATGGCTTAGAACTACTAGCGATGCCTTGAAATTTTGAAGAATTCATCATCCTAGGTCTTGCACCTAAAATTCCATCTTTACGATTATGTGCCTTCTTTCTAGCCATTTCAAGATAAGAGTTCTTATACAAGTCATTCATATCAATTTTCCTAGGCAAGTGAGGTGAAGTGACCGGTTTTGTCAAAACTTGTTTCGCATCAACTTGGGAGGCAAACCGCTTTTGAAAATTTTGGTCGCTCGGATCTAAACGCATTCGGTTGTCTAATAATTGGTTTCCCAAGTTTGATGGTTTTGAAAACTTAGTGTTCACACTATTCCTGTTGTTTTTCGAGTTCATTTTTAAAGCAACAATAGCGAAACTCTTTTCACAAGTTGAGCTTTGAGATCATCAATTTTGCTATCAAAGAGTTTGTTTTCATTGACTTAGTTCTAGCTTCTTTGACAGAGTCACTTAGTTCTATGTGATTCTTTCTCAAAGACTCATTTTCCTTTAGTAATTTGGCCACACAAACAAATTAATTCATCATTTCTCATTTGAATATCATCAATAGCATTAACATCGAATTACTTGTAACCAAATTACTTTTCACATGCATACCGTAAATATGTTTCTTTAAATTGTTGATGGTTGATTCTTTGTCTTGAAGTCGAGCTTTCAAAGTGTTCATTTCAAAAGTTCACGAATTCGTGAAGTTCCATTTTTACACGGTTTGTTAATTTGGAAACTTTCTTCTTTACTTTGTATTGCAATTTCAAGTGAAATGCAATGTTTTTCAAGATTTGAGAATTTGTTTGAAAGTTCATCAAAAGCCTTTTATCAACCTTATTGTTTGTTTTGAAACACTTAATCTCGGACTCACCTCGATTCTGAAAGATTTAACAAAGTCATGTTCAAGATCATGATCGGTTTGTTTAAGTACTTTAGCGATGCACTATATTGAACAGGAAAGGGTACCTCATTACATGACACCGCTCAATTTCGTCCGATATCCGCATCCACATCATGTAACAAGAGTCACCGGACCGTTGGATGTGTTCAACTTATCAATCTCGAGCCTCAGATTCAAGTGCCAACCGATCCATCATCTCGGTGCTTTACCGACTCATCATTATATGTTGACTCGACATTACGCATTCAAGAACACCCGATTCTTCAACATATACATTACCCAACTTATCACAACTATCTCTCAACCGCACCGACACTCATTCACGTTTTCATTTTTATGTGTAACTTCCTCAATGTACTTCTCCACATTATCCATGAGTTGTATGAATGTCTCAATGAACACGCTAATTTCCATTCCATGTGTCTCTTGAAAGACATTTCGGTCATGTCTTGATCATAATCGATGTAAATTCCCAGCGATGAATGACCAAATTGGTTGTGGATCACTTGAAGTGCAAGACCGAACTAACCTCTTAACCTTCTCTTTATCAAGTTGTTGTTCCAATTGTTCTAAGTTCAATAGTCTGTTCCGTTAATGTGGATAAGTCTTGACGGAAAAGGGCAATGCATGTTCGCTCCATTCCAATCGGTGTGAGTAACATAAGGTGTGAGTGAAGTTGTTGATAAGATTCAATGCTACTTTCCTTTTGCATGGCATTCGTAGTCCAGCGGTGCAATTCTTTTCATTGGACTCGAGCATGAAGAACTCAAGTCATCATTGATTGATTCCATCATCGTATTCGATCGAATAGCCGATATTCTCATGGTTGTCTACAACATCATACGGTTTGAGTACTTTTGAAATCACTGGGTCGAAGAGAGTAGGACATGATGTGGTAGAATGCACGGATTTTACAAGTCTATGATTCAAACCGAGAAATAAAATCTTTCGCGGATTTTACTAAAATCAAGACCAAACCGTTAAGCAATGACCAATGGAATGTGTTAAGATGACTGATGGATCGATACAATGAAAGACGATTGTGTGATAGGGCTTTAGATTGTTCGTAGGAAAAGTCGAAATGTTGATTGGTTGAGATTTGGATTGGTTGATGCACGCTTTTCGAGAATTTTTGGGTCTAAAACTTAAAACCTCAATAACATCCTTTCGGAGGATTTGGGCCTCGAAAAATTGTTTCACGACATCGTGGTGAAACCTCACAATATTCACTGTTCGGTCGTTTTGACAGTATTTATTTGAAAAAGGAGTTACGGATCAAAAGTTATGGCCGTTTGAAGTTTTGACGTAAAAGTCAACTTTGGTCAAACCTCTTCTTCGTAAAATCAACCAAGTCGCTATAACACTTGAACCAAGTCGCTAAGCACCAAGTCGCTAAACAACTAAGTCGCTAAGTAGTAATTAAGCTAAGCACCAAGTCGCTAAACAACTAAGTCGCTAAGTAGTAATTCGCTAAGCCTCAAGTCGCTAGCAAAATTTTGGCGAGAATTGCCACTCAAGTCGCTAAAGATTCAAGTCGCTAAAGAGCAACTCGCTCTGCACCAAGTCGCTACCACTGTCGCTACCGTAGTGGAGAGTCCACTACTTGTCTTGTTAATCGCTAGGTCTAAGTCGCTAGCTCCAAAACGTAACTCGCTACAAAATTGTGAAGCAAGTCGCTACGAAGAAAGAGATCCGTATATCAAGTCGCTAGCAAGAAAAACCACATAAACATCAATTTTCAATCCAAAACAACCCAACCAAGATGATTCAAGCTTACCAAATGAAAACCTAAACACTTGTGATGATTCTAAACATAAAAGTACTAACAAAATCCAAGCTTTAACACAAGAAATCAACCAAATGATGCACAAACCACTAAACTTTTTCAAACTCAAAACCACCTAAAACCACTAGAAATCCAAAGATGTGCACGATATGATCTAACCATGGCTCTTGATACCAATTGAAAGATATCGGATTTCATAAACACATAACAAACAATAATATGGTCGAATTATTTAGAGGTTTTGAGAGAGAAAGTGGGAGCCTTTCTAGAGAGAAAGTGAAAGAAAACATAGAAGGTTAGATTAAGATGAATGAAAGGTCCAACCCTCTACCTTAGGAGGTAGAGGGTATATATAGTTACAAACTAAACGTCCTCCTTCGATTGTGGATCGAGCATACAGAGGGTAAAGACCCGTCCTTCCTCCACGGTGTTGCTCTAAACTAAATAACTAACTAATAAAACAGTAAATAACGATATGTCTACGAGCTAACTTATGCTAGATTATATTTGGGGTGACCGACTCTTCACTATGGAATTTCTAATTCCTAACACATAACATAACCCAATCAGTTAAGATATATAGACAAAATATGAATGTTCAAACACAATCAGAGGAGCCAATATGTTATACCAAGACACCCACATACCAAAAGAACACTAATAATATAGTTTTAAATTATCGACGGGATGTATGCAATTGCTTATTAATCGCTTATCTATATGAACTATTAATTGATTTCTTTCCACAAAACCTATTAACCGCTTTCAATTTTTTAGTCGATTTAAGTTCTGAACCACCAACAAAATAACAAATCATAAACCAATTTTTATAAACAATTAGGTCAAACACATAACTGATTTCAAGACATTGTAATCGAAATTAGGGTTAGAAATATATCCCAAAACAAATAAAAAATAAGAACATGAACAATGAACATAAAAAGAAATCAGAAAAACTTATAGCTTATTCTACTTTCTTAGAACATACGCAAAAAGTCACGAGAAAATGACTGACAAGTAATGGAACCCACCTGGCCATCAGGCAAAGTATGTTTCTCCTCCGAGCTTGATTCCAAAGTCTTCTCATAAGCAAGAACATCCTCAAGACAACACGCATAGTGCTTTTTAATTTCTCAACTTCGACATATCAAGCTTCATCACCGATTAGACTTTGAAAGCTCTTCTACAAACGACTTTGTCGATCAAGACCTCCAATTTCTAATCTTCTTGAAGCTACGTCTTGAACCACACCCTCAATTAGTGGAGCAATATCGAAGAGTGCTAAAAGAAAATTGGCAACGTAAGCTATCGGTTTATATACAACGACTCATCGACCGATGCAAAACGCCTAAACATTTCCTAATACCTAAGCAAACTACGACTCGTCAAATGCGACATAGCTATTGGTTTTATGTGGTTGGGAGCCCTATATACACCCAATAAGTTCAAACGGAGCGTCGCGTTTAACTATAGACCAAATAAACAATGATAGCATTTAATACTTACGTAAAAGGGTAAGAGAATGAAACAAAAGATAGCAAAGATAATATTTATGAAGCTTACCAACCATAGTTCCATTTTACTCTAGAAGTAAAGAAAACACTCACTTAGTATATATACGCTTATTTTGCTAAAAAGAGATATTTTAAATAAGAAAAGCAACTTCGGCTATAACCCATAAGTTCATGTCGATCGATTGATCATTGTTTACCATTTGATGATCATCTATCCATAATAGTTTATGCTACATTCCTTTTAGCCACCTATCCAAATCCACACATATCCTACAATTGTCAGTATACTAAAACCATCTACAAAGGATTCACAACTAATATCATGCCTATACTAATTTTGACCCGTCCAATTCCTTGACCCACTCATATTATTTACCCAAATAACAGTTTTGACCCACTCATTATGAGCTTTCCTCACTCTTTATCTTTTCCATAAATTAGAATATTAATGAGACGGGAACTTAATTGCACAACGAAACTATAGAAATCACAAAAACACAGTATGAGCGAAAAAGTCACTGACTTTATATATAGAGATATTTTCATCTACGAAGCTTGCCGTGACATACATAAACGCACGTCTTTCAAATGTCCAAGTTGCTGAAAACCAAAATCAAAATACGAAACTCACACCTCTCAAAGAATATTAAACCATGAATTCAACGGTCAAAACCGAACCTTCATTAAATTGCTTCAATAATGGATGTCCGATAAAGACTTGCGAGGAGATAAATACTTACGGTCATTTTATACTGTACTATTTAGTCGATCAACACTTGCGGTGTTTGGCTAATTTTTTAAAACAACCTACACTTTATTAATAACAAATCAAACTTTTTAGCTAAAAGCTAATAAGCATTCAATAATGGATGTCCGATAAACATAACATGGTGGGAAGAAGTCTACCGTGAAAGAAGGCCCAATCATCAAGCTTAAGAACAACCGGATGCCAAGCCAATTCAGATGCTAATGGACTACCCGATCTTAAATGAACCGATGTTGCAACTACTCCCTTTTTCCATTGTCATAATGCCCGGATTAATCAATCAGAATCCCATCACTTTTCGTGTGAGTTAACTGGGTTAAGAATGCAAGATCAAGAGGGTTATCCGGTGCAACACCATCTACGCTGATCCACTGGTGGCCTACAACAATTAGAAACAAAGAACGAATTCAGAAATCAAGAAGACAATAAAACTTTAAATAAAAGAAAAAAAAATAGCTAAACATACGAAGAAATTCATAAAAGGTTACCCGAGTAATCCTGTCTCTAAGAAGCATTTTTTAATAAAATCTTTAGCACTTTCAGAGATAACGGGTCATGGATCGAAGGAGAAGTCGAGTTTGCCCTGCAAGATCTCCCTAAACACATACTTCTTAGTTTTTGTAACCAACTGCAATCATGAAAAAGTTTATTTTATCTTTTGAGTGTGAAGCAAATAGATTAAAAAAAATTATGAAATGACAAATAAAAATAAGTTTCACAATATGAATAAGAGACCTGGTGGCCTTGGCAGACATTATATTTGGCCTTGGCAAGATATGTAGTGAACGTTAAAATTAGCATATATAGCGGTTTAGAATATTACCTTTCGAATGTGAACTGGTCGCTCACCCATAGTTAATTACCTGATTGCTAACAATTGGGATGTCTCAAACTCAGATATATGAACCTCGCAAGATAAATTAGTCTTTGCTTTTTCTTCCAAACACACAACTTGAGCAAATCAGAATTTTTCTTGAACATCTTGTCATTAAAAATTTGTAGACATCAGCATACAATTACTAATATTCATAGAGATTTAACAACAAAGAATACTGTAAATATCAAGTCAAGAAATCTTACTCGGTGGACACAACCATGACTTTTTGTGTGGATTCCAAAGTCATTTTACTGCGAAGCACCTGTATAAGTAAAAAAAATCAATGAATACCTTATATATACATAGATCATGTAAAAACCTACCACCAACATCTCTGTTCCAACTTGGAACAGATTTAATTTTACTGAAAATACAATTACTTTAGAACAGATTTAATTTTACTGAAATCAACTATCATAATCAATAATTGTATATGTAGCTAATCTCTAATCCATCATATATTGAAACTGATGGCTAAACTTTTTTTTTATTCAATCGAAACAAAAAATATATATATAAAAATTACCTTAGAATCAGCGGATCATCTGTGTAGGGGTTTTTTGGTTTGTGATTCAGAAAGGTGTTCATCCATAGGATTCTACGAATTTGATTATGATATGAATATACAAAATTGATAACAGATTATGACGTTTCTTGCATTTAATTTGATTGCGTTTTGTGTCAAGAGGACGAAATCCAATTTGGGGGAAACGGTTTTGCATTTAATGCCGGGAGTGAATTCTTTTGATCTGACGGTTGGCATAGTTTTGGGGAAAAGAATGCCACCTGGCATTTTATTAGAATTTTGAGGGAGATCTCATTCAAACAAACCTCCTTTATATGGAGAAGGATATATATATATATATATATATATATATATATATATATATATATATATATATATATATATATATATATATATATATATATATATATATATATATATATATATATATATATATATATATATATAGTAGGATCCATTGAGAAGTAAATTAAAATAAGAAGTGGTGAAGTGACCAAAACCACGCATTTGAGATGCAACGACTTGCATTAGATGCATTTCTATTCATATAGATGCAACATCTTGAGTTTTGAAAGTTAATTTGATGTATAGATGGTGCAAATTGATTTTCATGATTTTGGCACGTGCAGAGGAACAAAAAACAAGAAAAATCATGAAATGCATCTAAAATACGTATATGCATCTAATTAAAAGCTAGAAAACATACTATGGTGCGTTATAATGCATCTAAGATTATAGGGATGCATCTAATTTAGGTCGGTGCATCTCGGATTTGCGGTTATAGTTCTTCTTATTTTAAGTAATCTTCTTATTTGATCCTAACTCTATATAGAGTGAGGATCAGGTGCGGATTTTTTAATTCGTGCGGATGTGCGGATTGATCTGACCGCCCATTTCGAGATCGATCTTGACTTTTGTAAAAAGTCAAGATCTGCTACTACATTCACGGTACCAATTGACCATGTAAACGATTTTTTGATTTTTTTCCTTTGAGCGATCCTTACTATTGCTATCTTCTTTCATTTTTTATTTTTTCGATTTTTATGAGCACTTTTTGTTTTTTTTATTATGAGTCCCACCGTGATATTAACGATATTATGAGTTCTCTCGTGATATTAACAATTTTACTTAATATCATTGTCTTTTTATTACGATATTAAGAAAAGTTACGGTGATATTAAAAATTAACTTTAATATTAAGAAAACATGTAAAACGAATCGTGATATTAACAATTTTACTTAAAAGTTACTTTGATATTAGAAAAAACTTAATATCATCGCTAGTTTACATACTACGCTAGCCTTAGTGAAACTATCGCTAGCTTTAGTGAAACTATCGCTAGCCTTACTTAGTAGTGATATTAAGAAAGCTTGATAATTACGGTGATATTAACAAAATTCATAATATCATTATACCTTTTAACGATGAAAATGATTTTTTTTCAGTGATTCTTAATAAATTGTTGTCCTCTTTCTTTTCTTAATTTTTTCAGATTTTTTTGAATTATTTTTTTTTAATGTTACTGTGATATTATCCGCACCATCCCTACTTAAAATCTAATCCGCACCCGATCCCTTCCCTATATATATATATAAATATAAAGAAGAAAAAAATTAAAATCTTTCATAGTATACATATAACATTTTTTAAATTCCTAATTGTGTTTTGTTTTTGCTAAAATCTATATAATTAAATAAATAGTTAATTAAAATTAAGTAATTCGAGTTATTCAATTTGGTTTTTGGTTATTCGGTCCGGTTTAATCCAATTTCAATTCGGTTTGGTTTTTGGTTTTACTTAGATTTTTCTTTTAATCGAAACGAAGAAATCGAACAACCCTATAACCAAACCGATAAAAAAAATTAACGATTAATTCATTTCTATAATGGTCTTGTCCACATCCGCTATATGGCTTAATAGATAGCTTTGGTAACAATTCAGCCCAACTTGGTCTACATGTTTTGGGTATTATCTATCCATCATTAGGGTGTTGTAATGGGCCTGGTTTAGCTGGGTATGTGTTACAACTTACTAACGTCTAACAACTAACAAGTAAGTTTTCGACCGCGCTTTGAACATTCCTCTTGCCATGTCAAACTTTGTTATTATTCGTTAGTCAGAATTATGTTATAAAAAAAGGATTTACAATGACGTTTATCATTTATCAATTATAAATTACTAGCAGGGTATCCGCGCGTTGCGGCGGCGGGTATTTTGAAATAAAATTTTCTAATAAATCATGTATTTTAGTTTATTATACTATTTTTGACAATAATTTACGGATATTAAGAATTATGTGACGTATTTTAACTTCTTAACTAAAGAATTTATTTCGTCTTTTTGGGTCTTTTTTAAAGCGATTCGTATAACATGAGCCTGTTTGGCTCGTGCCCGTTCGGGCTCGAGCCTATTTGGCTCGTTGTCCGTTCGGGATTGATATTTGTATAACGTGCTTTAATATTTGTATTAGCGACATTTAATGCAGGAATTGTGTTTAAGTTGGTTGTATTATATGTAGTATAGATGCATTAAAACAAAATTTATAAAATTTTTGGATAAATGCTATTTATACTTAAACATTAAAAAAATTGAGGTTTTACGAACCCATGCGATGCACCGAGTTTGTGTCCAATTGTTGAAAACATAATATTTACGTAAACTGCTCGTATGTTATAACTCGGGATGTAGAACATTTTCTTGATTCTTGGAAGATTTTTTTGTTAATGTTTAGTTTGTTGCTAATATGCTGTTGTTTATTAGCTTAGTTTTTGTAGTTCCGTTTCTTTTTTTTCTTTTTTTTAATCTATGTTTCTAGTAACATTTTCATTAGAAATGTAAAATCTTCACAATTTCACACTATTTTAGCCATTCTCAAGATTTAACAACCCAATATTTTGATCAAAATCTATTTGTCTAATTGTTCATATTGTGTTGCCTCGTGACAAGTTTGTTTATTGTTGGTTTATTTTTTGTTGACAATTTATGTAGCAATAATTATGTTGTTGATTTATAGTTTAATTTTTGTAGTTCGTGTTGCGTAATGTTGGTGTAAACTTGTTGCGTAATGGCTCAAATATACAACGATCTATAACTCGGGGAGAACCCGTGTGATGCACAAAAAAAACTACAAATCTTGGTTCTTGGGTTATCAATCGCTTCATGGAACTCGTCATCGTCAAATGTTTGTGTAAATTGCCAAGTTAACAATATGATGGTTGATGTGATAGAGATAAGGCTTAAGGTTGGTGTGTATGGAGAAAATAGTATAATAATATAAATATCTAAATAAACACGAGAATCGAATTAACAACCTCTTAGGAAAAAGGTTAGTCAATCAAATCCCGTGAGTGAGATATGTGATACCGGATAAGGATATCCGAGTCGTTTCCCAACGAGGTGTGAATGGGCAACGTCGTTTTAGGTTCGTTATTAAAATGCTCGATTTTTTCGGGTTTTAGATTTTTGATTATGTTCAAAGTTCTAATTAAACAACTAAAAGGAAATTAAAGCACGTAAACAGCAACTAAATCAATCTAAAGCAAGTAAATTAAGGAAAGTTACCTAAATCCACCCTAAATGCAATTTTATTTTATAAACGTAACTTACGGGAATTTAAAAAAAAATACGATTTAAAACTAAATAATGCAATTTAATACCTACAACTGAAATTATAATTTTTCCTAGATACTATTTGATAAAATAAAATTTTAGGAAAAAGAATTATATGTTTTTGATTATTTTTCTATTTATTATGAATTAAAAACGGGTTTATACTAATAAAATGCTTAAAAAAAATACTAAAATGACTTGAAAAATTAGGGAAAAATAATTTTTATGACTTTTTGATTTTTCTAAAACTGGAAAAATTAAATATATATTTTTATGACCTTTTTCTGAATGTCTTGGATTAAAAACTATTTAAAAATTCTTAAAAATCTAGAAAAATAGTAAATGAATTAGGAAAAATGTGAAAAATTACAGATAAGTCCTAAATATTATTCTAATTCTAGGAAAATTATCAAATGCAGCTTAACATGATTGGATAAGCAATTTGGGCACAAATTGTTACAAATAAGCAATCTAAAATAAGCTAAAGGGAGTAATAAGCTATTATGGATAAGTCCCAAGCTAAAAGGGACTAAGGGAAGCCTATGGGAGCAGAAATAATCTAGGAATCTAAGGAATAAGCTAAGGCTAAAGGAAAATAAGCTAAATAAGCTTGATGGAAAATAAGCTAATAGGGAATCCTAATAAGCTAAAGTAAACTTAGGTAACCTAATAAGCTAAAGGGAGTCCTAGATAAGCAGTACCTAAGGCAAATGAAACTTAAACAAATAAGCACTTAAAAAGCACTACAAATTTGCTGTTTGGAAAGATAAGCTGTGGTGCAGGGGAAATTATCTCCAAACCACCAACTTCAAAGCACTTGCAGCCTAAATAATTTTTTTTTTTTGAATTTTTTCCTTTTGAGGGAAGTGAAACAAGCTATTGAAAATACTATTTTTAATTTTTACAAATTTTTAAAACAACTAAAAATGGGCTAAAAAGCTAATTGAAAATTAGCAAAAACTGACTTTGGACAAAAAAAACTCAACAAAACACCAACTTAAGACAGCTAGCAGGCCTAGTAAAAGATTTTTCTGATTTGTTTCCTTTTGGGAAAAGTGAAACTATATATTGAAGTTGCTATTTTTATGACAAATAAAAATGGCTAAAACTACTGTGAGGAAAATTGAGAAAATTCACTATGTGACAGTTTTGGATTTTTTAGAACACTATGACAGAAATATGAAACTTAAAACTAGGACTTCTAATGATACTAATACTTGAACAAACTTTGAAATAGACTTAAAAGGGACTTATAAGACTCATGAACAAGGGCTAAACAAGACCTTAACTAGCAAATGCAATAATGACTGTTATAAAAAAGATTTTAACTCGAAACTTATGAAAACTGATTTCAACACTATGAAACTTTATAAACTTGATTAGAACAACTTTAGACTGCTAATAAGATTTAAATAGATCTTTTTGAAGTTCACCAAAATGACTAAGTGTAAAAAATGCTACTGTTCCAAACACTCCTTTATAAGGGCTGTTTGGAATTTTTTTCAAAGGGAATTCAGGTTTTAAGCTTAGATTTTAAAAGAAAACTATATAAATACTTATATTAGATAGTAAAAAGCATAGTCACATGGAACGCGGTACGCTCCGGTACGGAAACGAGAAACGGGAACGCGGTTCGCTAGGTCCCTAAAATTTGGTACGAAGGAGGTAGGCTCATTTCGGTACGCTCTGGTTCGCGGTGCCATATATTTTGGTACGTTGTACTGTATTATATTTATACATATATAAGTTTTAATAGGTATATAAATATTTTATATAGGTATTTAAAAACTTTAAATAATTTTATTAACATTTAATATTTTTTACTATATATTTAATACAAA
Organism: Chrysanthemum lavandulifolium; assembly: GCA_022545495.1. Taxonomy (NCBI): domain Eukaryota; kingdom Viridiplantae; phylum Streptophyta; class Magnoliopsida; order Asterales; family Asteraceae; genus Chrysanthemum; species Chrysanthemum lavandulifolium. Next base: position 171,906,185 of record CM040244.1, read on the forward strand.
TGTTGCAAAAATTAATTGTGTAGGCATTTAATTATATATTTGTGTAAAGCCTATTATTAATTAAGATATTTTTGGGTTTAGTTGGCCCATTTATCATACATATTAACTGGCCCAAACAAATAAAATAATACGTAGTAAATGACAAAACCCTTTTTAGGGTAACAACAAAACATGAGCCGCATCTTTTCTATTTTACATCTTTCTTCCACCTTCCATCTTTTCCTCCTTCAGCACAGTATCCACCGAAAAACTCCATCACCACGAAAATCATAACACCATAAATAGATTCAAGGTAAATTATATAGCACCAGAAACGGAACGCGGAATTTAACGATCCGGGACGCGATTGTACCGCGATCCGGTACGAGCGATCCGGAACGCGGGATGCTCAGCATTTCCTGTGACTATGGTAAAAAGCATAACTTGATTAATAATAAGCACTATAAATAAGCTAAACTAAAATTTCTATATTTTTTAGTTTTTTTTGGAGATTTTTGTGAAACTAAGGACAAAAGTAGTAAACACTATACTAATGCAATGGAAAACAAGATTTATATATAATAAACCTTGAAAACAGAAAATAAACAGTTAAAATAAACAATAAGCAGTTTGACTTTTTATTGATATTTTGAGAAAATGTGACTTTATGAGATTAAAACAGATTTGAACAATATGAACTCACAATAAGTTATGGTTAAGCTTAAATGAGCTGCTGAAACAAGAAGTAAGCTATCAGTAACACTAATAAACCATTTTTTAACATAAGCATAAACATAACTTTTTTGATAGAAATAAAAAGGAGAACAACTTTTATTAATAAAAACTTCAGGAATACATGGAAATTAAAGACAATAAGCAGTAAAACAGTAAGACAATATAATAAGACTCAAAGAAAATAGACGCTAAAAAGACAATTACAAGTGACAATATGAGGCCCTATTTATAGCTGAGGAAGAGGAGAGTGCTGCTAGGGTTTGGAAGAACCCAGAAGCATCATTCTTGTCCATTGATCTTATCTTGCCCTCCACTCAAAGAATCACAGCCATTGATCATTGTGGTGATGTGTCTAAGCCAATGAGATGGCTCTATTTGTCCAGCTTGTCATTCCTTTGCTGTCATATGCCATGTCAGCTTCCAGAAGCTTCTTTGAGATTATTTGTACGAGGCTATATGCTGGGTAAATTGTTGGAGCAGGGTAACTTCATTGGAGAAGATAAACAGTATACTTGGGGTAAAAAAAGGAGCGGGTTTTGACTTATTTTGACCAGATATTAATATTAGATGGGTGGACTGGGGTGTTTGGGTGAAAGGTCGTGGACAGGGGGTTCATTTTGAGATAATATGGGGGTTCACGTGAGGTAAGTAAGGTGAAGGGTTATTTTGTAAAAGGGATGTCATTTGTTATTTAGTGGGGGGTCAGTTGGGGTTCTTTACTCGTTTGGTAGCAACTGGGCTACGAGGGATACTTTGATCTTGCTTCTGGATTGCAGCTTGGGCTTTGATTGAGATTGGACAGAACTGCATTGGGCCTCAGTTGGGCTTCTCATTCAGTTGGGCCTTGTAGTGATATTGTGGAGCTGCTGTAATAACCAAAAAAAATATTGACACAAGTGGGATTTGAACCCATGACCTCTTGCTTGACAAACATGCACCCACCCACTAGACCAAGAGTCGTTTTCTGTTAATGTTGCATTTAATTTCCATTTAAGCTCCTTTTTTTGCTGATCTATTTTTTTCTTTTAATTAACATCTTAATTAATTGCATTCTTCGTTCGGGCTTCGTTTAGTCTTTAAAATTTTCTTCTCTTGCCTCGATGCTCCAAATAGAATTATCATTGGTCCCGTAAATTTGTGCTCTTTCCAATCTCGTGCTCGTTTTTGTCCATTTTGTCTTATTTTTGTCCATTTCGCAATATCCGTTACCTGCACATATATAAACACAAAAACACAAACATTTATTGCTTTAGGGGTTAGTTTTTGGTCTTTTTAGTCGGGTTTTGATCAAGAAAAAGTATATGTTTTTACATATACCAATATACCCCAGACTAGAAGATTGTTGTGTTGTCACGCAATGTAATCAACTCACGCTTTTAAAACCAAGGATTTCAACCTCTTTCTACTAAAGCTATTAAAAGTAGCAAAGATTCCTCAAAAGTGATTAAGAAATCCTTAACTCTAAAAACGCTCCGTTTACCTTTTCATTCCACATTTAGATATAACGATTAAGCACATTCCATTCGGGTGACGTTTGTTGAACTTTCATGTCAATCAATAACACCAACATTTTTCGAAAGACATTTTTAGGATCACGGAGTAGGAAACACAACTCAACGAGAAGTGACCATACGGATAGAATTCATCGTCCTTGATTTTTCACGAGTTCCCAAACTAAGCGTAAAATCGAAATCACAGCTAGATATGACTTTAGATGCTAACACTACCCATGCAAGTTACTTCTGTAATTAACTCTTGCTCCCATTTTCTTAATTCCTCTATTTATTTTATTTTTTGTGAGAAATGAATTTCTTCATATATTCTCGTTTCGATATTTTTTTAGCCTGATAAAGATATAAAATTAAGAACGCTAAGTTGTTTTCAAACCTTCCCTCGAAAACCGTTGCCCACAAGAATGAGGTCCACATCAAGGTCCTCATTTCACATGATTTAGGGAGATATCCTTTTTATTTCAACCGAAACAACTCATCTACGAGTCCAAAGATGGAGCCTTTATTTAGATATCCCCCAGAGTCGAAGTTTGGCTTAACATTATTTCAGCACATTTGCATTTTTGCAATTTTAGCCCTCGGTCTTTTCAACCACTAATTCAACGGGATTACCGTTTTATCAGAAGTCTTATTATGACTTTCGATTTTTTCCTCAACCTTTTTGAAGTCCATGACAACGGGGGTACCGTCAGACATAGAAAACTTTTATGGCTTTGGATTTTTCACATTTATACATCTGAGCTTTATTTCACGTTAATATTTGCCAAACTCCGAGTCCCACGGCTTTTATAACATTATAAACAATAGCAGCAAACTATCAAGAATCAGTTGTCTATTACACCGCAACACTGACAGTACCTTGATGTGTACCCAACCCTCATAAGCAAGGATTCTCTCGAGAATGAGTAAAAACTAATTGTCGCCCAAAACCTAACATCTTTAATTATTTTTACACATATATGGGGTGAAACAATTTTGCGGGAGCAAAAAGCCACAAGTACCTTCGATGAGCTCTAAAGAGAACCAACTACTCCACGCTTAGCATCTAAATTCATAAATAACTCTATCATTTCTCGATCTCCGCAAATTTAAAATCTCAAATAATGAGATCCGCGGATGCTTAGCCGATAATTTAGCCTTTGCAAATTAAAGTCAATCATGGGAACTTGCAAACTCTTTGCTTGGTTAAGTTATAATTCGCGTTTTATAGCTCCTTGTATGAACAACTAGCGAATGCTTTTGATTATCAATGGTTAAGGGAACAAGCAAGGGCTCAACACGCCTGGTCAAGTCAAAATTCTATTCCTACTCTCACCAGCAGAAAGTCAACAAGGTGTCAAAACATATACATTAATTTAGCAAATGTTTCGTCTAATGAAATCAAGTTATGCATATTTAAAGTCTCTCAGGGAAACTTGCAAACTCGTGGCCTTGTGAGCTAGAATTCACATTTTATAGCTTCTTGTCTAAGAGACTAGCAAACTTTTCAATCAAAAAGACTTAATAAGAGCTTCAAAATTTTTTAAATTTTTCACGATTTTTGCACAATTTTTGACATTTTATTAAGGAAAAATGGAGTTGCACTAGTACACGGCAAAGTGCTAGGCAAAAAATCTAATCGAAAGATTACCCACCCCAGACTAAAACGAAACATTGTCCTCAATGTTTAAAGGCAAGGGTTCTCAACGCAAATCTAAAGCCATTGATTAGGTATGCTAATAGATAAACGATAATCAAAAAAGATTTTGGATATCGGATTTCCATAAGAGCGTCAAAACATGAAACTCGAGTGGAGAAAAATCAAAACTTCAAGAACGAGAGTCTTCATTTTCGAGGAAAATCCTTGACATAAACAACAACAACACGAAACACGAGAAATGGAAGAGGCGGACCTCCTCGCGTCACTTATTAGAAATAAGAAATAAGATAGAAAGGATAAGCATGGGGTGCCTCCCACGAAGCGCTACTGTTTTTGATTACCGAGTCGCTAGCTTGACTCGTCCCCAAATTCATTTGTCCTTGGGGAAGCAAGCGGTAAGGATACCAAGATCAAAGATGGTATCCTCACTCCGGAGGGAAAGATAATGGGTGGGTTGGGCTGGGAAAATGTTAGGCATAAGCACACAATGGTCAAAAATATTTCCCCCCAAACTCATCTTGGTCATAATGTGAAACGAAGATCCATCATCCGATGGTTTAGCGGGAGGACGACGGGATGATGGATTAAAGTGAAACGACTCCATAGAGGATGGGATTCCATGACGAGGAGTCAAACTTGAAGGCTCAATGGTGAAGGCATCCATCGAAGGATCCTTTTCTCGAACAACTTTGGTAATATGAAGTTTATCTATGATGAGTATCCCGGGGTTAAAAATCTTGTCCTCGGAGAGGAATGAAATGAAAGTATCATCTATGGCAAAATACTCACGAGACGAGGATTCACTCTCGGATAAAAAATATTGTCGGACATCTGGGTCAACGAGCTCATCAATAGAAATTTTCACTTTCTTTTCCTTCTTAGGATCAAATGGATCTTCAAATTCAAGTTCTTCCAAAAGATCATTCTCTGAGGGATTCGAGTCCATAGGAGTAAGTTCATCGGTTAACTCCTTGAAATACTCCTTATCAATTGGTCGATCTTGATTCAACAAATTTTCAATTTCTCATAAATCGGGTTCAAAATCAAAGACATCGTTCTCACTTCCCGGTGGAAGAGGATCGATGCGACCGAGTTCATCGGCGAACTCCTCGAGAAGTAAATCGATAGATGAATCCTTAGACGGCTTGACTTCTTTAATTTCTTCAATTTTCGGCTTTGCCGGAGGGAGTGACGAGTCCATATAAAGCATTTCTTCAATCAAACGGATATCTCCCTCCGGATCACAAACGGCAAAATCAATTTCCGGAGAACTTAAATTGTTATTCAAACAAGCCTCGATTTCTTCCATGATAGAATCACTCCCCTCAAACAGAGTGAGGGAAGGGGAAGAATCATAAATGATTGGATCAGAAGAAGGTTCCACAATCTTAGAAGAAGGAGTGGGATTGCCACTCAAAGAAAGCTCAATTTTTGTAGGAACAAGATCAATATGGTAAACCGAATGTGGAGGTGGGAAAAGTGGTGTGCTCTGAGAGCTAGCAATTTCCACCACTTCTGTTGTAGTCTCCGGCTCTTGTTTCTTTTTACTCTTAGCACGTATCATTGACAAACTCTTAACCGTAAATCGTGAAAGACTTAGATAAATTCTAGATGGTTTAGGCTCAACTTTCTCCAACTCATCAACATCATCTGAAGAGGGGGGGGGGTAAGAAGACGGCTCATCATTTAACAATTTCTCAATTAAAAGAACGTCCCCCTCCGAGTCATAAATAGCATTATCAATCTCAGAGGAAACCGAATCATCATGAAGAAAGGCCTCTACCTCTTCCCAAATGGGGTCACTTTCCGTAGTGAGAGCCGGGAAAGAGTCAGGCATGATTGGGTTAGATGATAAAGTGGGATCGCCACTTTCTTGAGAGAAATCTATCACACCGATGCTGTGGACGGAATGGTCATCGGGAGGTTTTAAAGTTTGCTTAGCATAAAATATTATCTTTTCATCACCTTTTCTTATTGTCAACGTTCCTTGGTAGTGATCCACTAGGACCTTTGCGGTTCTCAAGAAGGGTCTTCCTAGAGTGAGAGGGACTCGGGCGTCAACCTCCATATCAACTACGGCAAAATCCACGGGAAAATGGAATTTATCCACTCGTACCATGACATCGTTGACTTCACCAACCGTGTGAGTAATTGTTCGGTTAGCTAACTCAATAGTCATACGAGTTGGTATAAGATTCTTCAATCCAAGCTATGATATATTGCAAAAGGCATGAGGCTTATGCTTGCACCCGAATCGGTCAGGGCAGTACATACTCGATATCATCTAAAGAGCAAGGAAGGAGAAATTTCCCGGGATCACCAAGCTTATCGGGAGCTTGATTTGAGGAAGAATTGGACGGTGTAGGCTCAAGTGATATCTTTGAAATTTTCTCCAGTTTCTCTTCATAAATCATCTCAGCAGCTTTGATCATATCTATTGTAAGTTTGAATTTGACTCCGGGAACAACTTCCATTTTGTCAAACCATGATTGAATAGAATTGCACGATGAAAGATTAGAATTCAGCATTTTGACAGAGATAGAAGGAACTTGGGCAACCAGAGGGTGGATGTATCTGGCACTTCCATTATGACTAGGAAATATCGAGTCCTTTGTCGCCTCGGTCTCTCGTGCTACATTCCTCACCGAGAGGAGTAGACATGACTTGAGCGGGTGGAGGAGAATTAATCTTAGCATCCGTAATCTTAACTAAAGCCTAAATTACATCCGTAAGCTGATCAATCTTAGCATCGGTGCTAGATATTTTCGAAAGAAGAAGAAGGTGAAGCACTCACTCGGGCAGCAACCGATTTGCTACGTGAAGTGCGAACTTTAGATTTGTTCTCAATAATCGACAAGGCATCTCTCGTTGATCGGGTCAACAAATTACCACCCGCGGAGGCATTGAGAGAGTCATGATCATTTTCGTTCAAACCGTTATAAAACGTATCAAGTTGATGTAATTCAGAAAAACCATGATGGGGACATATTGTTAGGTTCCCATTTATGTAACACAAGCATCAATATAAGAAATATAGATTAAGAGAGATCGGTTGAACAAGATCAAACCATACGCGTATGAATAAATGAAAGGATATGCGTGAGTATTGAATGAAAGTGAACAACCCAACCTTCAAATGAAGGTTTACATGAGGTATTTATAAGAAGGAACTAGGGCAAAATGCAAGTTCCCTTCCTTTCCTTATTAGGCTTGGGCTAAGGCTTATGGGCCTTCGACATAAGCCTTAGCTTAATAACAAACATAAAGGCCTAATTAAGCTAACTATTGCATATTAATTACTAACACTTGTAATCTAGTTTAGGAGTGATTCCAACAATCTCCCCCTAAGTGTTGGTGATTAATGATATGAGTGATAACGTTGTAGGTGCTGATGTAATAGTAGCTTTGACGTCTTCTGACATTCTTCTTTCTTGTGAGAAGAAGTGTCTTGATTCGAACAATCTCCCCAGTGTAGGGATCTTGTTTACTTTGAAGTATTTCAGCTTTGACGTCTTCATAATCTTTGTTCTTTGTGATGGTAGTGATAGTATGTTGTGGTTATCTGCATCAGGTCCGCTTCGATGCTCCAGTGTCTCCACGTCTTTCTCCAACATGCTCACACGCTCTTTAACGTTGAATTTCAGTACTGACGTAGTTCTCTTAGTCTTTAAACTATGTAGATTCTTTGGCTTGATGAAGAATCATTCGACTTTGTGTTGCCTTTTGAGAGAACTTCAATTAGTGTTGATGTTGGTATGAGCATGTGGAGAATCGCACGATCTTTTCCACCCGCAGCATCCATAAGAAAAAACATAAAACATGGGTTAGAAATAATCCAACACTTACAAGTTTGAACTTGAGTGTGTTAACAACATAGTGTGAAAACACGACTCTAATCCTCACAAAGGTCGTTTCTGAACTAGAGTCCCACAAGTGAGATAACGCGATGTACAAAGTACACCTACAGTTCAAATGAGTCATTGAGGTACACCAAGCATCACCCCACGATCAGACCGTTTGAGACACACTAAGCGTAACCCACAAGGAGTTACCAAGTGACTGCTTTGTCGTGGCTGTTTGATGTTGACCCTAGCGGGAGTTTCCATTCAATCACCGAGGATCACATGTGTGAACCCCTCATAAATGTTCTCGATGATTGCTAAGATCCGTGAAGGACTCGATAATGTATCACTTGTGTTCTTATTGTTGAACGACAAGCGATGAATTGTCGAATGTACCTAAGAGATCTTTTGATGAATCTCGTGGCTCTAGACTCAATAGTGCACTTTGGTTTTCCCGAGCGGAGACTAGGAGAGGTCTCCTTCTTCAATACCAACAATCTCTAAGAGAAAGCCGATAGTTTACGTAGGGTTTCTGTGAGAATGAAACAAGCTTCGCTGAGAGAAACTTGAGTGGCTAAGAAGGTTTAGTGCATGCGTCACCGGGTCCATGACGACTTTAATCTTCAATACCGGTGTCATCAAGTGACAACCAAGAGCATATGAATTGAACCCGTGTCTACCCTAAGTTGAATAATCTGGAGGGCTATTTCTTTTCACCCTTTTCTTTACTTTTCTTTTAATTCTTCAACTCCTTCTTTCTCCGATTCTCATTTTCTCCTTTTATAATCATACCTAAGGACTTCTAATTCTAACTATTGGTGGTGTCCTTGGGTAGATCCCTCCGACTCTGGCGGATCATAGGACAGTTATTCCTAACCTTAGTCACCTTATAACCCATGACTAACCATTGCCATAAAACCAAATTTCATGAAAATATCTCAAAGTGGTTATGAGTAAAAGCTTTTAATACCACTTTGTTGAGAGTTTAAGATTTTGCGAAATACTCCCCTCCACACGTGCTTAAGTATTTTGACGTAAATTTGCACGGTGAGAGAAGAGCGCGCACTTTTGAATTGATCAACTCAAGATAGACAATCCTCCATAAGACACGGTTACGTTGCATAGTTAAAGAGTTACATTGTCGCCTTTTAGGTGACAACTAGCTCTAATAACTACCTTGAAGGTGTGGACAAACCTCGAAGGTTGTCAAACCCACAAAGTTCATGTCTACCAAGAGTTTCTCGAATGGTACATTCTACTAAGACAAGTCCTTTGCAAGACACGTTTACATCACTAGCGAACTAGCTTGAAATTATTACCCGTCCTCGATAAGTCTTTTCGAGTTACTAACATTTAAGATCTCGTCAATTCATTGGTTAAGTCTTTTTAGCACGACGATTCATTGGCAATTCACAACATATTTCTTATCACATAATTTTTCTCCCCTAAAAATGGCATATAAATGTTATTTTGAAGAAATTTGATATCAAATATGTCCATTTCGAGTTTTGTGGAAGATTACCATGAAGAACAATTTGTGAACAAAGTTTTAATCAAATACTCCCCCTCAACAAGTGATATTAACTTTTGAGGTTTTGAAAATCATAAGGGGAAGTACTTGTTCTTTTGAGCAAAACTTTGAAAATGAAAGTTTTGATTAGTTTTACTCAAAAGTAAGAAGCTTTCACTCCTTTTATAGGATTGTGGCACTGATGCGTACCACAGGGTCCTTTCATTACAAGTACGGGTTGTACACTCTTATGTGTGCACAAGCCATAATTATATATAAATCACACATCCAGATAATTATAAGAGAAACAAATCAAGGGGTACCAGGTGTCTTAGGTATTCCAGCAATAACATCGGGAATGCGTTCTGGACGTTGATAGCCCGTGAGAGAAATGCTTGGACGACCACCAACGAAGCTTTCCAATGTTCTGATATGATCCCGCCTAAACAACCTTTCATCAATGCGCGTGATGATCTTCTTAACATCCCTTTTCTCCCTCGAATTCCATCTCTTTGGTGACCCGATGCCGTCATGAATCTCTTTCAACCTGTATGCTAGCCCGTCCCTAACTTTCTTCAAAGTGTGATCCCCAAACTTATGAAGTTCTTTACACGCCATGAAACAGGTTGTGGTGTAGTTCATCAGAGACTACCCCAAATGGTTTCTTGATGAGTGTGTATTGAGGAAGTCGGTTGATGTCGGGAGGTATAGTTGAGGTTTTGTGAAATTGACCCATTTTGATAAGATTCCACGGCAAGTCAATGTCTTCTACCCGTTCTTGGATCACGATGCTTCTGATGAAGATTAATAATGACTTGATGTACTCGCGTTGGATGGTTGTAGAGAAATGTCTCATTCGTCCTTGAACCTTAGCGAGATACATATCTTCAATGTCATTTAGTGACAATCTTGGAAAATCTGCTTCACAGAAGTCATATTCCTCTTTGTCTTGTCGTTTGACCACAATGTTCTTGAGGAATGTGTAGTCCCACTTTGACGACAGGGTAACATGCTTAATTGCAATGATCCGTTTTTCACTAAACACTTCCTTTTTAGACTTGAGAACCTGGCAGCTTCTATAGAAGATTCTTCGGCGTTCAGGCCAATGATGAATCCCATACAACGCATCAAGGTCATACTTTTCCACTTGATCAGCAAACATATGTGTGGCTTCTTCCTCGATGGCTGGATTGTGAGAGTAGATTGTCACTGTTGGGAAAGGAAATGTGAGTGACGTAGCGTACTTCCTTGTCACATCGCTACCGTGTAGAAGAAACTCGAAGTCATTGTTGAAGAAGTAACGGTATGGAATTTGAGGTTGATCCGGTCGTCCAATTGTTGGTAGAGGTTTGGTCCAATCAGTGTAATAGGGAGCCTTGTCTTGTCTTGTGAAGTCGATGTTAGCTTCGGGATTGAGCCAATCGATATTGTTCGACATGGCTCGTGCAATGTTGTCGAGATGGTATTCGACTTCAATTGCACTTGCTGAGCTGTCTTTAAGCAGTTGAAAGATATCATTCTTGATTCTCCTTAGCTCAGCCTTAGTCATCTTCTTCACTTTAAATTGTTCTTGAATCAGCTTCACATGCTCCATAGTACGGCCATCTACCATTTCTTGACCTTCTGGTAATGAGGGAGTAGCATCAACAAGTCTAGAAAACCGGTCGTATTCTTCGGTTGTGTCTTCATCTAGCCATGAGAGAACATCGGTCTTCTTCTTCATTTTCTTTGGCTTTGATGATGATTCTGGTTTCTTTGTTGTTTCAGAAGAGGTGGGTTGTTGTTGGGGCTCTGGGATCTCTTCATCGTCACCACCAGTGTATTCGAAATGATCACCGATTTTCTCTGTTGATGGTGGTAACTCAGAGTCCTGAGGTTTATCTATAGCAGCAGAACGTGGAGGAGATCTTCTTTCGGTTGGAGTCCTTTGGGGTGGGGGTGGCATAGAGGAGGAGTCACCAGACTTCTTCTTGCGTTTCGTTTCTTTGTCTTTATCCGCATCATCATCGTCTCTAGGACGCTTAGCCGTTTCAGCTGCCGCTTTGCATGATGTTTTAAGTTGGTAATCCAGCAATGCGTCAAACAGTTTACCTTCGTTAGAGGTAAATGTTGCAGATCGTTTTGACATTTGAAGTACAAGCTTGGAAACCAATTCTAAATCGGAGAAAGCTGTAGGCTCAGTTGGATTGATTGTTACTGTTAAAGGCGTTGATCTTATTGTTTGCTTGGCCAACTGCATGAGATTCGGATAGAGTTTTCTGGTGAACATTTCTCTTGTCACGCCAGGAACAATGTCGAGAAGAAACTTGTGAGTATATTCTCTGGCAGTCCTGTTCATTTCACCTTTAAAATCTCTATTAAGAAGTTGTTGGATTTGTTCCTTTCTCCCAACATCTCGTTTATCACTTTCTGAAGTAGATTGATTCTGTCCGCAAGTTGATCTAGTTTCTTGTTGACCACATTCTTTTTCCTTGCTTGCTTGATAGCTTTAACAATCTTAGACTTAGCTCGTGATGCCCAAGTGTCGGTAGGTTTCTTTACGGATTTAGATGCTGATCTTGTGCTATCCTTTGATGTTGGTGGTGATGAATGAGAAGATGAGTCTGATGATGAGTCATGAGATGGCTCAGGGTCTTTTTGGGGCTTAGAAGTTCATTCTTGTGTATGTGCGGGACTGTCAAGAAGATAATCTTTGGCTTCTTTCTCAGCTTGAGCCTTTTCTTCAGCCTTAATACGAGCTTCTTCTTCAGCCTTAGCACGAGTTTCTTCTTCTGCTTTTTCATTAGCCGCAACACCTTCATCAGGAATTTTCTCAGACTTCTCCATTTCTGGTTCCTCAAAGTCATAAGTGATAGAATCCTCTAGTTGCCGTTGTTGTTGTTCGTGGGTGGTGGTACCAGTTCCCTTATCGGGTTGATTAACCGCATCGGAAACTGGTGTAGATAGTGCACCACCACTTGACCCTCCGGGGCCACGAGTTTGTTCACGGGTGAATTCCTGAGCAACATGTTGAAGTCTGAGGTTCTTGAGCTTCTTTCTGTAGTCTCTGTCTTCATCCAGTGGTTCTTCATCGGAGCTCTCTTCTTCTTGCTCAAGCACTAGAGTTTTCCCTTTATCAGCCTTAGGACTTGGAGGTTTTGCAACAGTTAGTGGGTCATCTATGGGAGTTTCTGAGTAGATAACCTCTTCATCGGTGTCAGTCTCCTCAGAATCCTCGTCCATTAGTTTCATCGGTTCTGGTTTGGGAATAGGGATGGCTTCAGTAAGAGGAACTCTCTTCTTGAGTGTGTGAGTTCTCTTTGGGTACCCTCTCGTACTCTCAGTACTCGCAATACTTCCAGCACTGCCTCTCCTGGTCTACCTAACAGATGTACCAGAAGACTTACCATCAATGAAACCTACTTTCCCTGCTTCAACTGCTACCAGATATCGTTTGTATGATTGAAGTCCTTTGGTAGCATCAGTAAGAAGATAATCTGGTAACACTACACCCTGTTTCTTCATAGTTGATTCCTTAAATCTTACCACATTGAGTGTGGGTTCAAGTAGCACGGAGTGATGTTTGGGGTCTTTAAGTCTTTGGGGAATATCTGGATTGGTTTCAAGAATCCTTTTGATCAACAATTTTGTGTATCTGACATAAGGGATCTTGGAGCCAGGCCTTTTCAGGTAAGTCATCATGTCATCCCAGATCAGAGCTGCAAATTCGATGTGTTTCATGTTGACCATGCCCCAAAAGATTTGAAGTTCCATGAGCTTCGGATGCTCATAGCCACTGTCACGTCCGGAGACGGATTTAGCAATCATAATGTACAGTGTTCTCCATGGTTGAGGAATATTCTTGAGATCTACTGAGGAGTGTTTTGTGATAACTCCAGCAGCTTCATCATAGCCGATGTCGACCATGAATTGGAGAACAATCTCTTCCGTAGGAGTAGCAGAGAACTCAGTAGGCTCAATGGTTGGAAGAAGAAGAACAACCCTTAAGTCTGCAGGAGTGATGGTGACTTGTTTGTGATTGAGCGTCACCGTCACAACACTTTGACCTTTGACCTTTTGTATCGTGTGCCAGAATTGGTGAAGATAGATCACCGGCACAGTAGCAGAATTTGTGAGGATGTTCTGGTATGGATGAGTCTTCAGAATATCCACTGCAATCTGACAAGATGACTCAGAACAAGTGAAGTTGTCAAAGTCGACTCTGAGATTATTCTTTCCAATCTTCATTGGGTAACCGTTGGGGAAGATGTCTTCAACTGTGAGAACATTTGGTGCATCCACATTTTCCATTTGAACGTCCATATCGTGATCTGAAAGATATTTAGCCAAAAGAACCAACATATCGAAAGACATTACGTTAGTCAAAAGTTGATTTTATTGTCTATTTATTGAATGTGATATGTTAATGATTGTTACGAGTCCAATGTCACTTGTTAGTCCAATAGTCCAAAGATGTCGTGATAAGTTTCGTGAGTAGATTAACTTTGAGTTTTAAAGTCCAAGTTTTCACTTATTTTCACAACTTATTAAACACTTAAGCTTATTAATGACATTTTGGTTTCGTGACGTTATGATTTATTTATTTACAAGTTCGTACGCGTAACAATTCATAATTTTGGTTAAAATAAGGCTTAGGCGTAGGTTTTGCAAGCTTATGCGTAAACAGTGAACCATACGCGTAGGCACAAGCTTATGCGTAGGATCTTATCTTACGCGTAAGGAGTATTACGCGTAGGAAAAAAAATCCCTTAGCATAGAGCTTACGCGTAAGCGTGTGTTGGAGTTTACGCGTAAGGTCTACTCGTAAGGGTAAACCTTATGCGTAAGACTCAAGTTTACGCATATCCTTCATAGGATACGCGTAGTCCCTTTTGTAGAACCTTACGCGTAAAGGTTACGCGTAAGATTTCTCTTACGCATAACATTCTACGCGTAAGGTGATCCTTATGCTTAGTAACTCAGTTAACCTTGATTCTGAATAATTCACGCGTAAAACCTGAAACAAATTCATCATAACATCATCATTAACACATTTATTCAATCTCTTTCAGTTTTCATATGAACTATAGACCAAAATGGTTTACGCGTAGAACATGCTTACGCGTAAAACTAAACCCTAAGATTCAAATTTTACGAATAAGAGTTTTAGCCATATAAATTGCACCAAACTTTTACTGGGATATCTAAGAGTCCTAATGAGTTGTTTAAACCAAGTTTTAACATCAAAACCTATGCGAATCAAAAAATACCCACATACTACGAGTATAAACCCTAGTTCTCAATTTCCACAAAATTAATGATTCTGGGTATGTTTCAAGCCTAGATTTGATCAATTAAACATGTATACAACATCTCTTAACCTTTTAATTTACCAGAAAAACTCTTAAATAAAACGCCCAAATTAAGCGTATAAACCCTAATTTGAAAAATGATTAATACATGTTTCTGGGTGGATTTGGTTAATGAAAATGGTTATGGCATATACTTTTGAACATTTTGACACCATTTTATCATCATAAACACACAAATGATGATCTTGTGTTCATATGCATACTCGTAGAACACAAGAATCATCCAAACATAAAATCCAGCCGTTGGATGTCTATGAAATCAAAAACCATTGTTTGTAAACATGTTAAGATCATGAAACCACTTACAGATCAGAAGTTTAAAGCACGGATTTGAGTATTCAATCTTATGCGTGGGATGGGTTAGTTGAAGTAATAAATGTGGTGAATTAAATGATATGAAAAAATTAGGTGAAGGTTTTTGTTAAAAATAGTTTCAGCTTTTGACAACATTGGTCCCTCCACCTTAACCATTTTCAACCACAACCCATAACTTCCATTTTGGTTACGTGAAGCATGATATTTGGAAAGAATCATGACGACACTCCCCCTCGACTTAAGAAATAATGAAATTTTATAAATTTGAGCCCGGGGAGTGTCAGTAAACCAAAGATGTGACCACCATTATCAAAGAAACAACCGGGATGAGGTAACATGCAAGTACAAGGTTTTATGAAATCGAAAAAATATTTACTATCTCTCCCTCAACACTTGACCGAGAAAATACTAAATTTTGAAAGAGAAAAGTGTTGACGGAAGAATTGTACTTGCCATGTTAAAAGAAATATAGATAGAAGAATATTTTTGTTGTTTTTATCAGATTTTATATTTTTGTATTTTGTTTTTGAAAATATTTACAAAAGAGGTTTTGGTGTTTGACTGGTTTTAAGAATGTTTTAAAAGTTCATCCAGTTCCTCGAGTCGAACACCGCATACCAATCCGTGGACAACTCATTAAACCTAGCGAGAGCTAAGGCTTTGGTGAGAAGATCCGCCATTGGTATTCGAGACCCACAAAGTATAATTCAACGATACCCTTTTCCACGTGCTCCTTGATGAAATGATATCAAGATCGATGTGCTTTGATTTGAATGTTGAATGAGTTGCACGAGATCGCAATGGCACTTCGATTGTCGCAGTACATCGGGATTCATCAAATACGTAACCATAGTCTTTGAGTTGTGTTCTCATCCAAATGACTTGAGCACAACACGCGACATGGCTACATATTACGCTTGATTGAGGACAACGATGTACAATCCTCGCTTCTTCGATTGCCATGACACGAGTTTATCACCAAGAAATTATAGAGCTCTCAAGTACTTTTCCGAGAATCTAAGCAACCTGCGTGATC
Source organism: Chrysanthemum lavandulifolium (assembly GCA_022545495.1). Lineage (NCBI taxonomy): Eukaryota > Viridiplantae > Streptophyta > Magnoliopsida > Asterales > Asteraceae > Chrysanthemum > Chrysanthemum lavandulifolium. Next base: position 171,922,103 of record CM040244.1, read on the forward strand.
GTCATCGAAAAAGCTATTAGTTCAAAACCGAATCCTTCGGATACCGGATCCCCAAGTTAATGGTTCCCTTGATGTATCGGAGGATTCTTTAAGCCTTAGAGAGGTGAGTTTCGTTGGTCTCGATCGATAACGGAGCAAAGATATACAACAAAGACAATGTCGCCCATTGGATGTTAGATACATGAGAGACCCAATAATACTTTGGTATTTGGTAGGGTCAACCAATTTCCCATGCAAATCGACATCCGGTTTCTTAGTGTGCCATTGGTGTGGCATAGGTGTCACAGTTTGCATTCCATGTTTGTTTAATATTTCAAGAGCATATTTGGACCGACTTAGAAAAATACCACGGGTGATTGATGAACTTGCGTCCTAGAAAGAACGTAAGTTCACCCATCATGGACATTTCAAAATGTTTTTCATAAGTTTTGAAAAATCGTTTGAGTACTTTAGATGTGTTGACCCAAAAATGATGTCATCCACATAAATTTGAACGATTAAAATGTGTGCCCCGTGATATTGTATGAAAAGTGTAGGGTCGACCGAACCTTTGACGAAATTATTGGCAATGAGAAAGGATGATAACTTATCATACCATGCCCGAGGGGCTTGTTTGAGACCGTAGAGAGCCTTCTTCAGTTTGTAGACGTGATTAGGGAACTCGATCAACGAATCCTTCGGTCGACTAACATAGACCGCTTCTTCGGTTGTCCATTAAGAAAAGCGCTTTGACATCCATCCGAAAGACCGTGATGTTCATGTGAGCCGCAAATGCCGTAAAAATCCGTCTGACCTCAAGACGAGCAACCGGAGCGAATGATTCTTCAAAGTCAATACCTCTTCCTGTCTATAACCCTTGGCCACCGAACGTGACTTATTTCGATTCGTTCCTTCAAAGATCCAATTTGTTTTTCCAAATCTATTTGAGAACAATGACGAAGACCCCTGTTGGTCTTTCAACCAATTCCCATACTTCAAGACATCTAAACTAATTTAGTTCTTCTTGCATGGATTCAATCCAGTTGTCTTTTGTCACTGCATCTTTAATGTTTTTAGGTTCAGATTGGCAGACAGTGAGTGCATAAATGCAATGTTCACCGTCTGTGTGAAGACGTTGTCTAGTTACGACTGGTTGATTTAGGTTACCAATAATGTTTTCAAGAGGATGGTCTTTCGTCCAACGATGTGTGGAAGGTTGATGTTGATATGCATTCTGCAGATTAGGAGGATTCAAATGGCTTGTAGATGATTTCGCAACATCAGAAGTAGCAGTAGCATTTGCAAAAGGGTTGAAGAACGCATTTGGATCATAATCTGCAGGTGGGGGTACATCATTGTTCATAAGATCATCAACTGGTTCAGCGTCATTGGATGCAGTTTGTTCGAATGTTGTGGTAGAATCAACTGGTGGTGCTTCCTTAACAGTAGTTGTTATAGCAAGTGTATTAGGTATTGGATTTTGATCAGATTGAGCAGCGGAAACATTTGATACATCTAGAGCACGTTCATCAATATCATCACTAAACAGAGGAGCAAATAACTGTTCCATTTGATGTCGAGTAAGTTGTAAACTTGGTTCAGCTGATGATGGGGTTTGAGGGAAGTTTAAACGGTAATGACCGGGTTCCAGGCTGTTATGCTCAGAAGCCATTTCAGTAAGCTCATCAAAATTTGCATGAATCGTCTCCATAATCTCCCTAGTACGACGATTCCAGATCCGGTAATCCTTGGAGTTTTCACAATATCCTACAAAGACTCCAATGTCAGCTTTGACTTTGAGCTTACCAAAGTCATCACGATCATTATTCGGATAACAAAGGGATCCAAATACATGAAAGTGTTTGAGATTCGGTTTACGGTTATGGATAAGCTCATAAGGTGTTTTGTTGTGGCGCTTGGTAATCATTGAGCGATTACGAGTGTAGCATGCAGATTGACACGGCTTGACCCACAAGTAATCTGGAAGTTTAGCATTAATTAACATTGTTCTTGCAACTTCCACTAACGTACGGTTTCGTCTTTCAACAACTCTGTTTTGTTCTGGTGTACGTGCAATAGATGTTTGATGCTCAATTACCACTTTCTCATAAAATGCACGAAGAGTTTGATTCATAAATTCAGTTCCTTTGTCTGTTCAGATTTGTCTTAGTGTATTCCGGAGTTGAACTTGAATTTTTGTGAGAAAAGTGATGATCATCTGTGGAGCTTGATCTTTACTTCAAAGAAAATAAACCCAAGTCCATCTTGAGTAATCATCTACAATTACCAAGATGTAGTGTTTGCCATTAATCGTCTGCACGCGCATCGGGCCACACAAATCCATGTGAAGAAGATGAAGAACATGCTGTGAGCTGTGTTCCACCTTTGAAGGAAAGTGAGCACGAGTGCTTTTCCCTTGTTCACAAGCTGAGCAGAGGTGATCTTTAGAATATCGGAATCTTGGGAGACCTTCAACAAGTTTGTATCGAGCAAGGTTGGTTATGGTTTGAAAGTTTAAATGTGAGAGACGACGGTGCCATAGCCAAGATTTTGTAGATGTTGCCTTTGAAAGTAGACAGATGGGATATGAAGCAATCATGTCTTGCATTGAGATTGTGTAAAGACTTGAATTGCGGGTGCCAGACATAAGATCGTTTCCTTGTAGATCGCGAATGAAACAAGTTTTCTCCCAAAAAGCAACTTCCAAATCTCCATCACAGAACTGACCGACTGAGAAGAGATTGTGACTGAGACCTTCCACGTAATAAACTCTGCTAATTTCGATGTTCCCATTGATGTAATCTCCGAAGCCCATGATAGCCGCGAAGTGATCATTCCCGAATCTGACAGTTCCAATGAAATTTGATACAAAGTTTGATGACAGTTTGAGATTGCCTGTCATGTGTCGGGAACATCCGCTATCAACAACCCGTAGGATGATCATATCACCGCATTCAACACAAACGACACGGATGGAATAGAAGTAGATGTGGAACCCGAAGAGTTAGAGGGTTCTGAAGCAGTTATAGGTGAAACACACATGTTTATGATTTTAGGTATCCATGTAAATCCAAGTGTATTATGTAACCATTTCTGCCATCTCCAACTAGTCTTAGCTTTGGTCTTAGTGAATGCACTAGGTGATAAATTATTCCTAGGAGGTGAAGTGGGTTCTAAGGGTACATCAATGATTAAAGCATAAGCGTTAGAATGCGGTTTACCTAGCACAGACTTAGAAGCAGTAGTGGGCCTAGAGGTATTCCGTTTTCTATTGTTCCACTTACGAGATAAGATAGGCTTAGCAACACATTTGTCATGACAACCAGAAAACATAATTTTACGACAACCAACACAAGAAGCTTCAAACTTAACATTTAAATTACTTAACGATTCAACATTCGTTACAACACTTTTTCCATTACATTTGTCAGACGCAATATCTAAAGTGGGTGCAACTTGAGTCTTGTTCAAAGTCCTAGGGTGTTCTTCTACTTCAGCATTCTTTATTGTTCTTTTCTTACGTCGCAACTTCCTATTCTTCCTTGTATTGCTCCTAGGCTGTGAAGTGCGGGCGTTGGGAAAAGAGGCAACTATTCCTGTTTCAGTAGAGGGAAGCACATTAGTTTCTTGAGGTTTGTCATTAGATGTTCTGGAGTCATTTTGAGTCTGTGTAGTTACTACAGTGTTACTATTCGTATCTTGTTTTAGTTTCACCAACTCTGCCTTAAGATCATGGATTTTGTGTAACAAATCTAAATTTTCAGAACGAGTGAGTCCATCTCGTCGTAAAACATCTTTGGTGTATGCAAGATGATCATCAATGTGTTTTGACGCTTTATCACGAGTCTTTTTGAGTAAATCAAATATGACACCATATTCCTGTTTAACTTTTGAAATTTCTTGTTCATATTTTGAAATTTGACACTTCAAAGACACGTTTTGAGCATCCAATTGCTCAAGTTTTGGATTAAGAGTTTTGGTTTGCAACTGGTTGAGTTTGTGTTGTAAAGCGAGTTCTCGATTTTGACAATCTTTTTGACACCATTGAAGACGACGTTTTGAATATGAAAGCTCGTTTAACAAACGTTCATTTTCAATTTTTAAAGACGTGATTTGTGACACATTATCAGTATTCTCAACATTTGCAACAGAATCAACAGAATCAGCAGAGATATAATCGAATGCATATGCAACAGAATGTAATAACACCACATTATGGATATCAGCACAGATAACATCTTCCAAGAGTCGATCAACATCTTTTCGTAACATTTTCTTTTTACGTTTTGTATTTGAGATAGATGTTTATGTTTTCTCGAAAACTATTTTCATCAGTCCAAGTTCCTTATGAAATTCCCTTTCCCAATACAATGCACAATTTTTCAAGTTTTGAACATGGGGTAAAATTCTTTTCTGAAAAATATCTCTTTGTTCTCGCGCCTGAGGCGATTGAAAATATTCAACTTTTATTTCAGAATGAAATTCAATCTCACGTTCTAAAATTTTGATGTCAGATAGGAAAGTGTCAAAATATCTAAGAATTTGACGACTTTCGGGTATTGATTTTACTTCACTGAGTGAAGGTAAAGGACCATTAATTTATGCAGAATTAGGTTGGGGACCAACATTAGAAGACTCAGACATAGGTGTGATAACCCAAGGTGTGTTAGAAGTATCCTTTTGTGCGACGAAAGTGACGACTTTTGAATAGTTAAATGGTTTGTTATAAACAACATTTTCTAATTTGGATCGACTCTCGTCTTCTACATCTAATTCCTCTTGACGGTTATATTCAATAACACTCATAATGGAATCATCAATTCTATGTTCTGCACTGTAAACTTCAGGAGTTGGTTTGAATGCTCTATTTGAAAACTTAGGTTTGTAATCAGCAAGATTCGGTCCATATCCATTTGGATTTGGTTTGAAAGTAAACTTTGGAATCATTGTGATTGATTCACCATGTTTATAAACAATATTTCGAAACTCTTTGATTTTGTTTTGTAAGTCGACAATTTCCTCAAGATAGGCATCTATTCGTTTCGTTGAATGCTTTTTGTACTCAGAGAACTGTTTTTGACAAGTTAACAATTCAGACTTGGCTTTTTGAGTTTCCAAAGTGAGAGCGTTAAGTTGTTGTTTATGATCATATTTCAGTTGTTCTATTTGAGACAACAAAGCATTCTTTGATGCGACTAAATCACGTATCTGTTTTTCTAATGATTTTTCGTTTTGGTAAGATTTAGCAAAAGCGACTTCAAAACCTTTTTCACTTTTTTCTTGAATTTGAAAAACTTTGAGTTGATTTTTTAAGCATTCAATATCCCTAGTTAACAGTGCATTTTTATTTTTTAATTGTTGATTGAGCTCACAACATTGTTCCATTCGGAATTGTTGGTCATTAAGTAAGAGCTCAATATATGGATTAGGCAAAGGTTCAGCGTGTTCAACGTGAGTCTCAACATGATCATTATTCAGATCCTCAAGTATAACCACGAAGTCAACTTGATTATCAATAGTAACCATAAGGTCATCTTGATCGTCAAATATAACTACTGGATCCATTTGAGTATCATCAGAATGAGATGTAGACGGCTCATGTTGAACATTCGAGCCTCGTCGGATGCGTATGTTGGTGAGATATCGGATCGATGATTAACATGGTTTGATCCGGTACCCGTCGGTGTCATACACGGGCTGTGTCACTCATGTGGAGTTCGTGCATGTTTGCCATCAACATAATTCTTTGCATTAGCCTGCAAGTCCTCCATATCATCATCCGAGTCTCATATCGCCATAAAACTCGTTCTTTGTTTGTGAGGGTTCCACCACTTCATCCTTGAGAGCCAAAAGTAAAGCCTCTTTGTGATAAGAACTGCCTCTAGTCCTCGGCTTTGGGCATGCATTAGCCAGGTGACCCTTCTCATTACAGTTATAGCAATGAAGACCATTAATCCCATTCTGAGCATTACCTTCTTCAACCACTTGAGCCCTTTGTTGTTGTGGAGCACCCATGTTATTCCTTCCCATTGGATTAAACCCTTCACCACTGCCCATCTGACGAACATTTCCTCGATTCTGAACTTCAACACGTCCATTGTTAACAACAGCCTGATTCCTTGTATTGGATGAGGTATGAATGTGATTGTTGGATTTGTTTGAGTATCGGCCGAAGGCTCTAGCTATCATGACAAACCCTTGCTGCAATGCATCGAAAGCTTCTGTATCCTCATTAGATTCACTGTAAAGTGCTTGCTCATTGTTGTTGTTGTATGGAACCAATTGAGTTTCTTGAGATTGGTGTTGTGACGGATCATAAGGTGTTATCTTAGCAGATGGTTGAGCAACGGTTTGTGGAGGATTTGTGAATACAGTTTGTAAGGTTGGGAATTGAGGATAACAAGTTTGAGCCCACAAAGCTATTTGTTGATTATCCGGAAGTGAAGGTGTGACAGGGAGTCCGCGGATAACCCTTTCTTTGTCAACTTCTTTTTGGTAGGGCTTCAAATAGTCGTACAACAATCCGTATGTATTATGATGAAGATTCTTTGCTTTACGGATGAAAATGAAATACTTTTCCCAATCAGGACCCAGACTACTTAGGAACTTAGTGTTGACTGCAATCCTTGGCATAATGATGTTATGTTTTTCCAAGTCATTGATGATGTCTGAGAATCGATGATGATATGACTCTAATGTCTCTCTTGGTTCAATCATGAAGTGTTCATAAGCCAAGTAGATTTTGGATTCCATGTCTTCTTGATTGAGTTCGATTGCCTTCCATGAGAAGATGAATATGTTCCCACATTGCTTTAGCGATCTTTTGAGCATCAACACTTGAAGGATCGGATTGGGTAATCTCAAAAGGATGTATTGCATTGCTAGTTCATCGGCTTCAAAATGTAGAAGTTCATCGCCAGTGAGGTCATTCGGACTTGTAATGTTGGTGACATCACCTCTTGGTGGATTGGCATTTGGATCTCCGGGTGTAACTACAAGTGAGGCATCCGAAATGGACCTTCCAGATGACCTTCTTTAAGAACTTTCCATGTGGCTTCTTTAGATCACAAAACTAAAGAACCTAATCACCCATTGATCGTAGTTTCCGGCGTGAACATTGGAGGTCTATCAAGTGATCCAGCCTCATGAATGGATTGTTGGCTACTTAAAGCTTCACACATCTTTGCAAACTAAGACAGTTCCTTCATAGTATTCCTGGATGGATGTTGATTGTTAAAGTTTGTGTAAGGTTGTACTTGAAGACTAGGTGGTGGTTGAAACATTTGTGGTAGAATTGCTCCTGGAGGAAATTGTTGTTGAAATTGTTGTTATTGTTGTTGTTGTTGTTGTTGTAATTGTTGGTAAAATTGTTGCTGTTGATTGAGTTGTTGTTGTTGAGGATACACATGAGGGAAGTAGTTAGAGTATGGTGGTTGAGACATCTTGAAACTTGTGTTGTAAAATGGATATTTGTAGTCGAGTGAAACTTTGTTGATGAAGAATCCTTAAGCGTAGAAATCAAGCTTAAGCAAAGAAAACCTTAGGCGTAAAATCACCAACTTACGCGTAAGAAGTAATCTTACGCGTATGATTAGCTTACGCGTAGGGTAAGGAACCTTAGCTTATGCGTAAAACAAAAGCTTAGTAGTAGAATGCTTAGGCGTAAGATTTGTTTATGCGTAAGACAAGGCTTAGGCGTAAGTAAATGCTTATGCGTAAAGGATTCTACGCGTAAGTTATTGCTTAGGCGTAAAACTAGGGTTTTGCCCAAAAATCCTTTACACTTATACCAGTGTAAAAGATATCCAAAGTTGAAGTGTTTTCAGGCTTATCCAGCAAGAAAACACTGACTAAACAAAGAAAACTGAAGATCAAACCAAGGATAACTTACGCGTAAGATTAGGGTTTGCTTACGCGTAGAAAATGCCAACTTTTACCAAAACTTTGATTTCTGCCTAAAAATGTTTCTAAACCAGATTTTTGAGATGAGAAGGCTTCAATATCACCAAAATATCACAAAAGTGTAAAACTTGATGATCAAAAACTATTTCAACCCTTACGCGTAAAACAAGCTACACGTATCAAATCAAGCTTAAAACCAAAGAAATACACGTAAAGTTTGAAACTTTTTGCCAAAAACTTAAACTTTAACACCTAATAACCTTGAAAGTACAAGAATCTTGGATTGTAAAGTGTAAAAAATGAAAGCTTTTTGCGTATAAAAGTTTAATACCGAGAACCTTACGCGTATACCAAACAACTTCAAAAACAAAAACCTTTCACCCAACTATTTGGCGAATGATACCACTGTTAGGTTCCCATTTATATAACACAAGCATCAATATAAGAAATATAGATTAAGAGAGATCGGTTGAACAAGATCAAACCATACGCGTATGAATATATGAAAGGATATGCGTGAGTATTGAATGAAAGTGAACAACCCGACCTTCAAATGAAGGTTTACATGAGGTATTTATAGGAAGGAACTAGGGCAACATGCAAGTTCCCTTCCTTTCCTTATTAGGCTTGGGCCAAGGCTTATGGCCTTCTACATAAGCCTTAGCTTAATAACAAACATAAAGGCCTAATAAGCTAACTATTACATATTAATTACTAACACTTGTAATCTAGTTTAGGAGTGATTCCAACACATCTTCTAAGTAAGTCTTTAAAACGGTCCCATGCCTCACTAAACGATTCATCAAACTTTTAGGTGAATTTTGTTATTTTATTTTTTAAGCTTGTTGTTTTAGACGGTGGGAAGAATTCGTTCACGAATTTTGACACTAAATCCTCCCATGTGGTGATCGATCGAGGGGGTTGTTTTTCGAGCCAAATTCGGGCGGCCCACTCGAGTGAGAACGGGAAGAGAAGTAGCTTGATAGCTTCTTCCGGCACGTTACGGTATTTGATTGTAGACGTGAGCTTGTTAAACCGTCAGATATGAGAGTGAGGATCGTCCCTCTCAAATCCGTGAAATTGGCTCGACGATACCAAGTTAATCAATCCGTGTTTAAGCTCGAAATTGTCGGCAACGATTTCCGGGACAACGATAGCTTCTCCGTAACCCTCGGTGGGTGCTTGGAGTTGCTCTAGCATAGATCGGTTATCTTCCGCCATTTCGGTGATGGGCGGAGGCGGATTAGCTCGAATCTCAGGTTCGACTAATGGAGCACGTCTATTTCGCCTTCTCTAAATGGTGACGGTTTCACGTAACGGTCTATAGAAATTAGAACGAGTGCGCATGCACTTTAAAAACCAACGCAATTAAAACGAAACGGTATTCAAAAAAAACAACAGTGAACTTAAACCAATAATCCCAAGTAAATTGATCACTTCTATAAGATAAACGCACAAAGGAGCGGAGAAACCGTTGGTCAGCGCGAAGCTTATTAAAAACCCGCCTCTTTTCAGCCGCAATTTAATGCCAGGCCGTCCTTATACCCCTCACACAGTTTGTTTATCCGATAGTAATAAATCGAACTCACAAGCGACACAAAGACAAGTTTTTTATCTTTAGTTCGAGAACTTACTAATGATAACACCTCAAGTTGAGAAGTGTTATATAATTGATGTATTCTATTTTTAGCTCAAAAAACAAAAGAGAAAATCTTTTTGTATTTTTAATCTTTTATATATAAACAAAGAAAAAGAAAAATATATTTTTTTTACTTTTTTAATTTTATGAAAACAATAACTTCACGAAGGAAGGATCTCGAGTCACTAATCGTCAAACCTTCAATGATATTGTCGCGACACAACCTCCCCGGCAGCGGCGTCAAAAATTGATGTGATAGAGATAAGGCTTAAGGTTGGTGTCTATGGAGAAAATAGTATAATAATATCAATATAAAAATAAACACGAGAATCGCATTGAAAACCTCTTAGAAGAAAGGTTAGTCAATCAAATCCCGTGAGTGAGATATGTGATACCGGATAAGGATATCCGAGTCGTTTCCCAACGAGGTGTGAATGGGCAACGGCGTTTTAGGTTCGTTATTAAAATGCTCGATTTTTCGGGTTTTAGATTTTTGATTATGTTCTAAGTTCTAATTAAATAACTAAAAGGAAATTAAAGCAGGTAAACAACAATTAAATCAATCTAAAGCAAGTAAATTATGGAAAGTTACCTAAACCCACCCTAAATGCAATTTTATTTTAAAAACGTAACTTACGGGAATTAAAAAAAACGCGATTTAAAACTAAATAATGCAATTTAAGACCTACAACTGAAATTATATTTTTTCTAGATACTATTTGATAAAATAAATTTTAGGAAAAAGAATTATAATTTTTTGATTATTTTTCTATGTATTATGAATTAAAAACGGATTTATACTAATAAAATACTTAAAAAAACTAAAATGACTTGGAAAATTAGGAAAAAATAATTTTTAAGACTTTTTGAATTTTATAAAACTGGGAAAATTAAATATATATTTTTATGACCTTTTTCTGAATTTCTTGGATTAAAAACTATTTAAAAATGCTTAAAAATCTAGAAAAATAGTAAATGAATTAGGAAAAATGTGAAAAATTACAGATAAGTCCTAAATATTATTCTAATTCTAGGAAAATTATAAAATGCACCTTAACAGGACTGGATAAGCAATTTGGGCACAAATTGTTACAAATAAGCAATCTAAAATAAGCTAAAAGGAGTAATAAGCTATTATGGATAAGTCCTAAGCTAAAAGGGACTAAGGGAAGCCTATGGGAGCAGAAATAAGCTGGGAATATAAGGAATAAGCTAAGGCTAAAGGGAAATAAGCTAAATAAGCTAGATAGAAAATAAGCTAATAGGGAATCCTAATAAGCTAAAGTAAACTAAGGTAACCTAATAAGCTAAAGGGAGTCCTAGATAAGCAGTGCCTAAGGATGTTAGGTCACCATATTGTAACACAAGCATCAATATGTTAGAAATAGATAGAGAAGTGATATGATGAACACACAAACACAAAACACACGTATGATAATAGAAAGGATATGCGTAGGTATTAGTGAAATGTGAACAACCAACCCTCAAATGAAGGTTTGCAAGTGTTTATATAGGGAAAGGAACTAGGGCAACACACAAGTTCCCTTCCTTTCCTTATTCGATATGGGCCAAGGCTTATGGGCTTTCTACATAAGCCTTGCCATTAATACAAACATAAAAGCCTAATTAAGCAACCTATTACATGTTAATTACAAACACTTGAAATATAGTTTATGAGTGATTCCAAAAATCTCCCCCTAAGTGTTGGTAATTAATAACTTTAGTAATCATGAAACGTTGTTGGTGCTGATGTAATAGTTGCTTTGACGTCTTCTGACATTCTTCTTTCTTGTGAGAAGAAGTGCCTTGATTCTAAAAATCTCCCCAGTGTGAGGATCTTGTTTTTCTTTGAAGTTTTCAGCTTTGACGTCTTCATTTATCTTTGTTCTTTCTTCTGGTGTGGATATGGTGATGTTATGTTGTGGTAATCTGCATCAGGTCTGCTTCATTGCGCAAGTGTCTCCACGTCCTTCTCCAACAAGCTCACACACTCTTTGACGTTGGATTTCAGTGTTGATGTGGTTCTCTTTAGTCTTTAAACTTTGTAGATTCTTTGGCGAAGAATCATTTTGACCTTTTTGTTGCCTTTCGAGAGAACTTCAATTTGTGTTGTTGTTGGTATGAGCATGTGGAGAATCTGCACGATCATCTCCCAGGAGCATCCATAAGAAGAAAACATAAGAATGGGTTAGTGATAAACACCAATCGATCATTGTGGCCGTTTCTTAAAGAATTGACCACTATGATTGTTCTTCTAATGAATGTCTTGATTCCATTCACCTTGGTCGGGCGAATCAGCCGTCCGAATCCCATAAGGGACAGTTGGCATTACACTGAACAAGTTCAATTAATGACCCACATCTTCAGGACTCGATTCTTGAAAAGAATCTCCTTAGCGGGATTTCCAGCACTTACAAGTTCGAACTTTGAGCGTGTTAACAGCATAGTGTGAAAACACATCTCTAATTCTAGCAAAGGCTATTCCTAAACTGGAGTCCCTCAAGTAGGATAACACGATGTATCAAGTACACCTCTGATTCGGTGAGTCGTTGAGGTACACGAAGCATCATCCCACGATCAGACCGTTTGAGACAACACTAAGCGTAACCCATAAGGAGTTACCGAAGTGACTGCTTGTCGGGGTTGTTTGATGTTGACCACGGCGAGTTTCCATTCAATCACCGAGGATCACGATTGCGAACCTCTCATAAATGTTCTCGACAGTTGCTAAGATCGTGTAGGACTCTAGAATAGTATCACTTGCATCCTTATTGTTGAGCGACAAGTGATGAAATGTCGAGTGTTCCTAAGAGATCTTTTGATGAATCTCGTGGCTCTAGACTCAATAGTGCACTTTGGTTTTCTGAGCGGAGACTAGGGAGAGGTCTCCTTCTTCAATACCGGCAATCTCTAAGAAAAAGCCGATAGTTTACATAGGGTTCCTGAGAATGAAACAAGCTTCATTGAGAGAAACTTAAGTGGCTAAGAAGGTTTAGTGCATGCGTCCACGGGTCCATGACGACTTTGATCTTCAATACCGGTGTCATCAAGTGACAACCAAGAGCATATGTATTGAACCCGTTATCTTCTAAGTTGAACAATTTGGAGGGCTATTTCTTTTCACCCTTTTCTTTACTTTTCTTTTTAATTCTTCAACTCCTTCTTTCTCCGATTCTCATTTTCTCCTTTTTATAATCATACCTAAGGACTTCTAAATTCTAACTATTGATGGTGTCCATGGGTAGACCCCTCTGGCTCTGGCGGATCATAGGACGGTTATTCCTAACCTTAGTCACCTTATAACTCCATGACTAACCTATGTTGCCATAAAACCATTTTCTTGAAAATCTCTCAAAGTGTTTATGAGTAAAAACATTTTGTACCACTGTGAGAGTTTTATGTTTTGCAGAAATACTCCCCCTCAACACGTGCTTAAGTGATCGACTCAAGATAGACAATTCCCCGCGAGACACGGTTACGTTGCATAGTTAAAGAGTTACATTGTCAGCTTTTAGGTGACGACTAGCTCTAATAACTATCTTGAAGGTGTGGACAGACCTCGAAAGGTTGTCAAACCCGTCAAGGTTCATGTCTATCAAGGGTTTCTCGAATAGGTATAATCTACTCGGATAAGTCTTGGAAGACAAATCTTTTCGATGTATGACAGTTCAGATCTTGTCAATTCATGGGTTAAGTTTTATCACGAAGATTCAATCACTTTGACCAACATATTTGTATCACACAATTTTTCTCCCCCTAAAAAATGGCATATAAAGTTATTTTTGATGAAATTTTTGATATCGAATATGTCCATTTCGAGTTTTGTAGGAAGTTTCCACGAAGAACAATTTGTGAACAAAGTTTTTAGCAAGTACTCCCCCTCAACAAGTGATACTAACTTTTGAGGTTTTGAAAACATAAGGGGAAGTACTTGTTCTTTTGAGCAAAACTTTAAAAATTGAAAGTTTTGATAAGTTTTACTCAAAAGTAAGAAGCTTTCGCTCCTTTTATAGGATTGTGGCACTGAAGCGTACCACAGGATCCTTTCACTACAAGTACGGGTTGTACACTGTTATGTGTGCACATGCCATAGTCATTTGTAAATAGATCAAAATATCCAAATATTAATCAAGGAAACAAATTAAGGAGTACAAGGCAGTCCGTCAATAACCCAAGAGTTCTCTCTTGATGTTGATACCTCGTGAGAGAGAAACTCTGACGTCCACCCACAAAACTCTCCAAATTCCTCATCTGATCGCGACGAAACAACCTTTCATCAATCCTTGTGACAATTTTCTTTGCATCCATCTTTTCCCTAGAATTCCATCGCTTCTTTGACCCGATGCCTTCATGAATCTCCTTTAACCGATATGCTAACCCGTCACGAACCTTCTTCAGAGTGTGATCACCAAACTTGTGAAGCTCATTGCATGCCATGAAGCAATTATGGTGAAGTTCACTGCGGTAAACTACGCCAAACTTTGGTTTCTTAAGGATGGTGTACTGAGAAAGTTGGTTGATATCGGGAAAGTTTAGTAGTGGTTTGGTGAGATTAACACGTTTTTGGTATGATTCCACGGAAGTTGAAGGTCTTCAACACGTTCCTTGATAACGATGCTTCTGATGAATATCAGCAAAGACTTGATGTACTGGAGCTGGATGTTGGTGGAGAACCGTCGCATTCGACCTTGTACCTTAGCAAGATACATGTCTTCAATGTCATTGAGTGACAATCTCGGAAAATCCGCTTCAGTATAGTCATATTCCTGTTCGTCTTGGCGTTTGAATTTGATTGCTTTCAGGAATGAGTAGTCTCACTTAGTAGACAGGCTGACATGCATTATAGCAACGATCCGTTTGTCATTGTACACCTCTTTGTTAGATTTGAGTACCTGGCAGCTTCTGTGGTAAAGTCTTCTTCGTTCAGGCCAATGATGAATTCCATACATTGCATCGAGGTCATAATTTACCACATTATCAACAAACATTCGTGTGGCTTCTTCCTCGATGGCAACATTATTGGAGAAGACTGCTGCCGGGATGGGGAAGGTGAGTGAAGTAGCGTATTTCTTGCTAACATTGCTACCGTGTTGAAGAAATTCCAGGTCATTGTTGAAGAAATACTGGTAGGGAATCCTTTGTTGATCAGCTCGACCAATGGTTGGTAGTGGCTTGGTCCAGTCTGTGTAGTATGGAGTCTTGTCAGGTCTGGTGAAGTCGATTTTTGATTCAGGGTTGAGCCAATCAATATTGTTAGACATAGCTCGTGCTATGTTGTCGAGATGATATTCGACTTCAATGGCACTGTCGGAGCTGTCTTTAAGCAGTTGAAAGGCATCATTCTTGATTTGTTTTAGCTCTACTTTCATCATCTTCTTCACTTTAAACTTCTCTTGAACGATCTTGACATGCTCCATGGTTCTACCATCTACCAGTTCTTGGCCTTCTAGTAATTGAGGGGTTCCATCAACAAGCTTGGAGAACCATTCGTATTCTTGAGTGTCATCTTCATCCAACCAAGGTACAATTGTAGTAGACTTTTTCTTCTGTGGCTTGGTGGATGATGCTTGTTGGTGCTTGGTTGATGGTGTTGATGAAGGCGGTTGTTGGGGCTCGGTGATCTCTTCGTCATCACCACCGGTGTATTCGAAATGGTCACCAGTTTTCTCTTTTGGTGGTGAAGACTCAGAGTCCTGAGGTTTGTCACTTGCAGGAGGTCGTTTTGGAGATCTTGTGGTGGTGGTCTGTGGGGGTGGTAGAGGCATAGATGATGATTCGCCAGTTTTCTTTTTGCGTTTTGGCTCAGAATCCTTGTCTGCATCATCGTCGTCTCTTGGTCGTTTAACCTTAGTAGCTGAATCTTTACACGATGTCTTGAGTTGATATTCTAGCAATGCCTCAAAAAGTTTAGCTTCGTCCGAAGTGAAAGTTGCGGATCGTTGTGACATTTGCATTACCAGCTTCGAGTTCAATTCAGCATCGGAGACAACCAGAGACGGGACTGGTTTGATTTCCATGACCGCTGGGGTATTTGCGAGTGTATGTTTGACCAATGACATGAGATGTGGAAAGAGTTGTCTGGCGAACATCTCTCTTGAAACTCCAGGGACAGTGTCGAGAAGGAACTTGTGAGTGTAGTCCCTTATCATCTTGTCCATTTCCCCTTGGATGTCACGATTGAGAAACTGCTGGATCTATTCTCTTTCCTCCGAAAACTCGTTTATCACATTTTGAAGTAGATTGACTTTTTCCGCAAGCTGATTCAGTTTCTTGTTAACAACGTTGCGTTTCCTTGCTTGTCTGACAGCTTTGACAATCTTTGTCTTGGCACGTGATGCCCAAGTATCAGTTGGTTTCTTGACTGATTTTGAGGTTTATCTGGTGGTAGCTCCTCTGGATGGTGGTGGTGATGAATGAGATGATGAATCTGATGAAGATGATTCATGAGAAGGCTCAGGGTCTTTTGGTGGCTCAGAAGTTTCTTCCGGGTTGTGTTCAGGATTATCTTGAAGATAATCATCAGCTTCTTTTTAAGCTTTAGCCTCTTCTTCGGCCTTTATCCTAGCCTCTTCTTTAGCTCTTTCCCTGGCCTCTTATTCAGCTCTTTCCCTAGCTGCTTCCTCAATATCTTCATCGGTAATCTTCTCATCCTTCTCTTGTTCTTCTTCTTCCTCAAAAGTAAATGGAACCTCATAAGTTTGTTGTTGCTGCTCTGTGGATTCCTTAGTGGTGGCACCAGTTCGCTTATCGGGTTGATTAACCGTATCACAAATTGGTATGGTAAGTGCACTACCACTGGAACCTCCAGGGCCTTTAGTTTGTTGACGATTGAATTCAGAAGCAACATGCTTTAACCTTAGCTCTTTGAGAGTCTTGTGGTACTTTCTGTCCTCATCCTTAGGTTCATCATCCGAGCTTTCTTCTTCTTCTTCAGCCACTGGAGTCTTACCCTTATCAGCTTTGGGACTTAGTGGTTTGTCAGCTATCTTTTGTGATTTTGAATCATCCGTAACACACTCTGAGTAGTGAACCTCCTCATCAGACTCAGTATCCTTTGAGTCTTCGTCCTCTAATTTAGGTGCCGGTTGAGGATTAGGAATGGCACCCTTTGTTGGAACTTTTCTTTTGCGGGGAGGATTCCTCTTAGGATACTTACGGCCACTCCCAGTGCTTGCTACACTTCCAGTACTGCCTGATCTCCTGGTCTTCTTGACTGGGATGTCTGAAGACTTTTCATCCATAAAACCGACTTTGCCTAAGGCCACTGCTTCTTGGTATCGTGAATACGATGGAAGTCTTTTAATATCATTACTGAGAAGGCAGTCAGTCAGTACTACACCTTGTTTCTTTGATGAAGAGTCTTTAAATCTGACAACATTTAGCGTAGCCTCAAACAAAGTAGAATGATGATTGGGGTCATCAAGTCTCAAGGGAATGTCCTGATTATTCCCGAGTATCTTCTGGATCAACAACTTCATGTATCTGATGAAAGGAACCTTTGTGCCAGGCTTCTTGAGGTGAGACATCATGTCTTCCCAGATCAGACTTTCATAGTCTATGTGCATTTTGTTGACCATGCCCCAGAAGATTTGTAGGTGCATTAGTTTGGGATGCTCATGACCGCTGTCTCTTCCGGAAACAGACGTGGCAATCATGATGTATAAAGTTCTCCACGGCTGAGGAATATTATTTAAATCGACTGAAGAATGCTTGGTAATGATTCCCACAGCTTCATCATAGCCAATATCGACCATGAATTGTAGTGTAGCCTCTTCAGTTGGAATTGCCACATACTCAGCAGGTTGGATAGCAGGAAGCAGAAGAATTGCTCGTAAATCAGCAACAGTGACGGTGACTTGTTTATCGTTGAGAGTCACTGTAACAACATCTTGACCATCAACTTTCTTCATTGTGTGCAGGCCGATGAATATAAATCTACGCACGATTCTTTGAGTTGGTGAGCATGTTGTTGTAGGGATGAGACTTAAGAATATCCACTGCAATTCGGCAAGAAGACTCTGAGCAGGTGAAGTTCTCAAAGTCAACCTTGAGGTTGTTCTTTCCATTTTAACCATTATAGCTTATTAGTGACATTTTGGTCTTGTGACGTTATGAATAACTTATTACAAGTTTGTACGCGTAATATTTCATAAGAAAAATTAAAATTATGGCTTAAGTGTAAGATTGTAAGCTTATGCGTAAACGTAGTAACCATACGCGTAGAGTTAAGCTTATGCGTAGGAGTCTATCTTACGCGTAAGAAAGCTTACGCGTAGGAATAGACTCTTGGCATAAAGCTTACGCGTAAGCGTAGGTTGGGACTTACGCGTAAAGTTTACTCGTAAGAGCAAGCCTTATGCGTAAGAAACCAAGTTTATGCATATCCTTCACAGGATACGCTTAGTCCATTTGTAGACCCTTACGCGTAAGAGTTACGCGTAAGATTTCTCTTACGTGTAACATCTACGCGTAAGGTATTCCTTAAGCGTAGAATCCAATTTTAACCTTGATTCTGATTTTGCATGCGTAAAACATGAAATAGATTAATCACAAAATCTCCATTAACATTTTTATTCAACCACTTTCAAAATCACATGGCATCTTAAGTGAAATTTATTTACGCGTAGACTTGTTTTAAGCGTAAGGATAAACCCTAAAGATTCAAAATCTATGCTTAAACAATCTAACCATGCAAACACAACCAAATGATTTCTGGGAAGTCTTAGAGGCCTTATGAGTTGCTTTCAACAAGTTTTAACATCAAACTCCTCATGAATCAAAAGTACCCAAATTAACGAATACATAAACCCTAAATTCAAATTTCACAATTATGATGTTTCTGGGTGAGATTCAGAGGTTTCACTGGTTAATTAAACATGTATCAAACATCTTACAAGCTTCTAATTGTCCTTGAACACTCACAATTGAAAACCCCCAATTTCACGCATAAACCCTAAATCTAGAAAAGTGAATAAAAACGTTTTCTGGGGTTAAATTATATGTTGGAAACAGGTTTAGGAATGATATTTGAAACATTTTAACACACCCATTTCACAAAAACAACCCAACATGATTTCAAGTTTATACGCGTAAGCATAAACCTTAAATCATGCCTAAATGAAAATCAAACCGTTGGATTTACAAACTATTAAAAACCTATGTTTGAATTTACTCAATGAAACTTTTATCACTTACAGATTTGAAGATTATAACATGGATATGAAGATTGAATTATAGGCGTGGGATAATGGTGGTTGTAGAAATAAATGTGTGTAATAAATGTGAAATAAGATTAGGTGGAGTGGTTTTTGTAAAATTAAGTTTAAGCTTTTGACAAATATAGCCCCTCCACCTCAACCATTTTCAACCACAGCCCATAACTTCCAGTTTGGTTAAGCAAGAAGTGAAAGTTTGGAAAAAAAAACTTGACGACACTCCCCCATCGACTCGAAAAATATTGAAATTTTACAATTTTGAGTCCGAGGAGTGTTAAGAAACAAGAAACGTATCCACCATTATCAAAGATACAACCAAAATTGGTAAACATGCAAGTACAAGGTTTTATGAAACGAAAAATATTTACTTTCTCCCCCTCAACACTTGACCGTGAAAATATTGAATTGTTTGAAAGAGTAAAGGGTTGACGGAAGATTTGTACGTGCAATGTTGAAAGAATTTTAGATAGAAGAGTATTTTTGTATTTTATGAAATTTTATATTTTTCTATTTTGTTTTTAAGAAAATATTTACAAAAGAGATTTTGGTGTTTGATCGGTTTTAAGAATGTGTCAAAAGTTCGTCCGGTTCTTCCGAGTCAAACACCTCATGCCAATCCGTGGATCAACTCAAGACCACAAAATATAATTCAACAAGACCCTTTTCCACATGCTCCTTTATGAAATGATATCAAGATCGATGTGCTTGGACTTGAATATTAGATGAGTTTCACGAGATCGCAATAGCACTTGATTATCGCGAGACATCGGGATTCTCATTAAATACGTAACCATAGTCTTTGAGTTGTGTTCTCATCCAAATGACTTGAGCACAACACGCCGACATGGCTACATATTACGCTTGGTTGAGGACAATGTACAATCCTCGCTTCTTTGATTGCCATGACACGGTTTATCACCAAGAAATTGTAGAGCACCAAGTACTTTTCTCGAGAATCTAAGCAACTGCGTGATCGACCTCGAAAAAGCTATTAGTTCAAAACCGAATCCTTCGGATACAGATTCCAAATTGATGGTTCCCTTGATGTATCGGAGGATTCTTTTAGCCTTAGAGAGGTGAGTTTCAGGTTGGTCTCGACTAATAACGGAGCAAAGATATACAAAGAAAGACAATGTCGGGTCTCATCGGTCGTTAGATACATGAGAGACCCAATAATACTTGGTATTTGGTAGGGTCAACCAATTTCCCATGCAAATCGGCGTCCGGTTTCTTGGTATGTGCCATAGGTGTGGCATAGGTATCACAGTTTGCATTCCATGTTTGTTTAAAATTTCAAGAGCATATTTGGACCGACTAAGGAAAATACCACGGGGTGATTGATGAACTTGCGGTCCTAGAAAGAACGTAAGTTCACCCATCATGGACATTTCAAAATGTCTTTTCATAAGTTTTGAAAAGCGTTTATACTTTAGATGTGTTGACCCAAAATGATGTCATCCACATAAATTTGAACGATTAAAATGTGTTCCGTGATATTGTATAAACAATGTTGGGTCGACCGATCCTTTGACAAAATTATGAGATATGAGAAAGGTTGACAACTTATCATACCACGCCCGAGGGGCTTGTTTGAGACCGTAGAGAGCCTTGTTCGGTTTGTAGACGTGATTAGGGAACTCGGATCAACAAATCCTTCCGGTGACTAACATAGACCATTTCTTTCGGTTTACCATTCGAAAAGCGGTTTGACATCCATCCGAAAGACCGTGATGTTCATGTGAGTGCGAATGCCGTAAAAATCCGTCGGCCTCAAGTCTAGCAACCGGTGCGAATGATTCCTCCTAGTCAATCCCCTCCTCTTGTCTATAACCCTTAGCCACCAAACGTGACTTATTTCTGATAATCGTACCTTCAGCATCCAACTTGTTTTTCCAAATCCATTTCAGACCAATAACATAGACCCTTGTTGATTTTGTAACCAATTCCCATACTTCAAGACGTTTAAACTGGTTAAGTTCTTCTTGCATGGATTCAATCCAGTTGTCATATATCATGGCTTCTTTAATATTTTTGGGTTCAGCTTGGCAGACGGTAAGTGCATAAATGCAATGTTCACCGTCTGTCTGAAGACGTTGTCTAGTTACGACTGGTTGATTTGGGTTTCCAATAATGTTCACAAGAGGATGGTCTTTAGTCCAACGATGTATGGAGGGTTGATGTTGATATACATTGTGCAGATTAGGAGGATTCAAATGGCTTGTGGATGATTCCGCAACATCGGAAGTAGCAGTTTCATTAGCAAACGGATTAAAGAACGATTTGGATCATAATCAGAGGTGTAGTTACTTCTTGGTTCATAAGATCATCACCGGTTCAGCGTCAATGGATGCGATTTGTTCGTTTGTTGTTGTAGAATCAATTGAGGTGCTTCTTCAATAGTTGTTGTTTCGTGTATCGGTATTGGATTATTATCGTTGAGCGGTGAAACATTTGATACATCCGAGCATGTTGATCAATATCAACACTAAACAGAGGAGCAAATAGTTGTTCCGTTTGACGTCGAGTAAGCTGTAAGCTTGGTTCAGCTGATGATGGGGTTTGGGGGAAGTTTAGACGGTTATGTCCGGGTTCCAAGTTGTTTTGTTCAGAAGCCATATCTGTAAGCTCATCGAAATTGGCATGAATTGTTTCCATAATCTCCCTTGTACGACGATTCCATATTCGGTATCCCTTAGAGTTTTCACAGTATCCAACAAAGACTCCAATGTCAGCTTTAGCCTTGAGCTTACCAAACTCATCACGATCATTATTTGGGTAGCAAAGAGAACCAAATACATGAAAGTGTTTTAGATTCGGTTTGCGGTTGTGGAAAAGCTCATAAGGTGTTTTGTTGTGGCATTTGGTAATCATTGAACGGTTCTGTGTGTAGCATGCGGTTGACACGGCTTTAGCTCACAAGTAATCTGGAAGTTTAGCATTTATTAACATCGTTCTTGCAGCTTCCACTAACGTACGGTTTCATCTTTCAAAAACTCCATTTTGTTCTGGTGTCCGTGAAATTGATGTTTGATGCTCAATTCCTACTTTCTCATAGTATGCACAAAGAGTTTGGTTCACAAATTCAGTTCCTTTGTCTGTTCTGATCTGTCTGACTGTGTTCCGGAGCTGAACTTGAATTTTCGTGAGAAAAGTGATGATCATCTATGGAGCTTGATCTTTACTTCGAAGAAAATAAACCCAAGTCCATCTTGAGTAGTCATTGACAATTACCAAAATGTAGCGTTTGCCATTAATCGTCTGCACACGCATCGGGCCAGAAAAATCCATGTGAAGAAGATGAAGCACATGCTGAGAGCTGTGTTCCACCTTTGAAGGAAATTGAGCACGAGTGCTTTTCCCTTGTTCACAAGCTGAGCATAAATGATCTTTAGAATACCAAAATCTTGGGAGACCTTCAACAAGTTTGTATCGTGCAAGATTGGTTATGGTTTGAAAGTTTAAGTGTGAGACGCACGGTGCCATAGCCAAGATTTTGTAGATGTTGCCTTTGAAAGTAGATGATGGGAGATGAAGCAATCATGTCTTGCATTGAGATTGTATAAAGACTTGATGTGCGGGTACCAGACATAAGATCGTTTCCTTGTAGATCACGAATGAAACAAGTTTTCTCCCAAAAAGCAACTTCCAAATCTCCATCACAAAATTGACCGACATAAAAGAGGTTATGACTGAGACCTTCCACATAATAAACTCGCTAATTTCGATGTTCCCATTGATGTAATCTCCGTAGCCCATGATAGTGCAAGTGATCATTCCGAACTCGACAAGATCCGATGAACTTTGAAACAAAGTTTGATAACAGATTGAGATTGCTCGTCATGTGTCGGGAACATCCGCTATCAACAATCCAGAGAATGATCTATATCACCTGCATTACACACAGACGACACAGGTGGAATAGAAGTAGAGGTGGAACCCAAAAAGTTAGAGGGTTCCATTACAGTTACAGAAGACACACACATGTTAACGATTTTAGGTATCCATTTAAAGCCAAGTGTATTATGTAACCATTTCTGCCATCTCCAACTAGTCTTAGCTTTGGTCTTAGTGAATGCACTAGGTGATAAGTTCTTCCTAGGAGGTGAAGGGGGTTCTATGGGTACATCAATGATTAAAGCATGAGTACTAGAAGGCGGTTTACCTAGCACAGACTTAGAAGCATTAGTTGGCCTAGAGGTATTCCATTTTCTATTGTTCCGCTTATGAGATAAGATAGCATTAGCAACAAATTTATCATGACAACTAGAACACATGCTTTTATGACAACCAACACAAGATGCTTCAAACACAACATTCAAAGTACTTAAAGGTTCAACATTCGTTACATCACTTTTTCTATTACATTTGGCTAACGCAATGTCTAAAGTGGGTGCAACTTGAGTCTTATTCAAAGTCCTAAGGCGTTCTTCTACTTCAGAGGTCTTTATTGTTCTTTTCTTACGTCGCAACTTCCTATTCTTCCTTGATTTGCTCTTAAGCTGTGAAGTGCTAGCTTTTGGAAAAGAGGCAACTATTCCTATTTCAGTGGAAGGAAGCACATTAGTATCTTGTCGTTTGTCATTAGGCATTATAGTATCAATTTTAAACATTCATGGGGCAAGTGCATTAGTGTTACTAATCGTATCTTGTTTAAGTTTCACCAACTCCGCTTTTAAGTCATGGATAGTGTGTAACAAATCTTGATTTTCAGAGCGAGTTTTTCCATTATTTCGTAAAACTTCTTTGGTATATGCAAGATGATCATCATCATCTTTTAACGCTTGAGCACAAGTCTTTTTGATTAAATCAAATATGACACCATATTCAGTTTTGAATTTGACAATTTCTTGTTCATATTTTGAAATTTGACACTTTAAAGACACGTTTTCATCATCCGCTTGTTCAATTTTGGATCAAGAGATTTTGAACGCAACTGGTTGATCTTGTTTTGCAAAGCAAGTTCACGATTTTGACAATCTTTTTGACACCATTAAAGACGACGTTTTGCATTGGAAAGCTCATTTAACAATCGCTCATTGTCAATTTTTAAAGATTTGATTTGTGACACATTATCGGTATTCTCAACATTTGCAACAGAATCAACAGCGATATAATCAAATGCATAAGCAACAGTATGTAGTAACACAACATTTATGGTATCAGCACATATAACATATTTCAAGATTCAGTCAACATGATTTCTTAACATTTTCTTTTTGCGTTTAGTATTTGAAATCGATGTTTCTGTTTGCTCAAATTTTTTTTCATAAGACCAATCTCCTTCTGAAGATCCCATTCCCAATATATTGCACACATTTTTAGATTTCGGACATATGGTAAAAGCCCTTTCTGAAAAATATCCCTTTGTTGTCGCGCAAATGGCGATTGAAAATGTTCATCTTTAATTTCAGAATTAACTTCAATTGCATGTTCCAAAAGTTTGATGTCAGACATGAAAGTGTCAAAATATTTTAGAATCTGACATCGTTCAGCTAATGGCTTTATTTCACTAAAAGAAGGTAAAGGACCATTAATTTGTGCAACATTGAGTCGGGAACCATCATTAGAAGAGGACTCTGGAGGTGGTGTGACAACCCAAGGTGTGTTAGAATGATCATGTTGTGTGACGAAAGTTATGGCTTTTGAATAGTTAAACGGTTTGCAATAAACAACATTTTCCAATTTTGACCGACTCTCGTCTTCTGCATCTAATTCCTCCATACGATTATATTCAACAACACTAATAATGGAGTCATCAATTCGATGTTCTGCACTGTAAACTTGAGGATTTGGTTTGAATGCTCTATGTGAAAAACGTGGTCTGTAATCAGCAAGATTTGGTTCATATCCATTAAGATTAGGTTTATAGGAAAACTTTTAAATTGTTGTGATTGACTCACCATGTTTGTAAACAACATTTCGAAACTCTTTGATTTTGTTTTGTAAGTCGACAATTTCCTCAAGATAGTCATCTATTTGTTTCCTCGAATGCTTTTTGTATTCACAAAACTGTTTTTGACAAGTTAACAACTCAGACTTGCCTTTTTGAGTTTCCGAAGTGAGAGCGTTAAGTTGTTGTTTATGATCATATTTCAGTTGTTCTGTTTGAGACAACAAAGCATTCTTGGATGCCACTAGATCACATATCTGTTTTTCCAAAGATTTTTCATTTTGGTACGATTTAGCAAATGCGACTTCAAAACCTTTTTCACGTTTTTCTTTAGTTTGAAAAATGTTGAGTTGGAACTTATAGCATTCATTATCCTTAGTCAACAGTTCAATTTTAGCTTGCACTTTCTTATTGATGTCAGTGCACTTTTCCATTTGAGATTGGGTGGTCTTAATTAAGTTGGTCATGAGCTCAAGATCTGGATTAGACAAAGGTTCGGCTTGTTCAACGTGAGTCTTAACATGATCATTATTTAGATCCTCAAATATAACCACGGAGTCAACTTGATTATCAGTATTAACCATAAGGTCATCTTGATTGTCAAATATAAATACGGGGTCCATTTGATTATCATCGGGATGATATGTTGAAGGTTCATGTTGAACACTCAGAGCCTCGTCGGATGCAGATGTTGGCGGAGATATCAGATCAGTAATAAGTATATTTTGATCTGGTACCTGAGACAAGCCGTCAGTGTCATACACTGGGCCTGTGTCACTCATGTGGAGCTCTTGCATGTTTGCCGTTAACATCACAGTTGCATTAGCCTGCAAGTCCTCCATGTCATCATTAGAATCTGCATTTGCCATGAAGCTTTGTTCCTTGTTGGTAAGAGTTCCACCAGCTTCATCCTTGAGAGCCAAGAGTAGAGCCTCTTTGTGATAAGCGCTTCCTCTTGTCCTCGGCTTTGGGCATGCATTAGCCAGATGACCCTTCTCATTACAGTTATCGCATCGGAGACCATTAACCCCAGTCTGAGCATTTCCCTGATAAACCACTTAAACCCTTTGTTGTTGTGGAGCACCCATGTTATTCCTTCCATTAGGATTAAATCCTTAACCACTACCCACCTGACGAACATTACCACGATTCTGAACTTAAACTCTTCCGTTGTTAACAATAGCTTGATTCCTTGTGTTGGATGAGGTACGAATGCGATTGTTGGATTTGTTAGAATATCGGCCGAAGGCTCTAGCAATCATGACAAACCGTTGTTGCAATGCATCGAAAGCTTCTGCATCCTCATTAGATTCACTGTAAAGTGCTTGATCATTGTTGCTGTTGTATGGAACCAGTTGATTTGCTTGTGAGGGATCATATGGTGTGATCTGAGCAGTTGGTTGTGGAGGATTTGTGAAGACAGTTTACAAGGTCGGGAATAGAGGATAACATGCTTGAGCCCATAAAGCAAGTGTTTGATTATCCGGAAGTGAAGGTGAAGCAAGGACTCTACGGATGATCCTTGCTTTGTCAACTTCCTTTTGGTGGTGCTTTAAATAGTCATAAAACAATCCGTATGTAGCTTGATGAAGATTCTTTGCTTGACAGATAAAGATAACATACTTTTCCCAATCAGGACCAAGACTGCTCAGGAACTTTGTGTTGACTGCAATCATAGGCATAATGATATTATGTTTCTCCAAGTCATTTATGATGTCTGAGAACCGATGATGATATGACTCTAATGTCTTCCTAGGTTCAATCAGGAAGTGTTCATATGCTAAGTAGATTTTTGATTCCATATCCTCTTGATTGAGTTATGTGCCTTCCATTAGAAGATGAATGTGCTCCCACATTGCTTTAGCGATCTTGAGTATCAACACTCTGACGGCATCGATTGGGTAATCCCAAAAGATATATTGCATTGCAAGTTCATCGACTTCTAAGTGAAGAAGTTGATCGAGAGTAAGTTGATAAAGACCGACAATGTTGGTGATATCATCTCTTGGTGGATTAGCATTCGGATCTCCTGCACAAAGTGAGAGTAGGCATCTGAAAAGGTCCTTCAAGGATGACCTTCTTCAAAAACTTTCCATGTGGCTTATTTAGATCACAAAACCTAAAGAACCTTATCACCCATTGATCGTAGTTTCCGAGAGTGAGCATTGGAGGTCTGTCAAGAGATCCAGCTTCATGAATGGATTGTTGGCTACTTAAAGCTTCACACATCTTTGCAAACCAAGACGGTTCCTTTGGTGTTGTAACATTCATAGCATACTTGGCAGGATACTGATTTTGAAAGTATGTGTAATGTTGTACTTGTTGACGAGGGTTTGGTGGAACCATTTGTGGTTGAAGAGGGTTTGCTCCTTGAGGAAAGTGATGAAATTGTTGTTGAAATTGTTGCAATTGTTGTGGAGATGGTAGAGGATATTGTTGATAGATTTGTTGTTGTTGTTGAGGATACTCATGAGGAAAGTAGCTAGAGTATGGTGGTTGAGACATCTTGAAACTTGTGTTGATGATGGATCTTTGTAGTCGAATGAAACTAAGAGTTTGTTGATGAAGTACCCTTATGCGTAGAAATCAGCTTAGGCGTATAAAGTAATCTTACGCGTAACACCCAACTTATGCGTAAAAAAGAACTTACGCGTAGTGAGAGCTTACGCGTAAACTGGAGAAAAGCTTAGCTTAGGCGTAAAACTAGGGTTTTAACCAAAAATCCTTTACACTTATACCAGTGTAAAAGATATCCAAAGTCGAAGTGTTTTCAGGCTTATCCAAGCAAGAAAACACTGAGTAAACCAACAGCACTGAAGATCAAATGATGAACTGCTTACGCGTAGACTGTTGCCTATGCGTAGATCTTGAGCTTACGAGTAAAACTAGGGTTTTGTTACGAGTAGAAAGTACAAACTATCACCAAAACTGATTTTTATGCCCAAAAGTGTTTAGAAACCTGATTTTTATGATGAAAGAGCTTCAATATCACCAAAATAACACAAAAGTTTGAAACTTGATGATCTAAGATACTTTTTCACCTTACGCGTAGACAGATGTATACGCACAAAATCAAGCTCAAAAACTATTCTACACACGTAAAGTTTCAAACTTGATGCTAAAAACTTAAACTTTAACACTAAATAGACCTTAGACCACAAAAATCTTGAGTTTTTAAGTGTAAAATTTAAAGCTTTTAGGCGTATAAAAGATTAGATTATAAAACTCACGCGTATGAATAACAAACTTCAAAAACAAATATGTTTTACCCAACTAGATGGCGAATGATACCACTGTTAGGTCACCATATTGTAACACAAGCATCAATATGTTAGAAATAGATAGAGAAGTGATCGGATGAACACACAAACACAAAACACACGTATGATAATAGAAAGGATATGCGTAGGTATTAGTGAAATGTGAACAACCAACCCTCAAATGAAGGTTTACAAGTGTTTATATAGGGAAAGGAACTAGGGCAACACACAAGTTCCCTTCCTTTCCTTATTGGACATGGGCCAAGGCTTATGGGCTTTCTACATAAGTCTTGCCATTAATACAAACATAAAAGCCTAATTAAGCAATCTATTACATGTTAATTATAAATACTTGAAATATAGTTTAGGAGTGATTCCAACAAAGGAAAATGAAACTTAAACAAATAAGCACTTAAAAAGCACTACAAATCTGCTGTTTGGAAAGATAAGCTGTGGTGCAGGGGAAATTATCTCCAAAACACCAACTTCAAAGCACTTGCAGCCTAAGTAAAAGATTTTTTTGAATTTTTTCCTTTTGAGGGAAGTGAAACAAGCTATTAAAAATGCTATTTTTAATTTTTACAAGTTTTTAAAACAACTAAAAATTGGCTAAAAGCTGATTGAAAATTAGCAAAACCTGACTTTGGACAAAAAAAAACTCAACAAAACACCCACTTACGACAGCTAGCAGGCCTAGTAAAAGATTTCTTTGATTTGTTTCCTTTTGGGAACATTGAAACTATATATTGAAGTTGCTATTTTTAATTTTTAAATTTTTTTATGACAAATAAAAATGGCTAAAACTACTGTGAGAAAAACTGAGAAAATTCACTATGGGACAGTTTTGGATTTTTTAGAACACTATGACAGAAATATGAAACTTAAAACTAGGACTTATAATGACACTAATACTTGAACAAACTTTGAAATAGACTTAAAAGGGACTTATAAGACTCATGAACAAGGGCTAAACAAGACCTTAACTAGCAAATGCAATAATGACTGTTATAAAAAAGATTTTAACTCAAAACTTATGAAAACTGATTTCAACACTATGAAACTTTATAAACTTGATTAAAACAACTTTATACTGCTAATAAGATTTAAATAGATCTTTTTAAAGTTCACCAAAATGACTAAAGTGTAAAAAATGCTACTGTTCCAAACACTCCTTTATAAGGGCTGTTTGGAATTTTTTCAAAGGGAATTCAGGTTTTAAGCTTAGATTTTAAAAGAAAACTATATAAATACTAATATTAGATAGTAAAAAGCATAACTTGATTAATAATAAGCAATGGTGAGGCTCAAATCTTGGTTCTTAGGTTATCAATTTATAACTCAGACAAAACCCGTGTGATACAAAAATAAAACTACAAAAAGTTTTGTTGATTGTTGAAAGAATTTTGCTAATATTTAGGTAGATATAACTATTTTGTTGAGTTTGTAGTTTAGTTCTTCTTGTTGTGTTTCTTTACTTTTTTCTATGTTTCTAGTCTAAGTTTTGGACAATAGGCTTATAGTATAATGGGTTTGGACTCTATGTTTATATGTATAATTCGTCATATCCTTATAATATCACACCTTAGACGTATGATTTAATTTTTAATTTTAGAGTAATGCTATACCTTATTGACAACATTTTTAAAACTCTTTTTAATACTACATGCCAAGATTTCACAGAGGGAAGAAATTGATACACTTTTTAACACAGTCAATTAATTAAAACACATACTATTATAATTATATGTAAGAACAAAAGTTAGAATGATGTAGTAGTTTCCTTGTTTGAATATGTTAATTTTTATTTTCACTATATACAACATAGAAGTGGGTTAATAGTTAATATTCAATGTATAGTTACCTTCTCGACACAACGTTGGAAAAACGGACTCAAAAACACAGCTGATAAAGTTTAATCCAACATTGGCGCATTGGGCCCAAAGTATAAATTCAGAAGTCCAGAACAACAGTTAGGGGCTTATAGCCTTAGTTCCTTAAGCCTAATCTAAAATTACATAAAAACATAACTTCCATAACATGTCTTAAAAACCCTATCATTATTTGTGTGCAGTCAACACATAAACACAACCCTAATCTCCCAAGATCTGCGCCTTGTTTCTTTCGAACAGCATATCTATCTATTTTCATCCTCATTTTACAAACATGAATCTCACAAACACACGATTTCAGCTCCTTATCTATAAGCTTATGAGGAACGAAACGGTTTCAAGATCCTAGGATGGGTCTCGGGTAGGTATTGTTTTGATTTTTGTTTGTGTTTGTTTGTACGAAACAAAGAAAGACTGAAACAATCTTGTTTTGAATCTTTCTTTATGATTTCAAAATTTTATAGAAGCTATGCTTCACATAGATCTATAATGGTTTCTTGTTCATGGGTGGAAATCTGTAAGATCGATTAAGAAATTAACAAACTGGGATCTTTATTTGTTTTCTTTTTGGATTTGATTTGTTGCGGTTGGTGCTGGGATTAGGTTAGATGTTTGGTTTTGATTCGAGTTAAGAGTTGGATTTGTTGTTGGCTGAGATGATGGGTGTAGTTTAGTGTCACAATTCTCAATTTTTGGTCATTCTCAAACTCTACATTCATTATACTAGTCATGCATGGGTTTTGCATTTCACATTAAACGCATAATTTCATATTAAATAAACGTTATCGCGTAATATATTATTTTGAACATTTGATCCGTTACTTCCAAAAATTTATCACAACATATTTTTATACTCATATTAAGTTTATAAAAATAATACTATTAGTTTACCCGGTGTTTTAAATTTATTTCGTATATAAATTGTGATGTTTATATAAATTACGACGGTTTTCTTAAATTCAACCCGATAAATATTTATTCACTCAAATCTTTCAAGAAATGTATTTTTATAATTTTTATGACCTCAATATATTTTATCTTGACCCGTGAAAATTTATTTTTATTTAACGCTACCCTAAATATTCAAATGTGTACACAAGTTACCAATTATCCTTAAAATAACTACACTTTCACCTTACACTTATACATTTAATATGAACAAAATGCACAAACACTTTTCTTTTACATATGTGTGTCGACACATATGGTGAGTCACAATGATATTTGTAAAATATCCTAGCTATACATATATTATACTATATTTTATCACTACTTTCACCATTTCACTTCATTTGTAAACCAAAGACCAATTTCCTTTGCTCTTTTCTCTCTAAATATTCGGCAGCCAAGGAACAAAAGAAAGGATTATCTCAAGTTTTCAAAACAAGATTTTATACACACTAGTATCATTTGTTGCATAGGTTTTGTAATACAAACCTCAAGTGATTAGGAAAACCCTTTTGTCCTTAAACCTCATCAAGTATTCTTGTAAGCATCTCATGTTTATTTTTCATCTTTCATATTCATTTCATATTCATTTCATCATATTTGAGCAAAAACATGCAAGTCATATGATGTTGTACCACTTTTTCAATGATTTTCAAGAGTTATGAATATATATAATCCATCCTATAATTACTCCTTGTTATATATTAGTTTTGGTGATGTCTAGGAACCCATGACACCCTAAGAAGGTGTATGGTAGGATTAGAATAGCTCGAGTTGTTTTGAATGGGTTAGAATAGGTTTGGCGAGAAAAACTCATTTCGACACGTTTTGAAAAGGGTCTGTCCTTAAAATTAAATTCTGGAAAATCCGACAGTGGGTATAATATTTTGGGCTAGATATTTAGAAAATACACTTTAAAACGAAAACGTGGCCGCTTGAACGGATTAAAACGGAGCTAAAACGAAGAAGTTATGAATTTTTCAAGTTGAGTGTCAAAAACTATAAATTCTGGAAATTTCAGCATGAAAATGTCACTCGTTACGAGTCAAAAATGAGTCTTAAGCTTTATAAATTGTGTCGACTTGTCAAAAATATATTAGTATACTTTGACACGAATCTAAGGATGTAGAAAACGTAGAAAACGGACTTGTAACGATTAAATTACACGCGATAAACCAAGTTGCCGTAACTTTATTATATTAGCAAAATTAATATATTCTCTATTAAAACATACTACGGCAACTAAAGGACCATGTTGGCGGACGCTTTTAACAATGATGTAGAACTTTTATAACGTGATGTCTTCTAGTAAAAGTAAGTTCGCCTAGCATATTTTCCAAAATGTCCAACCGTTTGTTGAGCGGAGTTGTAACGAATAACATATAGTCCCTCAAACTTTGCCGAAAACCATCCTTTAAACTATATTTTTGGCCTAAAGTGCAATACTTAACCTATATTTTTTCTTTGTGATCGAGACCTCTAGGATGTAAACTTAAATGCTAAAACTTTGAGATAATCACACAAGCTTTCCAAAACTGTTGAGTTCATTTCCTAACACTCGGTGTGCACCATTTTGCGACTATCATAGGGGGTTGTTTCAACATAATTACATGTAGAGTATTTTTATATACGACGAGATGTCATAAACATATATTTTGACGATAAACATTATTTCCAAAACGTACAAGTGGTATGGATATCATATGGAGTTGCATGCACGACATTGTATCACGTATCCACGACAACATATCATAACTCAAGTCATGACATTCATTTTAGGTCGTGGATAGTTTCCGAGCCTCATTTTAGTGCAATTCATTTTGTTAGCATATCCATCATACCAGGTGAGTTCATACCCCGCTTTTACTCATTTAAATTCCTATAAACTATTTGGGGCGAGATATATGCTTATTTATCAAAACATTTAAACTCTTTTGCCAAACAACATTACATATACTTTAGACTTGATTGCGTTATATACTTGATTGGGTTATACTTGATTTCATATGCATATTTGGAACAAACATACAAGAATTAGTGGCTCCAAATTAAGTTGTTGGAAGGCTATTAATTTACAAACATACAAGAATTAGTGGCTCCAAATTAAGTTGTTGGAAGACTATTAATTTACAAACATCCCAAAGATTTATATGTTGGAAGGCCATTTTATGGATACAAATTAACGTGAGCGTTGAGGAACATCCCAACACGAGTTGTTGGAAGACCCTGTGGTGACATTTATATTTTAACTACCTTAATGCGCATATTCATGATTGTCATTCTATTTTAGGCAATGGGTTGTGAACACACAGGTTGCAAGTTTTGTATGGGCGGAACTTGAACCGAGTGGATTTACAATGCCTTTGTGTGTGAACATTCTCAAAGTATTTCGATCATTTTATTACAAACTTATGAACTCACCAACCTTTGTGTTGACACTTTTAGCATATTTATCTCGGTCATAAGGCGATAGCATTTCATGGAGCTTTTGGGTCTCATGGCATACATTGAGTCTAGTGTTTTATCTATTATCATTCGACATGTTTTGTAAACCTTTATGTATTATCAAACTTTGGGATCTCATGTGTTGTAAACTTTAACTTATTTAATCGAATGGTAAACTCTTTAAAACGCCTCATTATAGAGGTCGTTTTCTTTATCCATACTTTGTGCTATGACGTCATACCTCAATGACACTATCGTTCTACCGCGATATTTTGGGGTGTGATGATTGGTATCGAGAGAATCGGTTATAGAGAACTAGGTTGCATCATTGACCCTAGACTATAACTACATCATCATAGCATCTCATCATATCATTATAAGTGCATATTCTTTATACATGCGAACTTATGACTCAACACCAAACATCATATGAGTCGATTCGTCCAAGCATTGATAGTTACTCCTAAATTATACATAGCCCGATCACCTATGTTTAATTCAGAAGAACCATGCAATGAAGGAGTAGTAGTCTCATATGAGTAAGCAATTCCGAATCGAGCCAAATTTTCAAAAGATTTTCTTCAAACCACTTGTTTCCGCTTGATCCGAGTGACGCTTCTTGTTTGATGAGTTGCAAAGATCAAGCTAGAAACAAGTTGTCACCTAAACCGATTTAGCCTAATCGTATGACAGTTCTTGTTTGATGAGTTGTGGGATTAAGTAAAAATCGGTTACCTAAAAGTCTTTTGAAAATTTTGCTCGAGAAGGGGAAAGCCTGCCTCATCGAGCCTAATCATAAGGGAGCATGTCTTTAGAATGGGATATAGTCACGGTATATACATGAGCATAAACTTTTAGAACCCTTGTCGAGGTTCGGACCATAGTATCATTAATCGAATCACGAGGACGTGATTCCGCTGACATGGGAATAATGTCACAATTCTCAATTTTTGGTCATTCTCAAACTCTACATTCATTATACTAGTCATGCATGGGTTTTGCATTTCACATTAAACGCATAATTTCATATTAAATAAACGTTATCGCGTAATATATTATTTTGAACATTTGATCCGTTACTTCCAAAAATTTATCACAACATATTTTTATACTCATATTAAGTTTATAAAAATAATATTATTAGTTTACTCGGTGTTTTAAATTTATTTCGTATATAAATTGTGATGTTTATATAAATTACGACGGTTTTCTTAAATTCAACCCGATAAATATTTATTCACTCAAATCTTTCAAGAAATGTATTTTATAATTTTATGACCTCAATATATTTTATCTTGACCCGTGAAAATTTATTTTTATTTAACGCTACCCTAAATATTCAAATGTGTACACAAGTTACCAATTATCCTTAAAATAACTACACTTTCACCTTACACTTATACATTTAATATGAACAAAATGCACAAACACTTTTCTTTTACATATGTGTGTCGACACATATGGTGAGTCACAATGATATTTGTAAAATATCCTAGCTATACATATATTATACTATATCTTATCACTACTTTCACCATTTCACTTCATTTGTAAACCAAAGACCAATTTCCTTTGCTCTTTTCTCTCTAAATATTCGGCAGCCAAGGAACAAAAGAAAGGATTATCTCAAGTTTTCAAAACAAGATTTTATACACACTAGTATCATTTGTTGCATAGGTTTTGTAATACAAACCTCAAGTGATTAGGAAAACCCTTTTGTCCTTAAACCTCATCAAGTATTCTTGTAAGCATCTCATGTTTATTTTTCATCTTTCATATTCATTTCATATTCATTTCATCATATTTGAGCAAAAACATGCAAGTCATATGATGTTGTACCACTTTTTCAATGATTTTCAAGAGTTATGAATATATATAATCCATCCTATAATTACTCCTTGTTATATATTAGTTTTGGTGATGTCTAGGAACCCATGACACCCTAAGAAGGTGTATGGTAGGATTAGAATAGCTCCGGAGTTGTTTTGAATGGGTTAGAATAGGTTTGGCGCGAGAAAAACTCATTTCGACACGTTTTGAAAAGGGTCTGTCCTTAAAATTAAATTCTGGAAAATCCGACAGTGGGTATAATATTTTGGGCTAGATATTTAGAAAATACACTTTAAAACGAAAACGTGGCCGCTTGAACGGATTAAAACGGAGCTATAACGAAGAAGTTATGAATTTTTCAAATTGAGTGTCAAAAACTGTAAATTCTGGAAATTTCAGCATGAAAATGTCACTCGTTACGAGTCAAAAATGAGTCTTAAGCTTTATAAATTGTGTCGACTTGTCAAAAATATATTAGTATACTTTGACACGAATCTAAAGATGTAGAAAACGTAGAAAACGGACTTGTAACGATTAAATTACACGCGATAAACCAAGTTGCCGTAACTTTATTCTATTAGCAAAATTAATATATTCTCTATTAAAAACATACTACGACAACTAAAGGACCATGTTGGCGGACGTTTTTAACAATGATGTAGAACTTTTTATAACGTGATGTCTTCTAGTAAAAGTAAGTTCGCCTAGCATATTTTCCAAAATGTCCAACCGTTTGTTGAGCGGAGTTGTAACGAATAACATATAGTCCTCAAACTTTGCGAAAACCATCCTTTAAACTATATTTTGGCCTAAAGTGCAATACTTAACCTATATTTTTCTTTGTGATCGAGACCTCTAGGATGTAAACTTAAATGCTAAAACTTTGAGATAATCACACAAGCTTTCCAAAACTGCTGAGTTCATTTCCTAACACTCGGTGTGCACCATTTTGCGACTATCATAGGGGTTGTTTCAACATAATTACATGTAGAGTATTTTTATATACGACGAGATGTCATAAACATATATTTTGACGATAAACATTATTTCCAAAACGTACAAGTGGTATGGATATCATATGGAGTTGCATGCACGACATTGTATCACGTATCCACGACAACATATCATAACTCAAGTCATGACATTCATTTTAGGTCGCGGATAGTTTCGAGCCTCATTTTACTGCAATTCATTTTGTTAGCATATCAATCATACCGGTGAGTTCATACCCGCTTTTACTCATTTAAATTCCTATAAACTATTTGGGGCGAGATATATGCTTATTTATCAAAACATTTAAACTCTTTGCCAAACAACATTACCTATACTTTAGACTTGATTATGTTATATACTTGATTGGGTTATACTTGATTTCATATGCATATTTGGAACAAACATACAAGAATTAGTGGCTCCAAATTAAGTTGTTGGAAGGCTATTAATTTACAAACATACAAGAATTAGTGGCTCCAAATTAAGTTGTTGGAAGGCTATTAATTTACAAACATCCCAAAGATTTATATGTTGGAAGGCCATTTTATGGATACATTTCAACGTGAGCGTTGAGGAACATCCCAACACGAGTTGTTGGAAGACCCTTTGGTGACATTTATATTTTAACTAACTTAATGCGCATATTCATGATTGTCATTCTATTTTAGGCAATGGGTTGTGAACACACAGTTGCAAGTTTTGTATGGGCGGAACTTGAACCGAGTGGATTTACAATGCCTTTGTTGTGTGAACATTTCTCAAAGTATTTCAGATCATTTTATTACAAACTTATGAACTCACCAACGTTTGTGTTGACACTTTTAGCATATTTATCTCAGTCATAAGGCGATAGCATTTCATGGAGCTTTTGGGTCTCATGGCATACATTGAGTCTAGTGTTTTATCTATTACCATTCGACATGTTTTGTAAACCTTTATGTATTATCAAACTTTGGGATCTCATGTGTTGTAAACTTTAACTTATTTAATCGAATGGTAAACTCTTTAAAACGTCTCATTATAGAGGTCGTTTTCTTTATCTATACTTTGTGCTATGACGTCATACCCCAATGACACTATCGTTCCGCTGCGATATTTTGGGGGTGTGACATTTAGTTATGGATTTGATGTTGGTAATTTTTGTTCGTGGGGGGCTAAGGATAGATATGAGTTGGTGTTGGTTAATTGTAATTTTGTTCTTCTCTTTCTTTCTACTTCGTTGGCTATTTTGGGCCGAGGGATGATATAAAATTGATTTTATAAAAACTGGTATCTTTTTTATATGATAGTGGTGAAGAATAAAATGATGTGGTGAAAATGGTGATAGTTTTTTATTTATAGTCTTCAAAAATCCAACTGAAAAGTCGCATAACGGTTGGTCTACTGCAACTGAAGCAACATTTCATATTCATCTTGAATGTTACATTTAACTCGACCAAAGAAACAATTGCATCATCCCCTTCGTATACCTGGCGAAATAAATTTTGATAGCATTACAGCTAGACATTAAATTTTTAGGACTGAATGAGGCACTAATTGCAGGCCATATGTACTTACCCTTAAGCATGATACTAAAGTAATGTACTTACTCTTTAAGCCTTCAAATTTATAAAGGGACTAAATCTTTTAATATATATAGATATATTATACTAAAATGAGCATTTGGTGTCGTGGTGGGGTGGTGCCTTATTCATGAAATGCTAAAAAAAATCCATAGTGACTTGAAGTTATACCTCTTTGACAAAAGACTAGTAATTTATCCATATTAACTCCTTATTAACAAAAAAATATCCCATTCAAGCTCCATTGTATTCTTTTTCAGAGTTCCCAAAAATAATTATAAATAGGGTAAATTCTAAATTTGGTCCCCTAATCTATCACGAAAATGCAAGGATTACACCGAGATGATTTTTGTTGCAAAAAGACACTAATCTTTCATTATTGTTGCAAAAAGACACTAATCTTTCATTTTTGTTGCAAGGTTTACGTTTTTTTGCAAAACAGCCACTGAGAGGCACTGTTCACTATCTTTCATTATTGTTCTCGTTAAGTTTTCTCGTCCCTTAGGCTAGTATTGTCATTCCATTGTTCCCGCCTAAATCATCGTGACACCCACCGATTATCACTTAACCTAACAAACCCTTTTGTTCAAAGTTGAATTTC
This sequence comes from Chrysanthemum lavandulifolium, assembly GCA_022545495.1. Lineage (NCBI taxonomy): Eukaryota > Viridiplantae > Streptophyta > Magnoliopsida > Asterales > Asteraceae > Chrysanthemum > Chrysanthemum lavandulifolium. Next base: position 171,960,256 of record CM040244.1, read on the forward strand.
ATTTATCTTCCCTAAACTTATCAAAGACGCTTCGGAATCAAATAAAAATTAAAAATTATTGCTCCCCCATTTAGGAAAACCGAGCGCGATCTTCCCCGATCTATGATCTTAATAAAGTTTACAGTAAGTTTGGTTATTGTTAATTGTACTAGTTTTTTAGTTAAATATAATGTTAATAACATGCACAATATGGTCAGGAATTAGTTTAAACATTAGGATGATTTTTTTCTGTTCTTAAGGAGTGTGTTGATGTTTATTCTTTCTACATAGAATCAAACCACAACTTGTTCTCGCTAAAAATCATTCAAAGTGGTGATTTCACCTCACCACCAGGGAGGCTATATCGTTCTCCAGTTATAGATTGGTAAATTTTGGTTCATTATGACCAGTTTTCGTTTGATGTGTATGATTCGTTGTTAGATGACCTATGTGTCAAGATGGTCGGGTCATTATAGGATACCGGGCGAGTCATTAGATGATGGTTTGTTACCTTTGATGGACGATGACGATGTTGTTAACCTGTTGAATTTGGTTCCTACATATAGAGAAATCGAGGTTTATATTGTGGCTCAAGGCAAAGAATCCAATATTATTGATGAAATACTGGATGAGATTAGTACTAAAAAAGTTGATTTTCAGAATGCTACTCAAGCTTCAACAAGAAAACCTGATGGAAGCATTGTTAGCAGGATGTTGAATAACATAGACACTCCTGCTGCTGAACAACCTGTTAACGATAATGCTGTTGGAGAAGAAGTTGAGCAACAATCATCAATTGTAGATGATGACTTGTTCCAATACACTCTTATAGGTGTAGATGATGGTTTTGAAGAAGATGAAGACTATACAGACATGGTAAATGAACTTCAACAAGGGAATGAGGATGTTGTTTTAGCGTTTAACGATAGGTTTGTGAATGAAGAGGTTGTTGACATGGAAGAGCCTGTTAAGCAGGAGATTCAGCAACCGCAAGACTTGGATATAAGTGATTTTAAAGAGGATGATGTGTGGGCACCCCAATTGAGCCACATGTGGACATGATTGGTTTTCATTTTGAACTTGATGTCCACATTGACCATGTAACAAGCTTAGCTGCTAGTGTGGCGGAAGATATTGATTCGCATGCTGGTTGTGACTTTGACGAATTTGATAGTGGTGAAGACAACCGTGCTCCCAGAATTGCGAACATAAGAAAGAAAAGGTTGAAACAAATTAGGAGGGAGTACTAAGGCAGAGAAAACATTAACAAGGGTGAATTTTTTGTAACATAGCATTTTTCGACAATGAAGGAAATCAAATAAAAGGTAAGAATGTATGCTTTAGAGTGCAGAAGAGATGTTAGGATTGCTAAGTGTGATAAAGAAAGAGTTAGAGCTTACTGTTATGGGACTGTTTTGGGTTATGGTAATTGGAAACATACAAATAGTGATGGCAGAAATTCTTCAGCAGGTTGTCAAACTAAACTTTCTTGTTCATAGTCAAAGGGCAAGTTTGGGACATCCTAAACCTATAAGAAAAGGGTCAAACCCATGTGCACGTGGTCCCTACACGTCTCAAAAGTCGATGAAGAACATAATTGGAGTGTCAAAACATTAAAAAATGAACATAAATGCCTCCAAACAAGACATAATAAATTGGTGACTGCAAGATCCATCTCATCCGAGGTTGGTAAAATTCTTGTTACCAACCGGAAAATCCCAACTGTTGCACTCACAGAGCAAATAAATCAAAAATTTCATATCAACATATCTGAGACAAAGGTATTGAGAGCAAGAAATATTGCAATGAAACGGATTTTGGGGGACCATGAGGAACAATATGCCAATCATAGGGATTACGCGATGGAATTGAAGGAAAAAAATAAGGCTACAACTGTGTAGATTCAAGTTGAAACAAAAATTGATTCAACCCTGGATTCAAGGGTTTTCAAACGAATCTATGTTTGTATTGGTGCCTTAAAAAAGGTTACATAGTAGGAAGAAGGGAAATACTAAGTTTGGATGGGGCTTTCAAAGGACCATATATTGGTCAAATCTTAACTGATGTTGGGGGATAGCAATAATGTGGTATATCCAGTTACTTATGCGGTAGTTGAAGCTGAGTGCAAGAGTTCATGGTTATGGTTCCATACCAATCTAGCACATGACCTTGATTTGCAACCCAATTCAAACTAGACCTTCATCTCAGACAGACAAAAGGTATAACCATGGTTTGCCTCTTTATTAATTTTTTACGTTAGTCAACCCTCATTCATATCTTGTATTTATTTTGATAGGGGATATTACCAACCATTGCAAAACTGTTTCCTTATGCTAAACATAGATTTTATGTGAGACAAATATATGACAACATGAAACTGATATTCCGGGGACAAATTTACAAGGATATTCTTTGGAAGGGTGCTACAACATCAAGAGTGGTTCAGTTTAATAGAATAATAGAGGAGCTCAAATTAGTAGACTCTAAAGCTTATGACTGGTTAAGAAAGCTACCATCATCATCATGGTCAAGGTCACATTTGTTAGGTATAATATAAACATACTATGTCTTTCATCTGTAATATTAAAAAGCTTAAAATTGATGCTTGCACTTTATGTAACATACAAGGAGAGCTAAATGTGTCATCCTTCTAAACAACTTATGTGAATATTTTAATAGCAAGTTGGTGAACGACATAGATAAACCAATCAATGGTTGTTTGGAATACATCAGGGAGTATCTTATGACGAGAATTGTCAGTGTGCAACAGGTAATAGACAGATCTGAAGGTCCCTTAACCCCAACAGAAACTGCAATTTTTAGAAACATCCTGCAAGAAGCAAATGATTATAGTGTTATATGGAATAAGGGGACACATAGCAGTGTAAGGGACCTTGAAATGACCAATGTGTTGTGAATATGACAACAAGGGTATGACCATTTAGGAGATGGGAGCTAACTGGTATTCTGTAACCACCGGTAAAAATCCGCATTTATACTAATCTAATATAAAAATACTATTTCATTTTCTATGTATAATTTTTTTTTTATTTATTACTTGATCACAACGACTAGATAATATGCTGCACTCACAAACTGATCATTTGCATAGTTGATGTCTTTTGATATGCACACTCTTATGTGACAATGGAAGTCTCACAACATCACTTCTATGACTTACTTGAAACTTCCCAGCATGGTCACCCATGCCAGTTGTGCTCTCACACGAGCACGCTTAACTATAACTTGTTGTAATCATTAGACCACGAAACACGTTGTGTCTGGCGTATGTTATCCTTATATCCTAGCATCACTCCAAGCCAAATGCTTACTATATATTAGGAATTTTCATAAAGCCTTAATTTATTATAACTACGATTCTACGTAAATATGTCATAAACCCTAAAGTACAAACCCCTAAAGCTAATGTACAAGCTTACAAAGCATGAAAATGTACGATATTTCTCGATTCAAGCCTTAATTTACAACTCTATGATTTTATGTAAATAAAATCACAACCACTAATTTAAAATGTACATAACACTTGTATAAAATGGTAAGGTACAAGTCTATCATGTACATGTACAAGTCTTTAATGCATGAAAGCTAATTCTTAATATAAAATTTATTATAAACCTTAGTGTACTCATTTCAACACACACAATACAAGTTCATAATGTACAAGTGTTAAATGAGATTTTTCACATATTTTATAAACCTAATTACAACATCCTAATGCCTAATGTAAAAGTATCTAGTGCATAAAATACAAAAACTACATTTTCACTACACTAGAATTACTTAAACTTACTTACACTAAACCTAACCTAAGACCCTAACTAAGTTTCCTACACATCTAAACCATAGGTACAACCATAACTAACCTATGGTACAACACCCTAAAGCACTAAACGCCCATGGTTCCTTCCTAGTCTAATTCGAACCAAACTAGTTCTAACTACATACTTGTTAATTCCTAAGCCACAAGATAATTACTAGCCTATTTTTACTACACATCACCATGTCCCTTTTTATCTTCTACACCTTGGTCAATTATATTAAGCTTCTGCATGTTTTCTTTTTAACCATTCAAACAAATGCACATGCAACCTTAACCTTGTGGCTATAAATTAAACAAGTATACATGCGTGTGTTCGCTTTTAAACCATTAGATCTAACTAACAAGCTTATGGAGATCTTTCAAACACCTCACCATGTCCTAAACTAACTAAACATTATGTTTAGCATGTATGATCACAAACTAAGCTACATCATAAATTACATCACCATGTCTCTTAGAAATCAACCATGTGGTCAACTATCTCAAACTATCCATGTGGTTTTCTTTCATCCATTCGAACCAAGTAGCAAACTCACATGAACACCATGTTCCATATCTTCTTAAACAAGTGTTGCAAGTTATAACCATTCATTGAATGGAACCTTTGAACTTGTGGCTATATATATGATCTAGCATACAAGTTCATTTCATTCATCCTTCACTTTCAAATACTAAAAACACACCCACACTCTTTTACTTACTGAAATCAAGTCACACAATAAGAAAAAGGAAAATTATATATGAGTTTGAAGTATGAAAGCTTGGTTTTGATTTGTGACTCTTATTCTTGATATTCAGCTCCACACCTCCTTGTAAGTTTAATCAAAGATCATGTTATATACATATACATATAATCTTCGACATACACATATACACACACTAGATCATTTGTATCACCATGTTTGTGTTCTTTTGATTTTTAATCTTTATGTACTATAGTCTTTGTGGTTAAATTGTAAGTTATGATATTTAGTCAAAAAAACATAAGAGGTTAACAAAAATTAATTGGTGGAAGGGATGACAAGGAACTTTTGGAGTTGATTTTTGGTTAAGAAAATTGTAACAAGCGTTGTAAGGATTTAGGATTTATGTGTTGTTGTGGTTTGTGGTTGAAAAACTAGTTTAAACGACGAAATAAACATTTTAAATGCCCGTTGTCTCGAAATAGAAATAACACAAAATGAAACTTATAGTTTTCAATATTAGACTAAAAAAATAGAAACTAGACTCTATAAGCTAAACGTGGCCGCTTGAACCACTAAAAACGGACTTAAAACGAAGAAATTCCGACTAAATGAAGTTACGACAAAAAAATATTTTTCTTTCAGCAAACCGCTTTGAAAAACTGAGTCTGGAAATCTAATTTCGCATGTGCCCATGTTTAGACCCGTTTTTAATAGTTTTAGATTTGGATATGGTGAAAAACGACCAGTGAGACTTTTGTAGTTCACCTAACGTATTTTCTAAAAAGTCTGACCACGCATCAAATGGGTTAATAACGAGTAAGATATGGCCTTAAAAACTTACCCGAAAATGACCTAGAAACGCCGAAATTAGCCCGACCGCACAACTTAGTGCCTCGCTTTGAGCAAGTTAGAAGTCGAATTTGCTATGGGTTCAGAGGATACATTTGTAGACATCGTTGTCTTGTTTCCAAATTCACCGATCCCGCAAAACATAATTGAGTAACGAATGAATTACATACCAAAAGTAGGCCACTCATCCATTTCTTTTAATCTTTGAAAATAGTTTAAAGTGTTATATTTTGACGTAAATGACTATTTTTTGTGTCAAGCTTAAACATAAAATTTTATTGGTGATAAAATGGTTATTATGTTGAAAACCTGACAAAAAGACGAAATATTTCTGTAAACTATAAAGGAGAATTATTTTAAATATTTAACATACTATGAGACCATTAAAACTAGTAAACACGGGAACGCTTGTTGAGTGTCGAAACTTACATATTTACGTAATTGACGTAAATGACTTTTTACTTATAAAACTAAAACACAAACATGTCATGGTGATACAAATTCTAGGAAACATTTTCACGCGTATTGCATTTCATATAGTGTATACTAAGTCGAACTATACTCACTAGGTTGCGTTTCGGAACCGTCATACTCTATTTCTTGATTTACTCATTTTCAACCTACTACTTTACTAAGGTGAGTTCATAGTCCCACTCTTACATATTTTTTTTCAAACTCGTGGGGAGATACATGCTACAAACCCAAACACAAGTATTTTTCTGTATGCTATCCTGACTGATATTGCCTAAGTACCTATTGTTGTCACTAAAAGTCCCTCATATCATGAACCATTAATCACTTGCGAGTGAACGCGAATATAGTGAATAGATCTATTGGCAGTTGACGCACAATTTGTGTTAGCCGGATAGGTAACCAAATGCACTTTATTTGAGAATACTAAGAGAATGGCAAGCTCCTACTAGAGGGCATTGTTGCTCACATCTTTAATATGATGTCTGTAACTTACGTCATTATTATGACGCGTTCGTGTTAAGGTTTGCGTGTCATGAGACTTAGGGCAATATACTGTACTGCAATATTACTGATTATACTTACTGATTTTACTACTATTCAACTTGTGTTCAACTGATTATTATACAAACACTATGGATTCACTCAACCTTTGCGTTGACTTTTTAGCATGTTTTATCTCAGGATTAAAGGCGTTAGCTAAACTTTGGAGGCACCTAGGCATTGGCACGACATGGTCATAGATGACTCTGATATTCTATTTGGGACCTCTTATTTATTATGGGCCTATTTTTTTTATTTTTTTTTTCACAATACACTTTGTAAGATGTAAACATTAATCTTTATGAAATAAGATATTTTAAGAAAAACCGTTGTTCTATACGTTGTGTTGTGATATCAATTGAGTAGCACCCCAATAACCTTTACTTCCGCTGCAAACCATTTTTGGGGGTGTTCCATATTCCATGTAAAAATGATGTTGCCGCTATCTACAACATCTCATCAAATAGAAAAGAGGTTGGGATACCAGAGGAATGGGTGGCCCAATGTTATTGGTTAAACACATGGAAGGAGATGTATTAGCACAAGATTGAAGGAGTTGCTGGTCCTACCTTTTGGCCCAAATGCAGTATCCCTAGCACCTTAAATCCAACTAACCACCATGTTCCCATTGGTAGACCAAGGAAGAAGAGAAGATGGTCAAATCATGAGATTGCTGAAGAAGCTATGAAAAAGTTGGTGAAAGTTGAGAAGTTGTCAAAAAAAAGGTAGTACAATCAAATGTGGTGCATGTGGTGGGAAAGGCCATAATAAGAGAGCTTCTACATGTCCAAAAGAGAACCAAAAGAAGAACGGTAGTGGATCAAGAAAGGAATGAGTATCAGATGAGGTATTAGGAAGCACTACTCAGCCAGTGGGATCACAAGCAACAGAGGTATCAACAAGGCCAAGTCAGCCAGTTGGAACACAAGCAAGTATTACCCTAAATCGTTCCTTTTCACATTTTAGGTACTTGAGAAGCAAAAGATGAAAACCGGCATATTTTGGGCTAAAATGGACAAGAAAGTGAAGAAAACGACCAAGTCAAGAATCTGTCTTGAAAAGGGCTCCATACTGGGTCACAACTATAAGGTGACACCGTTACTTGTTATTTACCATGAAGATTCACCCCAGATTTTACAAGCGAAAGCTTCGAAATTTAGAAGACTTTAACACCTGACGGCGTTACTTGGATTTGAAGACCAAGATCTAGAGTAAAACTTAGACGTGACGGCTCAGATCTTTTAATAAGCAACGACGTCAAGACACATCCAGACGGCGTTAGAGACTCAAGGCGACGGCGTTACAACAACAACTTGCAAAGGACGAAACCTTAATGGCGGCGAGCTGATGGCGTCGCAGTCATAAAGTGACGCCTTCACAGTTGTAATACTATATATATTTTCGCATTTTTTTCATTATTGTGTGTAACACTTTGGAGAGGAAAACCCTAAAATGAATTTCACAGCTTTTGTGAAGTTTTTTCAACCACTTTGGCTCATGTTTAATTGAAGTTACATAATCCCTTTTTAATCATTCAATATGTCTATGTGTTGTTTTATTATATGCTTTTCTTTTCTTCACTTTAACATGCTAGGCTAGATTTATTAGTGTTTGCTTAGATCTAATGAAACCTAGTTATTAATTATTGATTTTCGTCTCTTGTGTAATTGGTTGTCTCGCGTTAGAGTAAGAAAACTAGCTTAATTCTTATATGTAACTAGCTTGTCCATCTTATTAAACGCAACCCTAGAGTGCACTAGTGGTTTTTCTCGTTGTATTTATTGAGTGAATTGAGGCTTGTAGATCTTAGGAGACTTATTAGACTTTAATCTTCTTAAGGGAGACTTATACGTTCCTAAATTTAGGGCATTTGGCACCTCCCTACGACTAATAAATAAAGAATACAATGCTCCAACTAAAACAATGACGTGAAAATTCGGCTAATCAATAAGAGATAATTAGGGAGTAAGGAAATCTAAGTGAACACATTTTCCTATATAAGAGTTACCACCAATTTACTTTTCTTGCAAGTAGTTTAATTTTAATTAATTTAGTTTTGTTTTAGCTAGTTAGGAGTTAAAATGACTACTATTCAAACCCCGAGATTTTAAATTTCTTTTAATAAAGATAAAAATATGAAAAGACTCGTCCCTCACCTTTAAACCTATCTCGACATACACTTCGGCCTTCACAACAATATCCCCCTAGAGAACGATCAATCCCCCATGTTGTACCTATACTATACTACAATGATTAGATACATTACCTAGGAGGATTGTAAAACTTTTGTGGTTTTGCAAAATTCCGCTATCAAGGAACCAAATTTGCAATTTACCTTTATAAATAAAAACGTTACATTTATGATGAATAATAGAAAAGGCTAATAAATCGATATTGTAAACAATATATGTCCATAAATATAAAATAAGTGTATATATGGAATTATCCCTATAAATAATTATCTATTCTAATTTGAAATTATATAGAGGTGGAAGGCAAACGAGCAACAGGTTGCGCCACTAGCTCTTTTTGAATTGCAAAACTAATTTTTAAAGGGGTAATTCATTGGTTGCCCCAAAAGTGCACCTTTGATCAAACCTTTGCCCATGCGACTTCGGGTTTTTGCATTTGTCCCTATGCGACCTATGCGCTTTTTGCGACTTATGCAACTCGTACTTTTTGCCCCAAAATCAAGTACTTGTGTGTAAGTGGAAGTACACTTGTGTAAGAGTACAAGTGTGTAAGAATACAAAGTCGCATAAAAAGTACAAGTCGCATTAAAAAGTACAAATCGCATAAAAAAGTATAAGTCGCATAAAAAAGTACAAGTCGCATAAAAAGTACATCGTCAGTCGCATAATAGGACAATTACACACATGTAATTTCTACTTACACATATGTACTTTCGAGTTAGACACTTGTCAAATATTGATAAAGTTGCATAAGTAGCATATGTCGCATAGGTTGAAAAAGGGCAAATGCATATGTAGAATAAAGTTGGGCCAAACCTTTGATCAAATGTTCTCTTTTGGGGCAACTTATGAGTTACCCCTTTTTCGAAATATTACTATGAATAACTCATTGGACTCTATTGAGGAGCTCCACTGCCTTATGTGCAAGAAAATTAAAAGTGTCAAACGCGAAAAGAATAAAAATATGTTGATTTTTAATGCATGCTTTCTCGTGTTTTGTCAATTCGTACGAGACGGCTTCAAAGTAGTCGGTCCCACTGTAAGCCCTGACTACTCAAACCCATGAGACGAGAAACCCTAGTTAGATCTACATACATGTTTCTCTTCATCCATCCAAAAATCAAAATGTATGTCGGTTTGAGTGTGGATCTTCCATCCAACGGGTCAGTCAAAAAGTTCACATGTTATTCTTTCCTGGCGGAGATCCCAACATGTCTAACCATATCGTGTCTATACTTGACACCCGAGAGCTCTATGCAACGAACTGAATTTTCCCCAAAGGAATCCAAACATACCATTGACAAATTGGGAATATCTCATCAACCGAAAGTAAAGGAATCATGAGGCGATACTGTTAATACTAATAAGCCGTAAAAACGTTTATTTATATTTTACGATCTTCTAATGTTTTGTCGATAACAAACGTAAAATCATTTTAACGAAACAAATAAAATACGTAAATGGTTTGAGCCAATAGTTTTCTAACACACTTATGTTTTCACATAAAACACTAAAACAAGTATAAGTGATTTTATGATTTAATAATACATATGTACAACAACTAGTGTTTACATATTGAGCAAATATATACATAACTAATATGTATTATAATGGATAAAAACTATAACCCATGGAGCATATCCATAACCCATGGTATTGACCCATATCCATTTGACTAGATGCGTTGCATCTATTAGATACATTGTATCTAAAGAAATACCCATGGACCAACCCATAACCCATGACCCATGACTCATAACCAAAAAACCCATGAGCAAAGAGGAGCGTCTCACGGATCCCTGAGGTTACACTAGACAGATCCCTTAAGGGAGGGATCCGTGGAACAGTAGTTGTTTTTCCTCTATAAATAGTGAGCCATTTCTTCCTTTTGGGTTGCCACTCCCACACATACTTTCCCCAACTATTGTAACTCTCTAACCACTGATCCTAAAGGATCTTTCTATGAAGTTTGTCTTTTGTTTTTGTCTGATTCTCTAGGTTCCTCTTAAAGGCGAGATCACCACTTCTTGAAGTTGAGCAAGCTCAAGTCCATGAGTTGCCATGCTTCGTCATCATCAAGACTACTGAGGTTCTCTTGTTGATAATTCTTTCTTCCTCCATAGAAGTGTTGTGTCCAAGGCATTAGTGAAGGATGCTGAAAGAGTCAAGACGTAAGCATTAGTGAAAGGTGCTTAACGTCCGTGTCAAAAGCATTAGTGAAGAATGCTAAAGGAGTCAAGACAAAGGCATTAGTGAAAGATGTCAAGCGTTCATGTCAAGGGCATAGGTGAAAGATGCCTAGGAGTCAAATCAAGTGGCATTAGTGAAGGATGCCAAGGTCGTATAATCGATGAGGTGCATTGTTATACAAATAGTGATAGTTTGTTTCCAAGGATGTTGATATCCTTGATGGTGTTGTAATAAGGAGTGGATCTCCTTTGGGTTTAGGTGTTGTGTAGTGTTTGGTAGTAGTTCCTCCATTGAAATGGAACTCGGTACTTAGCCTAGTACTTGATAAATGGTAGGCGATGTTGTGGTAGGTGTGGTTCTCCTTGGTGAAAGAACCCGGTGGTTAGCCTAGTACCGGAAAAAGAGTAGGCGACGTTGTGAAGGCTTCTCCGCCATAAGGAGTTGGTGTCGTGTAGTGATTACGAACTCTCGAGTAGGTGACTCGGGGAGTGGAGTAGGGCAAGGAAGGTGTCCTTATAGCCAAACCACTATAAATACTCGTGTCATGGTTATGTGCCTCTTACTCTTTATATTTCATTACACTTTTATATATCTATCTATCAATATCCAACATATACATCTAAATAGATTGACATAAGTTGATCTAAATATTTTAAAACGAAGTTTTAATTGGTAAAACTATTCAACCCCCCCCCCTTTCTAGTTTTCCACAATTGGCATCAGAGCTTCGTTACCAAGTTTCTTAGAGTATGTTGTACTTTAAAAACATGATACATTCTGTGTATGTTTGAAAACTACAAAGAAGGATTCTTTAAGTCATGCTTTAAAAATCATTATAGTATTTAAAGTTGGACAATGATAGAACGTTCTAATATTTTCTTTGTTAAGAATTCTCCATACTTGGATTTGGGCATACCAAGAAGATCATGAAGAAACTATCTAAATATTTCTTTTCATAAAAAGAATATTTAGCATTGTTTTCCTCACACATGGATCTGGAGATTCTAAGAAGATCACAAAGAATTTCTCTAAATATTTCTTTTCTTAAAAAGAATATTTAGTAAAGGTATGATCGTTAATAATTTACATTTTACTATTGTTATTAAAGTTTTAGTTGTATGATTAATCTTTATTAGTAATTACTTAAGTAGTTATCTATATTAAAATCATCATCAAGAATAGTATTCTTCGATTGATTTATATAGACTACACTACAAATCTGTAATAATGATATCTCGGTTATTCGATAGCCTCAATCATTATTCATCACAAAAGGATTATTGACACTTCATCTATGTCAATAAATATCCATGTGAAATTTCTTATATTATGATAAAATGGGATTTTATCATAATCTTTGAAAAACCTCCCAAGAATTGTGACTAATTCATAAAAAGGGAATCCCGTCAAATAGGATTAGTATTAAACCGTCAAAACCCCAAACCACAAGTTATAGAGCTTAAACATCAAAATCTAGGCATTTTAGAACTCCCAAACCAAAGTTATCAAGGAATGCTTAAGTCGAATTTTTGTCATGCGGATCCACGAGTTTGAACTAGCGGATCCCTAATGAGAGGGATCTGGGATCCGTGCAATGAAGACATCATAAGTTAGAAATGATCACCGTGGAAGTTCCACTATCACTTTCCTTCAAAACTCATGAACAAAACCCAATTCATCGCTCACAGGAGCAATTTGATCATTTCCTTCAAGTAAAACAATCTCTTGTGTAAGTATAATCTTCACTACATTGTTAATTTAATTCCTTGATTTCTAGGATTACAATTTTTTCATCTTTAGAAGTTGGGTTCAAATGGGTTTGCCATAATTTGTTACCACATTGTTTTCTAAGATAATCTAAATCAAAGAATTAACATTGTTAATACAAATTAAACTCATTTCTTGAATTCAATAAAGATGAATTGAGCAAAATTGTGATCAAACCCTTTAGGTTACTATACACAATTAACACCACATTGTGGTTGTGTTGTATAGGAACAATCATGCCAAGTAACCGACAACAAGACTATCAAGATACCGCCCACTAAATCCCAATGTACCATAGAAAGGATGGACTTAGCCCGGAAGATAGGAAAGCTTTCAAGTTGCTCGAAAAGAGACTTTTTCATGAAGGTCGTGTAGTAGAACCATCATGTTAGGAATTAGAAAATTCCTTAGTGAAGTATCGGTCACCCCAAATTAAATCTAGCATAAGTTAGCTCGTAGACATTACGTTATTTACTAGTTATTCAGTTAGTTATTTAGTTTAGTACATCACCGTGGATGAAGGACGGGTCTTTACCCATGATGCGATCCACAATCAAGGAGGACGTTTATTATGTAACTATAAATACCTCTACCTCCCAAGGTAGAGGTTGGACCTTCAATCTAATATTCTTTCTTTTGTTACTTTCTCTCTCTAGAAAGGCTCCCACACTACTTTCTCTCTCTAAATTACTTCATCTCATTCGAACCATACTTTGATTTGTTATGTGTTTATGAAATCCAATATCAAACAATTGGTATCAAGAGCCATGGTTTGATCACTCATCTTTCATGTTCTTGGATTTCTAGTGGTTTTCATAAGGTTTTTGGGTTTGAATGAGTTTAGAGTATTTTGCATCATTTGGATCATCTCTAGTGTTAAAGTTTTGATTTTGATTGTACTTTTGTGTTTAGAATCATCATAAGTGTTTAGGTTTTGATTTGGAAGGCTTGAATCATCGTGGTTAGGTTGTTTTTGGATTGAAAAGTGGTGATTTTTTTAAATATTGTACTATGCGAGTTGAGTCACGGATTGTCATTTCTTGGAAGAGAGTTGCTTTTTAAATTTGAAGGGAGTTGCTTTGTTAAGAGAGTTGCCTATGCAACTTGTCCAGATTCAACTTATCTAAAGAGACTTGCCTAAGAGAGTTGCCTATGCGAGTTGCCTAAGAGAGTTGCCTATGCGAGTTGTCTGCTTGCTTATTGAAGCGAGTTGCTTTGTTATTGGAAGCGAGTTGGTATATGCGACTTAGCTATTTAGCGAGTCGACTCTTTATGCGACTTGGGTTCTAAGCGAGTTATTTCTTTAAGCGACTTGAGTTCTAAAGCGACTTGGCTATTAAGCGAGTTGTCAGCTTAAGCGAGTTGTCGTTTAAGCGAGTTGCTTTGAAAGCGAGTTGACAACTTATGCGAGTTGAGCCTCTTGCTTTTTGAAGCGAGTTGTATTATGCGACTTGACTATTAAGTGAGTTGTCTTGGAAGCGAGTTGTCCTGGATGCGAGTTGATTGAAGCGGTTTGACCAAAAGTTGACTTTTTACGTCAAAACTTCAAACGGCCATAACTTTTGAACCGTAACTCCGTTTTTAGCGAAATACCTGTCAAAACAACCGGAACAGGCTGAATATTGTGAGGATTTTTCGAAATTCCTATCAGCGAAATACGATGTCGTGAAACGAATTTTTCGAGGCCTAAATCCTCTCCGAAAGGAAGTTATTGAGCTTTTAAGTTTTTAGACCTAAATTTCACCGTAAAAAACGTGCATTAACAAAACCAAATCACAACCAAATAAGACTTCAGATAATCCTTCAAACAATCATCACTCGTAACACATAATCCTCTATCATTGTGTGGGTCCATCAGTTATCTTAACACGTTTTATTGGTCATTATATCACGGTTTCTTCTTGATTTTGTAAAATCCCGCGAAAGAATCTATTTCTCGGTTTAAATCATAGACTTGTAAAATCCCGTGCATACTACAACATCATGTCTTTCACTCTTGACCCGGTGATTTCGAAGTACTTAAATTGTATGATGTTGTGGACAACAATGATAATGTTTGCTACATCGAACGGTTAAAGATGTTTGAATTAATCAATGAGGATGTGAGATCTTCATGTTCGAGTACAATGAGAATGAATTGCACCGCTAATGGTACGTAATGCCATGCAAAAGGAATGTCGCATTATACCCTATCAACAACTTCACTCTCACCTCATGTTACTTCTACCCACAACAACGGAACGAACATGTATTGCCCTTTTCCGTCAAGATTTATCCACATTAACGGGTACATTACTGTTGAACTTAGAACAATTGGAACAACAACTTGATAAAGAAAAGGTTCAAAAGGATAGTTCCAGTGCTGCACTTCAAGTAATCCACAACCAATTTCAATCATTCATCAGTGGGGAATTTACATCAGATTATGATCAAGACATGACTGAAGTGTCTTTCAAGAAACACACTGGAATGGAAATTAGCGTGTTTTTAGAGACATTTATCCATCTCATGGATAAAGTGGAGAAGTATATTGAGGTAGTTACTCAGACAGATGAAAAAGTGGATGAGTGTCTAGTGCATTTGAGAGATAGTTGCAATAAGTTGGGTAATGTATCTGTTGAAGAATCTGGTATTGCTGCATGCAGAATGTCAGAGACAACAAATAATGATGAGTCGGGTAAAGCACGGATGATGGATCGATTGACACCGAATACAAAGGCTCGAGAGATAGATAAGCTTGACACGGTCGGTCCAAATGACTCTTGTTACATATGATGTGGATGCGGATATCGGACTGTAAATCGAGCGGTGTCATGTGATGAGGTACACTTAACTGCTCAACATAGTGTATCCGCTAATGTACCTAAACATACCGATCTTAATGTTGAACATGATTCGATAAATGTTCCTTGGTTGAGGCCGAGTCTAATAATTTCAAAACAAATGATATGGTTGATAAAAAGGCTTTTGATGAACTTTCAAACAAATTCTCAAAACTTGAAAAACATTGCATTTCACTTGAAATTGCGATACGAGTAAAGAAGAAAGTTTTCAACTTAACAAACCATGTAAAATCCGAACTTCACGAATTCCGTGAACTTTTGAAATTAACACTTTCAAAGCTCACTTCAAAACAAAGAGTCAACTATCAACAATTTGAAGAAACATATTTCGATATGCATGTGAAAAGTAATTTGGTTACAAGTAATTTTATGTTAATATTATTGATAATATTCAAATGAGAAATGATGAATTAGCGGTTTGTGTGGCCAAATTACTAAAGGAAAATGAGTCTTGGAGAAAGCATCACATAGAACTAAGTGACTCACAAAGAAGCTAGAACTAAGTCAACAGAACAAACAAACTCTTTGATAGCAAAATTGATGATCTCAAAGCTCAACTTCGGAAAAGAGTTTCGCTATTGTTGCCCTAAAAATGAGCTTAGGAAAATCAGGAAAAGTGTGAACACTAAGTTTACAAAACCATCAACCTTGGGAAACCAGTTTCTCATCCCATTAGAAACCGGTCCGTTGTTAGGCGACCCTCTGCGTTTATACCGAAAGACCAAAATTTTCAAAAACACGGTTTGCCTCCCAAGTTGATGAGAAACAAGTTTTGTCAAAACCAGTCACTTCACCTGAGTTACATAAGAATAAAGCTTTTAACCCTCAACATGTAGCCACTTCTACTCCTAGCACCTCTAGGATTAGTTCGAAAACAGTGTCAAAACCAAGTATTAAAACCCATAATTCATATGATATAAATGACTTGTGGAAGAACTATTATCTAGAAAAAGCTAGAAAAAAGGCACAGATTCGAAAAGACGGAATTTTAGGTGCAAGACCTAGGGTGATGCATTCCACGAGATTTCAAGGCACTACTAGTAGTTATATGAAGAAGAATGTTAAGCATGTAGAAAATGAACCTAGAATTTCTGAGTCTTTTTCGAATAAGAAACATTTTCCTAATTCACATACTAAGGTACAATCCACTAAGGCTACTGATTCGTGCCAAAAAGTCAAGTCAAACAGACTTGAAACAGCTCAGACACAAATACAATTAAGTCCTGGAGAATAGATTGAATTCCCGGGTCGTTTAGTCCCACGGAGACTCAATGGTGTGTCAAAACCAATTCAGACGATAGAATGATCACTAATTATAGTGATCAGAAAGGATTGAAGGAATAATTACACTACTGAAAAAGATAACACATAAAAGCGACTTAAATACAAATTAAGAAAATTAAAAAGATAAAATCTATTAAATAAACGCTATCACTATTTTTACAATGATGAACGTTTATGAAATATAAAATAAAATGACTCAAATAAACTATATTAACTAAAACGTAGACTCAAATTATTTAAAAACGTAACTTAAAACTAAAACGAGCGATATGTGTAAAAATTACATTTGAGCGCAAGATAAAAAGTAAAATTTATGAAATAAAAGGCCTACAAGTGTAAAAAAAAGATTTTTACAAAATATAAGACAAAAGAAATTTTAGAAAAAGATTTATATTTTTTGACTTTTATATTTTTTATTATGAATTAAATAAGTTTTAACACTAATTAAATATTTAAAAATACTAAAACAAAAGAGAAAAATCTGAAACTTTTACAGAAAATACTTAATACTAATACAAATTTATTAAAAATATAAAAGCTGAAAAAGCTATAAAGAATAAGCTCAAATAAGCTAAAACAACTAATAAGCTAAAAGGGCAATACGATATAAGAGATAGATTATGCACAAAATGGACGAGACAAGTCCCAAGGGCAACCGGTATCCGTGTACCCTAATCAGCAGACAAAAGGGGAGGTCTCGGGTTCGAGCCCGCCACCCCTTTTGCAAAACTTTTATTTTTGAAATTTTCTTATTGCAACTTATTAAACAAACAAAGATAAGCATTTTTTCAACTATGACTTCTTCGAAAACCAATAATAAGCTCTGAGAGCTTATCTTCTTAATGAGGCTTAAAGAGCTTATCTCGTGAAATAAGCTTAAACAAGCTTGATAGATGAAATAAAAGCTCAAAACAGATGCAAACAAGCTATAGAAACTGAAATTAGGCTAAAAGATACAAATAAGCACTCTGAATAAGCTAGAATAAACAAATAAGCACATATCATTCTTAAGTTCAAAAGCAGAAAATGGGACACACTTTAAGCTACTAGCAGCCCTACCAAACAAGTTCCAAAGTTAAAAACAAGACTTGGGTCCTCAAGATGACCAAGTTGGCTTTCCAAAGAAACAAGAATTACAAGATTTGGACAAGTAATAAGCTTGATGCAAGCTTATCAATTGAGGCTTATTTTACGTACGCAGGACAAGCAGACGAGCAATGTACTCTCAATAAGCAGTTGAATAAGCACTCAAAAGCTAAGAAACTGAAAACTATCATTTTTGTATTTTTCTACACCAACTAGACTACAAATCCCCAAGAGCTTATACTCTGAAACCTACTAATGAACTCACAATGAAATTCCAAACTTTAATCAAAAACGACCTTTTTGAAATTTTGACTTTTTTGACAGAAACCAAAAGTTGACCAAATTGAGATTTGATTTGATTTTAAACACTGATGATGTTATGTTAAGGTGTTTTAAGACTGAATATAGCAAGATTAATACTTTTTGAACACAAAATGATGATTTGATAGTCTAAAATCCCAACAGTGGCTGCTCAATTAAGGATCAAATGAAATTTTGACTTTTTGCAAAAGAGAACTTGATTTTATGACTTCTTTGTGATAACTAGACCAAGTGTGACATGAAACAAGTTAAAACAACAACTCAAACAGCCTAAAGCACAGTGAACTTAAGCAATCCAAACACCCTTTTATGTTAACTGTTATGAACTTTTTACAAGCAACTTTTAAATTAAAACCATGAGCTTAAATTCAGACATCATAAAATCATTAAGTAAGACCAATTAAGCTTTAAACAACAGTTATAGTAACTTAAAACTAAGAAATTAGACTTAAGCAATTGTGACTGCCCAAATGAGATTTTCTCTAATCACAAATTTAAATGAACAAACTACTGATTTTATGACTTAAACCAACTTAACTATGACTAATTAACATAAAGAAATGAGATTAAAGCACAACTAATAATGAAACAAAGAAATGGTAAAATGGTAAAAATAGAACTCACACATGATCAAGGTGAAAAATTGAGCACCAAGGTATAGAAACCACTCCTAGCTTACTGTCAATAAGCTAGAAACCAGATATCCATCCAGCTTAGCTTCCATTTCCCCAGAACTGCTTATATGACCACATTTGACTTCCATTGACTTTCTTTTGATTTTTTTTTTAAAACTTTTCTGAATTTTAAAGGTTTAGCCTGTTTAATGGTTCTAAAAGCTTTGTGAGCTTTGTCATCAGCTTATGTGGGCTTATAGAGGCCAATAAACAACTACTTAACATAAAATTAAAGAATACGAAATTTTAAAGGACATTAAGCAAAATATGAAATTTAAAAGTGACTAGAATTTAAACTGAAACAGAGTTCCATTACACTATTTTGAAGAAAAGAACAACATTAAAGCTTTAAATTACATTAAACTAGGAAAGCAATAAAAGTTAATCTACACTACATGACCTAGGCTATTCCAAAAGGTGTCTTGTTCCTCTGCTTTTCTTCTCTTTTATATCACAATGACTTCCCACTAGACCACTAAGAAAATCCCACATCAATTCTGAGCCATTGGATGAGTCAAGTGGATATTGGTCGTTTGATTCATTTTGGCGCCAAAAAGGTGTTATCCACTGGAGGGGTTGAGTGAAGGGTGGAAGGGATCATTAAATGGTTTTTGGAGTTGTGATGAGGTGGGGGGACAAGGAGTGATAAGGGTGAGCTGGGGGGATGGTGATTTAGCTAGTTGCAGGAAGTGGTTGGGAGGAAGGAGACTTAGGCGCCAAAAAGGTGTGTTTGACCACGTGGGGAGAGTTGACTGACCAGGGTGTTATTAATAATCAAAAAGGCCGGGTCATGGATAGTGGATTTGGGTTTGGGCTTTTGATTGGGCTTTGGGTAATACAAGGGTCCATTTGGTTTAAGAGATAACAACAAGGACCAACTTTGCAATTACAACAAACCTCAAGGACTGAAAATGTAACTTTTCCAATACTCTCACAAGGACTAAATTTGCCTTACTTGAATAGAACAAGGACCAAAGTGGCATAAAATTCCATTTTTAAATGTCCAAGGACCATATGTGTAAATTTGGATATTTGAGGGACTGAAAATGTAATTTCCCAAAAGTTATCAATATGTTCCAAATTTTAAATCATGCATAGTACAAGGGTATTATTTGTAAAATTCCAAGTTTAGAATACCCAAGGACCATTTTTGCCAATTTTGTAACTTGAGGGGTAAAAATTGCCATTTTGTGTAAACTTTTATCCAGGGATGTTTTGTGAACATTTTTGATTTTCCAAGGACTTAAGTTGACTTTTCATTTATTTAAAACTTTTAGGGACTAGTTTTGACAAATTATGTAACTCCAGGGACTGAAAACGACAATTGTTGTGAAATTGATCAAGTTTCACTTGTTTTTCAATCTTTGTACACAATCACATAAAACACATTTTATGAATTTGTATCATTTGAGAGTCATTTGTGTGTTTTGGTTGTTTTGTGGGTTTATAAAGCATAAAATATATGTGTTTTAGACACATATCAAATCCCCACATCGAACTATTGCTAGTCCCTAGCAATCTATTGAAACTTTAATGGATTTGAAAACTCTTTACCAAAAGCCATCACTACGGAGTAGCCAAATGTTTCGAGTTCAAGTAAGAACCTTGGTACATCGATAACCAAATGATTTTGAGCAAATCATAAGTCAGTAAACGGATTTGATTAGTCTTTACCGTAAGCCGTACCCTTCCGGACTAGCCAACTCTTAGATAAATTATCAAGATTATCTTTGGTGAGTGAATACCAATTATGGATTTTCCACGCCTTTACCACAAGCCATAACCTTGCGGGCTAGCCAACTCATTATCTTTTGAGGATGATGGGAGTGAAGAACCATACAATTTTGGGCAAATTGCAAGCCATATAAACGGATTTGAGAAATCTTTACCAAGAGCCGTTTGCTCTGGATTAGCTAATCCTTTTGTCTTACGACATGGCGGATCGATAACCAAATGAGAAAGTGTAAACACTTACTCCAAAAAAAATTTTTTGGCTAAAAGCGGGAATTGAGTAGATAATATATGAAATTCGTGAGAATTCCCCACACTTAGAAATGAATATTGCCCTCAATATTCAAAGTACTGCGGTTATGCCAAACAAAGAACGTAAAAGGAAATATTACGGCCATTATTTAGAAAGGTTTTTTTTTTTTTTTTTTTTTTTTTTTTTTAGAAGATATATATATATAACTGTGGGCATCACCCCACACTTAGGTGGTAGAAAGGGAAAAATGCGAAATATGGGTGAAAACCCATATGGTGAGGCTTGTTTTTGATAACCAAGTCACTAGCTTGACTTGACCCCGAATTCATTGGTTCATGGGGAAACTGAGTGGGATTGCCACTCAAAGATTAGGTGAGAAATTGGAGTGGGATTGCCACTCACAGAATTATGAAATTCATCACTTAAGATGAGTCTAAGAATCTTAGAAAGAAACTCAGAAAAGGCGAGAAGAATCTTTTTAATTTTTTATTTTATAAAAAGAAATGGAAAATATTTTTGTATTTTTTAAGGTTATATATATGTACAAAAGAAATTCCTAACAACCGCCCTCGAAGGGAATCAGGTCCAGACAGAGCTCAAGAATCAGAAATACCAACAACCAAATGTTGTAACTGAGGGACTTATCAAACTGGGCAAGTTGTGTGCAAAGGAAAAAAATATTTTTGTATTTTATATTGTTTTTGGTGCTATTAACACTTTAGGAAAATATTTTTAACTTTACAAAAAACTTTTCACAAAAGGATGGATATGCACAAGAATGGGTCTGAAAAAGGTTAACACACGCTAAAGCCTCCCCGGCAGCGGCGCCAAAATTTGATTCGTGCCAAAAAGTCAAGTCAAACAGACTTGAAACAGCTCAGACACAAATACAATTAAGTCCTGGAGAATAGATTGAATTCCCGGGTCGTTTAGTCCCACGGAGACTCAATGGTGTGTCAAAACCAATTCAGACGATAGAATGATCACTAATTATAGTGATCAGAAAGGATTGAAGGAATAATTACACTACTGAAAAAGATAACACATAAAAGCGACTTAAATACAAATTAAGAAAATTAAAAAGATAAAATCTATTAAATAAACGCTATCACTATTTTTACAATGATGAACGTTTATGAAATATAAAATAAAATGACTCAAATAAACTATATTAACTAAAACGTAGACTCAAATTATTTAAAAACGTAACTTAAAACTAAAACGAGCGATATGTGTAAAAAATTACGCTGAAGCGCAAGATAAAAAGTAAAATTTATGAAATAAAAGGCCTACAAGTGTAAAAACAGTATTTTTACAAAATATAAGACAAAAGAAATTTTTAGAAAAAAGATTTATATTTTTTTGACTTTTATATTTTTTTATTATGAATTAAATAAGTTTTAACACTAATTAAATATTTAAAAATACTAAAACAAAAGAGAAAAATCTGAAACTTTTACAGAAAATACTTAATACTAATACAAATTTATTAAAAATATAAAACTGGAAAAAGCTATAAAGAATAAGCTCGAAATAAGCTAAAAACAACTAATAAGCTAAAAAGGGCAATACGTATATAAGAGATAGATTATGCACAAAATGGACGAGACAAGTCCCAAGGGCAACTGGTATCCAGGTACCCTTCTAACGCGCACAAAAGGGGGAGGTCTCAGGTTCGAGCCTGCCTACCCCCTTTTTGCAAAACTTTTTATTTTTGAAATTTTCTTATTGCAACTTATTAAACAAACAAAGATAAGCATTTTTTTCAACTATGACTTCTTCTGAAAACCAATAATAAGCTCTGTGAGAGCTTATCTTCTTAACAGTAGGCTTAAAGAGCTTATCTCGTGAAATAAGCTTAAACAAGCTTGATAGATGAAATAAAAGCTCAAAACAGATGCAAACAAGCTATAGAAACTGAAATTAGGCTAAAAGATACAAATAAGCACTCTGAATAAGCTAGAATAAACAAATAAGCACATATCATTCTTAAGTTCAAAAGCAGAAAATGGGACACACTTTAAGCTACTAGCAGCCCTACCAAACAAGTTCCAAAGTTAAAAACAAGACTTGGGTCCTCAAGATGACCAAGTTGGCTTTCCAAAGAAACAAGAATTACAAGATTTGGACAAGTAATAAGCTTGATGCAAGCTTATCAATTGAGGCTTATTTTCTGTGCACAGGACAAACAGACAGAACAGGTACTCTCAATAAGCAGTTGAATAAGCACTCAAAAAGCTAAGAAACTGAAAACTATCATTTTTGTATTTTTCTACACCAACTAGACTACAAATCCCCAAGAGCTTATACTCTGAAACCTACTAATGAACTCACAATGAAATTCCAAACTTTAATCAAAAACGACCTTTTTGAAATTTTGACTTTTTTGACAGAAACCAAAAGTTGACCAAATTGAGATTTGATTTGATTTTAAACACTGATGATGTTATGTTAAGGTGTTTTAAGACTGAATATAGCAAGATTAATACTTTTTGAACACAAAATGATGATTTGATAGTCTAAAATCCCAACAATGGGTGCTCAATTAAGGATCAAATGAAATTTTGACTTTTTGCAAAAGAGAACTTGATTTTATGACTTCTTTGTGATAACTAGACCAAGTGTGACATGAAACAAGTTAAAACAACAACTCAAACAAATTTAAAGCATGTTGAACTTAAGCAATCCAAACACCCTTTTATGTTAACTGTTATGAACTTTTTACAAGCAACTTTTAAATTAAAACCATGAGCTTAAATTCAGACATCATAAAATCATTAAGTAAGACCAATTAAGCTTTAAACAACAGTTATAGTAACTTAAAACTAAGAAATTAGACTTAAGCAATTGTGACTGCCCAAATGAGATTTTCTCTAATCACAAATTTAAATGAACAAACTACTGATTTTATGACTTAAACCAACTTAACTATGACTAATTAACATAAAGAAACAGAGATTAAAGCACAACTAATAATGAAACAGTAAAATGGTAAAAATGGTAAAAATAGAACTCACACATGATCAAGGTGAAAAATTGAGCACCAAGGTATAGAAACCACTCCTAGCTTACTGTCAATAAGCTAGAAACCAGATATCCATCCAGCTTAGCTTCCATTTCCCCAGAACTGCTTATATGACCACATTTGACTTCCATTGACTTTCTTTTGATTTTTTTTTTAAAACTTTTCTGAATTTTAAAGGTTTAGCCTGTTTAATGGTTCTAAAAGCTTTGTGAGCTTTGTCATCAGCTTATGTGGGCTTATAGAGGCCAATAAACAACTACTTAACATAAAATTAAAGAATACGAAATTTTAAAGGACATTAAGCAAAATATGAAATTTAAAAGTGACTAGAATTTAAACTGGAAACAGAGTTCCATTACACTATTTTGAAGAAAAGAACAACATTAAAGCTTTAAATTACATTAAACTAGGAAAGCAATAAAAGTTAATCTACACTACATGACCTAGGCTATTCCAAAAGGTGTCTTGTTCCTCTGCTTTTCTTCTCTTTTATATCACAATGACTTCCCACTAGACCACTAAGAAAATCCCACATCAATTCTGAGCCATTGGATGAGTCAAGTGGATATTGGTCGTTTGATTCATTTTGGCGCCAAAAGGTGTTATCCTTTGGAGGGTTGAGTGAAGGGTGGAAGGATCATTAAATGGTTTTGAGTTGTGATGAGGTGGGGACAAGGAGTGATAAGGGTGAGCCTGGGGGATGGTGATTTAGCTAGTTGCAGGAAGTGGTTGGGAGGAAGGAGACTTAGGCGCCAAAAGGTGTGTTTGACCACGTGGGAGAGTTGGTGACCGGTGTTATTAATAATCAAAAGGCGGGTCATGGATAGTGGATTTGGGTTTGGGCTTTTGATTGGGCTTTGGGTAATACAAGGTCCATTTGGTTTAAGAGATAACAACAAGGACCAACTTTGCAATTACAACAAACCTCAAGGACTGAAAATGTAACTTTTCCAATACTCTCACAAGGACTAAATTTGCCTTACTTGAATAGAACAAGGACCAAAGTGGCATAAAATTCCATTTTTAAATGTCCAAGGACCATATGTGTAAATTTGGATATTTGAGGGACTGAAAATGTAATTTCCCAAAAGTTATCAATATGTTCCAAATTTTAAATCATGCATAGTACAAGGGTATTATTTGTAAAATTCCAAGTTTAGAATACCCAAGGACCATTTTGCCAATTTTGTAACTCGAGGGTAAAATTGCCATTTGTGTAAACTTTTATCCGTGGATGTTTTGTGAACATTTTGATTTTCCAAGGACTTAAGTTGACTTTTCATTTATTTAAAACTTTTAGGGACTAGTTTTGACAAATTATGTAACTCTGTGGACCGAAAACGACAATTGTTGTGAAATTGATCAAGTTTCACTTGTTTTCAATCTTTTGTACTCGAATCACATAAAACACATTTTTATGAATTTGTATCATTTGAGAGTCATTTGTGTGTTTTTGGTTGTTTTTGTGGGTTTATAAAGCATAAAATATATGTGTTTTTAGACACATATCACTACTAACATGGCTAAGGTTCAACATGTTATGAAGCAAAACAAACCTAAAACTTCACCTAGATGGATCCCAACTGCTAAATATTTGGAAACTAGGAATAAGGATAAGTCTTCCACTATGCATAAGAAGCCTAACAATCCTAGACCTTGCCATAAGTGGATTCCGTCTCGTAAAATGTTTAAGGATGTTGGACTTAGGTGGATGCCTACCGGAAAGCTGTTTTCTGATGACAAAATCAAGGTTGACCGTGAAACCCCAAAGGGTTTGGATACTAATGTCACTAACCAATATATATGCAATCAAGCTTGTAATGTTAGTGCGGTAGTCCTTACTCGATTCAGATACTTGATCCTTCAATACATGGACCGGTTTAAAGTATGGATAACACAAGGATTGATATCTCATAACTCACGGGTTCAAGTAACTCAATCTTGATATTATTTTGGCTATGACGTCTGCTCAAATCGATTCAGCCTCGTACTTCATCATTATGGCGTCTGCAGATATCACTTGAGCCCGTTCCTTATAGAAAAGAAAGGTGTATGCGTTTGATCGCTTTATCTTAAGAAGAGAAATCTTCTCATTTATGACCATTCTCATCAACATGCTTCATGCTTTTCCATGCGCTTGGTCATCAAGTGATCCGGACTACTCATAATTACTCTTATTCCACTTGCTCAATATAATGAAGATGGCGACATCATGTGCTAATTTTGCGGGGGAGAAGTGTGAATATAATACATTTGGATGATAATCACTTGTTTAATCAAGAATGGCATCTCCGTATGCAATTCTTGAAGGGGAGAAGAAGTGTGAATTTTTTGCATTGTTGATTGATATTTGAGAATATATGGTCAAACGGCTCCTAACTCATGTAAGAACCGAGATTCTTCTTATCAGACCATCTTCACATGTAATATCTTCTAAGAGCCGTTGGTTGACATCTTCACTCGGATTGATGAGTTTATCGACATAGTGCTTCCGGTTAATGCTTCACGTATACATCAACATGATGATTCCGAACAATCTCTCTGTTCTTGTTTGATGTGATTGGTAGTTTGGTGTTACCATCTTGTGTGTTCGTTGCGGCCTGATTGCTAATTTTCTTGATGAACATCTTTATGTTCTTGTTTGATTAGGAGGGATTTTAGTTAAGGGGATTTGCAAGATGTAAGTTAATTGGGAAGCTTTTTGGTGTGAGTTGAAGATGTTAACACTCTATTCCCCATTCGGACAATCTAGAAGAAGGTCGAGTCTACAGTCAGTTCTACATTCTCTGCTACATGTTAGAAGACTAAAGACAAGTTGCATTTGATTATCTAAAGACTTCTTCTTAATCTGGGCATTTATCAAACATATTGTCGGTTTATGGGAGAGCACTAATTGGGGGATAGTGACAAGACATATTCAATCCCCAATTAGATTTGCTCATATTCTTTAGCAGGGATTCTTTGTTTTGATTTTTGATGACTCTCCTCCAACGCCTAATGCTTCACTTACTAAGGATAACTGGGATTCATTGTTTTTCAAAGATATGTTTGATGAGTACTTCCAACCTCCGACGAATGTTGATCATCCGACACAAGCTCATGCTCCGGTTTCCACCGACTCAACTAGTTCACAATCTAAGAAGTACTTCTCGAATTCACAAGTAACCTTATCTCCGCCACTTCACAAGGCGTTGATAATGACTATCATGATATTGTAGTTGCACTACTGAATAATGATCCGCTCTTTGGTATTCCTTTGCCAAATCTTCACGGATTATTGTTCCTCTCATTGTGCACGCTATAAATCAACCACATGAACATTAATGAAAATGACTACCTCATCCGCTAGAAGACATTTTTGGTAAATCTTCCAGATCAGTTTCTACATGTTACCTTAAGGAAGAATGCATTGATGTTGAGGAATCATTTGCTCCGGTTCATTCAGTGGGTCAATGTTCATCCGATTGTATGTTTATTCACGTGTTGGACATTTGACACAAGTTGATTACTTCGAAGTTACTTATTTATCACTTATTTGAGGTTGAAGTTGACATTCACAAAGGCGTGTTCTTATTTGATAACTTGCTCGGGCTTAAGAATTTGAGTTGAAGTCTTGGGTTATCTAGTTACCAGCAATGAGGTGGATGGTTGAAGACCGTTAACTATCACTATTTGGAGTTACTTTGTTTTACTCGATGTCACACGATATGACGGTGTGGATAATCGCAAGAGGTGTTAATGTCTCATACTTTGCTTGAGTAGTGAGTACTTAGAAATTTGCTTGAAGCATAAATTCTCGACACCGTTCTTCCATTATTAAGTGCAAGCTTAAGATACAAATGTGGGAAGTTGACTTGGTTTCAAGTAGGGTATATCGGTTTTCTTTCATCGATGGTCACTTCAAATTGTCTACATAAGGGTTGATAAAATAGTCGAGAGAGTCTTTAGCGTGTTGATTCTCACAAGAGTTCAAGTGTTCTTCCATAAAGATTTCAAGTATTTGGGCTTATATTTGTTCTTGATTCAAGTATCAAAACCGAGAAGGGCAAGGAGACACACATCTAAACACAAAGCGAGTAAACTTGATGAACTTAATACTTCTAAGTAATCAAGATATCCCGGAAGACAAATGTCATGACCGCAGAGAAACTCAAGGTTTTACTCATCAAGGCTTTTGTGTTATTAGTCCAACGACGTGGGGAAGTGATGTAATAGAAAGTTTCTAAAGATAAAAGAGGTACACAAGTGTGTGATTCATTGGGGAGAGATTGTGTACATTGGGGATGCTCAATGTTTCACTTGAGTGCTTAATCGGTGATTCGAGATATAATCACTTATCCGGAGTTGACATCCGCAGATTGTCATCCGCAGATAATCGGTGACTTGGCCTCGCTTCTTCAATGTTATCGCTTATTAATTCCTTTTGTATTGGTATACTTGGATACTTGAGCTTCATACACGATCATCGGGGAAGAAAAATGTGAACACGGGAGATGTTTTCATTCCCTCATGATGTGTATTCGGAGAGCTCTTGGGTATTGGTGTACTTGGGTTCTTGAACTTCATACACGATCATCAAGGAAGAAAAATGTGAGCATGGGGAGGTGTTTTCATTCCCCTCATGATGTGTATTTGGGAGAGTTCATGAGCATTATACAAAGAGACTGACTACATCAATTCAACTACTTGGGGGAAGTGTTCTCTTGACACCTTTTGGAATGGATCGCTTCAGACTTCAGTGATTATGAAATTTGAGAAGATTTTTTATGAGTGGGATGATACGTTGCTGTTCTATTGGATGATATAACCCCAACGAAGAATCTCGATTTTCGTTCTTAAAAGGAGAAATGGGATTTATGATAATGGTGTGCTTCTCTGTGCACCTAGCTAAGGCAAGCTTGAAATAGAGCTTCGAATCTGCTCATCACATGGATTTTCGGATTGGGGGGAAGCTGCCAAAGTCTCACTTTCAAGTGGCTCAATTTCTTTCTTCAATGCAAGAGCCTCAGAAGCTTTGGTGGTGAAAGTTTTAGGTATGATGACTTCTTTCTTCTACAACGGGGCTGCTCGATATCCTTATCTCGGTACTTGTATCATCATCTTCTTAAACTATATCATCTATTCTATCTTTGTATATATTTATCCGAAAAACAAAATACAAAATATAAAACCAACAAAAGAAAATAGAAAAATATAAAACCTTCAAAAACCCATAAAAATCAGAAAATTTAAAAAAAATTCCAAAAATATGTTTTCCAAGACATGTCTTCTGGTATCGATAACATCTACGGTCTTAGAAATGTCATTCAATAATGGCACGGGACTTTAGATGAAGTTCGAGCAGGAGGTGTATATACTTCTTTCTAAACATGTCACAAACTATGGCTTACGATTATTTGATCGTAACCCGCGCTTCAAAAAATGGCTTGCAGTTACTTCAGACTGTGACCCGTGCCTAAACTATGGCTTGCTATTATTTCTGATAGCAAACCGCTCTTTTTAAGAAAGGAAAGTGCTGCACTTGAACTTTTTCCAAAATATTTCGTGCACTTATCGTAAAACTAAACAAGGAAAGCATGTCGTCTAAAAGACTGATGTTCCTACACAAATGTTTTTCCGTCTAAAATTCTTCAGAAAAATATTTGTTTTAACAAAATGGTGGTTAATGAGTTGCTATTAAATCAATCAGTTTAAGAGTTTTTGTAAAATTGAAAACTCAATCAATGACTTCAGCGCTTTTAAACTTTTCATAAAATGAGTCATGGATTAAGGGGGATAATGTTTTTCAAATCTACATCATCTAACGGGCTTTCTTAATTATCCTAATATGCTTAATTAAAAATGATGTTAACCTATGTTGAAGGACTAGGTGCCTAGGATATGATTGCTAGGATTAGATGATTAGAGTTTGATGAACACATTATTCCCATACATTTATATGATCCGATTGATATGTTGCATTGACTTTTATTAGTCGATTGGTGTTTGGGTGATGTCGACCACCATATATTTGTATGTGTGTTCACTAACGTATGCGGTATATTGGTATAAAAGAATGTTCCCGATCTGGATCCCACAATTGAAGATGATTGGATCTTTGAAAGGAAAGGGTAACTATATCTTGGGTTGACAAATGAAGAAACGGAGCTTAATTGGACTTCTATGGAGAGTTGGCATAAATGCAACGTAAGAGGTCTCATCGCATCGCAGATGGTTTTCTTCTAAGTGATTGAAGAAACGGAGCTTAATTTGACCTCGGTTGGCATTCAAAATGCAACGTAGAAGAAGTCTCACCGCATCGCCAGATGGTTTTCTTCCAAACCCTCAAAGAACAACAACAAAAGCGGCTCAACCACCTAATGAATCTTTGTGCATGATACCATTTTTAAACAATTTTGAGTAAATTGAATTAAATTGTTTTGAAAATGGAAAATGTTGTTTTGAAATTATATTGGACTAAATTTTGAAAATCACGGACTTCATTTATCAAAACTTAAGTCACTCAATTATCGACTTCGGTCATCGATTGAGGGGGAGAGTGATTTAAAATAAATTATTTTCAATCAATATTGCTTCATAAAAGTCCGGATTGTACAATATAAGTGGTGATCTAAAGATTTAATGTTATGTCATGGTATGATTTTTTCTTTAGAATCAAGGTCTTTCAAAATGAAATTCTTTCTGTTCTTGTTTGATTGTGAAATTGTTTTGTTTTACTTAAAAGATCTCTTAAAACCTATCATACCTGACACTAACAATCTTTAATGTCTTAAAATGGTCCTTATCATCATCTTTCAAAATTGAATCTTGCCACGTCTTTCCCCAAATTTTTAAATGATTTAATCGGTTGGGATCACAAATCTCAAATGGTTTGATATTTCGATCGGGGTAGAGATCGTGTTTTAAATCTCAAATCTGTTTTAAATGGAATTGGTTTTAGTCCTTTAAAGGCACTCCTGCCTCCATGTGCCAAACGATTTCAATATACATAATGCACATGTTGAGGAGGAGGATTTACCCAAAACCGGATGAGTATTTAAACAAGGCCACATTTTCTCCATGTTTTCTAAACCTAATTAAATCACTTGGGATCCAAAATCTCAAAGGGTTTGATATTTTTGATCGGGGAGAATTTGTGATTTAATAATGAAATTTGATAAAGGTGATCGTTTGATTTAATTATGCAGTGCTCTCTCATATGTGCTAAACGCTTTCGAATCTCGAAGCACATTTTGAGGAGGAGCATAACTATCGAGGTACAAAAGCTTTTTAAAGTTATTTATAAAGTACCTTGATTGAGTTTTCAAATGGTTTCTTAATGGCTCTTGTGATTGTGGATGTGCTTCAAATTAACTCTTGCCTCTATGTGATAAAATTATTTCAAATATCCTATGCACATATTGAGGGGGAGAATTTACCAAAGAAAATCAAATGGCTCTTTCCACAGAAATAGTGATCAAGAAATTAATTCTTTCAGAGAACTCTTGCCTCTATTTGCTAAACAATTTCAAGATCATTTGCACATGTTGAGGGGGAGCATTTCTAAATGATCAAAACTATTAAGGTACAAAATGCATTGATCTTGTATCACAAGTACCTTGATTGTTTCTCCAAATGATTTTTCGATTGGTTTCATGAAGGAAAGAACAATACCAAAAGACCGACCAATTTACTTTATGCAAGGAGTTATAAGGATGGTTAGGTTAAGTATTCGTTCCCACAATCCGCCAGAACTGGAGGGATCTTCCCAGGGACAATCCACTAGATAGTGTAGAGTCCTTAGGTATGATGAAAAAGGAGAAAATGAGAAATGGGAAGAGTGCGGATGAGGCAGGCTAGTCTTGGAATAAACCCAACAAGGTTCTAGTTATGAAGTCTCGGTAAGCAATGAAGGGTTGAAGAATGAAAAAGAAATTAATGTGAAAGGGTGAAAAGAAATAGCCTCCAATAATTCAACCTTAGGGCGTAAACCGGGTTCAATACATATGCTCTTGGTGGTTACTAAGGTAACACCGGTATTGAAGACAAGGCGTCATGGACCCGATGGACGACCGCACTAAACTTCCCAAGCTACTCAAGTTCCTCTTAAAGGGCTTGTTTCATTCTCACGGGGAACCGACATAATCTATCGACTTTCTCTTAGAGATTGTTGATATTGAAGAAGTAGACCCTCTCCCTAGTCTCCGGCACAGGAACCAAATATGCACGATTGAGTCTAGAGCCAAGAGATCATCCACAATATCTCATTAGGACACTAAATTAATGAAGACTTGCTGTTTCACACAATGTGAAAAGTAAGAATATATTAAGAGTCTTACGCATTATCCTAGTGGTATTGCCAGAACATCCGAGTGATATGTAAAAATATTCACAATGAAGATGGAAATCCTTCTATAGCCAACATCAAACAAGCTCTTGGTGGGTGACATGTGAGATCTTCTCGTAAGATCAAGCTTGTGACAACTGGATAGAAACAATGGGGAGATTCACTCTTGAATCAACCTTGGTCCAGGAATGGAATTGACGAATACTTTTGGAAAAACCGTTCGATGTGCAAATCTTCTTTTCTCTAGCGCATCGAATGTGTATTCATGTTTTCAAACACAAAAAGTATATCTGATTGAAAAATACTTTTGGAAAAACCGTTCGATGTGTGAATCTCTTCTTTTTTCTAGCACATCGAATGTGTACTCATTTTCTAATACAAAAAGTATTTTGATTGAAAATTGAACTTTCTCATAAAACCTTCGTCGTATTGCAAAACTCTTTCTTCTAAGCAACACGCGATTGTTTTTCAAATCATTTTTCATCAATCGGTGAATCTCAATTTGTTTGGTTCACTCACTCCGTGTTGTCTTCTTTGAGATGTTCGGTTTGAGAACAGCTAGAACAATTGCGAAACCACATCAAGGAGATTCTTGAATTATACCTATTCACAGCGGTACTTGTCTTGATCAACGAGGAACCGTGGGCGTGTACCTCAATTCAACGAAAGTGATCAAAGACACTTCGTGTGTTTTATTGCTAACTGTTGTTTGTAGGTACATTTGGACGGTTGCGGTGATCGAAATTGAGGAGTCAATCCAAAGCCGCATGCTCACAGCATCCATACTTAATTGAAGAAATCATGACTTGTGCTTATCTACATAACCTGGCTCTGATACTCTATACTATGCTTCTACTACGCTGCTGCAAATATCATGAACCAGTAAAAGCTTCCGCTACTCTGATGGAAAGATGTCATGATCCAGATAATGTAAGCATGTCGGTCCGAAAGTCAAAACTTCACATGATGGAAACACAATAAAGGGTGATCCAGAGATTTACTGTGGCTGATGATCTCAATGAAAGCTCAAAGATCATCAAAGATGTGGATCAGTTAAAAGCCTCCACTTAAAGTACAAATCAATGCGGACTTTAAAGAATCACTGCTAAAGCACAAAGATGCAGATGTTGAAGAATTAATGTCTACGAGCTCAAGACTGAAGATTAAATAGAATGCTAGGATTCGAAATGTAAAATATGGGGTGACCTCCCTTAGGGGGAGATTGTTAGGAATTAGAAAATTCCATAGTGAAGTATCGGTCACCCCAAATTAAATCTAGCATAAGTTAGCTCGTAGACATTACGTTATTTACTAGTTATTCAGTTAGTTATTTAGTTTAGTGCATCACCGTGGATGAAGGACGGGTCTTTACCCACTGTATGCCTGATCCACAGTCCGAAGGAGGACGTTTATTATGTAACTATAAATACCTCTACCTCCCAGGTAGAGGTTGGACCTTCAATCTAATATTCTTTCTTTTGTTACTTTCTCTCTCTAGAAAGGCTCCCACACTACTTTCTCTCTCTAAATTACTTCATCTCATTCGAACCATACTTTGATTTGTTATGTGTTTATGAAATCCAATATCTAACACATCATTTCCTGCCAACACCGACATCCGACAAGTTTTTGAGACCATTGGCTTTGATTGTTTATTGGACATAAACGAACAAATTTGCCCGGTGTTCGTACTCGAGTTCTACAAAACAATGAGGATTGTTAGAAATGATGATGGGACCATCCCAATTGTCTTCATCATAAACGAACATGAGTACACCCTTTCACTAGTAGAGTTTGGAAGAATACTATGGGTTCCATATCAAGGAGTTTGCATGTTTTCCAATGAGTGGTCTTTGGCGGAGCTTCAGAATATGGTTGATCATCATGAAATCTACCACATGAGAATCCCAGAAGCAACCACGGTGAGCGATACCATGTTAATGCAAAGGGCATCCCCATCGAGGGTCACTAGAAATTCGAAAGTGATCTATAGGGATCCTTTCCAAATGGAGCTCTCCGAGATGTATGCTTTGTATAGGAAATGGGAAGTGGTAGTAAGGGAGAATGTGCTATGCTTAGGAGGGAACAAGGATCATCCCAATGCGTGCCTAAGTTTCATGATCTATTGCCTTGTGACTGAGACTCGCTTCAACCTTGCATATTACATGATTAAGAGAATGACAAGTGTAAAAAGCATGGACAAAATGGTGCTCCCATACGCAATGCTCCTAACCCGTCTTGCAAGGTTCATCTCCATACTCCTATGATCATAGCTTTTGCAACAAAGTTATGGTGTCATTGACCGAGGGTAGAACTACAAAGTTTATGGTGGAAGGCAAAAGAACTCACCCACCAATGGATTCCTCGGATGAACGGAAGACGCAAAGAGAAGGTGAAGGAAGTAGCAACCCTCTCGGGAACACCGATATCGACCCTTTGGATTACATCAATCAAATGCCAAAGGGATCTTCAAGTGCTTCGCCAACTTCTTGAAGAAAAACAAGTAGAGATGGTGAGATGAAGAATGGAGGGGAGGGTGAAGACGGGGAGTGATGTGGAAGGAGATGTGGAAGTGAGGTAAGGTCATAGGACCTTAATTTGTGAAAACAATTTGAAACAATGGTTTGTAACATCTAAACAATACTTATGTAGAGTAGGATGTAGTATGTACGTATTTCCATAACTTGGCATTGAACAATCTTAACTTAGGAACGTGTAGGATGAGATTTTACGACTTCTTGAAATCATTCAAGTAGTCATCGTCACTCATCTTTAGCTACCTTTAGTTCTCCCACACTTGCTATGCGTTATACTTGATGCGTTCTTACATTCAGTCTTTGTAGAAACAACTAGGAGAAGCATTTGCTAAGAATGCAAGAATTGCACATTTGCTGAAAGCCTTCTGATCTGCAGTAGGCAGATCCCAACATTATAACTAGCCGGATCCCTCCTAAGAGGATACCATGGGATCCGAGAAGACAGTTATCTGATACAGATCACCATACACCCAAGGTATCCCCCCCCCCAATCACATCATGATGGCTAAACATGATTCTTTAACACTACTTAAGGCCTTCTCAAGCATAGTAGGTCTCACATTCATCCATAGATACCTTAGGAACAAATTCAAAGTACTTTTGATTTTTCAAACTCACCAATATCCACCATTTTTCCGCTCCAACGCTCACACATTATTCCTCACATCTCATAAAACTTAGTTTGATATTTCTATTAATTTTAGCAAATTGATTTTAGTCACTCTTACCTCAAAATAGGTCTAAAACTAGCTTTTTTATTTTTCTTTATTTTTTAGGATTTTCTCAAATTTTTCTTGAGTCATCATCTGATTTCTAAGACTAAGTATCATCATTTTCCCATTTCAAATAAAATGGTATCCTTCTCAAGCACTTAGTTAGACTTTCTAAAGTCCACTTTCCTACCCAAAACCATCATTAAACATCCTCACTCCTTATGGTTGAGCATTTAAGATATCCACCACTCAAGACATCAAAAGAAATTCAAATCCTCAAGATTCATAGGTATTAGACCTTACAAAAAGCATAATAATTTCATCACATATCTGTCTGACAGACGGATCCCTGGTTTATAACCAGACGGATCCCTGGTGAGAGGAATCCATGGGATCCATGTATACAGAAAGACCTTAATCAGCTTTTCTTTTCAAATTTTAGCCACCTTTGGTTGTTGGGATTAGTCCCAGATAGATCTTATGAGCCTTAGAGAGAGTATAGTTAACCTGTGTAATCACAAGAGAACTATGGAGAACCTTTACTAGAATTGTATTCACGCGGAAAATAAATACAATACTCAAGAAGACAATAAACACCAATTACTTGATCCTCTATGGATCTATATTAAATTACTAACAATGTTATTGAAAACGTACATCAAACCCTAGTTGCTGGTTTCTTTTATAGTACAAGAAACTCTAATGTTGCAGCTTGCTAATCACGTAAAAGATATGCACTATCTATTCCTAATTTAACTCATGCATATCGTAACTAAATAACTAATAATACGTAAACTACATATCCGCAGAAACAAAATAACTATCCGTGTGAACTGCACTATCCGCAGGAACCACACAATCAGCAGAAACTATAACTCTATCAGCAGGAACCTACTGTTACATAATTCCTAACAATCCTCCCCTAAACTTGAATTTGACCCTGTTAACTTCAAGTTTCCAGATAGATCGTTAACATGGAAGAAGATTGAGTAGAGCCAACAACTGAAACCATAGATGTAATCAGTAGAACACCTAGAACCACCAAAAACAGCAATGAAGACCAGGATCCCATCAACAAGTTCTAGACCAGCAGCATCAGGAACCATCAGCATCAGTAACCAGAGTAGATTTGAGAAGCCTTTACCAAGTAGCTACTCACTCTTGGGCTAGCTGGTTCTTGAGTGGAATCATGACATCACCACAGTGAACCAAGTACCATCAACACTTAGAGCGTGAATCAATGATGTATTGGAGTACCCTAATGATTTTGGCAAACCATCACGACCATCAACGGTTTGACTTGTCTTTACACAGGCCGTTAACTCGGGACTAGTCATGGTGTTCCACTGCCTTTACCATAAGCCATGAACTTGTGGGCTAGCCAACTCTTCATCTATGAGGACATGGTGAGTTGAGCACCATACAACTTATTGGCAAGTTGTCAACCATCCAACGGATTTGAGATCTCTTTACCAGAGCCGTTTGCTCATGGAGTATCCAATGTTTGGTGTGTGAGACCAGGGTACATTGATAGACCCTCTGATTTTGAGTAAATCAGCAACTATCAACGGATTTGAGAATACTCACTAGAGCCGTACCCCCATAGCAAGTTAACCCTTTGTCCCTCAAGACATGGTGAGTTAAAACCATATAGGAAACCCAAATGTACAACAGGATCCTCAAAGATGAAAATGAGTAGACATACAATATACACAAGTTTTTTTTTTTTTTTTTTTTTTTTTTTTTTTAACACCAAAGAATGAAAAAATATGAAAGAAAGAAAATATATAAAAACATACCAGACTACTGATTGTGTGGTTCCTGCGGATAGTGCAGTTCCCACGGATAGTTATTTTGTTTCTGCGGATATGTAGTTTCCTTATTATTAGTTATTTAGTTACGATATGCATGAGTTAAATTAGGAATAGATAGTGCATATCTTTTACGTGATTAGCAAGCTGCAACATTAGGGTTTCTTGTACTATAAAAGAAACCAGCAGCTAGGGTTTGATGTACGTTTTCAATAACATTGTTAGTAATTTAATATAGATCCATAGAGGATCAAGTAATTGGTGTTTATTGTCTTCTTGAGTATTGTATTTATTTTCCGCGTGAATACAATTCTAGTAAAGGTTCTCCATAGTTTTCTTGTATCATCAAGATGATAAAAGTCACTCATATGCTCATCTGGAAGAGCTTGAAGCAATGTAGTCCTAGCTTTGGTTTCCCTCTGAAGTGCAATTTGTTCTGCATTAGTTGTTGCTGGAAGAATTATCACATTCCCATCAGCATCTCTTCCAGTAGCCTTCTTGCTGTTTCCTTTTAGAACAATGTTCCAGAGATGGATATCACTGTTGGAGATATAGTTTTCCATCTTCATAGCCCATATGTCATATTCGTCCTTCTTCAGGTAGGGAAATTTAGCATTGTTGTTGGTCATGGTGGTAACAACCTGCTGAATATTGGACTGAGTGTTTGATGGCTCAGGTTGTTCATCATTTTCTGAATCTGAATGTTTTGATGATGTCATTGTTAGGGTTTTGTGAAAGAGAGTAAGACAGTCTTCTTAGAAAGATTCTTACCTGGCTCTGAAACCAATTATAGGATCCAAGATCCGGACTCAACTAGGTTATGAGTAATATCAATTGATTGATTGAATGCACAGCGAAATAGTAATAATACAATCAACATCACTAATAAGGTTTTCTTTATTGAATAAAAAACTACTACTAGTACAACTAATAGATGCTTTATGCGTTTTACTAGACTCTCATTGGGAGATGTCTACTATGAAATGAAAATGAAAAGATACTTGTAACCTAGACGCCTACCCTCTTTATATACTAGAGGGAGGTTACAAAAACCCTAATCTTAGCTTACTAGAAAAGCTGAGCTAACTATTACATATTAGGCCCTCATTGTTTCTTCTTTCTTCATTCTTGCTCGTGGTTTTGTAATCTTCAAATCGGCAATTCCCAACAGTAATCTAAACACTTTTAGCCACCATTTAATGTTTTCCTAGAGCTGAACAATATCTCAACTGATCTTAGTGCATGCTTAATCCCCTTAGTGGTCATGAATTTAATCTCTTAATTCAAATTCATCCTTTATAAACCAAACACTCTTGAGGCTAAGTCATCACTCTTACCTAGTACTCAAAAATCAGTAGTTAGAAGCTCATATTGCATCCTCACCACCACCATGACTAAAGCACTTAGCAACAACTCTTCAACCAAAGGTTCATCCAAAAGGAATGGTTATATGATTCATGAGATTTCATCCACCGAATCATCTCCCGTAAGAGATAATAATGCTAGAATCCCAACTCAACAAACCCATTCAACAATTGCTAAGAAAACCGCAAGAATTAGCATTAAACCTTTTGGGCTAGAAAAGGGTTCATCTAGCTCTAAACCAAACATTGCTAGTTCTAGCAAGCCGTCTAAGCCTTCATTCATAGAGCATGGACTACACTCATTCACCGAGCCTCTCTCTCACCCAAATCTCTATTCATTAGAGCATTCATCACCGAGAACTTCCCACTCACCAACTTTCTCGTTAAATAGGGAACCACCTACAACACCAACTAGTCCATCATTGGAAACAAGGAACCACCAAGGACTTGATCATATGGAGGAATTTCCATTACAACCACCCTCATTTTTAGTAGAACCTCATCCTACATCTCTCAATTAAACTCCACCATCATTTGTAGAGCCTCCTCAAAACATTCAATTTCCTCTGGTTCCCAATCAAGACAAAAATTGCTCAAATTATCTAATCACCCAAGGACTTGTTCAAGAAGTACGAAATGAGTTGCTTTTCATGTTTAATCATCTTCTTGAAAGATTGGACCAAATCAACAAATCTACTCATCCTTAGACTCAAGCACATTGTTGCTTCTTAAGCTTTTAGTCATTTATTAGTAATAGTAGAATATGTATTACATGGCTAAGTCATTCTCTTAATTTTAGAGATTTGTTGATTATCTCTTATGTTTTATTGAATGATATCTTATTTGCCATATTGCTTTGAGTATATGTTTGTTACTTGAATACATATCTTTCTTTGATGTTAACATTACTTGGTACATCACCATTGCTGAAATCTGTTATCATATTAACGGATCCCTGAGATTTGCCTAGACGGATCCCTATAAGAAGGGAACCATAGGATCCGTGTAACAGAAGACCAATTTTCTACTAACTTGAGTTTTATTTGCAGGAAATTATGCACTATATACTTATTTTCTAACTTTTATTTTGTATATTTTCAAAATACACATGAAGACTTTTGTTAATACAAATAAGCCATAAAAACGTTTATTTATATTTTACGATCTTCTAATGTTTTGTCGATAACAAACGTAAAATCATTTTAATGAAACAAATAGAATACGTAAATAGTTTGAGTTAAGAGTTTCCTAACACACTTACGTTTTCACATAAAACACTAAAACAAGTATAAGTGATTTTATGATTTAAATACATATGTACAACAACTTGTGTTTACATATTGTGTTAGCATATACTTAAGCTAAGTATACTAAAATGGGTAAAAACAAGTATATACTAAATGGGTAAAAACTAGCAAATGGTTTTGACCCATAACCCATGGTTTTATATATACCACTTAACCAAGTTCATTGTATCTAGAAAGAAAACAATGGATCAACCCATAACCCATGACCCATGACCCATAACCAAAAATACCCATGGGCAAAGAGGAGCGTTCCACAGATCCATGGATTTGTGCTAGCCAGATCCTAAGTGGAAGGGATTCGGGGAACAGTAGAGAATTTTCTCTATAAATAGAGAGCCATTTCTTCCTTTCTATTCATCACTTTATACACATACTTCCCCCAAGTATTCTAACCCTCTAACCTCAGATCCAAGTGATCTATGTAGTTTGTCTTTTGTTTTTGTGTGATCTTCTAGGTTCCTCTTAAAGGAAAGATCACCACTTCTTGAAGACGTGCAAGCTCAAGTCCATGAGTTGCCATGCTTCGTCATCATCAAGACAACGAAGGTTCTCTTGTTGATAGTTCTACCTTTCTCCATAGATGTTGGGTTGAAGGCATTAGTGAAGAATGCCGAAAGTGTCAAGATGAAAGCATTAGTGAAAGGTGCTCATCATCCGTGTCAAAGCATTAGTGAAGAATGCTAAAGGTGTCAAGACGAAGGCATTAGTGAAGGGTGCCAAGCGTTGTGTCAAAGGCATTAGTGAAGGATGCTGAAGAATCAAATCAAGTAGCATTTGGGAAGAATGCCTAGGTCGTATAATCGATGAGGTGCATCGTTATACATATAAGTATTTGTTTATTTACAAGGATGGTGATATCCTTGAAGGTGTTGTAACAAGGAGTAGATCTCTTTGAGATTAGGTGCTGTGTCGTGAAGGGTAGTAGTTCCTCCATAGTAATGGAACTAGGTGCTTAGCCTAGTACCTAATAAAGGGTAGGCGACGTTGTGATAGGATTAGTTCTCCTTGGTGTGAAAGAACTCGGTGGTTAGCCTAGCACCGTATAAAGGGTAGGCGACTTTGTGTTAGGTGTGGTTCGCCTTGGTGTGAAAGAACTCAATATTTAGCTTTGTACCGGAAAAAGGTTAAGCTACGTTGTGAAGGCTTCTCCGCCATAAGGAGTTGGTGTAGTGCTTACGAACTCTTGAGTAGGTGACTCGGGGAGTGGAGTAGGGCAAGGAAGGTGTCCTTGTAGCCGAACCACTAGAAATAACTTGTGTCGTGGTGATGTGCTTCTTACTCTTTATATTTCATTAAACGTTTATATATCTATCTATCAACGTCCAACATAAACAATCAAATAGATTGACATAAGTCGATCTAAATATTTAAAAGGAAGTTTTAAATTGGTAAAACTATTCAACCCCCTTCTAGTTTTCCACAATTGGCATCAGAGCTTCGTTACCAAGTTTTTTAGAGTATGTTGTACTTTAAAAACTTGATACGATCCATGTATGTTTGAAAACTACAAAGAAGGATTATTTTTGTCATATTTCAAAAATCATTATTTTGCTTATTGTTGGACAATGATAGAATGCTCTAACATTTTTTTTCTAAGCATTATCCATACTTGGATTTGGAGTTACCAAGAAGATCATAAAAAATTTATCGAAACATTTCTTTTTGCAAAAAGAATGTTTAAATATTCTTACAACATAAATCTGGAGATTCCAAGAAGATCACAAAAACATCTAAATACTTCTTTTATTAAAAAGAATATTTGGCAAAGGTATGATCTCTAATTACTTACATTTATTGTTATTATCAAAATGTTAGTTGCATGATTTATTAGAAATTGTTCTTGTAGTTTTTCATATTATAGTCCCTATCAAATTAGTTTTCTCCGACTTATTTAAACTACATTACTAACTCATAATAATGATATCTTAATTATATGATAACATCAATCATTATTCATCACAAAGGATTTATTGACACTTCATCTATGTCGATAAATATCCATGTGAAACTTCTTATGTTATAATAAAATGGGATTTTATTATAATGTTTGGAAAGCTTCCCAAGAATTATGACTAATTCTTAAAAAGGGAACCTCGTCTAATAGGAATAGTACTTGAATCTTCAAAACCTCAAACCACAAGTTTTAGAACTTTAACACCAAAACATTAGGCGTTTTAGAACTCCCAAACCATAGTTATCAAGGAATGTTTGAGTGACTTTTGTTGTTATGCGGATCCTCGGTTTATACTAGCCGGATCCCAAATGAGAGGGATCCGCGGGATCCGTGCAACAGAAGACAGTATAAGCTAAAAAATGATCCATGTGGATGTTCCACAATCATACTCACCTCAAAGACTCACGAACAAGAACTCAAGTATTGTTCATAAGAGCAAATTGATCATTCTTCTCAAGTTTAACAATCACTTGTGTAAGTATAATC
Source organism: Chrysanthemum lavandulifolium (assembly GCA_022545495.1). Lineage (NCBI taxonomy): Eukaryota > Viridiplantae > Streptophyta > Magnoliopsida > Asterales > Asteraceae > Chrysanthemum > Chrysanthemum lavandulifolium. The sequence goes on from CM040244.1 coordinate 172,002,489, forward strand.
TTCACTACATTGTTAATTTAATTCCTTGATTCTTAGAATTACAATTTCTTCATCTTTAAGAGTTGGGTTCAAATGGGTTTGTCATAATTTGTCACCACATTGTTTTCTAAGATAATCTAAATTAAAGAATTAACATTGTTAATACAAATTAAAAACATTTCTTGAACTCAACAAAGATGATGAGAGCAAAATTGTGATCAAACCCTCTAGGTTACTATTCACCATTAACACCACATTGTGGTTGTATTATTTAGGAACATCATGCCAAGCAACAAGCAACAAGATTACCAAGACACCACCCACTACATTCCCATGTACCATAGGAAAAATGGATTAAGTCTGGACGATAGGAAAGCCTTTAAGTTGCTTGAAAGGAGACTCTTTCATGAAGGTAGAGTAGTTGATCCATCATTCCTTGAAAATACCGACATGAGGGAAGTATTTGGAACTATTGGGTTCGATTGTTTATTGGATATAAACGAGCAAATTTTCCCGGTCTTTGTGCTTGAGTTCTACAAGACTGTGGGTATAATTAGAAATGATGATGGGTCCATTTCAATTGAATTCACTATAAATGGACACGAGTTCACCCTTTCACTTGAGGAATTTGGAAGAATAATAGGGGTGCCACATGATGGTGTTTGCATGTACTCTAATGAGTGGTCGTTAGAGGAATTACACTCTATGGTTGATCATCACGACATTTATCACACAATAATCCCGGAAGCAACCACGGTAAGGGACACCGTGTTTATGCCAAGAGCATCCCCATCAAGGGTGACTAGAAAGTCGAAAGTGATCTATAGGGATCCTTTTCAAATGGAGCTTTCGGAGATGTATGCATTATATAGAAAATGGGAAGTTGTGATAAGAGAGAATGTGGTATGTTTAGTAGGAAACGAGGATCACCCCAATGCATGTCTAAGCTTCATGATCTATTGTCTTGTGACCGAGACCCGCTTCAACATTTCCTACTACATGATCAAGAGAATGACAAGTGTGAGAAGCATGGACAAGATGGTGCTTCCATATGCAATGTTACTAACCCGGCTTGCCAAATTCATCTTTGCATTAGACCCCTCTCCACAATCCTTGGATCATAGCTTTTGCAATAAGGTTATGGTACCATTAACCGAGGGTAGAACAACAAAGTTTATGGTGGAAGGCAAGAGGCCACACCCACCCACGGATTCCTCGGACGAAAGGGAAAGGCAAGGAGAAGGTGGAGGTGAAGGGAGTAGTAGCAACCCACTTGAAAATATCGATCTTGACCCTTTGGACTACATTAACCAATTGCCAAACATCCCTAATGAATCACCCGAATGGCAACAAACCAAGGGAATCTTCAAATGCTTCGCCAATTTCTTGAGGAAGAAGAAGTGAAGATAGTTTGATAAAAAGTGGAGGACGGGTAAAGAAGTGAAGGAGGAAAAGAAAGGTAAGGTCTTAGGACTCTAATGTATGATGAACAATTTCAAACAATGGTTTGTAAACACCTTAAACTATGCTCGTAGTATGTAGGTATTGCCATATCTTGGCTCTAAAACAATCCTAACTTAGGTGTTTGAATAATGAGATTTTACGACTCCTTGAGTGGTCGTCGTCACTCTTTCTAGGAATTCTAGCTCTTCCTACTTTGATATACATTATATTAGTTGTGTTATTGCATTTAGTCCTCATAGAAACAACTAGGAAAATCATTTACTATAAAGTGCAAAGTTGCACATTTCCTGATAGCTCTCTGATCTGCAGTTGGTGGATCCCAGATTTTGAACTAGCCGGATCCCTCCCATAAGGGAACCGCGGGATCCGTGATATCTGATACACAATACAGATTTAGGCACATCAAAACAGTCTACTATATCACCTCAAACAAGTCAAACATAAGATACTAGAGCCAACTAAGTCTTTCTCAAATAGTTGCAAACCTCACACTCATCCATGACTTATCTAGGATATATTTTCGAAATATTTTTTGATTTATCAACTAGCCAAAACTCACCATAATTCCGCTCTAACACTCACACATTATCTATCATGTTTGATAGCACTTACCTAGGTCTACCTTTCAATTTTAGCAAATTAAACTCAATCATCTTTGACTAATAATTAGGCTCAAAAATTAGTTTTTGATTTCTTTGTATTTTTTAAGATTTTAGTAAATTACTCTTAGGACATCATCTAACTTCTAGGACTTGTTATCACCATTTCTCCACATCAAATTAAATGGAATCCTTGTCAAAATATGGTTTGACTACCCAAGGTCAATGTTCTTCGCCAAAACCATCATTAAGCATCATCACTTGTTATGGTTGAGGATTTGAGATATCCAACAGCTAAAGACTTCAAAATTAAGTCAAAACCTCAAAATCCATTAATGATAAACCTTACAAAAGCATAATGACTTCACCTAAATCACATCGATAGCGGATCCCTAGTCTATAACCGGCGGATCCTCGCGAGAGGATCCGCGGGATCCGTACATGCAGAAAGAATAAATCAGCTTCCTTATTCAAATTCAAGTTACCTTTTGGTTCTCTAAACCACTTTTAGCATTCATTAATTACCCTCCTAGAGCTGATCAAAACCTCAAGAGCATGCTTAGTCCTCTAAGTGGCCAAGGATTTAATTTCCTAATTCAAATTATCCTTTATAAACCAAACAACCTTAGGATTAAGTCACCACTCTCAATCACATCTCAAAAATCAGCAACTAAAGAAGCTCTTACAAGCACCATCATCACTATGACTAAGGCTCTTAGCAACAACTCTTCAACCATAGGATCATCCAAGAGAAAAGGTCAAATGATCCATGAAATCTCATCCACCGAAACATATCCCATTAGAGATAAAGAAGCTAGAATCTCACCTCATCAAACCCTTCCAAAGGCTAAGAGAACCGCAAGGATTAGTATCAACCCTTTCGGACTAGAAAAAGGGTCATCTAGTTCAAACCAAACATGGCTAGTTCTAGCAAGCCATCAAAACCATCATTCATTAAGAATGGACTACAATCCTTGAATGAGCCTCTTCCTCACCCTGAACATCTACTCGTTAGATCACTCACCACCAAGAACCTCCCATTCACCAACCTTTTCATTGAATAGGGAACCACCCACAACACCAACTAGCCCATCATGGGAGACAAGGAATAACCTTGATCATATGGAAGAAGTTCCATTACCACCCTCATTTTTAGAACCTCTTCCTACTTCACAAAATGAAGACCCACAAGCACACATAGAGCCTCCTCAAAGTATCCATTTCCCTCCGGGTCCAAACCAAGACAATAATTGTTCAAATTGTCTAAACACTCAAGGACTTGTTCAAGAAGTACAAAATGAGATACATTTCATGTTTAATCATCTTCTTGCAAAGTTGGATCAAATCAACAAGTCCACTCATCCCTAGACTCAAGCACATTGTAGCATTTTAAGTCTAGTATCTAGTTAGTATTTAGTGGTACTTGTATGTCCTAGTTCATTCTCTTAGTTTTAGAGATTTGGTTGGTTATCTCTTGTTTTATTGAATGAACACTTATTTGCTATGTTTTGTGCGTTGTGCTTTGTATTTCTCATATACATATTATCCTCATAGTAGCATTGTTGGACACATCTTCATTGCTGAAGAAACTGTCAACAGACAGCCGGATCCCTTCATAATGCCTAGACGGATCCCTCCAAAACGGGAACCGTGGGATCCGTGGATCAGAAGCACAATTTCTACTAACCTGAGTCTTTCTTGCAGGAAATTATGTATTATATTCTTGTTTTCTAACCTTTACTTTGTAGATTTTCAAACTAGCACATGAAGATTTTGACACCATAAAGCTAGGGGGAGCTTTGTGTCAAACGATATTGCAAAAACACTTGCAACATTAATCCGTTTTTGGATTATACTTCATGATACCCCATTGCATCTTTGCAATCTTCAAGGGGAAGCACGTTTTCGTCACTTAGACGAACCATTTGCAGACTTAATTGCAAACACAATTAGTTTATTTTACGTCATGTCCTTGACACCCTTTCAAAGGGATTGACTCGTCAAGGGGGGAGTTAAGACGAGTACCATTCCCGTCACTTGCTCTCTTTACATTTTTACATAACTTTTCTTATAAAAATTGTGTTAGTTTCTTTTAACACTTTTGTTTCGACAAAAGGGAGAAGAAAGTAAAACTACAAATTCAAACTTTACAATTTTAGCTTTTACTTAAAATAATTTTATGTTTTGTCATCAACAAAAAGGGGGAGATTGTTAATACAAATAAGCCATAAAAACGTTTATTTATATTTTACGATCTTCTAATGTTTTGTCGATAACAAACGTAAAATCATTTTAACGAAACACATAGAATACGTAAATAGTTTGAGTTAAGAGTTTCCTAACACACTTACGTTTTTACATAAAACACTAAAACAAGTACAAGTGATTTTATGATTTAAATACATATGTACAACAACTAGTGTTTACATATTGGGTTAGCATATACTTAAGCTAAGTATACTAAAATGGGTAAAAACAATTATATACTAAATGGGTAAAAACTAGCAAATGGTTTTGACCCATAACCCATGGTTTTATATATACCACTTAACCAATTTCATTGTATCTAGAAAGAAAACCATGGATCAACCCATAACCCATGACCCATAACCAAAAATACCCATGGGCAAAGAGGAGCGTTCCACGGATCCCTGGCTTTGTGCTAGCCGGATCCTAAGTGGAAGGGATCCGTGGGATCCGGGAAACAGTAGAGAATTTTCTCTATAAATAGAGAGCCATTTATTCCTTTCTATTCATCACTTTACACACATACTTCCCCCAAGTATTCAAACCCTCTAACCTCAGATCCAAGTGATCTATGTAGTTTGTCTTATGTTTTTGTGTGATCTTCTAGGTTCCTCTTAAAGGAAAGATTACCACTTCTTGAAGACGTGCAAGCTCAAGTCCATGAGTTGCCATGCTTCGTCATCATCAAGACAACGAAGGTTCTCTTGTTGATAGTTCTACCTTTCTCCATAGATGTTGGGTTGAAGGCATTAGTGAAGAATGCCGAAAGTGTCAAGATGAAAGCATTAGTGAAAGGTGCTCATCATCCGTGTCAAAGCATTAGTGAAGAATGCTAAAGGTGTCAAGACGAAGGCATTAGTGAAGGGTGCCAAGTGTTGTGTCAAAGGCATTAGTGAAGGATGCCGAAGAATCAAATCAAGTAGCATTTGGGAAGAATGCCTAGGTCGTATAATCGATGAGGTGCATCGTTATACATATAAGTATTTGTTTATTTACAAGGATGGTGATATCCTTGAAGGTGTTGTAACAAAGAGTAGATCTCCTTGAGATTAGGTGTTGTGTCATGAAGGGTAGTAGTTCCTCCATAGTAATGGAACTAGGTGCTTAGCCTAGTACCTAATAAAGGGTAGGCGACGTTGTGATAGGATTAGTTCTCCTTGGTGTGAAAGAACTCGGTGGTTAGCCTAGCACCGTATAAAGGGTAGGCGATGTTGTGTTAGGTGTGGTTTGCCTTGGTGTGAAAGAACTCGGTATTTAGATTTGTACCGGAAAAAGGTTAAGCGACGTTGTGAAGGCTTCTCCGCCATAAGGAGTTGGTGTAGTGCTTACGAACTCTCGAGTAGGTGACTCGGGGAGTGGAGTAGGGCAAGGAAGGTGTCCTTGTAGCCGAACCACTATAAATAACTTGTGTCGTGGTGATGTGCTTCTTACTCTTTATATTTCATTACACGTTTATATATCTATCTATCAACGTCCAACATAAACAATCAAATAGATTGACATAAGTCGATCTAAATATTTAAAAGGAAGTTTTAAATTGGTAAAACTATTCAACCCCCCTTCTAGTTTTCCACAACTTTGACACCCTAAGCTAGGGAGAGCTTTGTGTCAAACTATACATTGCAAAACCATTTGCAATATAATCCTCATATGGATTTCACATAAAACACTAAAACAAGTATAAGTGATTTTATGATTTAATAATACATATGTACAACAACTAGTGTTTACATATTGAGCAAATATATACATAACTAATATGTATTATAATGGGTAAAAATTACAACCCATGGAGCATATCCATAACCAATGGTATTGACCCATATCCATTTGACTAGGCGCATTGCATCTATTAGATACATTGTATCTAAGGAAATACCCATGGACCAACCCATAACCCATGACCCATGACTCATAACCAAAAAACCCATGGGCAAAGAGGAGCGTCCCTCGGATCCCTGAGGTTACACTAGACGGATCCCTTAAGGGAGGGATCCGTGGGATCCGTGGAACAGTAGTTGTTTTTCCTCTATAAATAGTGAGCCATTTCTTCCTTTTGGGTTGCCCCTCCCACACATACTTTTCCCAAGTATTGTAACTCTCTAACCACTGATCCTAAGGGATCTTTCTATGTAGTTTGTCTTTTTTTTGTGGGATTCTCTAGGTTCCTCTTAAAGGCGAGATCACCACTTTTTGAAGTCGAGCAAGCTCAAGTCTATGAGTTGCCATGCTTCATCATCATCAAGACTACTGAGGTTCTCTTGTTGATAATTCTTTTTTCCTCCATAGAAGTGTTGTGTCCAAGGCATTAGTGAAAGATGCCGAAAGAGTCAAGACGTATGCATTAGTGAAAGGTGCTTACGTCCGTGTCAAAAACATTAGTGAAGAATGCTAAAGGAGTCAAGACGAAGGAATTAGTGAAATGTGTCAAGGGTTCGTGTCAAGGGCATTAGTGAAAGATGCCTAGGAGTCAAATCAAGTGGCATTAGTGAAGGATGCCAAGGTCGTATAATCGATGAGGTGCATCGTTATACAAATAGTGATAGTTTGTTTCCAAGGATGTTGATATCCTTGAAGGTGTTGTAATAAGGAGTGGATCTCCTTTGGGTTTAGGTGTTGTGTAGTGTTGGGTAGTAGTTCCTCCATTGTAATGGAACTCGGTACTTAGCCTAGTATCGGATAAAGGGTAGGCGACGTTGTAGTAGGTGTGGTTCTCCTTGGTGAAAGAACCCAGTGGTTAGCCTAGTACCGGAAAAAGAGTATGCGACGTTGTGAAGGCTTCTCCGCCATAAGGAGTTGGTGTCGTGTAGTGATTACGAACTCTCGAGTAGGTGACTCGGGGAGTGGAGTAGGGCAAGGAAGGTGTCCTTGTAGCCGAACCAATATAAATACTCGTGTCATGGTTATGTGCCTCTTACTCTTTATATTTAAGTACACTTTTATATATCTATCTATCAATGTCCAACATACACATCTAAATAGATTGACATAAGTCGATCTAAATATTTTAAAATGAAGTTTTAATTGGTAAAACTATTCAACCCCCCTTCTAGTTTTCCACAGATACTTTCTGATAGTACGATATTAAACCGGTTACATATGTTGACCTTCCCGTCTATGGGGATAGTTAGTGTTAGTATATCTCTTCTACGAACAATCGTATATAATATGCACACTGACTTTGTTTGGTATATATAATCGTTGGTTTTACAGACTTGGGTTTTATGGGTATATATAACCCATCAACCGACACAATGGTTAATTAATAGACATAACCGAATAACTGTTTTTTTTTTCGGTTATAAACTTTACTATTGACCCACTAGACCCTTTAACTTATATACATACATAAATACTACTCTAATCTTGACTTACATGGATTAATAAGTTAATATCCAATACTCCTCCCTAATTTATTAATCCATGCCTTCGATATCTTCAAGCTCCATCATCTTTATCTTTAAACTTTGGCTTGTTTCCACTTTCTTTGTCTTGATCTTCAACACGAACTATGTCTTGAACTTCCTCCTTGATTTGACTTCTTTCTTCCTTGTCTTCAATCTCATCTTTGTCTCCTTTGTCACTATCTTCCTTCATTTGTATCATTTCATAATCTTGCGTCTCCAATAATCTGTTTCTCGTATCACGATCTTCTAGTTCAACTTTCTTGTTGCATGATTTAATGTCTTTCTCAATCTGGCTTTCCTTAGGAACTCTTGATGGCGTCCTTTGATGTTTCTTGCATTCGCCTTTGTCAACTCTTTCTTCTTCTAGATGTTTCTCATTTGAAACAACTTCATGGTTCTCTTTCTCAAACAATTCTCTTACTGTCTTTAACTCTTTCATCTATTTGCTTGTGCAATCTCTCAACTTCTTGAGGTTCTCTGATTCTCTCTGCATTTGTTTCTCAAATGCCATCTCTCTATTTCTTATTTTCTTCTCAAACTCTTGTTTTTCAATCTCTAACTCTTGAAGCATTTCAAACTTCCAAAACTCTAATTTACTCTTCAAATCAATTTCTATCTCTAACCATATATCTTCTAATCTTCCTTTTGGAATTTCATCCTTCTCAATGACAATTCCTTTCCTTCTCGGTTCTTCCTTTAAGGATGCTATCTCCTTTTCATCTTTTCTTGTAACCATCAATAGTGCTGGTTCGTCATCTTCGAACACTAGGTTTGCTTTTTCTTCTCTACGGTTTGGTTTTGGACAATTTGCAGCAAAGTGTCCAAACTCATGACAATTATAACACTCTATTTCTCTAAAGTCTCTCCTATGGTAGTTTTGATCTCCATGGTTTCTCTTGTTTCTATCATAACTATCTCCATTCTTACTATCTCTTGTGAATCTTCCTTGGCCTCTTCCTGTGTATCGGTTACTACCTCCTCGTCTATCATTTCCATAGTTGCGTTCATAATTTACATTATTCCCTGACGTGTGAATAACAATTTCTCACTATTATCTTCCTCACTTCCTTTTCTAAACTTAAGCCTTTCTTCATAAGTCTTAAGTTTCCCAATATTCTCCTATAATTTTGCTTTCTTAAAATCAACAACCATTTCAATGGTTGCTACTCTTATCGTACAAACTTATCCGCATCGCATTTAGTAATTTTCGTACTTTCGTTTGCTCATCAAACGTCAATCCACATGTAGCAGCCTTTGTAATAATACTCATCAACATCCCAGCAAATGAATCTATTGATTCATCTTCTTTCATCACAAGTCTTTCAAATTCTGATTTAAGTTGTTGCGAGTGTGCTTGTTGTACATCTTCTGTTCCAATAAATCTGGACTTTAAAGAGTCCCAAATTTCTTTTGTTGTTTCACATCCCACAACTTGCATTTGCAAATCTTCTGGTAACCCTTAAAATAGGTATGCTGACGCCGAACTATCCTTTTTTACATCTATCCCTTTTGATGTACTTGCTCCTTCTACTAAATCACATACTCCATTCGACGTTAATATCTTCTTCATTCTTAATGCCCATAATGTATAATTTGTGTTGCTTAAAACTGGGCATTGATATGATGGTAACGATGTAGTGAAAACAACTCTGTTTTCATTTTTATCTCCCGTCATATCTTTCGATTTGGTTTTCTTCTAAGACCAATATAATTCTAATAATAGTTGAATCTTAAATCCTTCTTTCTAACCACAATAATTCTCAAACAATTTTACGGTTTCTAACGTGAATTGTAATGAAAAAAAATGTGTTCTACTAATCTACAATACTAATATGCAAATTCTCTTAACTTTTCTAAAAAAAACAACTAAGTATTTGAAAGAGGAAAACCTGTACTTGACTTTTATGTGGGCTCCCTTTTCCAAATAATAACACCGGCTTTTGTTCCCAAAAGAAAAGCCCTATCTTCTTCCCCAAATAAAATCCTTCTTCTGCTTCCTTCTATACTTTCTTCTACACGTAATTAGGGTTCTTCTTCGGTTTTCTAATCAAACAGCGATGGTGGTTAATCGGTCTATTTTCTTTTCTCGAAACCACACACGCGGCGGTGGTTATTTCTTCTCCCAAGAAACAATACGGTGGCGGTCTCTTCTTCGCACAACCGTATGTCTTTCTCTCTTTTCTCTTGATTGATTCCACAAATCAATCGGTCTCTATTTTTCTTCTTGATTGACCGGTATGCGCACGGTCTATTTCTACTCTTGATGGATTCCCTGAATCAATCGGTTTCTGTCTCTCTGGTTCGAATCCTTTGGCTCTGATGCCAATTGTTAGTCTATCTCTTCTATGAACAATCGTATATAATATGCACACTGACTTTGTTTGATATATATAATCGTTGGTTTTACGGACTTGGGTTTTATGGGTATATATAACCCATCAACCGACACAATGGTTCACTAATAGACATAACCGAATAACTGTTTTTTTTGTTGTAAACTTTACTATTGACACACTTGACCCTTTAACTTATATACATACATAAATACTACTCTAATCTTGACTTACATGGATTAATAAGTTAATATCCAATAGTTAGTAGAAACTTATGAGCATGTGGTGCCCGTAGACAATTAAAAAATGCTTTTTATCTCACAGTCATGTCGAAATGGACTTTCATATCTTGACTATTTCACTAAAATGTGCACACGAAGGCGGTGTCGTAATTAGTGAAACCATTTATATTCATTTTTGTTATTGTTCTTGTTAAATGACAAATAAACACAATGATCATCACAGCCAAACAACTAAATTTATAGTGGGCCTAATATATGCATCGTATTACTAAAAGCTACCACTACAAAACCAGCCTCCGACATCTTCATGACTTCAGTTTATCAGGGAAATTGCTGCGGTACAAACCTTTCAGTTTATCCATGTTAAAACCAGCCTCCGACATCTTCATGACTTCAGTGATGCCTATTGATTTGCGTTCCAATAATTTTTACATTTCCATCCTTGGTTTTTGGTGACAGTGTTAGACAATGTGATATTGTGATATTCGATCTTATCGTATCATTGGTAAATTTATGCACTTAGGGGTGGCTTAGTAGCGAAAAAGATTGTGACTGTCATAAAAACCTGAGGTATTAAGTTCAATTTGTGTTAGATGTAAACAACCTTAGGCTGGAAGTCAAGGAAGGTGATCCCTTCACATAGTTGGTAAAGTCACGAGTGACCCCCTTGGCCATCAACACAGCTCACGCGCGAGGTTAGGGTCTCGAGAAGAGTAAAGGTGAACCAGTCACCTTAATGTTTTATAATTTTTATTTGGTGTGTGAGTGTATGTAGTGTATTTAGTGGGAGTGTATTTTTATAAAATGTGTATTTTAATGAAATGTGAATTTAAGGTGACTATGTCCATAAAAAGGTGATAGGAAGTGAAGGGAAGTGAGAGAAGAGAGAAAATTGGGGTGACACTGAGAAACAAAGTGAAAATGTTTATATCTTGACATTCAGCCTTAACTGACCACATCAACTTTTTGAAAAAAAAGAAAAATGCCCATTTTGAGTTTGTGTGATTGTTTTAAATCTTATTAGTCGGATAAAAAAATTGAAAAACATGGTAACGATAATACATTACATATCTTATAAGTACAAAGTTATCCAAACTTAGCCCTATAAGAGCACAAGGTAAGGGAAATACTAATAACACGTTATTGGTATGTCACATCAGCGTTACATCATACACCTCTCAATAACACACCAATCACTCAAACACCCCTCCCTCATAACACATCAGTAACATGTTATTAGATCTCACAAAATACCCCACTAAAAATACCCACTCACTCACAATACACAAAAGAACAAAAGAAAAAAACACAAAACAAGGCAAATGGCTTGAGCCATTGCATTGACTCAAAACGTTTGGCTCACGAATGGCACGATGCTCCGGTATGGTTGGCTCACGAATGGCATGCATTTGGCACATCAATGACACCCCATACCTTGTGCTCTAATACATGTATGTGGTTGGGAGTTGATATTGACATTAAATAAATTGATAGGGGTATCACAATATGCATATGAAATGTTGTAATATATGCATTAAAGGTCTAATATTGTGGTATCCCCATCAATTTATTTGGTGTCAATATCAACTCATTTTATGGTTATTGATATTAAATGTATAGAAAGATAGATAGTGGTTGCAATAAGATATATTGATTTATATCATTTTAAATGGGAGAATTGCAAATATATATATATATATATATATATATATATATATATATATATATATATATATATATATATATATATATATATATATATATATATATCCTCCTCCATATAAGGGAGGGTTTGTTTGAATCGAGATCTAGCCCCAAAATTCTTAAAAAATGACACATGGCATTCTTTCTCCCAAAACTCTCACAGACGTCGATCAAGAATATTATTCCACACATTTATGACTAAACCGTTTCTCCCAAAAATTTACCATCCCTTCAAGAAAAAGTCTCTGAAATTCAATGCTAATCAATCATAATCTGTTACCAAAATTGGAAGATCATAAATTTTGTACAATTCCCCGCAAATCAAATCCCCCATATGAGTTGTACAAATCCCCCAATCGAACCCTAATTCAATCAATCATCATAGCACCTTATCAGTTCAAAACGAAAATCAAAACCCCCTAAATCATCGTTTTAATCACGATACGAAAAATTAAAGGAACCTAATTGGTTATTAATCAACAATTATGAAAATTATCATACGGACCGTTTTGGTGTTTGGGGTTACTTTTTGGATGATTCTTCATCACTATTCTATTAACAATATGTTTGTTTGGGATACATCACTCGGTCAGTAATTCAATTTTTCATTGTTACAGGTTAGTTTGCTTCGTTTTATTTTAGATTTTGATTTTTTAGTGTTTTTGTAATGATATGCATATGTTTTATCAGTTTTTTGTTATTTTTCATGAGGAATATTTGTATTCCAATTTCTAAATAATATATCTGTTATGATTGTTATTCCAATTTCAAAAAATATAATGATTAGATTACCTATGTGTTGATATGAAAAAAAATCAGTTATGTGACATTGACCAAACGTTGGATGATGTTGCATCATCATCCTGAGGTATACCTTTGTTAGTTATGGGTCAGATTAGGTACCTATTGTCTTCTCAACCATTTTCACTATGAACGCATCAATTTGTCAACAAGTTGTGCACCTTACTTTCTTTTTACTAAATGCATCTGCAGTCTGTCCAAATGATGCGTTAAAATAGCTGAACCTTATATAATATACAAACTTTCGTGCTATATAGCATTACTTTTTTCCTTCAAGACAGATAGAAACATAGTTTTGTAAATTGTGGTTAATCTTGAAATTTATATGATGTTATAGCAGGAAGGTTGATGAGCTGAATAGTGAACTAAGCAAATACATGAACTATAACCAAGCAACAATATTTCCTCTAAGTCCAAATTATTATGAGACCAGGTTTAGTTTGAGATAGACAAGTTATAATTTAAAATTTCATGTTGTAGATGTGATTAATAAGGTTTGAATTTATGATAAGTTATTTACGACAGATTATATGGCTGCAATATATTCATGCTCTTGCAAGAGGTTATTTAAGGGGCTTAGTAATAGCTTTTTAATCAACGTCCTTTACTTTCTATTGTCTGACATAAGTCGTCCATGTAGTGGCTAATTGTTTTTGCTATTTTCTTGAATACTAATTCTATTGTTAACTGTATGCATATAGGTGCCGATAGTCGAAACCGCAAGGATGCTTATTCAGATGGGTTAAATGAGCTAGAGATCAGCAAAGGGATAATTATAAGAAAGCTCTCAAAGGTAGCTTCACTTTTTAAGGTAGTAATACTGATATATTTTTTATGGTAATGAAATTTTTTAAGAGGTGACAATTCTAAAGTACTGTTAACGTCTAAATAAGCTTCAATTTATCAGTCTTCAGTTATTTTTTTTTAGGAGTTTTTTCATATAGAACCTCAGCTTTGGTCCATATATCAACAGATAGATTGGTTATTCCATTACTTTCACTTATTATAGGGGTGTTTTGTATTGTGCTTTAGATTGGTTATTTCATTATTGTGGCTTATCATGTTTGAATGAATTTATTTTCTTAAGGAAAAGCACTTTAAGGGTGGATATCTAAAACTATTGATACATAATTATAACTACAAGTTCACCCTTTATTATGAAATGTGTTGTTTTTTGTTTTCGTAGCCTCTTCAAGCTCAGGGGAAAGCAAATTATGAAGGTTTAGCAACGATAAGGGAATTGCATACATGATAATGTCGATATTTAAACGACAATTTTAGTGTTTTACATCCTTTTTAGACCGAACTGCAGGTTGGTATTTGCGAAAATAATCAGAGTATTTTAATTGTTATTTGTAGCTTTTTTTATATTAAATGATTTGTTTATTTATTCAGGCCGAGGACGACATACGCAAGTTTGCGAAGATACGTCTAGACGGTCATGGGATTAACAAGGAGAATAGCGTGGCTGGAAGCAAATCGTGAAGAAACATCGTATGCGTTCTGTTCTTTTAGCCATCTTTATTTTGATGTTAAAAGCAACAAATTAAAACTTTATTAACTTGTCTTTGTTCTTTGGTTTGATAGTGATTGCAATCGAAGTACCAGAGGATATATATTACTACCCTCAGCAAGTACTTGCACTAATGAAGCATTTAAAGACATACAAGATCAACTAGGACGCTAAAAGGGTATTGTCTTATGCTTCTTTACTTGTGTTAATTGGTAAAAGGTTTCAATTTTCAAAGTACATAAACTGCATACAAAGGGATATTTTTGTGACTAGCTTATGAGTGGATCATTCAGGATGTTTTTTGCATCAATTTTTTTTTGCTTTGGTTCATGAAGTATTAGTTTAAAAGCGTTATTGTCATATTTACTCTCAACATCTACGTGCTATAATAGTTTATTTAGTTTGTCAAAAATGATATAGAATTAGCCTGAGGCCATGGAGAAAGGTACAAAAAAGTCATAATATTATACATTTACATGTTGGCTCAGATGAAACTTTTACATGTTGGTTTATTCGTTTGTCGCGCATATACAGGATATGGCTGATGGTTTAACTTATACAAATACTTTCTGATCTACTATTGTTACAAGTGTTAATAAAGGGATAGACAACGGCACCACCATTATGCGTGAGAACAACGACTATTGACGCTCTACGCCCCGAGGCAAGTGAAGCTATTAGTATCTGTGTAACTGGGCTGGAGCATTATCAGCACTATTTTTGTATACAGGACATGGCTGATGGTTTAACTTATACTAATACTTTCTGATCTACTATTGTTACAGGTGTTAATAAAGGGATACACAAGGGCACCACCAGTTTGCGTGAGAACAACGACTATAGACGCTCTACGCCCCGAGGCAAGTGAAGCTATTTGTATCTGTGTAACTGGGCTGGAGCATTATCAGCACTATTTTTGTATACAGGACATGGCTGATGGTTTAACTTATACTAATACTTTGTGATCTACTATTGTTACAGGTGTTAATAAAGGGATAGACAAGGGCACCACCAGTTTGCGTGAGAACAACGACTATAGACGCTCTACGCCTCGAGGAAAGTGAAGCTATTAGTATCTGTGTAATTGGGCTGGAGCATTATCAACACTATTTTTGTAGATGGATCATAATTTCAGGTGGTTGGAGCTATGGCTTTCAAGAATAGGAAACTTTCAAAATCTGCCAATACCTCTCCCACATTAGCCTCTCTTATGGAATCTTGCTGGGATGAGTAAGAACCTTCATCATCTTAAAGTTTCATAACTACTAGACATGGAAAAGATGGTTAGGTTACGTATTTGGTCAAAACAGGTAATTACGTAGTGCATGTTGATGCAGGTCGAGTCAGGGTGAGTTGTCCCGCTACTGATGCATAGAGTAGATTTTATCATTGTCATCATAGATTCATAGATCTGCTAACATGTGAATAACATGTGCAGCAGGTGGCCTAAATCTTAGTAGAAAACTGTGAACACCCAATGTATTACTTAATCAGCTCTTTGAATGGGTCGATCTTGAAAATGGTTATTGCAACTTGAAGTTGCAACAAGCGATTAAATGCACATCAAACACTCCTTATATAGTGATGTACATGCACTTTCTGAGTTTGGACCATATAAGTTATTTGCAAATGCTTTGCTCCCTTGATAAACCAACTTTGGCATTTTATCACAGTTACATCCAAAACACCCTCTAAATTTTAGATATTTTAATCGAATTAAGATCACTGAGTTGCAATATTTATGCAAAATTTTCTTGAACATTAATTGTTTAGAAAATGGATAGTGGGATGCACATATTTGGAGTTTCACTTTTGAAAGGATGGTGAAATTTCTTTAGGTGACAGGGAAAAGAAAGGGCAATGTCATAAAAGATGATATTGAACCTGTAAAGCAGAATTATTTTTGGTAAACAGGTTAGTCCATATGAGAATGAATGATCATATGAGTATTTTTCTTCATTAAACGAGTCTATGAACAATATATGAGTATCCCTTATGTATCTTTGCACAGAAACTTAAAGTAGTTCTTTGATTAGTTTGAACAAACAATATTGAAAGTGATTAGTCCACTCTCAAAAAATCGATGTTGTTTAATCATTGTTGCTTTAATAAAATGGGGATTAACACTAGGGTCCGAACCTATGACACGTACATAGCTGGTGTGTTGTTAATTTTTTGTACAAACTTGTGTATCTATACAATCAAGTATGAAAATCCATATCAAGCAGCCTTTGGTTTTAAATTCGTTATTAAGGCTTGGCATAACTGCATTGTTCTCTACTATCATATGGTGATTCATTTCTTTTCTCTTTATTATTGCCGCTTAAATAGTAATGACATCATTTTGTCGGTTACTCGCCATTACCATCGTAAATCACCAATTTACAACGACATTGTTAGTATTTTGTAGCAAAGTAGATGAGATAGTAGTGATGTTGAATTAGGCTTAGTAGGGTATATATATGAGTTGATGGAAGTTATGTCAAATCAGGCTTGGTTTTGATTACCGGATGTGTATATGCTTTTGTGATTACATAGTAGAATGGTGTATGTTCTTAAAACCTTAATCAACATATTTCGAAATAGAGGTAGAATTCATTCCCATTCAGCTATAAGCGGAATGGGTCAATTTACCTAAAACGCCAGAAAGGATAACGTTGTGGTTGGGGACCATCCAAAGGATAACTATATGTATATAGAAAATTTCTTCATAGATTATAAACTATATGTAATTCGGTTAATTCTGAACGTTAGGTTTTGTTTAACGTTATTAATTTATTGATAATAGTAAATTTATATTATATTCATTTTTGTCTCATGGATGTGACTACACGTTCATACTTATTTTATTATTAATTTTATCGTATACTCATAGTGTAATTGTTATGTGTTTTGCATGTAGAGTTTTTATAACTTTTAAGTTGCAAAGTTGTTATAACTTTTAAAGTATTAATTATGAATCTGAAACCGATGTCGATACTATTAGAATAATTGCACCTCTAATTGAAAGTGTTAAATTTATTGCCTGCTTCTATGTGAATGTTAGCATAAATAACCAACAGGTGTAGGAGTCTAAAAAGTTGGACTTTAACAAATATATTATGGTCGTCATCTTAGCATGTATATTATTTCTTCTTCGTAAATGAATTTGTAAACAGGGAAGGCGATGAGAACTACCAATAGGCATGGGCATAAATCTGTGAAATAAGTCGTAATGGTTTATGGATGGATGTGCACAGCTGTATATCGTTGTATGAGATTTGTTAAAAATGGGTCAAATGGGTCTATTTTTAAATTTGCAGTAGAGTACCAATGGTTGATGAAGAAGCTTTTGTGGAGCATTTTCAAGTGATAAAAATGCTTTGCATATAATGAGTTCCGGCTATGACTTGATTGGATGATTTCTTACTTACGTGATTTTACTAAATCATTTGGTTTGAGCTATTTGATAAAGTGAACATGATTACAATTTGTGATGGCAAATAGGAAACATGTAAAAAATAGAGCATTAGGCTTAGAAAAAAACATGAACACAACACATTACTTTGACATAAACAATAAGTGCTTACGCAAAAAAAAGAGAAGTGTAGTAAGGAAAAGAAAAGTAGAAGGCTATACAAGAATGGCATTAAGCACTTGCAATATCAATGAAACCATTAGTGTTAACTCATATTTTGCAATATGATTTTTTATTTCCAATATGTGTAGCAATTTTCAATAGTAATTGTTGTGTTGTTAAAAATAATGCAACTACACCAACTATACAATGAATTTTGTCTATAAAGCACTTCTTCGTAGATTATAAGTTTATTTATAAACTGCAAACATGTCATTTTTTTTTTCATAGTTTAACAATATCTTAAAAACTATTATACCAATTTCAATTTTGAAGATTTCTTGAAATAATGCCATGTGATGTGCAACTGCTGCTAATATATATATATAGAGTGTGGTTATTGTAAAAAGTCACTAGTGGTAGAAAGGATAAGAAGGGTTTCTAGCCATTGGATGTATTAATACAAAATAAATTAATGAATGAGATTAAATGGGTTATTAATGACAATTTATTAATTTTAGTGGGTCATTATGTATCATTGTGAAACTAAAAAGGATATTATGGTCTTTTTAGTTTTTGTGAAACGTTTGTTTCTAAACATATTTATGACACTTTAATTTTTATATTCAAAATTGAACCATTTATGACTCACTAATTTAGTTATGTCTTTATTAGTGACACATTAATATATGACACATTTTACTCATATCATTATTAGTGGCACACTAAATTATTTATATATTGTTTTATGACACACTAAGTTTCTTGACATATATAATGACACATTAAATTTTGGGGCAATTGCATATATACCCACTAAAACTTGCATATTTGCATATATACCCAAAACATGCTTAACTTGCATTGTACATCATGCATTGAAAACTTGTATTTTAGGGAAATATGCAAATATTTGAGTTTTAGTGGGTATATATGCAATTCTCCCTTAAATTTTTTGACACATTTGTAGTGTCACACAAAATTTCTTAATGCATCTTTGGTGACATACCAAATATTTTGACACATTTGTAGTGACTACTATCACAACAATTTTTTATAATAAATATAGTGAAAATATAAAATTTTAGTATATTTGTAGTGACACACTATAAAATCTTAGTACATTTGTAGTGACACTATTTTTCTTGATACATATGTTGTGACACACTAAATATTTTGATGCATATGTAGTGACACACTAATTTTTATGACATATTTTTTAATAACAAACTATGTGTTTTGACATACTTAGTTTCACAATACATTTCTAGTAACACACTAAGATTTTTGACACATTTAGTGTGACACACTTAGTCTTTTAATATATTTATAGTGACACACTAATTTAATATATTTTTATTGACAAACTAATTAAGTTTATGAAACACTTAGTTGCATGATAAATTTGTAGTGACACACTAACATATTTGCTACATTTTATATTAAAATTTTAGTCTTTTGACACACAAAACTAATTGTTCAAACACATAAGCTAACACTTTGACAAAAATGGTAAAAAAAATATTGATACATAATTCCTAACATCGACATAATATAAAATTAGCACAAACGTTTATATAACAAAAAGTTAATTGAGCATTAAAACTTAAATTATTATTGTTATAAATTGAATCATGCTATCTGGTAACGTTTATATGAAGAAAAAAAATAGGCATATTAAATACTTAAAATTTTAAATGACGTGAATTGTGAATTAGGACATTAGTAAAACATAAATGAGATGATAAAGAGACTTAAATGATAAATTTAAAGAATAGTTGTTAAATGTCTAGAATACCTTATATTAATCAAATGACATATTTTACATATTTAACCTTTTTTATCCTTTTTACCCCAACATACTTTTTATTTGATCCAAACTATATGTATATATATATATATATATTACTGTACTTGTTTATAACTTTACATGTCAATGACAACTCAACCAACAAAGGTTCGGTCTGACTTGAACCACCTTTGGCTTCGACATCTGAACTAGATTCAAGATTTGATTTTAAAAATAGAAAGGTACTCCTAGTAGAATAGAGAAAAGCACATCTTGCAGCAGACAAAAAGTCTTTGGTCAAAACAATAACAGATAAGGCAGAGTCAAACTAAACACCGTCATGGTCAAGCTTTTTTAGCATTATTTTACTCTATGCTTTAATCAAGTACGTACTTAAATAAAAAGAAAATGATAAATGAAACTAACTAAAGATAAAAAGAGACCTAATGCATAAATGAATTATACGTTACTGTACAATTTATTTATGCATTATATCTCTTTTAGGCCTCTTTAATTAGGTCTATGTATCAAACCTTTAAAAAGAAAATTAAAGGAGTAATTTACCTACTATATTCGTATTAAAGGGTGATCTACTTCTGTATTAAAACTTGTCAAAAATAGACCCAGTATATTTCTTTCAGATATTATTAACTTGCAAGCATTTTGAGACATGAAATGTAACTAGAAGGGGTTGAATAGTTTTACCAATTAAAACTTCCTTTTAAACTATTTAGATCGACTTATATCAATCTATTTGGTTGTGTGTGTTGGATGTTGATAAACAAGCATATAAAGATATGTAATGAAAAGATAAGAGTAAGAAGCACAAAACCATAACGCGAGTATTTATAGTGGTTCGCTACAAGGACACCTTCTTGCCTACTTCACTCCCGAGTCACCTACTCGAGAGTTCGTAAACACTACACCAATCTCCTTATGGCGGAGAAGCCTTCACAACGTCGCCTACCCTTTTTCCGGTGCTAGGCTAACCACCGGGTTCTTTCACTCCAAGGTGAACCAAACCTACACAACGTCGCCTACCCTTTATAAGGTATTAGGCTAAGTACCTAGTTCTTTCACTCAAAGGTGAACTACACCTTCACAACGTCGCCTACCCTTTATTAGGTACTAGGCTAAGCACCTAGTTCCATTGCAATGGAGGAACTACTACCACACTACACCAGCGACTAATCCCAAAGGAGATCTACTCATTTACAACATCATCAAGGATATCAATATCCTTGGATCTAATACTAGTCTATCTTGTACATCGAAACACACCATATCGAATGTACATCTAAGGCACCTTTCACTAATGCCTTTGACTAGATCTACAAGACACCTTTCACTAATGTCTTGTGTCTTCACTTCTAAGCACCTTTCACTAATGCTTCTAGTCTTGACTTCTAAGCACCTTTCACTAATGCTTATTGTCTTGACTTCTAAGCACCTACCACAAGTGCTTATGTTATAGACGATAGATACCCTTCACTAATATCTTCGTCTTGACACTTGAGACATCTTTCACTAATGTCTTCAACACTACACTTCTTTGAAGAAAGAAAGGAATCATCAACAAGAAGACTTGATGGCCTTGATGATGAGGAAGCATGGCAACTCATGGACTTGAGCTTGCTCGACTTCAAAGGTGGTGATCTTGCCTTTAAGAGGAACCTAAAAGATCACACAAAACAAAACTACAAACATAGATCTCTTGGAGCGAGGTTAGTGAGTTTTAACTCGGGGAGAAAGTGTGTTAGAAAGGGTTAGAAATAATGAAGAAATGACTCACTATTTATAGAGGAAAATCCTCGTTCCGGATCCCACGGATCCTTCCACAAGGATCCGTCTAGCATTAAGCTAGGGATCCGTGGAACAGCTCCTTTACCCATGGGTATTTTGGTTATGGGTCATGGGTCATGGGTTGAACCATGGATCTTTGGCTAGATACAATGTATCTTTGAGTGCAATGCACTTGGTCACTGGGTATGGGTTGATCCATGGGTTATGGATATTATCCATGTATGATATAAGCATGATGTCATGCAATGGGTTATGGGTCAAGATCCATGGGTTATGGGCTTTGGGTTGTACCCAACTACATTCTATGTATTTGCCCAATGGGTTGTGATACTTAAGTTTCTACCCATTTATATTACCCAATATACTACATACTAGTTATGTGTATATTTTATCCAAATATGCAAACACTAGTTGTTGTACATATGTATTACTAAATCATAAAATCACTTATACTTGTTTTAGTGTTTTATGTGAGAATTTGAATATGTTAGAAACTATTAGTTCAAACAATTTACGTATTTTATTTGTTTCGTTAAAATGATTTTACGTTTGTTATCGACAAAACATTAGAAGATCGTAAAATATAAATAAACGTTTTTACGGCTTATTTGTATTAACAATCTCCCCTTTTGTTGATGACAAAACATAAAATTATTTTAAGGAAAAGCTAAAATTGTAAGAGTTTGAATTTGTAGTTTTACTTTCTTCTCCCCTTTTGTCGAAACAAAAGTGTTTGAAAAAAGCAACACATCATTTTAAGAAAAACATGTGAAAGAGATAAAATAAAAGAAATAGAGAGCAAGTAACGGAAAGGATCTCGTCTTTACTCCCCTTGACGAGTCCATCCCTATGTAAGGCGTCAAGAAAGTGATACTAATCTAGTTTTGTTTGCAAATAAGTTTGCAAAGATTTCGCCTAAGTGACGAATGTGCTCCCCTTGATGATTGCAATTATGCAAGGGGATGTCACGAAATGTAAACCTAGTATTGCAAGTAATTTGCAATGTATTGCTTTGACATAAAGCTCCCCCTCGCTTTAGGTTGTCAAAGTCTTCATGTGTAAATTGAATAACTACAAAACAAATGTTAGAAAGCAAGTATAATTCACAATTTCCTGCAAATGTGGTCCAAGTTAGTAGAAAATAACTTTCTGTCTCACGAATCCCACGGTTCCCTCCTATTAGGGATCCGTCTAGGCAAATCTGAGGGATCCGTATTAGCTGTTTAATTTCAGAAAATGTGATATAACAAGTAATGTTATCACAAAAATGAGATATGAATACAAGGTAATCATATGCTCAGAAAAATAACAAGTAGCATGTAATTCCATTTAATAAAACTAGAGTTATGATATACATTACTCTAAAAACTAAGAAAACAAGAAAATACATGACTAGGAATTTCTAAACCAACTATCGCTTGATGCTATGACACCACTAAAGTCTTCTAGCTCAAGTTTTGTTTAGGTTTGATCTCGTCGAAACATTCGAGGAGATGATAGAACATGAAACGTTGGTCTTCTCGTACTTCATGTATCAAACTTTCAACATGTTGACAATGATAGCAATCTTTGTCATGGCTAGGTAGTGGTGGTGGAAGAAATGAAATGACTTGATGTGAAGGATCAAGTGAAGTGGCTTATGGAGCTTCAAACGATGGAGGGATTGGTGGAGGCGCATTTGAGAATGGCTCGACCAAGAATGATGGTGGTGGTAGAGAAGTGTCAACTTCCATATGGTCGGGTGGTTGACTTTGATGATTTCTCATAATCCAAACGGGATTATATGATGGAAACGGCAAAAAGGAAGCCGGAGCAAGTGTTGACTCAACACCTTGATTTTGTACCATTATTCCTCCTAATGAGGAGAATGTTGTCGGCGGAAGCGGATGAGACGGTCTATGAGGCAAGTCCTCTAAAATGTAGAGGTGTGGTGATGATAGTGGGGATGTAAATGAAATAGCTCTAGGAACCAATGGTGATGGTTTAGTGGAGATGATATTGTTTGGCCTAGGAGGTATGGTGGTGTTTGGCATTGGTAGTTTTGTGGGTACTATCCTTTTAGGAATTGGTTTGGTTGGATATGTAAGGATCCTATCATTTGTTGGCTTGACCGGAGATGATTCGGTTGAAGAGATTTCGTGTATAACACGCGCCTTTTTCATGGGTGGTTCTTTGGTGGATAAGTTACTACTTGGGGTTTTCCTCATGATGAGATGATTTCAATAGGTTGCAAGAGCTGAAAGTTAGGATGAGAGTGATGACTATGGAGGTCCTAACAAAGTGGTTTATAAACCAAGAGATTTGGAAAGTGCATTTAAGCCTTAAGCCATTAGGATTCATTTGAATGTGATGATTAACATGCACAAGAGTCAACTACAGAGTTTGCACTGATCTAGGAACTCATTTAAGATGAGATGGAGTGTTTGAGTTAGGAAGATGAGTTAAAATGATTGTTTTAGCAAGATTTGACTTAAACTGTCATCCGGATCCCACGGTTCCCTCCTCAGAGGGATCCGTCTAGGCTAATCCTAAGGATCCGGCTTTCGTGATTATGAAAGAGTGGGCCGATGTTTCTAAGATCTAAGACCTATAACATCTTGAGTGTTTTAGTCCTCCTAAGTGTCTTAAATGAAGGGGTGCTTAAGTACTTGAAGGTAATGAATGATGTAGCTAATGATTGTCTTTTATGGAGGGATTTGGAACTTTCAAGAGTACCAATTGATGAGCAAGGATGACACAAAAAATGAGAGTGTCAATTGAAGCTAGGTGATCCTAGAGATCAGTTTGTGACTTAGGATAGTGTTTTGGAAAATATCCTAGAGGCTTTGAGATGGGAAAACTAGAATTTGATCAACTTTGATCAATTTTGAGGTAAGAATGATTTATGATCAATTTTTCCATAATCGAAAGATTCCTAAGGCTAAATGTGAGGGATCAAGTAAAAAATGAAGTGTGAGTTTGAGAGCGGAAGAGTAATGGATTAAAAATGAAACGGTAGATCTACAAGCATCTTAGAATGTGATCTAGGTGAGTTATGTGTGAGTAGGAAATATCAACCTATTTTGATAAGGACTTAATTTTCCTTAAGACACTATGTTTAGCTTAGTGTGAGGTGTTCTAAGGATATGTTTGAAATATAATGCTTGCAATTGCATTTTCTGTTTGCCGAATCCCACGGTTCCCTAAGTGAAGGGATCCGTCTAGCACAAACTTTGGGATCCGTCCATCTGCTCAGCAGAACCTTTACTAAAGGTATGCAATGATCTTGACAATGCATTATATTCCAAGGTTGGTTTAGATGGGTTCTAACACTAAGATATCAAATGTAATATGTTTTTATTTCATGAAGGAAATAGGATTACATTGATAAAGCACAAGTACAAGAGAATTGATCCTATTTTGAAATACTACTAGGTTTCTTGAGTGTTTTCGCTAGGAGGATCATTACGTGATTGATGAGTGTTGGTGGAATCAAGAATGAAGAAAGTCTTCATGAGAGATATGTTTAGCGGTTCCATCATCTTGTTCACAAGTGCGTACAACGGACTTTGAAATTGAGGATGGAAGTGCATAACATTATGATAGAGGTGTCAAGAACATTCCATAAGGGATGAGTTTATTCTTGGAGCCTTGAAGATTTGCAATTCGCCTTGCGAAGAAGTAGGCGAGATTGTATGGTTGTTGTGTTAGCAAACAAGACAACATATGAGCACAACAAGCGGGAAGAATTTCTCGATTTCCCTAAGGCTCCAAACATTTTCACGTAGGATGAGTGCAAGAGGCTTGTACTCTTCTCGGATATCCCTTTTAAAGATAATGTTTGGATCGGAGTAATATGGTCGAGGTTTGCATATTATGCGATTTAAATCTTCCGGAGAGGGTATGTGTGAACAATATGGACTATTTTCTTCACGAAAGTTTAAGAGAGAATCAAGAGACCAATCTTCGGTGAAGGCACATTGTCCATGATTAGGATTCCGGAGGATGTGAGAAAAATACCCAAGGGTTAGAGTAAACTTTTGGTTTTTGACATAAAACGAAAGAGATAGAGAGCGATCCTCGTTACGAACGAGTTCGACTTGACGGAAGAATTCCATTATGAACCTTGGATATATCTTCTCGTTGATTTCAAGAAGACATTCTAGTCCTATGGCTCGGAAGTAGGTATTGATACCTTCTTCGAATTGTAGAGAGGTGTCTACAATACGTCCTTCGTGGAAGTGACGGTTTTCGAGATTATTGAACCCACGGAGATGATTGCCAGGTGTGTTGGGTTCGAGAGAGATGTTCGGAGTATAGACGCTAGTGAGTGAAAAATCAAACTCATATTCATGCGTCATAGTTGAACCTATAGAAATGATAAGTTAATAAAAGGAGATGTTTGTGGTCAACCTATGATTATCTAATGTTTTTACTAGATTTTTATTAACAATAGTATTTAACACTTTAACTCACTCAAGGTTTTGACTTTCTAGTGGATTATTACATTTAGAAGGATAGTGGTTTTAATTTGCATGAAAAAAAGCATTTTCGAAGGGGACGGATCCCACGGTTCCTTTTCAAAAAGGATCCGCTAGTATAACTTCCGGATCCGTAGATCTCAGATTCTGAGAACAGTTATATGAAAACGCATAGGTTTTAGATCTCATAGTTTTATACCAAGATATATGTTTTAACCTACATTTTCTTTTAACATGCATACATGACTTCTAATGTATCACGAAGAAAAAGAAACAAATAAAACAAAGGAAATGACAAACACATTATGATAATAATAACCTAGATAACTAGATTATTAGTAATATTGCATTTCAATACTAAGGATGATACAAAGGATTGGGTATATGATCCCAATGTAGATTAACAACACAAAGTAAATGTCTCCATATGTGAACTTCATCATAGGGAACACAAGTGCAATGAGTGTTAAGGCGATGAGCACGAGTGCGATGTAAACCATGTTGATGACGAATCTTCTAGGTTTCGGTTGAGATGGAATGAGGAGGAAGATGAAATTTTGAATGAGAGGAAATTTTGAAATTGGAAGATTTGAAAAAGTGAGGGTTTGGTAGAGTGGTCGACGGTGGGGTTATTTATAGGGAAGGAGGAATTTTGAAATTGTGTTTTATTTTATTATTGGATTAAAAGAAACAAAACATAAGTTTTATATACCACGACTTTAGACGAGAAATAAAACACGTATGTGAGAAAAAGGCTTCCTAATGAAGCTTCATGTAAAACATCTAAAAAGATAATCATATAAATACCTAAATAGGTATACTTAATTATCAAGCAAAGTAAAAAGAAAAGCATACCTCTAGCACACTTAGGAATGTCTTTACAAATGACACAGCAAATGTGACTTAGACTATTCCCGCTCCTTTGCGTTTAAGATACCTTCTTAAGGAAGGTATTCTTGTTACCAAGCGACTCCTAAAGCTTGGTGGGTATGAGCTTTGACTAATCAACATGACAAAGAAGATTAGTGCAATTAAATGAAAAAAAAAATAAAATAAAAATGTTGTTATCAAATCAACATCCAAACGTATAGTTTTAAAAGACATGGAGTTTGTTTTTATGAAAAACCTTCTTTGTAGTTTTCAATTAACCATGGATCGTATCAAAATTTTAAAGTACAATATACTTCAAGAAAACTTGGTAACGAAACTCTGATGCCAATTGTGGAAAACTAGAAGGGGGTAGAATAGTTTTACCAATTAAAACTTCCTTTTAAACTATGTAGATCGACTTATGTCAATCTATTTGGTTGTGTGTGTTGGATGTTGATAAACAAGCATATAAAGATATGTAATGAAAAGATAAGAGTAAGAAGCACAAAACCATAACGCGAGTATTTATAGTGGTTCGGCTACAAGGACACCTTCCTTGCCCTACTTCACTCCCCGAGTCACCTACTCGAGAGTTCGTAAACACTACACCAATCTCCTTATGGCGGAGAAGCCTTCACAACGTCGCCTACCCTTTTTCCGGTGCTAGGCTAACCACCGGGTTCTTTCACTCCAAGGTGAACCAAACCTACACAACGTCGCCTCCCTTTATAAGGTATTACGCTAAGTACCTAGTTCTTTCACTCAAAGGTGAACTACACCTTCACAACGTCGCCTACCCTTTATTAGGTACTAGGCTAAGCACCTAGTTCCATTGCAATGGAGGAACTACTACCACACTACACCAACGACTAATCCCAAAGGAGATCTACTCCTTTACAACATCATCAAGGATATCAATATCCTTGGATCTAATACTAGTCTATCTTGTACATCGAAACACACCATATCGAATGTACATCTAAGGCACCTTTCACTAATGCCTTTGACTAGATCTACAAGACA
The DNA here is from genome assembly GCA_022545495.1 of Chrysanthemum lavandulifolium. Taxonomy (NCBI): domain Eukaryota; kingdom Viridiplantae; phylum Streptophyta; class Magnoliopsida; order Asterales; family Asteraceae; genus Chrysanthemum; species Chrysanthemum lavandulifolium. The sequence goes on from CM040244.1 coordinate 172,030,279, forward strand.
CCTTTCACTAATGTCTTGTGTCTTCACTTCTAAGCACCTTTCACTAATGCTTCTAGTCTTGACTTCTAAGCACCTTTCACTAATGCTTCTTGTCTTGACTTCTAAGCACCTACCACAAGTGCTTATGCTATAGACGATAGATACCCTTCACTAATATCTTCGTCTTGACACTTGAGACATCTTTCACTAATGTCTTCAACACTACACTTCTTTGAAGAAAGAAAGGAATCATCAACAAGAAGACTTGAAGAGCCTTGATGATGAGGAAGCATGGCAACTCATAGACTTGAGCTTGCTCGACTTCAAAGGTGGTGATCTTGCCTTTAAGAGGAACCTAAAGATCACACAAAACAAAACTACAAACATAGATCTCTTGGATCCGAGGTTAGTGAGTTTTAACTCGGGAGAAAGTGTGTTAGAAAGGGTTAGAAATAATGAAGAAATGACTCACTATTTATAGAGGAAAAATCCTCTCGTTCCCGGATCCCACGGATCCCTTCCACAAGGGATCCGTCTAGCATTAAGCTAGGGATCCGTGGAACGCTCCCTTTTACCCATGGGTATTTTGGTTATGGGTCATGGTTTGAACCATGGATCTTTGGCTACATACAATGTATCTTTGAGTGCAATTCACTTGGTCACTTGGGTATGGGTTGATGCATGGGTTATGGATATTATCCATGTATGATATAAGCATGATGTCATGCAATGGGTTATGGGTCAAGATCCATAGGTTATGGGCTTTGGGTTGTACCCAACTACATTCAATGTATTTGCCCAATGGGTTGTGATACTTAAGTTTCTACCCATTTATATTACCCAATATACTACATACTAGTTATGTGTATATTTTATCCAAATATGTAAACACTAGTTGTTGTACATATGTATTACTAAATCATAAAATCACTTATACTTGTTTTAGTGTTTTATGTGAGAATTTGAATATGTTAGAAACTATTAGTTCAAACAATTTACGTATTTTATTTGTTTCGTTAAAATGATTTTACGTTTGTTATCGACAAAACATTAGAAGATCGTAAAGTATAAATAAACGTTTTTACGGCTTATTTGTATTAACATATTTTTTGTTTAAGTTTTTTCCTATCTGATATTAGTATCGATCGATTTTATTTATTTGATTTGAGTAACTACGAATTACATATTTTCATATCAAAACCCTTTTTTTTTGAAAAACTACATTTATAAATTGATGGTAGTCTATTTGTATGAATTTGTTTTGATAAATACGATAAACTAATTGATGTGGTTGTTTGAGAATTGTGTAGCTTCTTCATTTCTTCATGATTCAAGTATGGTTGTGTCATTATTTTTTATGTAGGCCAAAAGTGCAGAACACGAGATGAGTTGAGCAAATCGAATTTATGTTCTTCAACAATCAATCAGGTAGTTGTTTCGGTTTGTGTTTATATCACTACTGATTGAGTTAAAGTCTCAAAAGCATGTAATTGTTTTTAATGTTTGATTTGTGGTAAACATATAATTTGTATTCGTAGCCAACTGCATACACACGAGGTGGTTGATGAAATGTTCATTTGTTTATTCAGATATAAAGAGCCGAATGTGAGATCGTTTGAGAAGCAAATAGTCCTACTTAACAAAAGTATCCAATCTGGTGATTAATGAAAAAATCGAGTATGTTAAGAGCTTTAACTAAAGTTAATGAAGGCATTACATAAGCTTTTTTCATTTTGTTAACTTTTATTTGATTAGAACTTCAACATTATTCTAATATATTATCAAAAATGCACATGCTGATGCAGGTATGTTATTTTGTTCCTCAAGTAGCATGAGAAGGAAGTCTGTGGTGAAGTTCGGGAAACATACACGGATACAATGAACAAGGTATGTTATATGGTTGTATGATACCATTCTTTTGTATTGTGTATCATTACCATATCAGGCATTCAGTCAGGTCATTAGAAGTCTTTTATTTGATATTCTAACTTCAAACATTATTATGCCATATTTTTTAATAAGCTAAAAAGTTATTATCATCAAATTGGTGTGAAAGTTGTTGTTTCCTATGGAGGTGCATCGGCGCATAATCAGGTATATATATATTATTGCAAGATTATTCAACCATTAACATTGAACATCATTATTTATTGAATATTCTAAACATGATACACCAGGAAAACAAATATCTTCATTCCATCTTTAAAATGTTCTCATCTTAGAACATTGTTGGCACAATTACAAGTTAAATGTCATAAGAAGCATATTGGAAAGGTGATTAAAAGGTTTTGGATCAATGTCAATAATTCTTATCCATTTTCTATTTTTTATTTTATGATGTTACTATAAAAAACGTTTCTTAAGAAGATGAATATTCTATATAATTAGTAAATAACTTTACGGTTGGTGGCAATCATTCTCAGATAGAATTGTAGTCTTTGATTGTTAGGTGCATTCTAATCTAAGAGTATACTATTTAATATATGTAATTCAAAATTCCAATGTATCTGTTGTAGTCTTGATTGTTGGGTGGTACAATTTCAATCCAAACTAATGTGGTTATATAATTATATATTTTCTTATGTATTCAAAATTAATTCATAGATGTCCATCCGACGAGTCTTGTGTTGAGGGTATTATTGCAAATAAGAAAGAAATGTAGGATCGATATTAGCTGACAACACACTGATTAACATTAGCTAATATTCAATATGATGTTTCATTATGTAATGTTGATATAGTTAATGCATATTTGTTTTTGATAATGTCTTTTAAAAGATGAAACATGATATGTAGTGATGGAGAGGATTTTATGGGACAACCCAATTACAGTCATTATAGATATTGGAGACTTCAGCTTAACGCACCGGAACGTTAGGAAAAGAATCAAAGATATAGTCATCCTATGTAGTATCTTAAAGAGTGCCCCCTATTTAACTTTGAAAATTGACGGAGTAATGAAACAAGGAACACGTTTGTAATATCGAACAATTTAATACCGAACAAACTTTTTACTCAGTAGGAATATTTCATTTCTTGAGACTGTTATAGATGTGTAGCTCATATCACTTTACTCTAATTATTGTTTGAGCTCATCTATTAATGACACGTTGGGATCATATAGTTTTTTTTGGGTTTAGATAAACACTTTTGTTAGTTTTCTTTTCTGTATGTAGCCACTATAAAGTAGCTCACGTAATAATTTGGGCTATGTTTAGGTCAGTTTAGGTTTTAGCTTGTTGGAATCACTCCTAAACCTAAATCAAGTGTTAGTGATTCATATGTAATAGTTAGCTTAATTATGGCCTTTATGTTTGTTATTAGCCTTAAGCTTATGTAGAAGGCCCATGAGCTTAGGCCCAAGCTCATAGGAGAAAGGAAGGGACTAGGAGTGTTGACCTAGCTTCCCTCCTATAAATACTCTTGTATAACCCTCACTTGAGGGTTGGTTGTTCAATTTATTTCTTTCACTCATGCCCTACGCGTAACCGTCCAAGTATATTGTGTGTGTGTTTGATTATTGTTCAACCGACCTCTATCTCTTCTCTATTTCTTCTCTTGATGCTTGTGTTGTAAAACTAGTGACCTTACAGTGGTATCAATCGCCAAATAGTTGGGTGAACGTTTTGGTCTTACGCGTAGAACATACGTGCGTGGTTTGATACTTTGGTTCACTTAAAAACACATTTTTTACACGTTTGAATCCAAGATTCTTGTACTTTCAATGTTTTAAGGTGTTAAAATAATTGTTTTTGGCAAAAAGTTTCAACCTTTATGCGTGGATCATCGTTTTTAAGCTTGGTTTTTAATGAGGGTTTCTGTCTACGCATAACTGTTTTAGACGTTTTGGTTCATCAAGTTTCACACTTTTGTGTTATTTTGGTGATCTTGAAGCTTTCTCATCACAAAAATCTGGTTTAGAAACATCTTTGGGCAAAAGTCACTTTACGAGTAGTCCTACGCGTAAGTGAAACCCTAAACTTACGCCAGAATCGACTCCTTGGTTTGATCTTCAGCCAGTGGTTTACTCCGTGTTTTCTTGCTTGGATAAGCCTGAAAATACGTCGACTTTGGATATCTTTTGCATTGTGATAGTGTAAAGATCACTTGGGATAAAACCCTAAAATTACGCATAAGCATAAAGCTTACGCGTGAAAATCCTACGCATAAGATTTATCTTACGCCTAAGCTTAGTCTTACGATAAGGTAATCCCACGCCTAAGTTTTCACGCCTAACTTCTTGTTTTACGATAACTTTAGTGCTTTTTCCTTAACTTACGCGTAAGCTAAACCTCACGCGTAACTCTTCTTGTTACGCGTAACTTTGGTGTTTTACGCATAAGTGCTATTTGGTTTATTGTGATTTCTCGCCTAAGGATACTTCATCAACAAAGGTTCATTCGACTACAAAGATCCATTTTACCAACACAAGTTTTCAACATGTCACAACCACCATACTCTAACTATTTCCCTTACACTTATTCTCAACGACAACAACAACTAAGTCCACAACATCAACAATGGAATCAACAACAAGCAATTTATCAACAACAATTTAATCAACAACATACTCCACAACTTGGAGCAATTCCTCCACCACAAATGGTTCAAACACCACCAAGTCTTCAAGTTCAACCCTACACAAACGATTTCAATCAACATCCATCAAGGAACACTATGAAGGAACCCACTTGGTTTGAAAAGATGTGTGAAGCTTTAAGCGACCAACAATCAATTCATGAGGTGGATCACTTGATAGACCTCCAATGCTTACTCCAGAAACTACGATCAATGGGTGATAAGGTTCTTTAGGTTTTGTGATCCGAAGAAGCCACATGGAAAGTTCTTAAAGAAGGTTATCTTGGAAGGTCCATTTCGGATGCCTACTATCATTGTACCGGAGATCCAAATGCTAATCCACCAAGGATGAACAATCAAACATTGCTACTTGTTGCAGACACGAATCCGAAGAACTTCTACACTATGAAGTCGATGAGCTTGCAATGCAATATATCCTTTTAGGATTACCAAACCCAATTCTTGAAGTGTTGATGCTCAAAAGATCGCAAAGGCAATGTGGAACACATTCATCTACTTATGGAAGGATCGCACTCAATCGGAGGATATGGAATCCAAAATTTACTTGGCTTATGAACACTTCTTGATTGAACACGAGAGACACTAGAGTCTTATCATCATCGATTCTCGACATCATCAATGATTTGGATAAACACAACATCATCATTTTAAAATTGCGTTAATACTAAGTTCCCGAGTAGTCTTGGTCACGAATGGGAGAAGTATGTCATTTTCTCCATCAAGCGAAGAACATGCATCATTCTACATACGGATTGTTGTACGATTATTTGAAGCCTCATGAAAAGGAAGTTGATAGGAAAGGATTCTCCGTGCTCAAATTGCTTCACCTTCACATCCGGAAAATCAACAACTTGCCTTGTATGCTCAAAGCAGTTATCCTCCTCAACCAAAGAACTCAACCAACCGCCAATAACACACCAAATGATCAATCACAACAATCTCAACATAATCAATTGGTTCCATACAACAACAATGCTCAAGCATTTTTCAGTGAAGCCAATGAGGAATCCGATCCGTTCGAAGCATTGCAACAAGGATTTGTTATGATTGCTAATGCTTTTAGCCGTTATACCAACAAATCCAACAATCGTATTCGTTCCTCATCTAACACACGGAATCAAGCTATTGTGAACAATGGACGAGTTGAAGTTCAGAATCGTGGTTATGGTCGTCGGATGGGCGGTGGTCAAGGGTTTAATGTTGTGGGTAGGAATAACAACGAGCTCAAGTGGTGGAACAGGAAATGCTCGAAATGGGTTGAATGGTCTTGATGCTACAACCGCAATGAGAAGGGACACTGGCTAATGCATGCCCAAAGCCGAGGACTAGGGCGGTGCTTATCACAAAGAGGCTCTTCTTTTAGCTCTTAAGGATGAAGTGGTGGAACTCTCACGGACAAAGAACGAGTTTTATGGCGGATCTGCACTCGGATGATGATATGGAGGACTTGCAGCCAATGCAAGAGTTATGTTGATGGCTAATATGCAAGAGCTACATATGAGTGACACAGCCTAGTGTATGACATCGATGGCTTGTCTCGTGCCCGAACAAACCATATTTATCTCGATCTAATATCTTCGCTAACATCCGAATCCGCAGAGGCTCGGAATGTTCAAAATGAGTCATCTACATCTCATTCGACGATTTTCAATTAGACCCGTAGTTACATTTGACGATCAAGATGACCTTATGGTTTCCTTTGATAATCAAATTGACTCCGTGGTTATACTTGAGGATCTAAATAATGATCATGTTGTGACTCCGTTGAACAAGCGAACTTTTCCTCATCCGATCTTGCTCTTTTACTTAAAGGCCAAGAATCCCAAATTGAAGAATGTTGTGCATTAAATCAGACTTAAAAAGTAAAAATGCAATCATTAACCAAGGATTTTGAATGTTTAAAATGCAACTCAACTTTTTCAAAACTCAAGAAAACCGTGAAAAGGTTTTGAAGCCGCTTTGCTAAATCTCATCAAAGCGAAAAATATTTAGAGACAGATCGTGATCTAGCCGCTCAAGAATGCTTTGTTGTGCGAAATAGAACAATTGAAACATGAACATAAAAAGCAAATTAACGCTCTCACCTTGGAAAATCAAAAAGCTAAGGTGAGTTGTTAACTTTTCAAAAGCAGTTCTCTGCATACAAAAGCATTCAACGAAACGAATGGATGATCATCTTGAAGAAATTATCGGCTTGCAAAACAAACTTAAAGAGTTTAAAGCTGTTGTTTACAAACATGGTGAGTCGATGCTTGCTATTGAAAAGTTTACTTTAAAACCCAATCCAAATGGATATGGACCGAATCTTCCGATTACAAACCTAAGCTTTCGTCCAAAGGATTCAAACCAAATCTCAAGTTTCCGGTCGAGAATATAAAATTGATAATTTTGTTATGAGTGTTGTTGAATATCATCGTCAAGAGGAATTAGATGCGTAAGACGCGAGTCGATCAAAATTAGAAACTGTTGTTTACAACAAACCTTTTAATTATTCAAAACCGGTCACTTTCGTCACACCAACGGATTCTTCTAACACAACAAGGGTTATCATAAAAGCGTCTCGAGTCTTCTAATGTTAATCCCCAACCGATTATGCACAAATTTATGGTCCTTTACCTTCCATCGGTGAAGTAAACTCAAAACCTAAAATCGCAAAATTCTTAGATATTTTGACATTTTCATGGTGACCTCAAAACTTTACAACATGAGATAGAATATCATTTTGAAATCAAAGTTCAACATTTTCAATCGCCTCAGCGCGAGAACAAAGAGACATTTTTCGAAAAATCTTTTACCAAATGTTAAAATTTGAAAAAGCGTGCATTGTCTTGGGAACGGACTTTCATAAGGAACTTGGATTGATGAAGGTCGTTTTCGAGAAAACGAAACATCTATTTCTAATACTAAACGTAAAAGAAAATGTTGAGAAAAGATGTTGATCGACTCTTGGAAGATGTCATCTGTCTTTGATGTCCATAATGATGTGTTATTGAATTCTTTGTCATATGCATCCGATTATATCTCTGCGACATCGTTGATAATGTTGTAATCGTTGAGAATACCGATAATGTGCTTCGGATCGAGTCTTTAAAAGTTGAAAACGAACGTCTCTTACACGAGCTTTCAAATGAAAACGTCGTCTTCAATGGTGTCAAAAGATTGTCAAAATCGTGAACTTGCTTTGCAAACCAAAATCCACCGGTTGCAATCAAACAATTTTAATCCAAAATCGAGCAACTGAATGATCAAAACGTGTCTTTGAAAAGTCAAATCTCAAAATATGAACAAGAACTTGTAAAAGTTAAACAGAATATGGTGTCATATTTGATTTACTCAATAAGACTCGTCATGAAGCATCAAACGAACTTGATCACTATCTTGCACACACTAGAGAAGTAATGCATTTTGTTTGGTAATATTCGCTCGAAAATCAAGATTTGATTCACACTATCTTTAAGTTAAGAGAAATGTTAGGAAAGTATGAACAACTTCCGCCACCGTGATTAAGAGAATAGCACAAGTAACACTTAGTAATCGTGAACCTAGAATGCCTTCCGCCAAAACACAAGTTGCTAACGTGCTTCCTTCTCTTGAAACAAGAATAGTTGCCTCTTTTCCAAACGTCCGCACTTCACAGACCTAGGAGCACTACATCAAGAATAGGAAGTTGCGACCTAAGAAAAGATCAATAAGGAATGCTAAAGTAGAAGAACACCCTAGGACAATGAATAAGACTCACGTTGCTTCCACTATAGATATTGCGTCCGCAAATGTAATAGAAATATTGATGTAACGAATGCTAAACCTTTAAGTACTTTTGATATTCATCGATGCACCTTGTGTTATTTGTCGTAAAAGTATGAATTCGATTGTCATGACAAATGTGTTGCTAAAGCTATCATCTCTCGTTTATGGAATCCTAAGAATCGGAATACATCTAGGCCCACTAATCTTTCTAAGTCGTGGCTTGGTAAACCGCCTCTTTAGATTCTAGGAAACGCATTCTGTCCCTCGTAGCTCAGCTTTCACCTCCAAAGAATGTAGTACCACCTAGTGCATTCACTAAGACTAAAGCAAATAGTAGTTATAGATGGCGAAATGGATATATAACACACTAGGATTTAAATGGATGCCTAAAGTTATTGATGTGTGTGTCTACCATATCGCTCGGAACCCTCTAACATTTCGGGTTCCAAATCTACTTCTATTCCATCCGTGTCGCCCGTGTAATGCAGTGATACGATCATTCTCTGGATTGTTGATAGCGGATGTTCCCGACACATGACAGCAACCTTAAGCCGTTATCAAACTTTATTGCAAAGTTCATTGGCACCGTCGATTCGGAATGATCACTTCGCACTATCATGGGCTACGAAGACTATATCAATGGGAACATCGAAATTAGCAGGGTTTACTATGTGGAAGGCCTCGGTCACAACTGCTTTCGATGAGGTCGGTTACGTGATGGAGATTTGGAGGTTGCTTTCAGGAGAAATCTTGTCTCATTCGTGATCTACAAGGAAACGACCTTATGGTGGCTCGCGTAACTCAAGTCTTTACACTATCTCTATGCAAGACATGGTTGCTTCATCTCCCATCCGCTTACTTTCAAAGGCAACATCAACAAAATCTCGGCTATGGCACCGTCGTCTCTCACACTTAAACTTTCAAACTATAACCAATCTTGCTCGACACAAACTAGTTGAAGGTCTCCCACGATTCCGGTATTCTAAAGATCACCTTTGCTCACTGTGAACAAGGGAAAAGCACTCGTGCTCATTTTCCTTCAAAAGTGGAACACTGACTCTCGCATGTGCTTCATCTTCTTCACATGGATTTATCCGGCCCGATCGGCGTGCAAACGATCAATGGCAAACGCTACATCTTAGTAATTGTTGATGACTATTCACGATGGACTTGGGTCTACTTTCTTGAAGCAAAGACCAAGCTCCTCAAATGATCATCACCTTTCTCACGAAAATTCAAGTTCACTCCGAACACCGTCCGCCAAATCGAATGCACAAAGGAACCGAATTTGTTAACCAAACTCTTGAGAATTTTATGAGAAAGTGGGAATTGAGCATCGACATCTATTGCACGTACACCGAACAAAGCGGAGTTGTTAAAAGACGAAACCGAACGTTAGTGGAAGCGCAAGAACAATGTTAATCAATGCTAAACTTCCGGATTACTTATGGGCGTGTCGATCTCATCGCATGCTATACTCAAAACCGTTCTATGATTACTAAACGCCACAACAAAACACCTTTTGAGCTTCTCACAACCATAAACCGAATCTCAAACACTTTCATGTATTTGGATCCTTTGCTATCCGAATAATGATCGTGATGATTTTGGAAAGCTCAAAGCCAAAGTCGACATTGAGTCTTTATTGGATATTGTGAGAATTCTAAAGGTTACCGGATCCGAATCGTCGTACAAAGCGAGTTATGGAAACGATTCATGCTCATTTTGATGAACTTACGGATATGGCTTCCGAGTATAATGACTTGGAACCCGGTCACAACCGCTTAAACTTCCTCAAACCCCATCATCACCGAACAAAGCCCCACTCACTCGTCAACAAATGGAAAGGTTATTTGCTCCAATGTTCGGTGGCGATATTGATGAACGTTCTCGGTGTATCCATTGCTTCCGCTGCTCAACCTCGATACTACTCTTATACCGATACACTGCTACAACAACTCATCATTGAAGAAGCACCACCGATTGACTCCACCACAACAGTTGAACAAACCTCTTCCAACAATGATGAACCACCGATGATGTTCTTAATGAAGTACCCCACCGCAGATTTTGATCCAAATGCGTTCTTTAACCCGTTTGCTAATGACACTGCTGCACGATGTCGCGGAATCATCAACAAACCAATTCGTTGATCCCGAGTTCCCGAACCATGTCTACAAACCGAACAAAGCTCTTTATGGTCTCAAACAAGCTCCTCGGGCATGGTACGATAAGCTATCATCTTTCCTCATTGCTAATAATTTCACCAAAGGTTCGGTTGACCCTACTCTTTTATACAATATCACGGGCACATATCTTAATTGTTCAAATTTACGTGGATGACATCATTTTGGGTCTACACATAAAAAGTACTCAATCGCTTTGCAAAACTAATGAAGAAAATTTTGAAATGTCCATGATGGGTGAACTTACGTTCTTTCTAGGACCGCAAGTTCATCAATCACTCCGTGGTATTTTCTTGAGTCGATCCAAATATGCCCTTGAATTGTTAAACAAATTTGGAATGAAAACCGTGACACTTATGCCACACCAATGACTCATACCAAGCTAGACGACGATTTACATAGGAAATTAGTGGACCCTACCAAATACCAAGTATTATTGGGTCTCTCATGTATCTAACAACTAGCAGACTGACATTGTCTTTGCCGTTTATCTCGCTCCGTTATCGGTCAAGAAAAAGCGAAACCCAACTCTCGAGGCTAAAGAATCCTCCGATACATCAAGGAACCATTAACTTGGGGATCCGGTATCCGAAGGATTCGGTTTTGAACTAATCGCTTTTTCGATGCTCGATCACGCAGATGTTTAGATTCACGAAAAAGTACTTGAGCACTACAATTTCTTGGTGATAAACGGTGTCCCGGCAATCGAAGAAACAGGATTGTACATCATTGTCATCAACCGGCGAGAATATGTAGCCATGTCGTGTTGTGCTCAAGTCATCCGGATGAGAACACAACTCAAAGACTATGGTTACGTGTTTGATGAATCGATGTCTTTGCGATAATCGGAGTGCCATTGCGATCTCGTGCAACTCGATTCGACTTGAAATCAAAGCACATCGATCTTCGCTATCATTTTATCAAGGACCATGTGGAACATGGTACAGTTGAATTATACTGGCAGGCAGAATACCAATTGGCGGATCTACTCACCAAAGCCTTGCCTCCCGCTAGGTTTAATGAGTTGGTCCAATGGATTGGTATGAGGTGTTTGACTCAAGAGGAATTGGATGAACTCTTAAAACAATCTTAAAACCAACAAACACCAAAATCTCTTTTGTAAATATTTTTTCTCAAAAACAAAATACAAAAATATAAAACCTGATAAAACAACAAAAATATTCTTCCATCTATATTTCTTCAAACATGGCAAGTACATTTCTTCCGTCAACACTCAAATCTTTCAAAATTCAGTATTTTTTCGATCAAGTGTTGAGGGGGAGAAAATTAATTCTTAACTGTTTCAAAATAACCGTGTACTTGCATGTTACCTTATCCCGGCTGTTTCTTTAGTAATGGTGGTCACATTTCTGGTTTACTGACACTCCTCGGACTAAAATTTATAACCTTTCATTATTTCTTAAGTCGAGGGGGAGTGTCGTCAATGTTATTTCCATGTATGCTTCGTTTGGTAACCAAAATGGAAGTTAATAGGCTTTGGATAAAAATGGAAAAGGTGGAGGGACTAAAACTGTCAAAATCCAAAAGTTATTTTAATAAAACATCCCACCTAATTCATTTATTTCACTTCATTTATTACTCACCAACCCAATCCCACGCATAAGATTTCATCCTCAAATCCGTGTTTCCGATCATCATTTTGTAAGTGATTCTATGTTTATAACAAGTTTTTAAACAATGGTTTTGATTTTTTCATAAATCCAACGGTTAAATCTTGAGATAATGTGATGTTTGTGTTCTACGCATAAGTATAAGAACACTTAATCATTGGTGAGTGTTTGTGGTCAAAAAGATTGTGTCAAAATGTTTTAAAGACATCAATGATACCAATTTTATCCTCAAAACTAACCCAGAAACACGAATTGATCGTATCTGGAAAACTAGGGTTTATGCGTGGTTTGGGTGTTTTCAAATGAGAGTGTTTCTGGTTAATAAGATTATTATATGAGGTTGTTTTTATGTTGAATTGAACATATCCATTGCTAGAACTTGCCCAGAAACACCCAAAATAACAGAATTGAAATTTAGGGTTCTTGTTCATACGATTTGGGCATTTTTGATTCATAACTTGTCTGATGTTAAAACTTGCATAAGACAACTTCATATGCCTCTAAGACTTCCCAGAATGAGTTTGATGCCATTTCTATGGTTAGATATCTTAAGCGTAAATCTTAAAACTAGGGTTTAAGTCTACGCGTAAGTAATCTTACGCGTAAACTGTATGATGATTTTTCATGCCATGATCTGTTAAAGAATGGATGTATCTGTTAATATTGTTGCTATGATGACTTTATTTCGTGTCCGCTACACGTAAAAATTCGTAATCAAGGTCATTAGCAATCTCACGCATAAGGATCACCTTACGCGTGAAGGTTATCGCGTAGAGAAATCTTACGCCGTAGCGTTCTACGTGGGTTTTACAAAAGGACTACGCGTATCCTATGAAGGATATGCGTAAACAAGAACCTCCACGCATAAGGTCTACTCTTCACGAGTAAGCCTTACGCGTAAGGTTTAATATACGCCTCGCCGTAAGCTTTACGCATAAGGTCCCCTTTCACGCGTAATATTTCTTACGCGTAAGTAAGGATCCCACGCATAAGCTTGCGTCTACGCGTATACTTATCCTGTTTACGCATAAGCTACAATTTCTACGCCTAAGCCTTGATCAAACCTTCGTTATGAATTGTTACGTGTGCAAACTTGTAAATAAATGAATCATAACATCACGAAACCAATAATGTCACTAATAAGCATAAACGTTTGATATGTTGTGAAAAATAAGTGATAACATAAACTTTAAAACTTAAAAGTTAACTAACTCACGAAACTTATCACGACGTCATTGGACTATTGAACAAACAAGTGACTTTGGACTCGTAACAATCATTGACATTGCACATTCAATAAATAGACTTTAAAACCATCTGTTGACTAACATTATGTCTTTCGATATGTTGGTTCTTTTGGCTAAATGTGTTTCAGATCACGACATGGAAGCTCAAATGAATGTGGATGCACCAAACGTTCTCACCATTGTTGATATCTTCCCGCATGGCTATCCAATGAAGATTGGGAAGAACAATCTCAGAGTTGACTTTGAAACTCTCACCGCTCGGAATCTTCTTGTCTCATTGCGGTGGATATTCGAAGAACCATCCCTATCGAACATGCTCACTAACTCGCCATCGCTCCGGAGATCTACATACAACAATTCGAAATACAATGCGAGGGTCAAAGGTCAAAGTGCGGTAACAAAGTGACACTCAATCACAAACAAGTTACCATCACACATGCGAGACTTAAGGTTGTTCTCCTCATTCCCGACATCATACCAACTCAATTCTCTTACGCACCCATCAAGAGACTGCTCGCAATTTTGATTGATATTGGGTATGACGAAGCTTGAGGGTTGTTAATAAGCATTCTCACGTGGATCTTAAAACATTCCTCACCTTGGAGAACCTCTATATCATCATCACAAAATCTATTTCGGTCGTGACAAGTGGCTATGAGCATCCCAAGCTCGTGGAACTCGCAAATCTTTTGGGCTCTAATCAACATGAAACACATCGAAATTGAAGCTCGATATGGGATGACATGATGACATTCCTCAAAAGCTTGGCTCAAAGATTCCTTATATCGATATACTAAACTGTTGATCCAAAGAGCACTTGGATATAACCCCGATATCCCTAAGAGAATCAATGACCCGACAATCTTGACGTGTTGTCCGAACCCACTCTAATAGTCGATTTAAGGAGTCAACTACCAAGAAACAAGGTGTCAGTGTTGCGGATCTCCTTCTCTTAGATGAACTCAAACACTCTACTCTTATAAGAGATATATGGTAGTCGTGAAAGAGAACAAAGTTGGCTTTCTTGATGAAAAATCTTCCGCACGCATGCAAGAAAACCGTAAGAGAAGTGCGGAAGTGCTATAAGCACTAAGAGTCGAGGAAGTTCCCAAGAGGAATCCTCATCGTAAAAGGATTGTTCCTTCTAAGGAAGTTGTTCCTATTCCCATTCCAAAGCTTGAACCACAAAGAAAGCTAGTGGATGAAAGCTCAAGATACACAATCGACAAAGAGGTCTTCTACTCGAATCGCAATCAAGCACCTCCTTCAAGAGCAAAACCTCCCACCCACCGCCTATTCAAGGAAAGGGAAGACTCAAGACTTGTGCCTTATGAAGAGGAAAGCTCGGAAGAAGAGCCACCGAAACCGATTACAGGAGGAAGTTCAAATTTGTTAGACTCCAACAAGTTGCGGAGGAATTTGCCAAAGATCAAATGGGTGGCCCGGAGGTTCAAGTGGTGAAGTTCAACCTACACCAAATCCTCGATGCGGTTAATCGACCCGATAAGGAACCGTGCCACCACTCTTGAGCAACAACAAAAGCAACAGGAGGAGTCTATTAAGTTTGACATTGAGGAACCGACATCGAGAAGTCCGAGAAAGATAAAGTCGATAAAGAAACTAAGTCCGAAATGATGAAGATGTTGATTATGAAAAGTTTCTTCTTGACAGTCCGCACGGTCTAAGGAGAAAACTTCAACCACCAAAGGACCCGAGTCTCCTCACATCTCATCATCATCGGATTCATCTTCTCATTCCTTACCACCACCATCAAAAGATCAACCAAATCAACATCCAAATCGCTGAAGAAGCCAACCGCATCTTGGATTTCTCAAGCTAAGACACGAATCGTTAAAGTTGTCAAACAGTCGAAAGAAAGACATACTCTACAAGAAAATGAATTTCTTCACGATCAAATCTGATATCTTCATGACGAGAATGACGAGATGAAAGTTGAAAGGAGTATGTCCGAAGCTCATGAAAGATGATCTCCAAGGAAAATGGACGAGATGATCAAAGGATACACTCACAAGTTCCTTCTTGACGTCGTTCCTAAACTAACAAAGGAGATGTATACCGCATAACTTTATCCGAATCTCCTACATCCGCCAAGCAAACCATGAAATCATCTCCAATGAATGTGAACATCAATCCAGTTGAACCCACAATCTTCTCGGATGATGAATTGGTGAACCGCTAGTAGCTCAAATGTTGAAATGCTCGCAACGTTTGCCTCCCATGAAGCTAAATTGTTTGAAGCATTCTTTGAATACCAACTCAGTCAACATACGAGAGAAGAAGTTGTAAGGCCTAAACGCTCAAGAGACGACGAAGACAAAGATAAGGATAAGGATAACGAGCCCAAACGCTCAAGAAGTCCGTGAATCATCTTCTATGCAACCTCCACCCCAACGGACTACACCAACAAAGGTCTCCTCCTCGTTCTTCTCCGAAAACCTCAAGATTCTCGAGTTACCACCCCGCCTCGTAAAACCGGTGATTACTTTGAGTATACGGGTGGTGACGATGAAGAAGTCTTTGAGCCCCAAAACAACCCATCTCTCGACACTGAAACCGTAATCCTCCTCTAGGCCAAAGAAGAAGAAGACGAAGGCGCCTATGACCGACGCCTTATCATGGCTAGACGAGGATGATATTGGTTTGAATGGTTCTCAAGCTTGTTGATTCCACTCCTTACCCAAATGAAGGTCAAGAGGTTTCGAATGTAGTACATTGGAGCATGCGAAACTACTGCAAGAAAAATTCCGTGTGAAGAAGATGACGAAATCCGAGTTGAAGCAAATCAAGAATGAAGCATTTAAACTTCTCAAACACAGCTCGGAACGTGCTATTGAAGTTGAGTATCACCTCGATAATATAGCACGAGCCATGTCTAAACCTCTACCAACAATTGGCTCAACCCAGAAGCAAACATCGACTTCACCAAACGGGACAACCCTCCATACTACACCGACTGGTCAAAACCTCTACCAACAATTGGCCAACCAGATCAGCCTAGGATTCCATTCCGATATTTCTTCAACAAAGACTTGGAATTTCTTCTACACGGTGGCGATGGTTCAAGGAAATACGCTACATCTCGACACTTCCATTCCGGCGGCACCAGATACTCTAACCGCATAGCCATCGAGGAAAGAGCTAACCACATGTTCTCCAACAATGTGGCGGTATGACCGTGATGCACCGTATGGGATTCACCATTGGCCGAACGCCGACGAATCTACTACGTGTGCCAGTTCGTAAGTCTCAACATGAAGTGTTCAAGACTAAAGCAATCGTGGCCATTCAACATGTTGATCTTTCGCCTAAATGGGACTACACTTTCCTCAAGAATATCGTGGTCAAAAGGCAAGACGAAAGGATTATGCATTCTCTCAAGCGGACTTTGAGAATTTGTCTATCAACGACATTAAAGACATGTACCTTGCCAAAGTACGGGTCGCATGAGACAATTTTAATCAAGTACAACGTGAATTCATCAAGTCCTTGCTTATCTTCATCGAAGCATAGTCATCAAAGAACGTGTAGAAGATCTCCACTGCGGTTGAATCATATCGCACCGTGTCAACTTCACTCCACCTCAACTAGATCTTCCCGACATTAACCACTTTCACAACACACACTCATCACCCAACCATTCGGAGTGGTTTACATTAGTGAAACACATCGCAATCGCTGATGGCGTAAAGATCTTCACAAGTTTGGGGATCACACATTGAAGAAGGTTAGGGACGGATTGGCTTATAGGTTGAAGGATATTCATGAAGGCATTGGGTCACAAAAGCGATGGAATTCCAAGGAAAGACGGATGTGAGGAGGATCATCGAAAGATTGATGAAAGGTTGTATCAACGGGACCGCCTCGTAACTCGAGAGCTTTGTAGGCGGTCGTCCCGTGATTGCTCTCGCCGGCTATCAACGCCAGCTCGCATTCCCGGAAACATTGATGGACTTCTGGTACCCTTGAACTCGCTTCTATTTCATAATATTTTGGATGTGTGATTAATTATGACTATGGCTTGTGCACACATTACAATTGTACAACCCGTTCTTGTCAAGAAAGGACCACGTGGTACGCTTGATGCCACAATCCTTATATAAGGAGCGAAGCTTACTTTTGAGTAAACCTTATCAAACCTTTCATTTTTCAAAGGTTTTACTCAAAAGAACAAGTACTTCCCAGTATGTTTTCAAAACCTCAACCGCTTATATCACTTGTTGAGGGGAGTATTTGAATTAAAACTTTGTTCACAAATTGTTCACAGTGGTCATCTTCCCGCAACACTTGAAATGGTCATATTTACTCTCAACTTTTCAAAAATAACATTTTATATGCCATTTTTGAGGGGGAGAAAATTTTGTGATAAGAAATATGTTGTGTAAATGCAAATGAATCTTTGTGCTATAGACTTAACCAACGAATTAACGGTACTTAATTGTTGGTAACTCGAAAAGACTTGTCCAGGACGGGTAATAATTTCAAGCTAGTTCGCTAGTAATGTAAACGTGTCTCGCAAAGGACTTGTCCGAGTAGAAAGTACCATTCAAGAAACTCTTGGTAGACATGAACTCTGACGGGTTTGACAACCTTTCAAGGCTTGTCTACACCTTGAAGGTAGTTATTAGAGCTAGTTGTCACCTAAAAGCTGACAATGTAACTCTTTAACTATGCAACGTATCGTGTCTCGCGGGGATTGTCTATCTTGAGTTGATCAATTCAAAAGTCGCCCTCTTTCCTCACCGTGCGATTTCCGTAAAACTATTAAGCACATGTGGACGGGAGTATTTCGCAAAAGATCAAACTCTTACAATGGTGCAAAATGTTTTACAATCATAACCGCTGTGAGAGATTTTCTTGAAAATTGGTTTTATGACAACATAGGTTAGTCATGGAGTTATAAGGTGACTAAGGTTAGGAATAACTGTCCTATGATCCGCCAGAGTCGGAGGGATCTACCCAAGGACATCACAAATAGTTAGTACTTAGAAGTCCTTAGGTACGATTATAAAAGGAGAAAATGAGAATCGGAGAAAGAAGGAGTTGAAGAATGAAAAGAAATGCAAAGAAAAGGGTGAAAAGAAATAACCCTTCAAATTATTCAACTTAGGGTAGACACCGGTTCAATTCATATGCTACCGGTTGTCACTTGATGACACCGTATTGAAGATCAAAAGTCGTCATGGACCCAAAGGACGCATGCACTAAACCTTCTTAGCCACTCAAGTTTCGTCAATGAAGCTTGTTTCATTCTCACAGGAACCCTACATAAACTATCGGCTTTCTCTTGAGATTGCCGGTATTGAAGAAGGAGACCCTTTCCCTAGTCTCCGCCAGAAAACCAAAACGCACTATTGAGTCTAGAGCCACGAGATTCATCAAAAGATCTATTAGGTACACTTGACATTTCATCACTTGATGTTCAACAATAAGAACATCGCTGGTATGTTATCGAGTCCTTCACGATCTTAGCAATTTGTCGAGAACATTTATGAGAGGTTCACAACCGCGATCCTCGATGATTGAATGGAAACTCCCGCTGTGGTCAACATCAAACACCGACAAAGCAGTCACTTCGGTAACTCCCGTGGATTACGCTTAGTGTGTCTCAAACGGTCTACGTCAGAGGTGATGCTTGGTGTACCTCGACTCATCCGAATCAGAGGTGTACTTCAAGACATCGCGTTATCTCACTTGTGGGACTCCAGTTCAGAACGGACTTTGTAAGAATTAGAGTTGTGTTTTCACACTATGTCATTAACATTCTCAAGTTCAAACTTGTAAGTGCCGAATCCGCTTATTACTAACCGCTTTCATGTTTACTTTATGGAAGCTCGAGCGGAACGATCGTGCAGATTCTTCACATGCTCATGCCAACATCATCACTAATGAAAGTTCTATCTCAAAGCAACACAAAAGTCGAATGATTCTTCGTCAAGCCAAAGAATCTACAAAGTTAAAGACTTAAAGAACTTCATCAAGACTAAAATCCAACGCCAAAGAGCGTGTGAGCATGTTGAAGAATGACGTGGAGACACCGAGCAACAAGGCACTGAAAGCGCACTTGATGCGTAAAACAACAACATACTATCACTACCATCACAAAGAACAATGATCAAAGAACAAAGTTAAAGATGACGTCAAAGCAAAACTGCTTAAAGAAGACAATTTCTACACCGGGAGATTGTTCAAATCAAGGCAATTCTTCTCACAAGAAAGAAGAATGTCGAAGACGTCAAAGCTACTATTACATCAACGCCTTCACCGTTTTATTCATTCATCACCAACACTTGGGGAGATTGTTGGAATCACTCCTAAACCTAAATCAAGTGTTAGTGATTCATATGTAATAGTTAGCTTAATTATGGCCTTTATGTTTGTTATTAGCCTTAAGCTTATGTAGAAGGCCCATGAGCTTAGGCCCAAGCCCATAGGAGAAAGGAAGGGACTAGGAGTGTTGCCCTAGCTTCCCTCCTATAAATACTCTTGTATAACCCTCACTTGAGGGTTGGTTGTTCAATTTATTTCTTTCACTCATGCCCTACGCGTAACTGTCCAAGTATATTGTGTGTGTGTTTGATTATTGTTCAACCGACCTCTATCTCTTCTCTATTTCTTCTCTTGATGCTTGTGTTGTAAAACTAGTGACCTTACATAGCTTATAATGAACTATTAGTTTATTTAAATCTACAAATGACTACTGAGATGTTTAGGTATTTGAATACATTCGAGTTTGTGAATTCATTATGTGTCATGAACATGATCGTGATATTTGGTCCATTTGAATAGTTTATGTAACTGTTATAGTGGGTCAAATTAAATTTAATTTATAAACACCTCATAATATTTGAAGATGATTTTGTTAGCGCATATGTTGTGACATGTCTTTATTGCATGCTGGCAGTTACTGTTATGCATTCAGATGTGGAACTTGCAGGTTAAGTATGTTGTGGAACTTGCACGGGCTTTAACTTCGATGCGGAGTGTTTACCGAGTTGACTTGCTCACTAGACAAGTAACATCTCCTGAAGTATACTCAAACTATGGGGACCAACAAAAATTCTTTCACCAAATAATTTAGATGGTTCAACATATGCTTTACCCGAAGAAATAGGTGAAGTAGTGGTGCATACATTATCCATGTTACTGTGGCCTCACATCCCTGAATTGTTGATTGGGCTTAGCCAAAGTAACACAAATGTCCAAAGTTTTGGCTGAGCAAGTTGGTGGAGGTCATCCTATTTGGCCCGTTTCTATCCTCGGTCATTATGCAGACGGTGGCGACTCAACTAATTTTCTTTATGAATGTACCCATGCTTTTCACGGGTCAGTCTCTAGGGAGAGACAAGTTGGAACAACTTTTTAAGATAAGGGAAATGACCAAAAGATTAAATTAATGATACACATAAGATAATGCGTAGGATAGAGGTTGAAGAATTGACCCTTGATGCTTCTAAGGTTGTCATAACCAGCACCAGACAAGAAATAAAGTAACAATTACGGTTGTATTATTGGTTTGACCCTGTTCGAGAACACAAAATTTTGCCTATAACCAGGCGTAATGTGAGTTGTTATAGAAGGTTCATGCCTCACATGGTTGTAAGTTCCAACATATTAGTTATTGTGTGCATATTTTATCTATTTGTGTGACTTTGTGGTAGAAGTATGAAAATCGGTGCCTTAAGTTATAAGTCAAGGTTTGGGTCAAAATGGGTAGTTTTGGTATGGTCGGCTCATGTTGACACCAAACACTTCTTTCAAATATTTTGAACTTTGTACAAGTTTTTAGAGATAGTTTATGTCCCAATTTGACCCATTTATAAGTAAGTTGGTCGAAAAGACCAATTCTACTATGTGGTTTAAGTAATTACTTAAACCCAATCACTAAGTCGAAATGACCACCTATAAGTAGAGCTCACATATAATTAAATAA
The DNA here is from genome assembly GCA_022545495.1 of Chrysanthemum lavandulifolium. Classification (NCBI taxonomy): domain Eukaryota; kingdom Viridiplantae; phylum Streptophyta; class Magnoliopsida; order Asterales; family Asteraceae; genus Chrysanthemum; species Chrysanthemum lavandulifolium. The sequence goes on from CM040244.1 coordinate 172,051,619, forward strand.
TGTTGTACATGTGAGAAACATATGTGTTTCAAGTAAAATTTAAGATAAAATTATATTATATAAATGCATAAACTAAAGGTGACAATTTCGACTAATGGCTTGATTCGGCTTTTAGGTGCAATCCAAAGTTCCTAATTACCAATGTGCATCTTTCGGGGGTGTTTGGGATTGCTTATAAATATGATGTATGCATCTTGATAAGGCAGATAGACAACTGGAGTGTTTGGATATATGTTAACTACTTATGATTATCTTCAATTTAGTTTTTTTTTTTTTTTTTTTTTTTTTTTTTTTTGGTATCATCGGATAAGAAACATAGTGATGTGGTCTATGTGATCAAGATAGAGGGATATAGTTACCGTGCATGTGTATGAGACATTCGGTGCTGGGTAAAGGGTGATAAACATGGATTGTGAAATCAAATGTGTGGAGTAGCAAATGGTCAAGTTTTTCATTGCTTTTTGAGGACTATTTAAGCAAGCCGAGCAAAGTCGTGAAGAAGATATTTTTATAGCCATATATTGTGTAGTTTGAGTTCTATACATTATTCATGTACTATGCTATTGAATGTTTCAAATCGGACAATGCATACTTCAAAAAATGTTCACCCATGTGTAGTAGTCATGTTTTATTTCTAAAATTTTACATCTTATAAATTGCCAAATTTTAATATTATTCATGTGTATTTTAGATTTAGGATCCTACTCTAAAAGATTGGTGGTTTTCATTCTTAATAAATGGCTACTTAATCAAATATTGATAAACATTAGCTTTATAGGTGAGATTTCATAAATTCAAGTTCAAGTAGTTTTTTGTTACATAATTAGTAATTTTGTTTTTCTTATGAGGCATTCATATTTTAGGATTTTAAAGGTCTTAAAAAAACACCTGTTAATATTTCAATCTAAAAAAACCTAATTTCAATGCAAAATACATGTGTATGCACGGGTTTATAAACTATGTTGTGCAGTTGGTTATACTAAAATTTTAGAATATATTTGATTTATAGTGTTTACATGGTAAAAATCTAGATCGTGGAGTTGATGAAGAAGAAATGAAAATGGACAAAGTTTTGTCACACTACAACAGAAAATCGACACATATATCTTTTGCACCAACACGATCAAGTTCATGTCCATCTCAATCGGTGGATACTTTAGTTTCTATAGATGAAAGAAAAGGGTTAGCAAGGGTTCAATTGTGAGTCTAAAATGGTTAGAAAAGGCCATTCTTGCTCCGACTAATGAAATGATCGGCAACATAAATGATATTTTCTTAAGACATTTCCAGGTGAGGAAATGGTTTAACTAAGTTGAGAAAAAAAGTTTGAAGATTGTTGTTTCAGATGTGGATGGTAATCTATAAAAAAATACTACAAATGTTGTTTATAAAGAAGTTCTTCAAGGTCTATGATCAACGGTATGACATGTTTTATGCCATTTTTTATATTTACACTTATTATTAATCACAAACTTCTTTTACTTACATATTTTTTAAACTTATTAGGTGTTGACGCAATGGATCTTGTGTTGAAGTGTTACAATGGTCAGTACATACATTTGCTTCTTAAGACCATCAAAATTGGAGATCACGAGGCAATGAACGTTAATTACATAAATATTTACAAACATAGTAGTTTATACTATCATTAACTTATAACTTATTATTTCGTTAAAAGAACATTTCATATCGTTTACGTTCGTTGTTCATTTCTTACTTTATTCACGCACTTAAATTTTTAATGCATAAACCCTTTAAAAACCCCGTGATTCCACGGGTCTATAAGCTAGTATTCTATAAACTTGAGACTAAAAACACTGTAGTTGTTTTGACCAAGGTTTATAAAGATCGGATCATACTTAAAATCATTTTGTTTTTCTAAGATCGAGATTGTAAAATCGGATCGAGATCCTAATATCTTACTATAATTTCATTTTTTTCATAGTTTTTGTAATATTATCCGAATCTAATTATTATATATCATAAACACAAAAGTATATGAATGTTTCATAAAAATGTTATCCTAAATTATAAATATGAAATATTTAAGAAAATTAACATGTTTTTTTTAAAGTATATAAAACATAATTCATAACTTTGTAGTTTTAGTTTGCAATTTGAGAAATGTAAGAACGGATCGAATTATATCTTAAGATCCTATAGTTAAGATGTGTATAGATCTTAAACTTGCTAAGATCCTACGTAGGATCCGGATCGTTTTTGCTTTATAGTATCGAAAATCGTAAGATCCTAAAATTAAAATCGAAATCTTAAAAACCATGGTTTTGAGTAGTGGCAGTGGTATTTGACACTCTACAGAATTATATACCGAAACGATAGTAAATGTGTAAGCACCGCTAAATAATTAAGACTAAGGGCTTGTTTGTTAAATTTTTTTATTAAGTCATTTCTAATTAAGAGTTGACTTAATGCAGATACCCTCAGTTTTATTGCTTAATATTTTCTGTCATCTTTCTTTATTAAGTCACAAACAAACAGTTTTAATATAACTTAATGAATTCAGTTTTTTTCATATTAAGTCAATTAAGTCACAAACAAACACCACCTAAGTGTAATAACGACCGCAACAAAACCGATGACACACCTGTCACATCAACTTTTTTCTCTACAACAACTTCATTACCGACTTAGTGTAACCAAAGACACTACCAAACATACCTCAGAAAAATCAATTAAATAAAACACTCACACACAAACATACTCTAATGAATCGGTCATATTTACGACCGCCTTCTTTCTTTAAGTTTAAACACGTTGGGCTCGAGTAGTATAACAAGTGGGACGTGTCGCCCATGAAGGTCGACCGCCTTCACGACCGAACCGGCCAGTACCCTCGGTCTAACTATACATTCAAAACCTACTACCACTTGAATAAAAAATGGTTCAATTTATGAGTTGTCGTGTAGGTTATATAAAAAATGGTTCAATTTTTGAGTTGTCGTGTAGGTTATCCAACACTAGCTCAAGTCCTATGCATTCATACACCTCATTTGCCAATCTTGCAAGAATGATTGCCGTTTAAGTGTTATGTGTCATATCAAACTATTTATTACACTCAAACTGTTTGTTACGTGTAATATTGAAATTTTGACTGCTTTGTCAAATTTAACTTAGCGGAACTACTTTATTAGAAAAATGAAACGGGAATAATTTTATTAATAAGGTGAAAGGAAACATTTGTTCAGCCATAAAATTACTTTAATTATGTGGCGGCGTGATGTTTTCATCTTTAAATTTTGACTATGTTTGATACAAATAGCTATTAGTTGGAATCGAAGCCTATAAAAGCTGGAGTTTATAATAGCAGAAACTCGAGCTTTTATTTTTAAATATGTTTGACAAAAATATTTACATATAACGACAATAGTTTTAAAATTCAAATAGTTTATAAGTTAATAATTTTACAAACTTATAAACTTTATCATCGTGAATCTTATAACTATAAGTCAGCCAACTTTATTGAAAGACTTAAACATGGAACTAACACAAACATAGTTAGTACTCGAACTATCAAACAAACTAGACACGAGTTACCTCCGAACTTGAACTAATAACCTGTTTACTAGCGTCCTACAAGCCTTTGATGCAAAAAAGAAAAAAAAGGAACTAAAAGGAACTCATTTGAATAAATAAGGGTTATGGTACAAAAAAAGTTACTAGAGTTTTCTAAAAATTTGTCTTAAGTTACTAAAGTTTCATTTTGTTCACTTGTGCTATCGAACTTTTGAAGATACGCTCAATAATTTCATGTTAGTCCGAAAGAACTCAATGTATATTTTTGATAAGTTTAAGAATACGAGTGAACAAAGTTTAAAGTTTAAGAACTCGAACGATATTTTTATAAGTTCAAGAACTCGAATGAACAATAACCTGAGCAAATAAAATGAAACTTTGGTAATTTAGGACAAATTTTTAGAAAACTGTAGTAACTTTTTTGTACCATATGTATATTCTCTCCGAGTCAAAAGATTACTCAATGTGATTGACAAACATCGGCTATATCTAGTTCTTAGAAATTGTCAATAACACACGAATACACAAATTGAATGTTTCTCATACATCTTAGGCGGGTGGAATAGGGGAAGACCCTTTGCGACAAGTTTTTTTAACTTCAAAGGAAGACGCATCTTTAGTGGTTTTGGTAGATGAATCGGTGTTGGCCAAGACCGACTTGTGATGTTGGTTGTGAGTGTGCGTGTGAGTATATTTTAAGGTATATTTGTGTTTAAGTGTAATATGTTTGAGTAATGAAGTTTGTAATCGTTTTACAATTATTTCATATTAATTATAGTGAAAAACTGATGTGACATAATTGACAATGATACTTTTGATCAATATTACACTTAGTATTATATCTTTTTTATAACTTATACAAGCATTTAACTAATCCTCAAGAAATACAAACTAAAAAAATTAAACATATATTAAGAGAGCAATACTACATCTATAAAATGTTTATAAAATTAAATTCACCTAATAATTTGTCAAATATACTTATCCAATCATATTACGTATATCATAATACATTTTTATTTTTAGTTTGTAGTCAACAAAACATTTTGTAAAGAAAAATGATACATGGACTTAAAAATATACCTAATTATTGATCTAAAAACAAATGCCTTAATTTTGATGGGTTGTAAAATAAGTAAGTTTTTGTCTGCAGCCATCAGGATAATGCCACGTATTTTTAAGTTTACAATTAGATCCATTTTTAAGTGGATGTATCATTTCTCATTTGTAAATCTATCATCTTGAAAAGTGGTCAAATGTAATGAAAGAGAAATAAACGTCAGCACGTGTGAACCGAGTTAATGAGGTAATACCCCTGGCCCACATCTCCATCGTTTCCATCAAAATCACTTGAATCAAAATTCCATCTTTACATTTTTTATTTCCTTTTATTATCTCCACCACCAAAACCCCATTTCTGTAATAACATAGATCTTAGTGTTGTCTAGTTTTTAATCCAAGACTTTGAAGGGTTATTTTCGCTTCATTATTTACTATCAACCCTTTTACTTTGAAGGGTTATTTTGTTTATGCACACCAAGTGTTTGTGAAAATGCTTGTTAAAAAAGATGGGGTTGATGGGCAGGTTTTAGATCTAGATACAGTTGTTAAGGATGGGGTTTTGGGCTGTGGTGGTGGTGGTGGTGGGTTGGGTTTTGGGGGTGGGTTTAGTGAGAATTTGGATTTGAAACAGATGATTATGGAGTTGGATTTGAGTGAGGTACCATCAGTGTTTATTTGCCCGATTTCGCTAGAACCTATGTTAGACCCTGTTACTCTTTGTACTGGGCAGACTTATGAGAGGTGTAATATATTGAAATGGTTTAGTTTGGGTCATTTTAGTTGTCCTACTACTATGCAAGAGCTTTGGGATGATTCTGTTACACCAAATAGTACTTTGCATAAGCTGATTTATACTTGGTTTTCGCAAAAGTATTTTCAGATGAAAAAGAGGCCTGAAGATGTGCAAGGGACGGTTTGTGAGATTTTGGATGGGCTTAAGAAGGTTAAGGGGAGAGCTTGTGTGCAGTCGCTTAAGGAGCTTAGGCGAGTTGTGGTGACCCATGTTGTTGCTAGGAAAACAGTGGTGGATAATGGAGGGGTGAGTCTTCTTTCTTCGTTTTTAGGGCCTTATACGTCTCATGCTATTGGTTCTGAGGTGGTTTCGATTCTTTTTCATTTGAATCTGGATTCGGTGTCGAGATCGAATCTAATGCAGCCTGCGAAGATTTCGCTAATAGTGGATATGTTAAATGAAGGTTCTATAGAAACGAAGATTAATTGTACTCGGTTGATTGAGCTTTTGATGGAAAAAGAGGATTTCCAAGTGGAAGTCTTGTCGAGCCATAGTTTGCTGGTCGCGTTGATGAGATTGGTAAGAGATAAGAGACACCCGAGTGGGAACTTGCACGGGCTTAGCTTGATCAAATCGATATGTTCACATAAGCAAGTTCGTAGCTTGGTTGTCAGCATTGGTGCAGTCCCTCAATTAGTCGAACTTTTACCTAGCTTAAATCCAGAGTGTTTGGAATTATCCCTTTGTATCTTGGATGCTTTATCATCTGTAAGAGAAGGTAAACTGGCTCTAAGTGATTGTTCAAGTACCATACCGAATATGGTAAGAGTCCTGATGAGGGTATCGGAAAACTATACACAACATGCTTTGTCAATCCTATCGTCTATATGCAAGCTTTCACCGCAGGAGTATTCATTGATTGTTGTAGATGTGGGTCTTGCAGCAAAGCTTTTCTTGTCATCCAGAGCTGTTGCAATCCTTCAATAAAACAGCAATCGGCTGAACTCTTGAAGCTATGTAGCTTAAATTACTCGGATTCAATGTTCATTTCCAAGTGCAAGCTTACAAGAACCATCCAATGAACATTATAAAGCTACACAACGCCTAATGACGTGTGTAGAAAACTAGAAGGGGGGTTGAATAGTTTACCGATTAAAACTTTGTTTTGAAACTTATTGAAAAGATCAATTGATATTGATCTTAGATATGTTAATGAAAGCAAGCAATATGTAAAGAGTAAATAAGGAAAGAAATGATCAAACCACAACAAGTTGTTTATAGTGGTTCGGTCTACAAGGACTCTTTTTCCTTGCCCTACTCCACTCCCTGAGTCTCACACTCGAGAGTTTAACTTCACTAGTCAACAAGCTCCTTTCACCGGCGGAGAAAACCTTTACACTTAGCTTACACTATTTCCGACACTAAGCTAGATGTCGAGTTCTTTCCAAGGGTACAACTACTCCCACACACAATGTATTTTAAGGACTAAAATACTAACCACTCACACTCACAAGATTATGATGGTTTAATACAACAATGAAGTATGGATCTCCACAAGATCATACAACACTAAACAAACAAGACTTCCAACTTCTCGTTTAAAGCTTGAATGTGACTTGATCTTCTTTGCTACAAAAGAGATCACTAATATGATATGAAACTGAGTTAGAAAGGTTAGAGAGAAGATATGTATGAGAGTATATTAGGAAGGGATGAAAACTACTTGGCTTGGCATTGCTATTTATAGCCAAATGGACAGAGCGCCCACGGACCGCGGAACCCTTAAAGGGTTCCGCCTGTACCAATTTGGTACCGCCGGTCCGATACCAAGATATCAAATCTTGCCAAAGTCAACTCTATCTAAGTGAGATTGTGCAAGATATGAAGAGTACAAACTCACACAAAATATCTAATGAAATCTTCCAATGATTTCCATGATGCATCACATGATGTCATATGTTGTATTTCTATTTTTAGAAATATGCAAGTACTTAAGTAGTGTTTGGTTTTAAGAACCTAACACATTCTAAAACTACTATCATACATAATGATTAGAGTCATATCAAGATGTCACTAATCATAAATGTAAATGCTTGAATGATGAATATATTGTTTGAAAAAGCTTGTTTTAATATCTATTAAACTTGGCAAGCTTTAAGCTTTTATACAAATTAAATTTACTTTTGTCGTTAACAAAACTTAGGTAAAGATCAAAATATAAATAACGTTTAATGACGATATTTGTATTAACAATCTCCCTTTTGTTGAGGACAAAATATAAATTTTATTTTATAAAAGATACAAAGTTTGTGCAAGAGTTATAAAAATATTAGTTTTAGAACTTGAAAAGAGAATGATAATGCAGTGTATGATGTTTGACTTTTTCGAAAGTCAAAGTATTTACTAGTTGATGCATGATGTTGACTTTTCGTAAAGTCAGTATGCGCTTGACTTTTAAGAAAAGTCAAGTATTATCAATGATGTATCCTGCTTGACTTTTCGTAAAGTCAATGTCGGTTGACTTTTTCGTAAAAGTCAAAATATAAACAAGTTCTATATTTTCTCCCTTTGTCTCAACAAAAGAAGTGGCGATCGGAATGTAATGAGCCGAGCCATTATCTCCCCCTTGATCAAAGCTCCCCCTAAATTGGGTGCTTAATGGGAAGATACATGGATTGTGAAAATAAAGCTACAAAAAAAAATGTTAGTAATAATGATCATTCACAAGCATTTTCAAACACTATGTAAAAGTACCAACACTATAATAAAAACACCATTCATTAGTTAAAATTTTCATGAACAAAGATCATGAAATGGGAACACAATGATGTGTTTTAGTACAATAAAAAGAAAATAATCCTAAGACAAGAGGAACTAGAAATGCTAAACTATGACCATCCTAATTAGACGGTGGATGAGAAAGAGCGTTGAGGCGCTCAAGGATATGATTGAGGATGAACCTCATTTCCTCTTGGAAGTCATGGACCATAACCCGGGTCCTTTCCACGGTTTGGGCCGTTTGCTCACAAGTTGAGCAACCATGACTAGGGGGTAGTATGTTTGGGAAGGTTGTGGTGGTGTTATGGTGGATGTGTTGGTGGTGTTGGGAATGTTTGGGGTGGTCATGATGGATGCAAGCAAAGCATTTTGCATTTGCATAGTCTCACTTAAGTGAGAATCCACCATGCCTTTGAATTGGTGGAGGTTGTGGAGTTCCGCTTGAATCTCCTCTCTAGTGGGATTGGCATCCCACATGCACTCCTCAATGTCCTCAAGATGAGGGGACATTGATGTTGGGAGTGGATGATCCCCATACAAAGGACCATGAATGTCTTTGTAAATGGGGTGGAAAAGAAGAGGTTTTGGCCCTAGTGGGGCATTTGGGTCAAAAGATGACCTTGGTGATTCATGAGCTATTTGCTCAATTGTGCCAAAGGATGGCAATGGTGGTGGATGATTTGGCCTAGGAGGCAAGTCATCCAAGTCCTCCAAGAAAGGATGTGGTGAAGTTGGTGGAGTGGAGAATAACTCCATAGGCATGAGAGTAGGAGACCTTGGTGGTGAAGGTGGTGAGGGTGTTTTGGATGTTTGGATGGGTGCCGGTGGAGGTGAAGTTGGTGTTTTTGTAGGTGGTGGAGTGGTGATCACAATGTGTGATTGAGTAGGTGTAGCCAAGGTAAGATTTATGTCATCTCGGATTGGAGACGAGATTGTGAGTGGAGAAGACTCGGATGAGGAGCTAAGGTTAACGAAGCAACAAGGCCTCACACTAATTCTAGCGGTTTTCTTGCAAGGTTTAGGAGAGGATTTTGTCATTTTTGACTTGGGGTTTTCTTTGCTAGATAATAGTAAGAGTGAAGAAGGTGTGAGGATGATCATGGTAAAACCTCTCAATTTATAGAAGTGAAAAATTATGGAGAAATGTGTTTGATTTGATGTTAAACCATTGAAGAGATGAGGTTCCTAATGATTTGGAAGTGGGTTAAATGCTAGTCATATCACCCAAGTCAATCCATTCAAGAGAGATGGAGTGAAGAAGAAAAGATTTGCAATAAATGTGTTCTAATGAGTGGAATTTCCTAACAATCAGATCACCCACGGATTTGAAGGTACCAAAAATTTGATTCCTTCCTTTATGCAAAAGGGCTCCTTGGGTGGATTTTTCAAATTTTTGAATTTTGGTGGGAAATGGATTTCTTATATACCTAAGTGAATTATACTAGTTCTAATAAGAGTATAAACAAGTGAGGATTGACTTATAAGCAATGAATGGTAATTTGGAATCACGAAATAGTCAAAATTCGTAAAATTACCCGGAGGATCCACGGCACCAAAATTTACACGGACGGAACCCTTAAAAGGGTGCTGTCTCGTCCGCTGCATGTGCACGGCGGTACCAATATTCATAACAGATTTGTGCCAAATAGTTGGTGCCGTCGTCCGTCTTGATCTGCGAAAACAAGACAGAGTGTGTTTTAGGTGTCTGGGACTTTTCGAAACTCAAATTTTTCTCAAAAGGTGTTATACTAAACATTTCTAGTTAGGAAAAGTAAATAACACATGTATAAACATAGTGGAGCATAGATTTGGAGCAAGGCTTATTGATTTTCACATTATAGTGAAAATGGGTAAAATTTGATAGTATACTTGTGCTATCCCCCTGCATGAGATTGTTAGCATACAATATTGTTTCAAGTTATATTATCATCCTACATAATAAAAACAACTAAATAGTATCAAACATTAGTGATAATGTATTGTTCCAAACACTCCTTAAAGTACCATCATTTGTCCAACTTCTTGTAAATCTTGTTCATCATCCTACCAAGGCACTTGAACATTCCCTTAGTTTGCTTGAATTCACGATTCATTTTCAATCTCGGAAGAGACGATAATACTCATGAGGTGGGAGACGAGAGCTTGGAAGACCATCCTGAGCTATTTGATGATGATGATGATGATGGAGTTGGAGGTTTTGCTCTCTTGCCTTTTGTCTTAGCAACTCGCTCATCACTCAAAGGTACAAAGATGTGAGGATGAGTTCATAGTGAAGGTGCATCCCTTTGGGGTTGGTGGAATTGGTGCGAAGTTTCTATAGAGACGGGGAGAAGCATCCCGTATGGAAGAGCAACCGATCCTCGAGTTGGAATATCAATCATTCTCCTAGCTATGTAGTAGGATAAGTTGAATGGTTGTCGGGTGGACAAGTTGTAGAGCATGTGACAAAGGCAAGCGTTTATGTGATCCCTATTTCCTATGGTGCTAATGACGTTGGCTCTAAGTAGCTCCTCCCATTTCTTAAATTCGGGCTTAAGTTCATTTAGCTCCATTCCATATGGATCTCGGTTTACCTCTTTTCCCTTTCGGGTAACTCGGGTTGTATCACCTTTTGGGTTAAAAAGGTGTTCACGGATGGCATCCTTATCGGCCAAACGGGTTTGGTAGGGAGAAGTGCGGTCATTGATTGCATCAAGAGCCGTGAGTGACCACTTATCCGTGTAGACACAAGTTCCTCGGTTGGGAATTCCTAGCACTTGAGCAAAGTTGCCTAAGGTGATGGTGTAGCTGTTTTGATTGATTCTAAACCTAAGACAAAATTCATCATCGTCTTCATCACTAAAGCCGGTCACACTAGCATAGAATTCTAACACAAACCTAGGACAAATTGGTTCATCGATGTCAAGAAGACAATCGAATTTAATGGCGGCTAGTTCTTCACGAAGATTGGTATGTTCAAGGAAGGATGAGTGAATGGTTCTACCCTCATGGAAATACCTTGATTCTAGACCCTTAAATATTTCTACTTGTTCTTTGGTAAGTCCTTTGGTTTTGTGGTGTTTGGGAATGTAGTTAAGTGTGTCTTTGTGATCATAAAATCTTGCGGCTACCATGGTTATTCCTAAGGACAAGAATTAATATGTTAAAAATGAGAATAAATTTTAACGTTTTTGGTTCTAGTGTGTGCCTATATGAAAACAATTTGGAGTTGCGGTTATCTCGACTCATTTTATGCACAAAAATGGTTTTAGTGGGGTGTTTGGCAAATACCATGAGATAACCCAAATGCTCCTAATTCAATATGGCTTAATTTGAATATACCCGGGAATGCATATTAGTTATGCAATACCTTTAGTATTCAAGAGCATGCAAGTGATGAAAATTTAACGTTTCTATTTGTATTAGCAATGAAAAAATTGTTTTCCTACAAGTGAGAAGCTTTTCAAAACTTTTGACATGGGGTGTTTGGTTTGTTTGAATAAGGCCTTATATTCATTATCTATCAATTAGTGGGAAACATGATTTGTTTATGCAATATGATAATGTAGTACCTAATTTCAATGACTAGTTATGCATTTTGCCAATTGAATTCATATTTGGTATAAAAGCATACATAAAACCCCATGTGATGATTTGTGATAGTTTTGTGCATAAATAAGAATCCTAGACTCAGAATTAAGAGATAAAATGTAGTTAGGATACTTACAATGATGTTATCTTCAGTGATTAGTGAGTGGGAAGGTGTCAATAATGAGCTTGGTTTAAGTTTTACACGTTTTGGTAAAGTGGGTTTTGAGGAAGATGATGTTTTGTATATAGCAGTTTTGCTTCTGTAGACACCACGGACTAGACGGCACCAAATATTTGGTTCCGTCCGTGTTGTCGTTTGGTGCCGTGGCTACAGTAGCAGGTACAAGACAAAATTGTTTTGTTTTGATTATTCTAATGTTTTGGGCTATGTTTATCCTACATGTTTGGTTCCATTAACCCTAAACCAAGTCTAAGAAGATTAAAAGGTTCTCATTTAAGAGGCTTAGTTAAGATGTCGGCAATGTTGTCTTCGGAGGATACTTTCTCGATTGAAATGTTTCCTTTTTGAACATTGTCGCGAAGAAACTGATGGCGGATTTCAATATGCTTTGTACGAGCATGTTGAACGGGATTCTTGTCGAGATCGATGGCTCCTTTGTTGTCGCAAAGTATCACAATGTCGTTGAGATGAATTCGTAATCTCACGAGAGCTTGCTTCATCCAAAGAGCTTGTTGACATGCTTTTTCGGTGAGACGCACTCGGCTTGATGAGTTGAGATGGCTAAAGCCGCTTGCTTCTTTGCAAACCATGAGGTGAGACAATGTCCAACAAAAGTGCAAATACCACTTGTACTTTTCTATCGACATAATCACCGGCATGATCCGAGTCGGCATACACTATGGTTTCTATACCCGTTCCATTGGGATACCATAATCCTAAACATGTTGTTCCCTTAATGTATCTAAAAATCCTTTTTAAGGCTTCTAAGTGTGATGCCTTTGGGTTTTCTTGAAAGCGAGCACATAGACAAACACTAAACATAATGTCGGGTCTACTAGCCGTAAGATAGAGTAGGCTACCTGTAACACCCCAACCCGACGAGGGTAAAAGTGTCACATTCTGGTGTCATATCAGAACATACAATTAAAATTTTACAAGCGGAAGTCTTTAAAATAACATATCACATCATTTAAAACAATGACTTACAAGGAAAATTTCAATATCCAAAATGGCTTAATTAAAATGGAATCTCCAAAACAAAAGCCCATCAAAATAAGTCCAAGATAATAAGGTAACTAGGGTTGGTCCACTCAGATAATCCAACTCTCAGCCCATCAAAGCCCATCTTCAAACCTAAAACCTGTCGCAGGAAAAGAAATGCGGCTGAGCTTAAAAAGCCCAGTGAACAGATATAACAAAACGAAAGCTAAACAAAAGCATAAACGAAATGAAACAAAGGAAACTGATAACAGGATCGCAGTGAAAAGAGAACAATGAGTCAAAGAGGATTCTGCAAAACACAATAATACAGATATCCAACAAGAACAGAAAACAAAGAGAACGAAGCAAGCAAAGCATCGATGACATATATACAAGCACATACAAACCACGCATACATGTACTGAAACATAAGTAAGCATATCAGACGTCGTATCCACACAACATATATATGGCATACAAACGATTCAGGAAATCATAAGACATACAAGTCAAATAAAAATATAAAGAAAAACAGAAGCAATTAATTAGTAAGTGAACATGGCAAACACACATGTCAAAAACACTTATTTGAAAACATAATCAAGATCATAATCAATGTAAGTACCAACAAGAGTCAACACATGGCGGTCACACGTAACAAGTAGGAATACAACATACGATATAATTGAATGAATCAAAGACATAGCAGACAACAAATTAACAAGCCATACGTCACACGTTGAACCATTTACCCAATCAAATCAGTAGCATAGGCGTAATGTAAACATGGCAGTCAACAATAAATGATAAGAATATAACGGGATAGTCATAGTCCACTTAGATTAACCGAACAAAGCACACATAATAAACCGACAAAACTATCGATTACACATTGGCATGGTCACCGACAATTCGAGGTTCACATAATAGTGAGATCACATATCATCGATGAAAACAGTAACTCGATAAACGCATATTAATCACATCATAGCAGGATAATCGTAGTCACATAAAACATAAATAGCATAACAAATCAAATAAACACATAATAACCCGATGACGTGAATGGAACGATAGTCGAAATAACGGAATGAGAGTGATGATCAAAGAAATGGAATATATATATCTTGGTAGTAGAGTGAGTCATATAAGGGTACTTAGTAATGAACAATTAACGTAGCATATGGTGCGTTGGGGAATACAAAAGGTACAATATAGGTATATCAAAAGTGTAAGGGTTGTCGAAATCTACCACGAGCCGGAACATATCATATCATATCATATCATAAGTAACCATTGTATTCGGAGGGTGACCTCTAATACCATACATAATAGGAGGAGACCTCAAGAACAAATGGAGTAGCTAGCTCCCGGAATGTGAAGACGCGTATTGCACACGACATCATTCACCGTATAAATCATATCATATCAAATCATATCCTCTCATATCATATCATATCTAGGATGTGTTAGGAATTAGAAATTCCCGGTATTAAAGAGTCGGTCACCTCAATTATATGTAATCGTTAGAAAGCTCGTAGTCGTAGTTCTTTTAAGTTAAGTAGTAATTTAGTTAAGTAACACCGTGGAGGACGGATGGGTCTTTACCCACTGTATGCCTGATCCACAGCCCAAAGTGTGGCGAGTTATGTAAGACTATAAATACTCTCTACCTTCCAAGGTAGAGAGTTGGAGCTCATAATAATATCTTTCACTTTCTCTCACTAAGTTCCCTAAACCTCTAACTTTCTCTCTAGAATTCCATCTATATGCTACTTTGTGTTATGGTTTGATGTGTATGTGAAAAGTTATATCTTACAATTGGTATCAAGAGCCATGGTTAGATCATATCTTGCACATCTTTGGATTTATAGTGGTTTTAGGTGGTTTTGAGTTTGAAAAGTTTAGTGGTTTTGCATCATTTGGGTGATTTCTTGTGTTAAAGTTTGAATTTTGTTGGTACTTTTATGTTTAGAATCATCAAAAGTGTTTAGGTTTTCATTTGGTAGCTTGAATCATCTTGGTTGGGTTGTTTTGGATTGAAAAGTGATGTTTATATGGTTTTCAAGCTAGCGACTTAGTTCACGGAATAGTTTCTTGGTAGCGACTTGCTTCACATTTTGTAGCGACTTACACCGTTGGTGGTAGCGAGTTAGATCTAGCGAGTTAAAGTACAAGTAGTGGAATCTCCACTACGGGTAGCGACTTGTGGTAGCGACTTGGTCGAGCGAGTTGCTCTTTAGCGACTTGTGTTTCTAGTGACTTGTGTAGCAATTGTCGCCAAAATTTGGTTAGCGACTTGGTCCGTAGCGAGTTACTACTTAGCGACTTGTTTTTCTCGTTAGCGACTTGGGATTCTAGCGACTTGGTCGCCTAGCGAATTAATTGGTAGCGACTTAGTGGATTTGTTTCTAGCGACTTAGAGCTTTATCATCTAGCGACTTGAGTGATTGTTTACGGTTTTCTCTTGATTTAGTAAAATCCGTGAAAGAATCTATTTCCGGTTTAATCATTGAGTTATAAAATCCCGTATAATCTGTTAACATGTCTACCAACGTCCCTACCGCTATCTCCATCGTTGCCGAGGATGTTCAAGCAACTGGCTCGATACTCGCCCACCCATGCTTGATGAATCGACTACGATTCTTGGGCTCAACGAATCGATTGTATTGCCTTGGAAAGGAAAATGGTGTCAATATTCTCAAATCCATTGATGAAGGACCATATCGAGTTGAAATGACTAGAGACATACTTGATACTAATGAAGATGGTACTCTGCTTTACGGAATGGACAGACCTAAGATGTATGATGAGCTTGATGATAAGGAGAAAAGAGATTCGATGCGGATATCGTGGCTTCAAACATTGTTCTTCAAGGTCTCCCTAAAGACATCTACAAGTCGATCAATCATAACACGATGCTAAGGCGCTTTGGGATAATGTTAAGATGCTTCTCTCGGGTTCAATTAACTATGGAAGACAGAGAATCCCAACTCTATGACAATTTGAGCACTTCAAGATGAAACCAGATGAGAGTGTCTATGAGTACTATGTGAGATTCCATAAGTTAGTGAATGACATGAGGAACATCGAATGACTATGCCTAACATTCACCGAACTCAAAGTTTGTGAACAACATGAATCCCGAATGGCACAAGTTTGTCACAAATGTGAAGCTCACTAAAGGATTGAAGAATACAAACTATGAGCAACTCTATGCCTTCCTCCTTCGAATGAGAGACATGCCATGTTTGAAAAATTGATTCTCAATCGCTTCAAAACCAACCGGGAGAGACAAGCTCGCCTAATGACTCAATGACCTTCTACTCAAACATTGCAATCACAACCAAAGCATCACAAGTCATACCGGGGAATGGTAATCACAAACTCATTCCCGATCCCATGTTCAAACAAGTCGATCTTTGATGCACACGTGGGTAACATCATCAATCAACTAGCTCTTCTCATTAGTCAAAACATGAATTCTCCCACAAACCAACAACAACCTCGAATCGCATCTAACCCACATAATCAAGCCACCGTTAAAGATGGAAGGATCGTGGTACAACCAGCCAGAAAGACAAGATGATCGGGGAAGAGGTGGAGCCGGGAGGTTATGTTGGAAACCGTAATCGAGGAAGAAATGGTAACCAAGGTCAACCTAAGCCAATCAAATACTATAACGTGGTGGTGAAGGACACATTGCAAGGAACGCACATCTCCAAAGCGCCCATGAATCGCCGATTACCGGAGATAAGATGTTGCCGCACAAGCTCGGGACAATGGTGCTGCGTTGGATGAAGAGGAATTGCTGCTTCTTCCGAGGGCAATGTCAAGACCTATGATGCGATGTGGATGAGCAGCCTATTCGGAGATAGGTCACAATCATCGAATGCCTTTCAAGTCGCCGATCGTGATGCATACGACTGATGTAGATGATGGACCCATCTGCGCACACAATCTTTAAGGCTAGCATCTCTCCAATGGTCTCTCCCAAGATCTCTTCTTCACCACAAGCTAGCCCATCCAAGGACAAACTCATCTCGAGGTATTAAAGCTATACGATGATGCTTGATGTGCAACAGATGTATGACAAAGTACAACCAACTGAAACTATTGAATCAAATATTGAAAATATGGGTAATATCAATATTGTCCCATACGATCAATACGTGAAACAAAGTGAAAGTGAAGTTGTACCAAGTGATGCATCTTCTGCATCAACAATGACTATGTCTTTGATGAATACACCGCATGTGCTCCCGATGATTCCATAATTTCAACTAAATGCCTATAAGGAACGTGTTGCTATTTATGAACAACGTGCAAAATTTGAGTTGACCACTCGTGAGCGTGAAATGGATGTCCAAGTGAGTACAAGAATTAGAAAAAGTAAGTTTAGAGAAGAAGTATTGAAACAAGAATTAAATTCCTTGCAAGAAAAACTTTCTAAAACAAATAAGCAAAACAAGAACTTCAAGAAAATGTGAAAATGCTTAAGCAAGAATTTAATGCAAAGGAATCAAAACTCTTGAGAGATTTTTCTAATCAAAACTTTGAAAACAAACTTGAAAACAAGTTGTACTTACAAGGAAACACCATTCGATCGCTCACATGGTCACGAAACATCGTGTCTTAAGCGATAAGCATAGCATTCCCTTGTTGAGGAACCAAATCTCGAGGTAATTAAAAGGCTAGAAATGCTCATAAGGTGCTTTATGATGGTAATGAAGTCCTTAAGCCTAGGCGAAAACCTAGTTGCGTTGAGTGCACCGAGGAAGATAAGATATTAAATGAAATCACTAGGGAAAAGATGAATAAGAAACAAAATGATCCCAAATGCAAAGAAAAACATAATCATCTCTCCTCATGATTACAAGAAGGAAAACCGGATTTCCTTGAACAAGTTTAAGCCTCGAGACTTTGTTGACTCCGAACAAGTCTTCGGAAAAGGATTTAGATAAGCGAAAGCGGAAAACATTATTGAAACAAACCCTCCCTTTGAAAATGCCTAGAGCGATTGTGTATCCTCCTAATACACCAATGCATCTTGTTCCTAGAACAATTGCCACTAAAAGCAAGACATTAATTAGCCAATACGTTATATTTCAACTATTTGTTGATTTTGAGAAAACTTGCAAAAAGGATCACACCCACCGGTATAATCAAGGAGAAAGAGGTTTTGAACAAATGAAAGAATGTTATTTAATCGAGGTCATGCCCTTCTTTAAACTTCTAAAAGATCACTTTGAGAGTCTTAAAAGGGGTAGAAACCGATATTAAGGGTATGGAAAAGGAATTTGATGCAATGGTTGTTGAAGTTAGTGATTATGAGCGTGCACTAAAATATAATGAGATTGAGAGAAAGAACACGCATACATTAAATGATAATCTTATTCTCGAATGTGTTGCTCAAGATGTCTTTTCATCGCTTCAAATTGCTCTATTAATGCTTCCAAATTTCATGAACTATCTGTGGCCCGAAAGTCTCCCATGATCGTGTCATTGAGCTTGAAAAACTAATTCTAAACTAAATGAGAAAATTGAACTGGATGATCATGACAATTTGGTTAAACATTTTCTAAACTAGAAGTTGAGTATTTTAATCTACAACTAAAATATCAACATCTCAAAAGAAAATGTCAAAACTTCAAATATCAAGACATCTTCGGATGCTCCGAGTTTGATGCGCTTTTCAAATTAACAAACGAGATGAACATATTCAAGCTCGGTGTAACACGATCGAAAAGTTGAAAGCCCAAATCTCTCAATTAAAGGGTCAAACGAACAATATGACAGCTCCCAAATGCCTCCTTCTTTAGATTCTCGAATTCTCAAACGTTTCATCTTCAAAACCTAGTAAATGCTTTACAAAAGGAAAACGAAAGTTTTCTAGAAGAAAATGAAAAGGTTAAACGTCATTTCAATGAGTTATTTGAATCAATTAAAGTCACTGTAACAAAACAACGAACAAATAGCTTCATTGCAAAAGGAAATTGAGAATCAAGAGTCGTAAAAGGGAAAATGCCAATGATCAATGGGGAGAATGGTGTATCTAAGGCTCACTCGGTAATAAATATGCTTTATCCGTGACATATGTCCCCTCATCCGAGGAACAACAAACTTGCTATTCAAACATATTTCTCATCCCTTAAGGATTGCCTAGAATGTCTGCGTGAGATTGTTGAAGAGGATAAGCTAGAGAAACCACATGATAATGCAATTGGACATGCATGCTTATATGCCAAACGATCTCAAGAAATCTTAGAATGCTTGATCACAATATGCCCAAAGACATTAGGTGAGAAAGTTAACCCTTTGATTCCATGCTCGATGCCTAAGGCCAAATATGATATACACTCGATTCCCAATGTTTTGAATGTGAACCGTAGTGTACCCTTGAGTAGTTCAGATTCTAGATCTGTCAATGCTAAGAAAGAGAACTCAAGCGTGCCTTCTAGGAGTACAAATCTCAGTACCTCTAGTTTTAAGAGTGTGAACCGTAGTACACCTGCATGTAGTTCAGATCCCAAAGACATCTAAACAGTGGTGCAAAGAGTAGTAAAACAAACTAATGTTCCCATTCCTCTACAGAGTAATCGGTGACACTAAAGGGAGCGGTCAAAGTCTCAAGACAATACAAGGAATGATAGGACCTCTCAAGCTAAGAATGTGCACCGAAGAGAGTAGAAGAACAATCTAGGAACCTTATGTTTGAATCGAATAAAACGAATCGTGTTGATTCTAGTATTAGCCATAGGCGCATCAGAATTAATTCAATTCGATACTATTTGCAAACCTTGTATCGATGATTGCTTGAATTCATTTCTAATCATGCATGTGATGTTAATGTTCGCCTAATGATGTTAATTGCCCGATTAATTTTGTTAATGCTAAAATTCATGCTAAAAAGGCTAAAAGGCAAAAGCGAAAGAGAGTCGAAACAATGGAAACCCACAGGAAGAACATTCAGAGAATAGGCTTTTATTGGATACACGCTGGTCATAAGACTAATCGATAATGCCCACTAGAAAATGGATGCCTCTTGGTAGAACTATTCCTTAAAAGTGGTCACACCGTAAATAGGGCTATCTGAGACACTAGTATTGCATTTATTCACAATGATTCCATTACCTCATTTTCCGATATGAATGCTTCTATTTCGATGTGGGTGGTCCAACCATTGTAACTAACCAAATGGAACCCATTCTTGCATGGGGATCCCAATTATCCAGATTATCCATTCTTATGCGTGTTCAACTGCAGATCGCTCAAATCGCTCGTGGTACCGGACTCAGTTTGTTCCAAGCATATATTGAGACCGGTCACGCTCATGAACTTCGTGAGCAAATTCATCGGGACCGTTAGATTTGGTAATGATCATTTCGGTGCTATTATGGGTTATGGAGATTATGTTGTTGGTGATAGTGTCATCTCCGTGTGTATATGTGGAAGGTTTAGGTCATAACTGCTCTCTGTTGGTCAATTCGTGATTACGATCTAGAAGTAGCCTTCGGAAAACATACCGCTTCGTTAGAGATCTTAATGGTAAGGAACTGTTGAAAGGAACTCGTGGCTCAAACCTTTACACCATCTCTATCGATGACATGATGAGAGCTTCACCAATCGCTTGTTATCAAAGGCTTCAAAAACAAAGTCATGGTTATGGCATCGTCGTCTCAATCACTTGAACTTGGCACCATCAACGATCTTTCCGAAAGGACTTAGTTGTAGGTTTACCTAGACTAAAGTATGAAAAGGATCATCTTTGTTCAAGATGTCAATTGGGAAAAAGCAAGAAGTATGCCCATAAACCCAAACCTACTAACTCATCACGAAGTTCTTCATATGATTCATATGGATTTATGTGGACCAATGAGGGTGCGAAATATCTTTGGGAAGAAATATGTGTTAGTTGTGGTTGATGATTATTCTAGATTCACCGGGTCAAGTTCTTAAGGACAAAGGATGAAACTCGATATCATCATCAAACTCATCAAACAAATGCAGTTAGACTAAACAAAACCGCCGAATTATCGAGCAGACAATGGGCCGAGTTTGTCAACAAACAACTTAGTGAATTCTATGAAAGCGTTGGAATCGACCATCAAAGAAGTGTTCCACGAACCCCTCAACGAACGGTGTAGTTGAAAGACGAAATTGTACTCTTGTTGAAGCTGCTAGAACAATCTTGATCTACTCAAAGGTTCCAATGTTTCTCGGGTCAAGCAATTGCCACTTGCATGCTACACACAAAATCGTTCCTGATTCATACTATTCATGGAAAAACTCCATATGAACTTGTCCACAACAGAAAACCTAATCTATCTTTCCTTCGTGTGTTTGGTGCCTTCGTGCTATCCAACAAATGAGGGTCAAGACTTAGGCAAACTTAGGGCTAAAGTCGACATTGGAGTATTTGTAGGATATGCACCAAACAAAAGGATACCGAATCTACAATAAAAGAACCCAAATATCATGGAAACAATTCACGTTACGTTTGATGAGTGATCGGTCAAATGGCTCTGGACGACCCATTTCGGGACCCGCACTTCAAAACAATTCTATTGGTTCATCCCTTGTTCCAAACTCCTCTCAAGAAACTCCATATGTACCTCCATCCAAGATGATGTAAAGAAATTATTTGATCCCATGTTTGATGAACTGTATGAATCTACTACTAATGAAGTCTTGATCCCTACAAATGAGGATGCTCATATTCCGTTGAATGAAGTCAATCCATCGGTCTCAATATCGTAAGTCAAGAAGCACCGTCACGATCCTTGATCTCATCAACAAATCATCATTCTTCAAATGTACATCATGGAAATGTTTACGCATCAATGATGAAGTTAATCCCTTCATGACTCTCGAAGATGCTCCATTTGAAAACATATTTGCTACTCCCGAATCATCATCTCAACCATCTTCTTGAGAGACATCGACTCGCCTACCTCGGTTCCTCAACAAATGCCACATGAACACCTCGGAAAATGGACTCACGATCATCCATTAGACAACATCATTGGAAATCCCTCTCGTCTGTATCAACCCGAAGCAACTCGCAACCGATGCCTTATGGTGCTTCTTCAACTCCGTACTATCTAAGATCGAACCAAAAGATGTTAAAACCGCTATGAATGAAGATAGTGGTTCAATGCTATGCAAGATGAAATTCATGAGTTTGATCGTCTTGATGTATGGGAGTTAGTACACCTCCAGATCGTGCTATGATTATAGCTCTAAAATGGATCTTCAAAGTAAAACTTGATGAGCATGGTGATGTGTTGAAGAACAAGGCTCGATTAGTTGCTAAAGGATATCGTCAAGAGGAGGTATAGACTTTGAAGAATCTTTTGCTCCGGTTGCTCGAATCGAGGCAATCGTAATCTTTCTCGCTAATCTTGCTAGTAAGAACATGGTAGTTTATCGATGGATGTAAAGACGGCATTTCTAAACGGAGATCTTAAAGAAGTCGCTCACGTCGGCCAACTGAAGGATTTGTGAATCAAGAGCATCCTACCCACGTTTATCGTTTGAAGAAGGCTCTTTACGGTTTAAAGCAAGCTCCAAGGGCATGGTATGATACATCATCAAAGTTTCTTCTATCAACCGGATTCATCAAAGGAGCGATTGATCCTACATTGTTCACCGTGAAGTCAGCAAACATTTGATTCATGTTCAAATTTATGTTGATGATATTATTTTGCCTCGACCGACCCAATGGAATGTGATCGTTTTCAAATGAAATGAGTTCAAAGTTTCAAATGTCAATGATGGGACAAATGTCATTTTCTTGGGATTACAAATTTCACAAAGTCCGGAGGCATTTTCATAAATCAATCTAAATATGCAATGAGATTTTAAAGAAATTTGGATTTGATTCATGTGACCTGTTGACACCCCATGATTGACCGAACCAAACTAGATGAGGACCTCTCAAGGATCATGATTGACCAAACGAAATATCGGAGTATGATTGGATCCCGATGTATCTCACCGCTAGTAGACCGGACATTTTGTTCTCTGTGTGCATGTGTGCTAGATACCGTGCTAAGCCTACTAAAAAGCACCTTGAAGCGATTAAGCGGGTCTTCGGTATCTCCAAGGAACCATCAATATGGGACTATGGTACCGAAGGACACCGGTATGTCACTAACGGCCTATGCGAGATGCCGATCATGCAGTTGTCAAGATACACGTCGAGTACGTCGGAGGTGCTCGCTTTTGGGTGATAAGTTGTGAGTCGGTCTTCAAAGAAGCAAATGAGTACTTCTATTTCCTCTACAGAGGCTGAATACATAGCCATGTCATCTTGTTGTGCTCAAATCTTATGGATGAGATCTCAATTATCGACTATGGCTTTGAATTCAACAAAATCCTCTGTCTTGTGATAATAAAATTGCTATTGCTCTCTCATGCAACAACGTTCAACACTCAATAGCAAAGCATATCGACATTCGACATCATTTCATCGAGGAACAGTGGAAAAAGGTGTGGTGGAACTATATTTTGTGAGGTCCGAATATCGCTTAGCGGACATCTTCACCAAAGCTCTTCCAAGAGAACGTTTTGAGTTTATTCTTCCACGACTTGGTTTGAAAAGCCTTCAACCAGAAACTCTCAAACGTCTTCAGGAGGAAGACGAGGAGTAAAGGTCTATCTTCATCTATCTCTTGTATATATTTATTCGAAAAACAAAATACAAAATTATAAAACCTTCAAAAATCAAATAGAAAAATATAAAACTTTCAAAATCCATAAAATTTGAAAATTCAAAAATCTTCAAAAATATTGTCATTTTGTCATGTTTTTCTCGGTTCGATAATATCTACGGTCTTTGTCTGTCATTCAAAGAATGACACGGACTTTAGATGTTGTTCAATTCTTTAAAAAAAAAAAAAAAAAAAAAAAATCAAAAATATTTTGGGAGAAAGAGAAATGGTTTATTGTCATTTCGTGCAAGAACCGGTTTTTTAAAAGAAAGAACGAGCCATGTTTTATCATGTTTTCAAAATTCCATGCTCGATTCTATAAACTTTTATCTCAAAAACTAAATGCTTTGAAAAATAACTCAATCTCTATTTTTGATAATCATCGACTTATTTGTCAAAATCTCTCTCTCAATCAACAACCTAGGTCATTGATTGAGGGGAGAATGATTTCAATTAAATTAAAAGTTATTTGGCATTAAATTGTTTTCAAAAGATATACATGCATGTTTTATAAATGGAGTTTAAAGTCTTAAAATCCGATCCTTATCGCTTCAAACGCTTTCACAATCGAGTCACAATTCTCCTTAAAGCTTTCAAAATCAATTTAAATCTATACGAGATCACAAATCTCAAATGTTTTGATAATTGTGATCGGGGAGAATGTGATTTAAATTGGATTTAAACCGATAATTGGTAAATGGTTTCACAAGAATGTACATCTTGTCCTTCACACATGTGACAAACGATTTCAAATTTTCAATGCACATGTTGAGGGGAGCATCTATCTTAAACCTTTGATTTGATTTTCAATGCACAAGAATGTATGCGTGCGAGTTTCCCTCTAGTATGTGCAAAACTCTTTTCAAACCTCGAGGCACATATTGAGGGGGAGCGAATTTATGGAAACCTCATCCTTCCTAAAATGCTATATTTACTTGATTTGATATGGGAAGTGATGTTGATATCTTTAGAAAATGGTAATCAAAGAAGTTAATTCTTTCTCTTGCCTCCGTGTGCTTAACATTTTCAAATACTTGATGCACATGTTGAGGGGAGTTCTCGTTCTAAAATATCAAAACAATTCGGTACAAAATGCTTTGATAATACATCACAAGTATCCGAATTGATTTTCAAATGGTTTCTATTGGATCCAATGGCGGATGAACAATACCAAATAGACCGACCAACTTTACTTTAATGTACGGTGATATAAGGATGATAAGGTTAGGTATTGGTTCCCATGATCCGCCGTAACCGGAGGGATCTACCGAGGACAATCCACTAGTTAGTGTAGAAGTCCTTAGGTATGATGATAAAAGGAGAAAATGAGATAAGGGAAGAGTGCGGACTAAGATCGAGCTAGTAATGGAATAAACCCAACAAGGTTCTAGCTATGAAGTCTCGGTAAGCAATCAAGGGTTGAAGAATTAAAAGAATTGAATGAAAATAGGGTGAAAACAAATAGCCTCCATTAATTCAACCTTAGGCGTAAACCGGGTTCACTTCATATGCTACCGATGGTAACATCGGTATTGAAGACAAGACGTCATGGACCCAAAGGACGCATCGCACTTCACCTTTCCAAACCACTCAAGTTCCTCTTAAAAGGGCTTGTTTCATTCTCACGGGAACCGACATAATCTATCGACTTTCTCTTAGAGATTGTTGATATTGAAGTAGGAGACCCTCTCCCTAGTCTCCGACACGGGATCCAAATATGCACAAATAGCCACGAGATCATCAATAAATCTCATTAGGACACTTTCAATGAAGACTCTCTCGTTTCACACAATGTGGAAAGAGAGATTATATCTTGAGTCCTCGATTATCCTTGTGGTATTGCGGAACATCCGAGTGATATGTTTACATATTCACAATGAAGATGGAAAGCCTTCGAGCCAACATCAAACAAGCTCTGGTAGGTGGCATGTGAGATCTATTATATAGATCAACCATGTGACAACCGAATGAAACAATGGGCGATTCAATCTCTTGAATCAATCACGGTTCGAGTTATGGATTGACGGATACCTTTGAAAAACCCGTCTTTGTGCTTAAAACTCTTTTCTTTAGCACATTGATTGTGTACTCATTTTTCAAACCAAAAGGTATTTTTATGATTGATAATTGATTTTCAATAAAACCTTCGATGTATTGCAAAACAATTTCTATTGAGCAATACACGATTGTTTTCAAATCTCTTTTCATCAATCGGTGGACTTAAAAATTATTTGGTTCACTCAATCCGTGTTGTCTTCTTTGAGATGTTCGGTTTGAGAACAATAGAACAACAAGAAACCCCGTCAAGGAGATTCTTAGGAATCCTACCGATCACGAGCAGTGCTTGTCTTGATCAACGGGAACCGTGGGCGTGTACCTCAATTCAACGAAGTGATCAAAGACACTTTCGTGCGATTTGTTAACTAATCGTTGTATGCGAGTGCGCCCGACGTTTGCGGTGATCGAATGAAGCGGTCAATCCACGACCGCATGCTCACTTAACACATTCATCTCAAAAGAAATCATGATTAGTGCATCAATGACTCGATATTTTCACTCCATGCTTCGCTACGCCGCCAATATCATGAATCAACTAAAGCTTCCGCTACTCGATGAGAAGATTTCATGATCCGAATGTGAGCATGTCGGTCCCAAAGTCACAACATCACAAAATACCAACACCACAAAGGTTGTGTCGAGATTGTTGATAGTGATGATCTCCAAAGATGGCTCAAACTTATCATCACGTGGATCAAGAAAAGACCTCCACTTGGAATAACCAAACATGCAATGTGAAGAATCACGACTACGAGCTTAGGAGCAAAGGATTACATCAAGAATGCAAGATCAATTGTTAGATGTAATATCTATTTGTATTCAATGTAATTTTGGTACATGATTGAGGTGACCTCCTTGGGGAGATTGTTAGGAATTAGAAATTCCGGTATTAAAGAGTCGGTCACCTCAAGTATATGTAATCGTTAGAAAGCTCGTAGTCGTAGTTCTTTTAAGTTAAGTAGTAATTTAGTTAAGTAACACCGTGGAGGACGGACGGTCTTTACCCATCAGATGCCCGATCCACAGCCCAAAGTGTGGCGAGTTATGTAAGACTATAAATACTCTCTACCTTCCAAGGTAGAGTTGAGCTCATAATAATATCTTTCACTTTCTCTCACTAAGTTCCCTAAACCTCTAACTTTCTCTCTCTAGAATTCCATCTATATGCTACTTTGTGTTATGGTTTGATGTGTATGTGAAAAGTTATATCTTACAGGATGCATCCATACGCCCCCCGGAAACATAGTGGCCAAATCATATACATATAGTGAGCTCATAATCATATCATAATGGGACGGTGTGCAACATCACTCGTACACACTGGAGTCATGCCATTGGTGCATCAATGACACGGTCATGTTACCTTCATGACTAGGAACACATATTTGGCTCGGGTATCAAACTGAAGGGTTAAAGCATAATCATATCATAAGGGTTCATATCAAAGGTTCAGAAGTAAAAGGTTCATATCAGGTTTCCATAACATAAGTTCATAATCAGATGTTCATAATCAGATGGTTCATAATCATAACAAACGAATATCATAGTGAACAGAATCATATCAAAGGATTATGTCAGAATCATATCAAAAGGATCATAGCATAAGGAAATCATAGCGAAGGAATATCATACGTGAAGTAAAGTCAAGGATCGAAAAGTCATGAGAAATCCCTACTGAAAAGGGATAGAATATCTGTACCTTAGCAACGTAATGAAAACAAACGGAAAAGTAACACCGGAAAGCAACGTCGTATCTTCGTCAACGAATCTACACGAATTGATATCATATATTACTTATATACTCATTTTATAAGCTTCTTATGCATGTATAAGTGTTTTACTTATTGATATAATCTTTTATCTTTCATTTTCTTAACTTCATATCTGGACCAGAATTTAGCGATTTTTATAAATAACTTACTTAGCTCAAATAAAATCAAGGAAATTCTCAGGGGTTCCCATATGAGTTAAAAGAATCTCCAAAAATTGGTGGGTTCTATCTCTATGCCAAATGGCCTATGGAAAATCACAAGTCCAGACCTGTCCAGAAAGTAATCAGAAAATACACCTTAAAAGTTTACACTTATTGGACCTGTTTAGACACCTTGGAAAAATTCCCAAAACTCCCAGAAATTCATTTATATCCTAAATGTCAATCCTGTAAAAGGAGAGCTCCCAATTCCTTATGGTTTGAAAATGAAAAATCAAACAATCCAACCAAATTTCAGACCCGTTTTCTCAGCTTTGACATTTGATCTTGTAAAAATCAAAAATACGACTTAGACAACTACAAATTCGACCAAACCACTTGGAAAACTTAACTAAGACATAAAATAAACTTTTACCACAAAAACCCAGATTATTGCACTTATAAAGTTGGATCTATAACACACACAAATTCGACATATGATGTTGTCCAGTTTTTTAGGGTTCATATTAGGCCATCATAATACATGATTAGACCATTAATTACACTTAGGGTTCCATTCCAATTAGGGTTTCAAATTTATTAGGCATGATAACATCTACATATATGTGATTTTATGGGAAGATAACATGCGAGGTGGTGATAATACCTTTGAGGCATGCAAGAAAAGGAGGAAAACAAGACCAAACGAAACAAACCAAGCACCCTTGTGCTCCACATACCACGACCAAGTGTGTCAAAACCAGTGATACGACCAGGCCTAACCCATGATGATGATGTCCTTCGAACCTCCTTAGAAACCCTTTTGTTTCCGGCAATGATGGAAGAGAACAAGTCGTCCTCTTTTTCCTTGATCTAGGGTTTTTGTGTGAGTGATTCGTAGGTAAAAAAAACGTGAATGGGTTCTAGGGGGAAAAAGTGCGGCTGAAAACAAGAGGAAACAAGAGCCCAAGGTTGTTTTAGATGGGCTTGAATCTTAGGTGTAGTGTTTTATATTTCTTGTATATTTTTCGGCCCATGAAACCTTTATAACGAGTGACATATATTTAGACATAATGCGTGTTGGTTTTATTTTTATCTTACACAAGTTAATCATTTCAGAGTTAGATTAAAGTTTCTTTTAATTAGCTTGACGTATTTTATGTGTTTGATAAATATTAAGTTCGAGGGGCAAAATAGTCTTTTCACGCGTTTTACGATTTTTAGGGTTTTACAACTCTTCCCCTCTAAAAGAAAATTTTCGTCCTCGAAAATTAAAGTCGCAGAAGTATAAAGAGACGTACGAGTTTAAGGCAGACATAGCAATCCATAGTTCTACACAGATCATAACGGTTTCGGTTCCAAAGCGTACAAAACTTATACGTAACAGATATGGATGAAAATCTCACAAATAGGTACAGAATTTCAAACGAACATGAGGAGTGCCAAATAACGGATACAAGTCATATTCCATTCACATACCAACCCCAGGCATTTCCCAAGACGTCGTATGATTTCAATAAGTTCAGATTATATGATCTCGGTATTATCACGTTGATCAGGCGTCATAATACTTGCATCACATAACAAGTTCTTATTGTCATCATATTCTGCCTCGGGCCATGACAAACCACATAACAAACATCACCACAAAACAGATAACATACAGGTAGAAAGTAACATACCAAAACACACCAGATCACATACATACAACATATACAAAACCACTTACCATACCACAAAAGAAAGAAAGCCACCAACCTGATCGAAACGGTTCCTCACGACTCATTAGTGACGATCCAAAATAAAACTGAGATATCACCAAAATGCTAAACCATAAAACTTCACGATTCAAACCGAGTTCTGAACAAATCAAAGAGAAGTAATACCAACCAAAATCACATAGCAAAATATCAAACCGCCTCAAAACGCATGACAAAGAAATCAGAGTAACACAAGTTGCGCCCAATCATATGAAGTAGATGAACCTTCTCAGCCACCAGTTGAATCTTGTCTCCGTCTTTGCGCCTTTGGTTGATCCGTCCGACTCCCTCAAGCATCCCGACGCGTCTCCAAAGAAGATCACGATCGGTTGCGACACGCTTCACGAACCTCTCCAGAAATTGTTGTAGCAATGCAGGGTCGGCACCATTATCTTTGGCTCTATGAGAAATCTCCATCTAACGATCGACAAACGGATGTGCGAAGGCAAAACAACGAAATTCGATGCAAAAAGAGGAAGGCCAAACCAGTGAAGACAAGCGAATATCAATGTCAAATCTGAACGACAATCAAACGAATCGGAGAAGAAAAGAACAGACGGAAGCCTAATGTCTACCCAGTCCTCACAGGTCAATCCTAAGGTCAACAAGACGAAACCTAGCTCTGATACCATAATTGTAACACCCCAACCCGACGAGGGTAAAAGTGTCACATTCTGGTGTCATATCAGAACATACAATTAAAATTTTACAAGCGGAAGTCTTTAAAATAACATATCACATCATTTAAAACAATGACTTACAAGGAAAATTTCAATATCCAAAATGGCTTAATTAAAATGGAATCTCCAAAACAAAAGCCCATCAAAATAAGTCCAAGATAATAAGGTAACTAGGGTTGGTCCACTCGGATAATCCAACTCTCACCCATCAAAGCCCATCTTCAACCTAAAACTGCCGCAGAAAAGAAATGCGGTGAGCTTAAAAAGCCCAAGTGAATGATATAACAAAACGAAAGCTAAACAAAAGCATAAACGAAATGAAACAAAGGAAACTGATAACAGGATCGCAGCGAAAAGAGAACAATGAGTCAAAGAGGATTCTGCAAAACACAATAATACAGATATCCAACAAGAACAGATAACAAAGAGAACGAAGCAAGCAAAGCATCGATGACATATATACAAGCACATACAAACCACGCGTACAAGTACTGAAACATAAGTAAGCATAGCAGACGTCGTATCCACACAACATATATATGGCATACAAACGATTCAGGAAATCATAAGACATACAAGTCAAATAGAAATCTAAAGAAAAACAGAAGCAATTAATTAGTAAGTGAACATGGCAAACACACATGTCAAAAACACTTATTTGAAAACATAATCAGCATCATAATCAACAGAAGTACCAACAGTAGTCAACACATGGCAGTCACACGTAACAAGTAGGAATACAACATACGATATAATTGAATGAATCAAAGACATAGCAGACAACAAATTAACAAGCCATACGTCACACGTTGAACCATTTACCCAATCAAACTGTAGCATAGGCGAATGTAAACATGGCGGGTCAACAATAAGCAGATAAGAATACAACGGGATAGTCATAGTCCACGAGATTAACCGAACAAAGCACACATAATAAACCGACAAAACTATCGATTACATTGGCATGGTCACCGACAATTCAAAGGTTCACATAATAGTGAGATCACATATCATCGATGAAAACAGTAACACAGATAACCGCATATTAATCACATCATAGCAGGATAATCGGTGAGTCACATAAAACATAAATAGCATAACAAATCAAATAAACACATAATAACCCGATGCGTGAATGGAGCGATAGTGCAAATAACGGAATGAGAGTGTACGGATCAAAGAAATGGAATATATATATCTTGGTAGTAGAGTGAGTCATATAAAGTCTTGAGTAATGAACAATTAACGTAGCATATGGTGCGTTGGGGAATACAAAAGGTACAATATAGGTATATCAAAAGTGTAAGGGTTGTCAAATCTACCACGAGCCCGAACATATCATATCATATCATATCATAAGTAACCATTGTATTCGGAGGGTGACCTCGGAATACCATACATAATAGGAGGAGACCTCGGTAACAAATGGAGTAGCTAGCTCCGGAATGTGAAGACGCCGTATTCGCATACCTACATCATTCACCATATAAATCATATCATATCAAATCATATCCTCTCATATCATATCATATCTAGGATGCATCCATCGCCCCGGAAACATAGTGGCCAAATCATATACATATAGTGAGCTCATAATCATATCATAATGGGGACGGTGTGCAACATCACTCGTACACACTGGAGTCATGCCATTGGTGCATCAATGACACGGTCATGTTACCTTCATGACTAGGAACACATATTTGGCTCGGGTATCAAACTGAAGGGTTAAAGCATAATCATATCATAAGGGTTCATATCAAAGGTTCAGAAGTAAAAGGTTCATATCAGGTTTCCATAACATAAGTTCATAATCAGAGGTTCATAATCAGATGGTTCATAATCATAACAAACGAATATCATAGCGAACAGAATCATATCAAAGGATTATGTCGGAATCATATCAAAAGGATCATAGCATAACGAAATCATAGCGAAGGAATATCATACGTGAACTAAATTCAAGGATCGAAAAGTCATGAGAAATCCCTACTGAAAAGGGATAGAATATCTGTACCTTAGCAACGTAATGAAAACAAACGGAAAAGTAACACCGGAAAGCAACGTCGTATCTTCGTCAACGAATCTACACGAATTGATATCATATATTACTTATATACTCATTTTATAAGCTTCTTATGCATGTATAAGTGTTTTACTTATTGATATAATCTTTTATCTTTCATTTTCTTAACTTCATATCTGGACCAGAATTTAGCGATTTTTATAAAATACTTACTTAGCTCAAATAAAATCAAGGAAATTCCCAGGGGTTCCCATATGAGTTAAAAGACTCTCCAAAAATTGGTGGGTTCTATCTCTATTCCAAATGGCCTATGGAAAATCACAAGTCCGGACACATCCGTAAAGTAATCGAAAATACACCTTAAAGTTTACACTTATTGGACTGTTTAGACACCTTGGAAAAATTCCCAAAACTCCCGAAATTCATTTATATCCTAAATGTCAATCATGTAAAAGGAGAGCTCCCAATTCCTTATGGTTTGAAAATGAAAACTCAAACAATCCAACCAAATTTCAGACCCGTTTTCTCAGCTTTGACACTTGATCTTGTAAAACTCAAAAATACGACTTAGACAACTCCAAATTCGACCAAACCACTTGGAAAACTTAACTAAGACATAAAATAAACTTTTCCCACAAAAACCCAGAATATTGCACTTATAAAATTGGATCTATAACACACACAAATTCGACAAATGATGCTGTCCAGTTTTTTTAGGGTTCATATTAGGCCATCATAATACATGATTAGACCATTAATTACACTTAGGGTTCCATTCCAATTAGGGTTTCAAATTTATTAGGCATGATAACATCTACATATATGTGATTTTATGGGAAGATAACATGCGAGGTGGTGATAATACCTTTGAGGCATGCAACAAAAGGAGGAAAACAAGACCGAAACGAAACAAACCAAGCACCCTTGTGTGCTCCACATACCACGACCAGCAGGTGTCAAAACCAGTGATACGACCAGGCCTAACCCATGATGATGATGTCCTTCGAACCTCCTTGGAAACCCTTTTGTTGCCGGCAATGATGGAAGAGAACAAGCCGTCCTCTTTTTCCTTGATCTAGGGTTTTTGTGCGAGTGATTCGTAGGTAAAAAAAACGTGAATGGGTTCTAGGGGAAAAAGTGCGGCTGAAAACAAGAGGAAACAAGAGCCCAAGGTTGTTTTAGATGGGCTTAAATCTTAGGTGTAGTGTTTTATATTTCTTGTTTATTTTTCGGCCTATGAAACCTTTATAACGAGGGACATATATTTAGACATAATGCGTGTCGGTTTTATTTTTATCTTACACAAGTTAATCATTTCAGAGTTAGATTAAAGTTTCTTTTAATTAGCTTGACGTATTTTATGTGTTTGATAAATATTAAGTTCGAGGGGCAAAATAGTCTTTTCACGCGTTTTACGATTTTTAGGGTTTTACACTACCAATCATTCCTCTATATTTAGTGTTATCTACGGATTCACCTTCTTCGTCCTTGGTGAGTTTAGTGTCCGAGGACATGGGTGTTTTAGTTGGTTTGGAATCTTCAAGACCAAATTTCTTAAGCATGTCTTTTATATATTTAGATTGGTTAAAGAAAATGCCATCTTCTAGTTGTTTAATTTGAAGTCCTAGAAAGAAGTTTAACTCACCCATCATACTCATTTCAAACTCGTCGTGCATGATTTTAGAGAAATCATCACATAGTTCTTGACAAGTTGATCCGAATATAATGTCATCAACGTATATTTGAACAATGATAATTTGTGATTCCTTTTTCTTGGTAAAAAGAGTATTATATACTAATCCCATAGTATATTTGTTATCAATAAGAAAAGTCTTAAGTCGGTCGTACCAAGCTTTGGTGCTTGCTTAAGACCGTACAATGCTTTCTTGAGTTGAAGACATGGTGTGGTTTCTCAAAGTCGGTAAAATCGGGAGGTTGAGCAACATACACTTCTTCGTTAATAAACCCATTAAGAAAAGCACTTTTAACATCCATTTGAAATAATTTAAAGTCATAAGCACATGCATAAGCAAGTAATATTCTAATAGATTCTAGTCTAGCTACCGGAGCATAAGTTTCATCATAATCAATACCTTCTTGTTGATTGTAACCTTGTGCAACAAGCCTAGCTTTGTTTCTAGATACTATACCATTTTCATCCATTTTATTTCGAAAGACCCATTTCGTCCCAATTATGGTTTGATCTTTAGGTTTTGGAACTAATTTCCAAACATCATTTCTAACGAATTGGTTTAATTCTTCTTGCATGGCAATTACCCATGATTCATCTTTTATTGCTTCATTTATGTTTTTCGGTTCAATGGTGGATACAAAACAAAAGTAATTACTTTGATTTTGGGCTTGTGACCTTAAGGTTCTTTGATTAAGTTGTCCTATGACTTTTTCTAAAGGATGACTTTTAGATTCTTTGATGTTTATAATTTCCTTATTTAATGGTTCATCTTCCTTGTTATCATTAATTTGACTTTCTATCATTTGACTTTCAACTAAGTCATCATCTACCAAAGGTGATGTCTTAGAGGGAGGTGGACTTTCGTCAAATGTTATGTTCAACGATTCCTCGACTATCATTGTTTCTTTGTTAAGGACAATATAAGCTTTGCTAGTTTGAGAATAACCCAGAAATACACCTTCATAAGACTTTGGGTCAAACTTGGTGAGATAGTCTTTAGTATTAAGAATGAAGCATTTACAACCAAAGACTCTAAAATATCCTAAAGTTGGCTTTTTACCTTTGTAAAGCTCATATGGTGTTTTGTTTAAGAAAGGACGTATTAAGACTCTATTCAAAATATATGTAGAAGTGTCAACGGCGTTGCACCAAAACTTTTGAGGAATGTTTTGTTCATTAAGCATTGTTCTACTCATTTCTTGAATTGTTCTATTTTTACGTTCTACTACACCATTTGATTGAGGTGTTCTTGGGCGGAAAAGTTATGTGTTATACCATTTGTATTACAAAAGTTTCAAATTGAGTTTCGTTGTCAAATTACGACCATGATCCATTCGGATCGACACAATTTAACACCTAGTAGATTTTGAATTTTCTTGCTAAGAATTTCAAATTTATCAAAAGCTTCATTTTGGTTTTCAAAACAACGTCCAAGTAAACCTTGAGTAATCATCTACTATGACCAAAGTGTATAAGTTGCCTCCGTAGCTTCTTATAGCGGATGGTCCAAACAAGTCCATATGTAATAATTCTAGACACTTAGATGTGGACACCATATTTTTAGATTTGTGACTACTATGGGTTTGTTTACTAATTTTGCAAGCGTCGCAAAAGTGTTGGTCATATTTTAGTTTTGGTAAATTTTTAACTAGCTCTTTTGAAGATAGGTTTTGTATAAGTCTCATATTAGCGTGACCTAAGCGTCTATGCCAAAGAGATGAGCTATCGTCTAACGTTGTTAGGCAAAGCTTGTCATTAGATGTTTTATCTATTTTCATGACGTATATGTTATTTTTCCTAACTCCTTTAGCTATGGTGATACCATCTTTTAGTATTTTACTACCATTTTCATCAAATAGTACTTTATACTTTTTATCACATAGTTGGCTAAATACTAAGTAGATTAAATCCTAACCTATCCACATGAGCAACATTTTCAATAGTTAGGGAGTTATGAGCGATCATACCTTTGCCAATGATTTTGCTTTTGAGATTACTACCAAAAGTGACATTACCTCCGTCATACTCTTGGTATGATGAGAAGAGACTTTTGTTGCCCGTCATATGCCGTGAGCATCCACTATCTTTTATCCATTCATCATGTTCCAATCCAACTTTTAAGCATACCTAAGAAGTAAATAACTCAAGCATTTGGTCCCCAATATCTCATGGGTCCGTTTGGGTTAAACATACCATTTATTTGATTCATGTATGGAAGCGATGGGTAAGAGTTCCATGACATGTAATCTGAGTTTGATATGGTCTAGGAAAGTTTTGATTCCAACCATTGTGTTGGTAGTTGGGTTGTACGTTGTGGTTGCTCTTAGGAAAGGCGTTTGGCAAAGGTGCTTTATATTGTTGTTGAGTGGTTTTGATCTAAATTCATTTTAGCAAGTCCTACTCGATGTAACGGTGGTTTTAGTTTAACACTATCCTTGGTTTTCTTTGTTATTTTGACAAATTCGATGCGGTCCGTATTACGAACATTACATCTGTTTGAAGTACCCACGGCACCATTTGTTTCCGCAGACGGAACCCTTATTTTGGTTCCGTCTCGTCCGTGTTGTATGCAGCCAGTTTTGACAATTTTTCGTCCTTTTCGGCCGTTTGTTTTGACTCTTTGGAATTAGTACTTCATTAAATCCTAGCCCATTCATGTCTCCGGTGTTTTATGGATTTTAACTATTTCATCGGCAAGAAGCGATGTTTTGTTAAACCTTTTAAATTTAGAATAATTTTCGATTAAAACATCTTGTGTGAGCTTTAGTTTTCTATTTCAAGATTAAGCTCTTGACATGATTTACAACCATCGTCATTTGCCTTTCCCTTTTCAAGTCGTTTTGCTTTTCTTTTAACTCATAAACTTCATTTTCCAAAAATTCCTTTTGGTTTTTGAAAATTTATTTTAGTTATGATTTTTAGGCTTAGCTCACACAATTGATTATATTGTTTTTGCAAAGTGTCATCATCAATAGAAGAGTAAGAAGAGTCGGAAAGTACCTCATTTGACTCATGTGCCATTAGAGCGATCTCTTCCTTGCTTGATTCTTCATCGTCTTCACTATCACTCCAAGCACCACTTACAAAAGCTCGTTGAGTTTTGCTTTTAGGTGGCTTGGGACATTCTCCTATGAGATGATTTGCATCACCACATCTAAAACACTTTCTTTCGCTTTTACCCTTTTTGTCATCCCGATCTTTTGGAATGGCTTCTTTTCTTCTCGAGGTTGTCTTCTGAACTTTCCTCTTCTTCTAAAGAACTTCTTAAAATCTCTAACGACCATGGCATATTCCTCATCTTCACTACCGAGCAAGATTCGTCATCATCACTTGATTCCGCCTTTGCTTTTAGAGCAGCAGTTTGATCTTCTCCTTTTTCCTTTGATGATCTCCGAATCTTTCTCCATCACCATTTCGTGTACTTTGAGGTTACCGATTAGCTCGTCTAGTGACATTTTGAGAGATCTTTTGATTCTTCAATAGCGGTCACTTTAGCTCTCCATTTGGGATGGAGTGCTCTAAGAAATTTCGACAAAGTTCTTACTACGAAAATATTCATCAAGTGCTTTAAGTGATGTAATAATAGTATTAAAGCGAGCAAATCCACAATCAATGGTTTCATCTTCGGGGATAACAAATTGTTCATATTGTTTAACAAGAAGATCAATTTTGTTATCCTTGACTAATAATTACCTTGATGTGTAATAATCAAAGATTCCCAAATATCTTTGGCGGTTTCACATAAAAATTCTTTCATATTCTTTTCTAGGTAAAGCATTGTAAAGCATCATTTTAGCTTCATTATTTTTAGTAACTAATTTCTTTTGTTCATCAACAAATGTCCTTTATTATAGAACTAAAATCCCTTTAACAATAATAAACCAAAGATCTATATCTTTTGACTTTACATATGTTTCAAAGCGGGTTTTCAATAAATAAATCCATTGGTTTCAAAGAGTGGTGGTCTTTGCATAGATTGCCCTTCTTTAAAGTTTTCGAGAATCCATGGATCGTTTCAAGTTTATAAAATACAAATTATTTTAGAAATTCTTGAGCAACGAGGCTCGGTACCAATGTAGAAAACTAGAAGGGGTTGAATAGTTTACCGATTAAAACTTTGTTTTGAAACTTATTGAAAAGATCAATTGATATTGATCTTAGATATGTTAATGAAAGCAAGCAATATGTAAAGAGTAAATAAGGAAAGAAATGATCAAACCACAACAAGTTGTTTATAGTGGTTGGTCTACAAGGACTCTTTTTCCTTGCCCTACTCCACTCCCGAGTCTCTTTCGAGTTTAACTTCACTAGTCAACAAGCTCCTTTCACCATCGGAGAAAACCTTTACACTTCGCTTACACTATTTCCGACACTAAGCTAGATGTCGAGTTCTTTCCAAGGGTACAACTACTCCCACACACAATGTATTTTAAGGACTAAAATACTAACCACTCACACTCACAAGATTATGATGGTTTAATACAACAATGAAGTATGGATCAACACAAGATCATACAACACTAAACAAACAAGACTTCCAACTTCTCGTTTAAAGCTTGAATGTGACTTGATCTTCTTTGCTACAAAAGAGATCACTAATATGATATGAAACTGAGTTAGAAAGGTTAGAGAGAAGATATGTATGAGAGTATATTAGGAAGGGATGAAAAACTACTTGGCTTGCATTGCTATTTATAGCCAAAATGGACGAGGCGTCCGACGGACGGTGAACCCTTAAAGGGTTCCGCCCGGTACCAATTTGGTACCGCTCGCAAGGGTCAAATTAAGATATCAAATCTTGCCAAAGTCAACTCTATCTAAGTGAGATTGTGCAAGATATGAAGAGTACAAATTCACACAAAATATCTAATGAAATCTTCCAATGATTTCCATGATGCATCACATGATGTCATATGTTGTATTTCTCAAGGTTGCAAAAATTGCGAATCGGTAGTCGGGCGGTCGACCACCTTGTAGCTTGTAATCGGTCTAGGCGGGATTAATCGGTGATTAATCGGATTGGCATTTTTGGCAAATTTTGGGTATTTCCTCCAAGTTTTGTGTATTTCTGGCGAGTTTTATGTATTTTCGGCAAGATGTTTTCTAAAAAACAACTTTTAATTGATTTAGACAGTTACTATAAGTGATCATAATATGTTTACGGTGAGTTTTGGGTACTTCTGGCAAAATTTGTAGGTTTCCGGCAAGTTTGACCATCATTGACCACCGTTGACCACATTTGACCTACTTGTTTGACCCAGTTACATAAATCGGCAAGGTTGGTGGCCTTGTAGCGCATAAACGGCGATTAATCGGCCTTGTAGACCTTTTTTTGCAACACTGGTATTTCTATTTTTAGAAATATGCAAGTACTTAAGTAGTGTTTGGTTTTAAGAACCTAACACATTCTAAAAACTACTATCATACATAATGATTAAAGTCATATCAAGATGTCACTAATCATAAATGTAAATGCTTGAATGATGAATATATTGTTTGAAAAAGCTTGTTTTAATATCTATTAAACTTGACAAGTTTTAAACTTTTATACAAATTAAATTTACTTTTGTCGTTAACAAAACTTAGATAAAGATCAAAAATATAAATAACGTTTAATGACGATATTTGTATTAACAACGTGTTCCAAGTATGAGCTGTTGGATGCCCGTGTATAGTCGATTAACTTCAATTCCCAGCTAGCGATTCGATGTGTATTGGGCAGAAGCAAAGTTGAGGTTGTTAGCAATGAATTTGAGTGAACAGATTAACAAGTTATTACACATGGGGTTTGCAATCACAATTGTAATTGTTCAGTGCTTGCAGTTGCTCCAGTTATTTACTTGTTTCTGTTTATACAATTTTATCATCAAGATATCAAGTCCCAAATTATTTATTGCCATTGTGGAGTTACCAACTGTAAAGTATCATTTTATGTTCAATAGCGAAAAGTTCCAATTTTGCTTATTAGTATTTCACGTAATTTTTTTTTTTTTTTTACCTTGGTGTTTATGGTTAAATCATAGATTTTAGGCAATGGTGACTGCATATGATTAGGAGTAAATTAAAAGGACAGAGGTATTGCCATTTGTAGTATTGACCAAAGTGAAAGGCCAAATCAAAGAATCATACTTCATATCACTGATGATCTTTATATAAACAAGATTTTCATTGTCCAAAGCCTTTTACTGTAGCAAAATGATTTATCACCAAAAATGTTTGATTGATACAATCTACAGGCTTAGAATTGTGTGACAAACAAATACGGAGTATAAATACAAAATGTCATACATAAATCTCTATGCGAGTATATGGTACGCTAAAGGGAGCGGTTGGTGACCGGGTCACCGCCACCACAACTTTCTCTCTCCTCTCACTTCCCCTAACTCCTTCTCACAATTCATTTATTTTAGTCAACTTCGCATCATCTTTCATTAAAATACCAACTTTATATAAATATAAACCACTAAAATAACTCACACATACTCACACGTTTTACAATTTGGGCCTACAACTTTTGCACTCTCACTATGTTGAGCCAGTCACCATAATATTACAATTTGGTCGTGATAAAGGATATCCGTTTTGGTGCTTGCGTGACATGCATGGTCACGGAACACATCTCACGACCACTCCTCTTGGCTTTAGAACAAAGGGTGTAATGATGCTTCACTTCGTTTCATTTGGGCTTCACATGTTGCACATCATAACAACACAACCACTTCAAAATATCCGCTCTATCATAACACAAAACAAACATCTTCATTTGGGTACCACCCACCCCAATTTTATTTCATTTTCTTTTTCAAAAACAACAACAAAAGTCCAAACTAATTATAAAAACAACCCAATAATCCAAAATTTTTATATGTAATGGATATATTTTGGAAAAGTTAACGGTCTTTTTTTTTTTTTTTTTTTTTTTTCTTTTAACGTGTGGATATATTTTGAAAATACCCCCTTTTACCTATAAATACCGCATTTTTAACTAAACAAATTCCATGCATTTAACCCAAATCACAATACACTTTTTCTTTCCAAAACCATGGCTTGTAAATTTGTAATCTCCTACACACTGTCAAAGAAATAAATGATCGCGTTTAGAAACTGATGGACGACAATAACATTCCCAAGAAAAAAGTTTACGAGTTATCCGAGATGTTTAGCAAAGCAAGAACCTCGAAGGAGGATCTGAGGAAACAATACACAAATTGCAAAGACATTTCGTCTGAAATACGTATTGTCATTGACAAATTTTTGGCCGAGGAAGGTTGGAAAGATTACGATATTAAGAAAACGTCGAGGAGATGTGTGTCACAAATACAAGATAACATAAGTCACAAAATCACACTATGGGTGGTTCGTCATCATAACAACATACACACCAACCATGTCTCCCATTTCTTCATTTCCACCAGCAGAGTAACCAGTTGATGAGCACGGATTTACTGAGAAACAGCTATATCAACTTATGCGAGATGAAGAGGCATTAAATGAAATGTTAGAAAAAGAAACAAGGCTTCAAAAAGAAGCATCAAAGCTTTAGAAAGAGTGGGAAGAGACTCGTTTGAAAGAACAAGCAGACGCTGATTTATTCATGTTGAAATTTCGGGTCGTTGAATCTGATGTGAAACAGATTAAGCTATGTATTGTTTTTAATGAACTATTTGAATGAAATGTGATGGTACCTTCTACGCTTACAATATTGTATTAAACTCTTGTTTCACTTGCATCTTCTATCTTCTAACTTTCTCAACTCTAGCAGCGCAACTTAACAAACCCATACCTATAAGCAAGAAAACAAGCCTTTGTGTTTATTTAAAAAGAAAATAAGGAATTAAATCAACATATACACATTTGGCAACGTTCACCTGCAAATCTATTTTGTCTTCTCTGCTTCACTGCCCCGGCGTAGGAGTGAACAACGAGGCACGAAGAGGAGGTGGGGGAGGGGGGTGGTGAGGAGCAACGACGCTCGCCGTTGGGCCTCCACGTAGGAACGACGAGGCTCCCATCGTCACTACACCCCTTGTTCTTAGGTCAGTGCTAATGGTAAGGTTGCCCCCAATCAACCGAGTAGATGACCGGGTTCTCCCCATTAGCTCAACCGAATTGGTGACCGATCACCATCAACTTTTCAAAGTTATGGTTGGCCTGGCAACCGTAAGTTTTATTCTCTTTTGTGTGCGTGTTTTTTTTAATTTGTTTTTGTGGGTTATATTTTTGTTGTATTTGCGGTCACCTTATTAGGAAATTGTGGTTGGATGTAGTCTTGGAGAGAGAAAGCTGATGTGGCACTGATGTGGCAGGGTGTGACCACAATATTTATGGTTGCCATTAACATTGGCCTTAGGGTGAAAGCAGTGGATAGTGAGTCAGTCACCGCCATCTCAGCTTTCTATCTCCTCTCACTCCCTCTCACCATACACCCGTTTTGATCACCTTCCCCTCGTCTTTCATTAAAATACTCACTTTATATAAATATACTGCACTAAATATTGCACACACTCATTAAAAAAAAAAAAAAAAAAAAAATTACTTTTAGAATTGGGGCCTACAGTTTTTGCATTCTCACTATGGTGAGCCACTCAACATTCAGATGCAAAATGACAATGACATGTTTTTTGTGTTTTGATGAGTCGTGAGTGAGTTACTCACCAAAAGGG
Organism: Chrysanthemum lavandulifolium; assembly: GCA_022545495.1. Lineage (NCBI taxonomy): Eukaryota > Viridiplantae > Streptophyta > Magnoliopsida > Asterales > Asteraceae > Chrysanthemum > Chrysanthemum lavandulifolium. Next base: position 172,093,962 of record CM040244.1, read on the forward strand.
TAGTCTTAAATATAATTACTAGACTCCCAAGGCAAAAGTAATGGCAACTATATATTTGGAATGCTATAATCATTGTTTTAAAAGGCCCGTCATAGCGGCGCTAAGGCGTGAGGAGCGACCTCCATACTAACATGAGTAACGATAAATCTTGCCAAAGACACGATTGCCTGCCAATGAAAGGTTTTCTGTGTTCAGTCAATCTACGCAGAGTGAATCGGTCCCCAAGGAACCCCCGAAAGGGCTGTCGTTCGATGGTTACACGAAAGTGACGAAGTTGCTTTGACATCAGAACATGCCTGTCTGTTGGAGCACGTTACAAAATATACTAAAGCGTCGACGCTAAACGTGACGTGAGATGAGGCGGGAAAAGGCGTGCTAAAGCGTGAGGTGTGGCGGGTTTTTTGATTCAACTCCGATAAAAAGATTTAAAAAAAGAAGAATATTATATATAAGGATAGTTTCTTAACGTTATCTATTATGTACAACACTTTTTTTAAACTATGATAGAAATATATAAATATTTTTATATTTGTGCCGTTTTATGTCACACCTTAAAAACGTAAAAACTTCGTTTTAACTGCTAGGACGTGAAGCTTGATCTTGCCGTCACGCCACGCTTCACGCTATTTATTAGATTGACTATTAGTCTCCAAAGCATAACATTTGGAATCTGTAGCTCACATGTGAAACGTTTCTCTTTGCTTCAGGTTGGCATAGTCACATACTGTAAGCTAGATTTCACGGATCTTCTGTTAAGATAAATGATAAACAAGAAAGTAATTAAATATTTTTGCAATGAACTCAAATCTTACTTGTTCTTCTAAACTTTAGATATAGACTTGATTGACAAGCCTCATTAGTACGACTAGTTTTATGCATACTAAGAATCTTTATACGTATGTTATGATCAAAGTTATGTTTAAGAAGAGAGAAATAGCTTTTAGCTTCTACCAACATTTCTCGTCTTCTAAACGTGTTTACATCCTTCTTATTTACAGTAAAACCTCTATAAATTAATAGTGTTGGGACCGGGATATTTTATTAATTTAACGAGATATTATTATATCGATAAATTAATAATTTATTAATTAAAGAGGTTTTACGTATAATCGATAAATTTTCAGTACAATATCTTGGTTGATTCTGATGTATCTTTCATTAGAGATGAAATAAATTTGAAAACAGTTTCAATTAACATTTTATGAAAATAAAATTAACACTTGTTGTTCAATACGAGAAGACAATGGACCAACTCTTTAGTCTGATAAGGAGATTGTAAGATAAACTCGATATAGATTTGAGTTCAAAAAAACAGTATTTATGGATTCATTTTTCTTAAGCAATCTTAAGATTTTGAGTGTGTCTCTCTGAAACACACACACATACACACATATATATACATATATATGAAATTTTTAGTAATTATTAATTTATAGTTCGTTGGGACTAATATATATCTGTTTGGGGTTTGAAAAATTATTATCTTATTATTTTATCGATTGAGGTCTAAATTTGTCTTGGTGCAAGTTGGGATAGGACAAATTATTAGTTTTATCGAGGTTATTAATTTATCGAGTATTAATTTATAGAGGTTTTACTGTATCTATAAAGAAATGATTACTTAGTTTACAACTTTTATAACTTTACTCAAAGGGGTTGGCAACTTCAACAAAAATATTTCTGGTGAATTCCTATTTTGACAAAACTTATTCTTGAAGTAGAAGCTAACCCTAGGTTTGTTGTTTCTGGTCTCTTTACATTAGGTAAAAGCCCAAATTCCGAATCTTTTAATGGACATTTTTTGGGGTAAAAAGATCTCAAATCATCACCCCAAGGCCCAAGGTTTAAGTCAAATCTAACACTTAAGTTTATTTTCATTATTTCTAAGTTCTAACACAAAAATGCAACATCCATTTCACAATATCATTTTTTTGTGGCATTCCGTCTTGTGAGATTTCAAAAAACATGTTATGTGTTTTTATTCCTAGCATGAATGTAATATTGCAAGTAGAATATAAGCGAGCCAGGACGACACGAGCGGGCCTTGTTCGTATTCGTTTATTTAATTTTTGAGACGAATAAGCGAACGAGCGCTTAAGCAGACGAAATTTCTTGTTCATGTTCGTTTATTAAGAAAATTAGTTGTTCATGTTCGTTTATGTTCGTTCATTAAGACACTAAACAAACGCTAAACGAACATAAACGATCGAACATAAATGAAAATAGACAAACAATCATAAACTTTATTAAATTATGTATCTAATATTGTTTTATAAGTGTCCTTTTGTTTAAACAAACCAATGTAAAAATTATACAATTAAAAGAATTGATATACGAACATAAATAAATAAATGAACATAAACGAACGTTAACGAACGCATAATCGGACGTTCACGAACGTAAATAAGCGGATGTGACTTTTGTTCGTATTCGTTCGTTTAACTAAGCGATCGTAAAATATTGTTCGTATTTGTTCGTTTAATAAATAAGCGAACATAAGCGAGCTTTTACCGAACTGATTAATGAAATGTTCACCTGAGCGTTCGGATTCGTTCTGTACTAATTGCGAGGAAAGCCTTATAGAATCTAGAAATGTAAATATGTAATGATTCCGAAATGATACTTCATCATAACTACTAAAATATTGTTCTGAAAGGAAAGTAAATGTGGGTTATAAATTTATGTCAAGAAAACTCTGAGGTGCATTAAAGACCAATGGAATATGTATTCTCAATTTCTCATGGTATTTTGATGTACAATTTAATTTTAGAGCAGTTTTAATGCGTATGGCCCATGTTAAAAGTTAATGTTACGGTTGTGTTTCGTAATTTATATATAACGAGCGGGTGATCCCGCGCGTTGCGGCGGAAGTGTTGTGAAACTTACAAAGGACTTAGCTTGCGACGACACTTAAACCTCAGGGACTATTTTTGTCATTTTGCCAAACTTACAAAGGACTTAACTTGCATCGACACTTAAACCTCAGGGACTATTTTTGCCATTTTGCCAAACTTACAAAGACTTAAACAGAACTGACACTTAAACCTCGCATAAAAATTTATTTTCGCTATTTTGCTAAACATTGCAATTAATGCACCTACTTTGGGGGAATTGTACGCCTTTTAGTATTATAAAGAGAATTCGTCCAACCAATTAATTTTTGTGTCAATTTTTAATTGTAGTGCTTGATGGTAGTTTGACGAACCCATTATATTGAACAAATATGACATTTTAGACACTTATTAAAGTTTCTACTTTTAAAATTAGTTGCATGAGTGTTTTGATATTTTATAAATCATGGATCGTTCTTATAAAATTTGTTGATACGTATACGATAAATCGTCATTATTTAAACTTTCCCACCACCTTTAGAGCATTGGGTATAGTGGCTATATCTTTAGCCAAAATAGCGTGGACGTGGTTTTGGTATCTTAAATCTTAGCCGAATTATACCATCATGGGTATCTGAACTTTTAATTTAAGCAAACTTCTCCAACACACAAAAGCAAAATATTTTCATTTATGAGTTTCAACCATTTGAAAATAATGGAGGTGTTTAGGGCCTAAATGGTTGTGTTGAAGTTAGTTATGAGGGAGAGGTATTTTGAGGTTGGAGTGTTGAAATGAGGTGTCATGTGGTAGGGTCCAAATGGCTAAAAAATAATAGTCATTATACCTTATGCTCTTAGGATCAAGCTAAACAAAAACCTAAATATAATTAAATAATCATTCTTCTCAACAATTACAACTTCAACCCAGTATACCTAAAAGCGCCGTAATACTGAAATAGCTAATTGACAAAATAATAGTGTCAAAAACCAAAGCTTGCACACAAGATTGTTACTATAATCAAAGAAGGTTTGAGTTGTTTTAATACGTGACATTAGATTATGACATTGCAAATAACATATGCATGCATATAAATCACCCCTAACAAGGTTGATGCTTGAGAACATATTTGAGTACGTACAGTGAACATAAACCATTGACTGGAGGATTAAACCGATAATCTCTCATAATTAGAGAGATTTCCTCTAAACTAGAATCAAAGATACTAAGACACTAGTAGAAATACTCCTCTTAAATCTTGTAGATATTTTTATATTATGAATTGACGTATGTCGACAAAACACTGATCGAGAAGGTGTCCATGATAAAATGAAGAATACAATGAAGAATCATCATCATAAGTTGCTATATCCTGAATAATGTCGCTCACAAAAAATGATGTTTTAAACACAGCTTAGCGAAAACAAATATTCAAGTGAAGTTTTAATGTTTTTTGTAATAGCTCGAGTGAAGATTATTGTATTCTTTGTCAACTAATAAGTTTTTCATTGTCCTAATAGCAAGTGAGCAAGTCAGACAAAATTTTAGAAAACAATTTTCTCAGCCTTCAATTCTCGATTGTTTTGTAATTCAGTGAATAGATAACACTATAACAGTATCGACAGCCCGGTGTTGGACCACAAGTATTTTGGTCGGAGTATCAAATACTATGTCAGCTAATTAATGCGAAAGCTATGAAACGAAAATAAAATAAAATTAGACGCCGAACTTTCAATGTCATACAAATTTGATGATAAATATTGTGTCGGATATAAATATTATTTAATGTTTACACATTAGAGTACTATTAAATTTCACAAAACATCAACAGTAAATGGTCTATTTCTACAATCATATACAGTTCCATGATAAAAAGAATAAACAAAACTTGGGCCAGTATTATAGCTCAAACTCAAAGAGTAGTTTAAAGTATCTAGGAGTAGAATGGGCCAGTTTATTTTTACGGGCCGTGATATTTCTTGTCTCCACTTCTTTTATAAATTAATTTTTACGGGCCCAAATTTAAAAATTCAAACTCTGCAATTAATTTTTCTTTTTATCGAAAATAAACTAGTTACGAAAGTAAGTGCTTCCTTATTAATATTAATGTGCTTCATGGGTTGGGTAATATCCGAATAAATCGAAAACCGAAACCAAACAGAACCGAAAATAACCGAACCAAATTTGCCAAAACCGAACCGAACCGAAATCAAAGTTCGGTTTTCGGTTCGGTTATGGTTTTAGCAATCCAAACCGAAAACCGAATTTAAATAAATATATATAATTTTTTATATATTTATATTAAAAAAATATATTAAAACTCTTTTATAATATATATATAATATTTTTAAGTTTGAAAATTATTTTTTTCAAAAATATATATAAATAAATGAATAAATTATTAAATTTAGGTAATTAGGGTTATTCGGTTCGGTTTTCGGTTATTGAGGTTCGGTTTTGATTCGGTTTAGTCAAATTGAATTCGGTTGGTTCGATTCTCGGTTATACCGAGAAAAAAAAATTAACCGAATAAACGAGCTGAACAAACCGAAATCTTGAAACAGATGAACACCTTATACTGAAAGGTGTTAAAAAGTAAAGGGACTATTAAGTAAAATATATAGTTTTGTCTTTGTTTATATATATATATATATATATATATATATATATATATATATATATATAAGTAGGGATCCGGTAAAGTAAATTAAAATAAGAGTGGTGAGAAGTGACCAAAATCACATTTGAGATCAACGACTTGCGTTAGATGCATTCTATTCATATAGATCAACATCTTGAGTTTGAAAGTTAATTTGATGTATATATGGTGCAAATTGATTTTCATGATTTTGGCGCGTGCGGAGGAAAAAACAAGAGAAATCATGAAATCATCTATATCGTATATGCAATCGATTAAAAGCTATAAAACACTATATAGTGCGTTATAATGCATCTAAGATTACATGAATGCATCTAATTTAGGTCGATGCATCTCGGTTTGCGGTTATAGTTCTTCTTATTCCTTCTATTTTAAGTAATCTTCTTATTTGATCCAACTCTCTCTCTCTCTCTCTCTCTCTATATATATATATATATATATATATATATATATATATATATATATATATATATATATATATATATATATATATATATATATATATATATATATATATATATATATATATATATATATATATATATATATATATACATGATTCAAGCCATTATTCTTTTCTATTTGTTATTATTATTTTTTTCTTACTATTACCAAATCAAATGACTGGACCAACGGATCCTTTTAAAAGAAAAAGAAAGGGTTAATCTGCTCTTATGGATCATTAAATCCTAAAAAAAGATTGTTCTTGTGTATCATGGAAATTCTTTGAAAGGCAAGAATCTAATAATTTTACGTGGTAAAACAAAATATCTTTCATTTCCCCTCTAATAGATTCTTTTTGGGGTTCAAAGGCAATGTTGTTAGGAATGTTGTTAGGTTCGTTTGATGGTGTTTTGAAGCCGCTACCAATGTATCATCCCCGAACAACGTTTTCTTTCAGGCCTTTCAACCAATCGATCGCCCAGAGAGCTGCTTTTGCTAAAACCCGAGCGGTTTCTTGAAAACTCGCTTGGATATGAAACTTTAGTATTCATAGATGCTCTTGTTATTCCCAACAAGACGGCTTGGTAACAGATCGCTTCTTCCAAAGCGCGCCCCATTCGTTCCGCTCGTAACAATCCAATAAGTTCTCCGGGCGAAAAACATTAGACATTTCATCTTCTGAAACCAATACTTTTGATGTTATTTGACGTACAATAATTTCTATATGCGATTATGTATCTGCACCCCTGGGATCGATAAACCTTTTGGACCTTATTAACCAAAGAGATACGACTTTGCACTATAGTTAGCTCGGCACCAATCAAGAATGCCCAAGAATTCCAAGAATTCTTGTTATACATTTATTCCAACTCTCGATCCTCTTTTCGAGATTCATGGATATTGAATCAATTGAGCACTTCTAACACATGTTCCACTTTTGGAAGACCTTGGGTTATATCACGGATCTGGATTTTCATATATAAATGTAACTAATGTATCTCCTTCGTAAAGTTTCCCATAATGTCCATGAGCAGTTGCTCCTGGAGTAGCCAAATAAGGCTTAGCCGATCGTATTACCACAGAGTCAACTTGAAGAATTAGAACTTGACCGATTTTAAATGCGGTCCTTTTGTGGCTATACATACATTTTCACAAAGAAACGCCCAAGACTAACGATTGTAGATGTCTCTTCACAATAATTGTAATGGAGAAAATACCAATTCAAATTCAATGGATTCAAAATGATGTTACTGCACGAATAGGGATTATAAATTTTACCATTTTCATCCAGTAAATAATATTTAAGTATTTGAAAAATCTGTTTTAAATTATCAAGTTGCAAATAGTTAGTTACCAAGATCTGATTATGGGTTATTAAATGGGAAAATAAATCAAAATTATAAATTGGAAAGCCTGTTCCTAAGGGGCCCAACGAATTCCTAATTGGAATGAGCAGGTCCTTTTTGATTGATTCTTTTATCACATTGGTTGATTTTACATCGTTGAATGGGCCTATTCGAGAACAATTAGATGATGACAAAATTATCAAAGATTGAGATTCCTTATTTCGATTCAATAACGTATGAATAGTTCCTTGATTTGGATTAAGGGATTCTTGAATCCTTGGCTTGGGATTGGAATAGGAATAAATGGAAGAAAACGGATTGACATTAGCGCGATCTGATCCATTCTCAGAGATCAATCCTGAACCCGACAGATCATTTCTTTTTCCGGTATACGAAATAGGGGACTTCGCTAAGTCGATTCTTAGAAAATCTCTAATCAAACCATTTGTCCTTATTTCAACAAAGGAAGCACAGGCCTTTTCGATCTTTTTGTCTTGGTCCCAGTTCAGCACTAAACAAGTCCGAACTAATTGAATATTTGTGTCCCAAATTTCAAGAATTGGGTCGTAATAAAGGATATAATTGACAACTCGAAGTTGTAGATTATCACTTTCCTGCAAGAGATCCGGCGGGAAAAGTCTTCCTAAATTTATACCATCTATATATATATATATATATATATATATATATATATATATATATATATATATATATATATATATATATATATATATATATATATATATATATATATATATATATATATATATATATATATATATATATATATATATGGATCGATTGAGAAAGTTTTATTTTGAGAATATTGAGAAGGTTTTCAAAAGCGATAGATTTTAACTTTGATTCATGTTTTCAAGCGTAAAACTCATTTTAATGTGATTAAAATTCAAAATGTGTAAAAAAATTGAATCAATGTTAAAAATCTCTCGATTTTGCGATATATGTAGAATCTTGAATCATACATATAAATTTGAATCATCATCATAACTCGATTTTAACAATGATTTGTGAATCAAATTTGTGATTTATAGATTCGATTCACCATAAAATGATGTTTACTTGTGAATCAAATCAAAAGCATGAATCAATTTGCTCGAGCGAAGATTTCTCAATCTTCTCAAAATAGAAACCTTCTCAATAGAATCCTGAGCATATATATATATATATATATATATATATATATATATATATATATATATATATATATATATATATATACTAGCGTCAAAACGGTCCGATGGACGGGTATGACTTGTGGTTTTTATTTTTATGATTTAGTGGATCAAATATATACTAAAAAGTAATTAAAAGTTAAATGAAATGGTTAAGATCTTTAATTGATGTTACCATAACCCATTAAACGACTAAAAGCAGATAAGTACTTTGATTTGTGGTTTTTATTTTTAGGATTTAGTAGAACAAATATATAGTTAAAAGTTATTAAAAGTTAAATTAAACGGTTAAGAAGTATAATTGATGTTACCATAATCCATAAAACGGCTAAAAGTAGGTAACTACTTTCTAACATTTTGTTTTATAACTCATAAGCTCCTTTCTATATATTTTGTTCATCCATTGGTTTCCAAGGGATCTAATATTGCATAAATATTACATCAAGTCTTATAAGTAAACCATATTTTACTGGAGTCTTTTTATTGAACTTGCTGGGTCTCAAAGATTTATCATGTCAAGGATTCTAAAATGGATCAACTTATGAGGAAGCTGCCTAAATTGTAATCGATTTTCATCAATCCCGAAACGTATCAAAAACAGATATACTCTCCCGATGAAGAACGTCAATGTTTGATAATTAGCAATCCCCTAAAGAAACAATTTTAATCGAGCTTTTAAGATCTTAAAACTTAGGTAAATTGAAACCGTAATTGTCAAACGCTATGTAGCACCAGACGTGTCGTAACTTTGACAATGTTAAGGTTTTTATGTATGCTCGTTGGGCGGGCATCACTTATTACTATCGTGGATATATTTTACTATAGCGAAAGAAGATGGGGAAAAAATGGCTGAAAAATATCCAATGAATAAATTAAGTAACTGTGCCAAATCACTAAGTTACCAGGTATGCCATCGAATATATTTCATCTTAAAGCTTTAATACCCATGCCCATGATGACTTTAGAGAATTATCTAACTCGCTTGTACATAGAACCTGAAAGCTGCAGCTATGAGTATCTATAATGCTATATATTAAATTATTAATGGGCTACATATCTTGTATCAAGTATGCTTACTACTTTTAATTCATTAAATCACTCACCAAACAGCTGTACATATTAAATGAATGAAACAAATGATGAACATCAAACAATTTTGCTTGCTACATCTACTTTTAAGCGAGCAAACGGGATGGAGATAAAACAATTTTGCTCGCTATGTCATTTTTTGTAACCCGAAAATCAACGGTCGAAATTTGTAAAACTCGTCTCAAAATGTTTATTCTTGAAATTTCCTCCTCAACGCGTGTCATTAGACATCAAACGATATCGGCTGATGAACTACCTTCTCGATCAAGGGCTCCACTTGCCTAATTGAAAGCACATCCCAAAAGGGTCTTTAACATGTAGATTAAAAAAAAATACTCCCTCCGTCCCATAATATAAGTCCACTTTTGAATTTTCAAAGTCTTTTTCTTCATATTTTGACCGTAATTATTTTTTTTCGTGTTATATAATATTTGATGCAAAATATATAAATAGATTTGTGTTTCAAATGTATTTTCATTGGTATACTTTTCATCAAGTATCATATAGCATGAAAAAAAATAATTACGGTCAAAGTCAGAAAAAAAAGACTTTGAAAATTCAAACATGAACTTATATTTTGGGACGGAGGGAGTAATAAATAAAGAAAAAATAACCAATTCAAAAGAGCTAAGCTAATTTTTAAGGTTCAAAGAAACTCGCAGGTTTTTTTAACCATTAGTCATATATCTCAAAATACTTGTTAATGATGATGACAATGATGACAGGATATCGATAAACAAAGGCTAAAAATTTTATTGAGTTTGAGGAGTACATGTTTCTTAACATCAGAATACGAAATGATAAGCCAAATACTCATTGCTCAAGTATTTTGATAATAGATAAAAAAAAATAATCAACCAAAACCGTTTGTTTATAGATTGAAAAATAAAAAATGGTAATACTCAATTTAATGATTAAGCAAATTGTGCTTCATGCGTATCAAATCTTAAACAGAAGGTATCAAACTATTTTTTTTACAAAAGACATAAGTTTTACCTACACGAACCAAACCAAGTCTCAAGTTTTAATGAAATACTCTCAAGCCTCAATGACTTTTATGGTTTTTCATGGTAGCTTAGATTAAAAGATGTAACTCATACAAGCAGCATTTTTTAACATGTGATTTAAAAGACTTACATAAGAAATCATGCACCAATGAATAACAAAGTAATGGTTCAAGGTTTGTAAGCCCAAGCCGTCCATGGTTCGAGTTCATCCTCAGTAGTAGATATGCTCACTTCGCCATTTTGTTGAGAAACTTGGTCTCTTCTTCTTCCTCTCCTATGACCATTAACCTCCATAAACCTATTAACAGCCAACTTATCCTAATCACTGCAAATGACAACATGAGAATAAGTATCAAATCTTAATTAGAACGTATCAAACAATTTTTTTACAAAAGAAATGAAAACACATACCCAATATCAAGTGTTGTAAGATTTAGTATGCAGCAGATTTAGTGAAGGATCATCCTAACCAAATCTTGATCAAAGATATAAAACTTCTATGGTGAAAAGAGTATTTGAAAATAAATGAGACTTATAGAGCGCCAACTCTCTCGTGGGAAGGCCGATTCACATCTTGAAAATTCATAGACACCGGGGATAGAGAATTCGGCTATTGGGGAAGCTGATAAGAGAAATAAGGAATCATTTTCAAACCTCATGTGGACTCATTGGATGGGTGAGATTATATGTATTTTCCATGTCTTTGGTCTTAAATGCGGATGCATGTAACGGTTGTAGTATGGTAATGGCGATCGATTTAAATACACAATATAAAAATTTGGAGTATGAGTCAAATATAGTTAATACACACTTTATATAGGATTACAATAAGAATTATGGGAGAAAAGCATTTTATTGATCGATAGACAAATTCCTTTACCTCTATTCTAGGAATAGGTGTAACTATGCTTCTGATATATGCAGTGGAAACAAAATTGATAAGTTGGTATTAGACAAACAAAGATGAAGTATTCCTATTCGGTTAAAATATTTCAAGAAACAAGATGGCGGTGATTACGAGCAATGAGAGCATCAGTCTCTTCAACAAAACTCATCTCCATGGGCAAAAAAGAATGATCACCTTACCAAATAATCCCGCACTTGGAAAAAGATGCGACATTCTATCAAGTAAGTTTATGATAATATTATGAATAAGTGCTCATTATGATGTTCACATGGTGTTTGGTTTTAGAAGTGGAGAATATGGTAGCAAAGTTACTGCTATATCAAGCCACTACCCAAAGTGCTAAGCAAAGACATACCTAAATAAGCCGAAAACATCGAGAGAGGCCAGGTTAAAGGACATGAAACTACTCGGTGAGGCGTTGGTATCTTGAACTGAAGATCATTTATTAGTATCATAGGTCTTGGAAGAAATTTTTAACTTATTATTGAATGACAGGGAGGGCTTAAATGCTAATAATACAAAGCCCAAAAATGAACGAATGAAGACCATGGTGACACATGATACTGGTCCGACAATATAATAATCTATTTCAAGGGGAAATGACCAAAAGAGTGAACATATTAATGCAATCAGGTTTGGTATCTACACATGGACTTCATTATGCTCTAAATATTTATCGAACCAATTATGTGTATGAAACCCTAGACATCTTGAAATTTTCTTTTTATGCCAAAACCTACAACTATCGTGTCCGTTATAGAGAATTATGAGAATACCTTACTTGAAAAAATTACATGAGCAAATAGCTTTGTATTGCTAAAGAACGACATTTACTTTGAATTCATTGCTGTAAATTGGAAAACAACCACCTACGTTAGTATCTTGAGACTCTTTTCTTTAGGTTTGATGTCCATGCAGCCAACTCAACTGAACAGTCCAAAAACATTCTCCCACAAATTAGCGTAAATACTGAAATGCAAGCTACAAACATGACATCTACTCGTAATGTGAGGAAAATTGTTGTAGAGAAGAATTGGATTCCCCCAACTACAGTTGAGATGAAGAAATATGAAGTTTCTAGTCTAAGAGTCTCTAGGTTTCATGATCAATTCTATCTCTTAATTTCTCCTATATCCCCTCTTTGTCTATAAAAAAACTTCGAAGAAATCACTACTTAAGCATCAAGGCATATTCTTTCTCTTTGTTTAATTGCGATGGGTTCACAATGTATGATTCTAAAGGTAATCTTGTATATCGAGTAGAGAACTATGTCGCAGGAGGAAATGGTGAGATTGTTCTCATGAATGCCTCAGGCCCCGCTCTTTACACCATCTATTGCAAGGTATATAAATATTTCATAATATTTATATACATACTAATCATGTTTTGAATGGTATTGCATAGTTATTAATAAGGTGAATACTGTATTATCCATAGTTGGTTGTAGTATTAGACCTCTAACCCTTGACTAAACTCTTATCTTCCTCCCCAGGAGAAGCTCAAGAACTCTGATCATCAGAATACAGGATCTTGAATCTAAGTCTTAATGGAGGCTTAGGCTACTTTTGTGAAGAATGTGAAATCGACGTTGGGCCCGTATTATCATCATTCAGATCACCCAGTGCCTTTTCATGTGCAGAACCAGGTCACTGCACTCCTCCTCATGCTTCGTTTGTTAAATGTGATATGTGTTTTCTCAGTTCCACCACCAGCACTATTTAAATCAGAGTGTTCTAGGTTTTCCCTTTTCATCGTAATCAAGTTTCCCCCTCTTTCTCTTAGATTTTGTCCTATTAGATCCGCCTGATATGTGTTGTCTCTTGCAATCAATAGAAAAAGCAAAGATGTTGGCTAAATAAGTATTACTTACAGTATATATAGAGCCAAATAGGATCAGTAGTAAAGGTGGCATAATAGGTTCTAATCGAAATTGACACTTATAGAGTAGAGATGAGGTGGGTTGGTAAAACCACAGTTTGTAGTGAAGAAACTTTTGTACCGCATCAATTCCAAGCCCCTAGCGTATGTGAGCATAACTGGATCATCTGAATATAACAATGTTAACAATAATAGATATATCATGTATGATATTCAACGATCATACACTTAGAAATGTGTGTCATGTATGATCACAAGCGACATTGTGTTGTTGAGATACACTAATCATGCAAAAGATACTGAAACTAACAACTAACCACAACATGCAATATCGTACACCAAGTATGGGCCAGCTTTTCTTTTAGATCCCGTCTGCAGCTTGAATGTTCCTCCTTGTTCACAAATGTTCAGGTTCTGGTTGATTACTCATCTTTGGTGTGTGGTTCAAAACTGGACATGTTGACTCTTAGAAGAACTACAATGTTAATACATACTAATGAACCTAAATAAATATATGATTTTTTACATTGGCTCTTATTATCTAAAATATACCCTTTGTCGCAGATATAGGTTGTGCTTTAATTTACTCAGTATATTAATAATGTACATCTAGAGGTTGGAAAAAAAGTTCACGCTTCAAATCGCTAGAATAGAAACATTAAAATCTGGAAATTCCCAAGCTTTTAAAACTGGAGATGAACTCAGTAGTTTGTCTACATTAAATTTTCAAGTGTACAATTTTGATTGATGTGTTATGTATAAAGGTTTATTACAAATTTGATATCATTCTAATATATAGAAGTGTACCATTCTAATTGATGTGTTAGCGATGGCACATATTTGGGCAAGACCGTCAAGACCTTGGGTTGTGGTCTACCATTGGTCAGTACCTTGTCAACCTTATCTGGGAGGACTCCGACCTCCTTCATGACATCAACAAATGGCTTGCCCGCAAACATTTGTTAAAACCGATTACCAACGCAAAATATAGTAAAACGACATATAATGGACTAAAAAGATAAAAGCGATAAAAGTATAAACCAAGGGTTTTGCACAATACCAAAATGTTTCTTCATTTGAGTTTTTAAGAATGGTATTTTGCTACGCTAGTCTACATACATATATGCGCACTGAGATAGTTTGGAGTTTAGACATTTCGATGAACATGTATGCTAAGCATTAGGCACAAAACACCAGCTAGCGAGTTTTCCAAACACTAAAAACTAGGGTGTGCATGGTTGGTTTGGGTCGGTTTTGGCTAAAACGAAACCGAACCACAATGTTCGGTTTTGTAGAACTAAACCCAAAACCGTGCGGTTTTTGGCGGTTCGGTTTTTTCGGTTTGTTATCGGTTTCGGTTCGGTTTTTCGGTTTTTTTTTGTTTCTAACCGTTAATATTTGGGTATGGCCAAATTATACCAACAAACTTGTTTTCGTACAAAATTAGTTATTTTTTTATTTTTATTTTTTTTCAATCTAAGCATAATAATGTTTATTGCATAATTCCACAATTACAAACATATAAATGAGACATACACATACAAGTAAACATACACGTAGAATGATCATTATCGTATACTTGTTGATATATTCACACAAAACATGCGACACGACAAACACACATATAAATATAAACGTTAAGATAAATATATTATAAATTCACTCACAAAATGAATATGAATTTATAAATTTAATTTATTTATTTATTTATTTATATTATATTAATTAGATATTATTATATACTAAAACCGGTTCGGTTTTGCGGTTTTAGTTTTGGGTGAAACCGAAACCAAACCGCATTTTCGGTTTCGAAAAAGTAAAAACCGAACCATCGGTTTTAGTTTCGATCGGTTTTTCGATGCGGTTTTTTCGGTTTTTGGTTCGGTTTCAGTTTTTTCGGTTTGTTTTGCTCACCCCTACTAAAAACTGTTCATTTTCTTCAAAATCAAATCCAAAATACCCTACTTTTAGGTGTAATTATTTCAAATCCAAGACAAACTTTGGAAAAACAACATTTCAAAAGAAAATTGTTTACTTAATTAACGTTCATGTTCTGTATAAAATGACCCAAATGAGCAATAACCATACAATAAGGTACACAAGAAATAGAAATAAGTTAGTACAAAGGGATCAATGAAATCGTGTGCACTTATTTTAAGCGAAAAAACTATCAAGTATTTTCTTGCACCGCAACAATCTTACGGTAGAGTTCCTCGAAGAGAATAACTCCACCGAGTCTTGGAGGGCACCATGAGTACAGAATAGAATCTCGCGAAGTGCTCTCCTGTTAGACTCAACATTGATGCTGGAAAGACGCTTCCCAATAGTGCCCAGTTGACTTATCAACAGCAAGAATACCCTTTCCAGGAGTACCAATGTAAGCAACATTGGCGATAAGCTCATCTGTTAAGAAGGAAACAATTTACAACATGTTTCTTGGCAAATATATATTTGTACAACCAGTGGTCCAAAAAACTAAAGAATATAAAAGAATGATTTTTGGTTGCATGGGTAACAAAACAAAAACCTGAAAAAAGAGCCAAACAGTAAAACCATTCACAAATGAGAGTTATAGAGTTGCAACTATTTGTTAACATAGTGTGAAATAAAAAATTCAATAATGACTTCACTGCTTTAGAGTTTTGAGATGTCAAAAAGATGTTTATGAAAAGAAACACTAAGCAACAACCATTACAAAATGAGGCCGCATGTAACAACTCGACAAAGATTCAACCCAAATTAAAGTGATAATACTAAGACACTGGTAATTTGTCAGAAATGAGATTGAACCCAACGAGTGGACTTGGATCACAATCATCGATGATTCAAACAAAAGTAACAGGTGTGTTCACAATGGTATCCACGCTCATTTAACAATGGCTAATGAGTTGGGTTGATTTTATTCATAGTACTCATGTTACGCTTTTTATGTCTATGCGATTCTAAGTGTGCCACCATCACTGGATGAATCGGAAAGAGGGATGGATATACCACACCTTGGTGTAGATTGGCGGGGTCGCGAAACTCCTGCAACAAAGAGTTCAGGAACATGTACTTGACATACATGTCTGCCAAACATACTGACCTATGCTACATTCAACGTTGGGAAAAGTAGAATGCATTCTGTTCGTTCTAATGGATCATTAGTCATGCCACATGTTATAGAGGGGATATTATAAATGTAGAGCATATAGAACGTCACCAGAGCTAGATATCGATATAACGATATTATTACACAATTAACTCAAAAGGTCATTCTCATTACACCTTAATCAGATATCTCCATACAAAGCGTAATTTAAGATATGCCATTCAACTAAAAATATATCAATACAATGTATTCAGCCAATATAAGCAGTGGGCACAGAATAGTTGTATTACTCTACATATTCACGTTTTTTCGAAGTGCATTTAGCTACTAAAAACAACTTTGATGACTCCATTTTAGATTCATATAAAGGTCAATCTTATAAATAATAGTGCTTTTATGCGAGAAAATTTGAGTGGAAGCCTTGAAACATCACCTCTTAAGATAGAAGCATGAAAGTGCAGAAGAAAGACTTACATGTAAATGCCACGTTTGTCTCAGCGACATACTTCGTCTCGCGCAAAATGACACAGTTTTGTCCTTTAGGTAGTCATAGGTAATCAATATGCTAACATGAAACACTTCAAGTTAATTCAATCACCCACAACAAAGTAGATTGTCAATGTAAATAGTAATAGAAAACTGGTCGTGTATTTTGTGTACGCGAGCTGTTGCAAACGTATACATCCTTTATTTCAAGTTCACTTCATAAAGTTTTAACAATAAACATGGAATCTGATCGCCACAAATCATACAATCTTAACGTTTTAATTTATATGGTTGTTCAGATTATGTCAATTCTGTGCAGATTAGGCTTGTTTGACCTGAAAGTCAAACTTATTTTTTAGAAAACAGAGTTTGATTCATCCATGTAACGACAATACCTTTATATTTTTGGAAAAGTTTTGCTACATCCAAGATCGTAACCCGTGAATCTGCTGTTGTCACAAGTACTTCTGATAAATTCGATGAAGACAACTGTAAATCAAGATTG
The DNA here is from genome assembly GCA_022545495.1 of Chrysanthemum lavandulifolium. NCBI lineage: Eukaryota > Viridiplantae > Streptophyta > Magnoliopsida > Asterales > Asteraceae > Chrysanthemum > Chrysanthemum lavandulifolium. The sequence continues at coordinate 172,111,396 of CM040244.1, forward strand.
GTTAGGTTAGTGTAAATGTCTAATGTAGTCGGGTAGTGAAGATGCACTGAAACCTGTATACATACCTGAAAACCTGTTATCTTTTTAGGTTGTGGCTTTTTCTTTGTTTTCAATTCTATTTGCTCCTTAAACTCAAGCTTGAAATCTAAGATTAAAAAGTAAGCTAAGTAAGATGAAGCCACTCCACAATAGGCCGATCCGGTATGTTCCAGACTCTAAAAATAAATGAAGTTGCCAAAGGGAGATATACCTGAATATATCAGCAAGTCAGTGTAAGAGTTAACGATTGTAGGGATTCATTTGCTTCAGCTCTAACACCTCGAAGTGTGTGGCCTTTTGAGATTTAAAAAAAAAAAAAAAACACACAAACTAACACTGTCACTCATACATTGGGTCACATTGCCACCACTAACCATTGTATCAGATTCCCTATTGCCTGTCAAATAAGTTGAGTTGACCTGCGTATATGAGTCAGAAGTTTAAGGCGTTGAACAATCACATGCCTCCATCCCATTCTCATTGAAGTGGTCAGTTACCTTCTCGAGCTCATTGGAAGTGAAAATTTTGGTTTTATCAATTAAGCCCTTGTTACTCGCTTCTTGTTGTATAAGGATTTTCAGTGATCGCTTTGGATCCAGGCACTGCACCAACATCTTAATCAACTTCACTACCTTCACTAATTGCATTTGGCATTTTCAAAAGTATATACTGAGGACTCATTTTTATCCGATTTAATGAAACAATAAAAGAAGATAAAACCTATTGATAAACAAAGTTCGCGGATAAAGATAAACTGCAACAAAGAGAAATATAGAACTACAAGTAAAAAGTCTTTTAGACATACATTGATGTATCCTCACAGCGTTTTAAAATGAGATGTCGCTCATCTCCTTCACCAGTAGACTGATGAGAAAATCTTGAATACAAAAGAAGGAACCTTGTTAATCTACAGAAGAATGGTTGGGCTTGCGCAATAGGTCATGTTGCCCCCAAACACTTTTTAATCGTCTTTTAAACTAATATGCATGTTAAATATGATTACTAAAAGTATATTCTAACATTGATAATCTAACTATATAAAGAAAGTGATTTAGTAGAATTTAGGCATTAGCATTACACTATGCGACCCATTCGACCCATTTGACCCATGACCATTAGAGTGAATGTTTTTACTTAACCCATTTGATATGTTAGAAATGAAAGTTATTGTCATTTTTTGTTAGCAGGTTAAATTACCATAATCTATGACCTTTATTCACACACACACAAAAAAAGTTGAAATATAATGTAATATAAAAGACATTTAAGCATCCTTATAATCGTGATTAATCTTATGAGTGAATCTTAAACAAACGAAAAAGAGACATGTGACATTCACCTCTTGTTTAAGCTTAAATAGATGTCGAGCAAAGTGCTGGTGCAGCCTTTCATCAGCATAGTTTATCAGAAATTGTTCAAAGCCATTTTTTTGGTAAAAAAATTCAGAAATGAGATGACATATTGACATCCATCACATGTACATTTATATAAAAAAAAACATAACATTTAAATAGTTGTATACCTGGACTGACTCAAACCATACATGTCTAGGATGCTTATAGACCTTGTGGTATATTCTTTATCCCCCTCGAGTGATCTATTGATTCCTTCAACAAGCCAACTGGACAAACTTGTGTTAATAAATTTTGCCAGTGCTTCTCTTGTATCAATCGCCTAAACAAACGATAAAGATTTTTGTAACTTACAATACTATTAACTAAAACTGTGTAGGTGTGATATATGACTTCATGTACCTGCTGCAGAGTTGAAATTTGGACTATATCATCAGAAGCAGACTGAATTTTGTTACTACATAAAACAAACAATCCAAAATGTATAAAACAATTTCCCTACTTTCAAGAAACACAATAAGGATATAAGATTTATAAATTAGCAAAGAAACCAGCTACGTATTTTGAGTATGACAATAGCTGCAAATCTCATTGTTACAACAGTTCATAGCAGACACGACATAAAATAATGTACCTGGAAAGTAGCCCTAGTAAAAGGAATTCCTGCACTAGTATCCAGATATGTTAAAATATGTTTTCTGATAGTTTCATCCATAGTAATTACATTCATTTGTTCCATCCGTAGTAAATATAATAGAGTGGCAACACTTATCTTTGTGAAAATCCTCAGGAAAATAGTCCAAATTCATCATTTAAACATACCTATTTTTATATTGAATAAAGGTACTTTCATGGATGAAGAACCATAAACATAAATGAGCGGCATGGGTTGACTCTAAGAATTCTTTTGCCATCATCAGTTCAATAGTTAAGTTTTCCACCTTCTTCTCAACATTTTTTAAGATGCGGCTTCATGAGCTTTCTTTACAGCTATATCTTTTTCAGCGACCAGTAAAGCATAATATTTACGAAGATCCTCGAGCTCTTTTTGGACAGTTACCAGCTCGGAAACGGTAGGTTCATGTCTAGGTTGGGCTGCACTACTCTATTTGATTCATGAGCAGATGCGCATAACGACAACTGGGTTTGAGCAAGTACAGTAACAGTTGCACCCGTACAATTCCTTATCTGGTCTATGTTTTGACGTTCATATTTGATAACACTAAAAAAACTGCAAAACTTGTTACACTTATAAGTCGGAAAAAAAACCATGTTAAACTGAAACTCGATAAAAAAAATTAGGGATTCTTCACCTGTAAAACTAAGAAGTCGATTATACTTTTTAGGGATAATTATTTTTAGGAATAAGATAATAGGGTGTATTTATAAAAAAAAAATAGGTTAAAAATATATATGGTATATTTATCTTCTAAGTAATATATATCATAATTTATTTTAATTGTTATCTTCAAAAGATACATACCAAAAATACAAATTCCAGAATTTTTTTATAATCTCCTTATTTGTATTGATTTGAAAGATATAAATAAAAAAAAAAAAAAAAAGGTTAAAAATATATATGGTATATTTATCTCCGTATTTGTATTGATTTGAAAGATATAAATCAAAAAACAATTTGCTCTAGTGGTAAGTTGTTTACAAAAACATGAATAGCCCAAGTTCAACTCCAACAATTGTCTTCTTTTAATAAAAAATTTTAAAATTAAAAATAACAAAAACAAAAGCAATTTTAAAATTTCTTAAAAAAATTGTACATATATTAATTAAAGCATACATGTCATTTAAAAAATAAAAAAATGCCACATAAATACAATGATGACATGGAAATATGACATGGCATTATGGGATGCCAAGTGGCATTATGACGCTAAGATGCCTCCTCTTATATATAATGTATATATATATATATATATATATATATATATATATATATATATATATATATATATATATATATATATATATATATGCTCGGGTTATTATGAAAAGTTTTTTTTACTGCATCACAGTTATAAAGTTATTGCATCACAATCATAATTTTAGTGCATTAAGGTTATAAATTACTGCATCACAGTTATAAAGTTACTGTATCACAATTATGATTTTAGTGCATTAAGGTTATAACCTTGATTTTAGTGCATCATAGTTGATGCACTTAACTATTAACTATGATGCAATAACTTATAATAAAAATGCACAAAAAAATATTAGTGCATTAAGGTTATAAATTCTTGTGTCACAATTATGATTTTAGTGCATTAAGGTTATAAATTCGCATCACGGTTATAAAGATCTCGCATCACAATCATGATTTTAGTGCATTAAGGTTATAACCTTGATTTTAGTGCATCATAGTTGATGCACTTAACTATTAACTATGATGCGGTAACTTATAATAAAGATGCTTAAAATTTATTAGTGCATTAAGGTTATAAATTCTTTGCATTCTGATTATAAAGTTCTTGTATCATAATCATGATTTTAATACATTAAGATTATAGTTCTTGCATCACAATTATGATTGTGATGCGGATATTCTCTTGTGATGCGATAATAAATTTATGATTAGTAAAAAAAAATTGGGCAAAAAAAAAAATTCCGCCAAAAATTATTACTGCATCACAGCTATAAAAATATTGCAACACAATTATAATTGTGATGCAGTAACTTATAATCTTAATGCACTAAAATTATGATTATGATGCTGTAACTTTATAACCGTAATGCAGTAACTTAGAACATTAATGCACTAATAAATTTTGGTGCATCTTTATTATAAGTTGTTGCATCATAGATAATAGTTAAGTGCATCATAGTATCAAGGTTATAACCTTAATGCACTAAAATCATGATTGTGATGCAGTAACTTTATAACGGTGATGCAGTAATTTATAACCTTAATGCACTAAAATCATAATTCTGATGCAGTAACTTATAACCTTAATGCACTAATAAGTTTTGGTGCATCTTTATTATAAGTTACTGCATCATAGTTAATAGTTAAGTGCATCAATTATGATGCACTAAAATCAAGGTTATAACCTTAATGCACTAAAATCATGATTGTGATGCAAGAACTTTATAAGCTGTGATGCGAATTTATAACCTTAATGCACTAAAATCATGATTGTGATGCGATAACTTTATAAGCGTGATGCGATAAAAAATTTGGCATGAAAAAATTGTTTTGCCCAAAAAAAAGTTTTTGGCGGAAAACTTTTTTTTTCGGCGGAGGGGTGGTGGTGTGGCATGGTGATGTGGTAAGGTGACATATCACCTCCTCGCGCCTCTCATTCTTCTCTTTTCATAATTCTATATATATATATATATATATATATATATATATATATATATATATATATATATATATATATATATATATATATATATATATATATATATAGATCAAATAAGATCGTCTTAAAGTTGTTAAAATGAGATCCAACTAAAATTTGACAAGTGACACTCTCCTTACAACAAAATAAATTTTTTATTAACCACAACTAAATTTTTTAAATTTTTAATAGATATCTTTTTAAAATCTACGAAACCTAGGTGATACACTTTGATTAGAAGTGTAATGTGTATCAGGTTTTTGTATGTGTATCAGGGTTTGGAATATTTATTAGTGTAATGTGTATCAGGTGTATCACTAATTCAAACTCATGTATCATTTGACTATTAGTTGCTAAAATGTTAATTTGTATTAAAATATTATTTTTTTGTGTATTATTTTCTAAAATTGTTATTTATAAATGTTTTAGTGGTTTTTTAGACATGATCTTATTTTTACAACATTAAGTTTGATCTCACATTAACTCTCCCATATATATATATATATATATATATATATATATATATATATATATATATATATATATATATATATATATATATATATATATATATATATATATATATATATATATATATATATATATATATATATATCATTATATATAACGAGGCATGACACGATATTATTCCACAAATGTCCACCTCATTGCCATGTAATTGTTTTTAGTGCCATGTCATCATAAGTTGTCCACCTAAGCAATAATTTTCGTAATTTAATTACCTAGGCAATAAATTTCGAAATTTAATTATAAAAAATGATACATGCATGATTCGAACCTGGGTTTGTTAGTCCACAAAGAAACTTGATAACCACTACAACAACTCAATTTTTGGATTATATCTTGCAACCCAAAATATATAAATGCAACCAATTACGTATTAATATGAGAATCCTTAGATAACCCTAATCAAACATATAAACATATGGGAAAAAAATATGGTTCATTCATCTATCTCTACAACTTAGGTAACCCTAATCAAATATGTAAACATACTGGAAAACAATTACACGTACATTCATCAATATGCATATGTTGGTTTTTTTTTGCAGGTTTTTGCATGTTAGTCATCTTCTTTGAGCACATGTGGTTGTAATGAATCTTAAAACAATGATTTCATGGTGAGTTTTATTCAGTTTCAATGATTTGTGATTGGTTTATTTAATTTTTTTGTTTAATTAGGTTATAGTTATGTCAAACAACCATCAATGAGTAACAATAAAGGTGGAAAAGGTGAAGGTTCTTCAAGCTACAGCTTTAAGGATGGTTAAATTCGTTTTTGTTTTCATCAGAATTATGCAGATTCATCGTGGTTATTAGAGGTGTATATATGAAAAAAAAATAATCTCGAATGTGATCCCTAAGATTATCATAGCTTTCACACGCTCTGTAAGTCTTTTATTTGTTTTTATTATTATTTTTAACCACAATCTTGAGGTATCTGATTATGATGATATAGGGTTTTTTTGTTGAATGCTACATGTGAGGTTACTCTTCTTAACAAGTTACCCATTAAGTTGAACAATGTGTTCTCTTTTTAATACCCACCAAGTGTTTGTAAAAATGTGTCACTCAATTAATCACTTTATTTAACAATAGACTACTAAATTGATGCATTAGTAGGGATGCTTTTTAAATTGACATATTGAAATTTGGTGGCTTCTGTTCACGTTTTATTGAAGTGGTTGGTCTCAAAATGCTGCGGATGATGTATTTCAACCCATGAAAGCTCATTATGTACTTATATTAGACTACGAGAGTAAGTACTTTATAACTCTTATTCGAGTTCTAAATAGTATTTTGGAATATGTATGTAGCTCGTGAGTAACCTTTCAGCTTATTTGTTTAAAATTATAAGCAAATGGATAGATTTTAGGTATAATTCTCTATTATGGATATTTGTTACGATATGTCTTATAACAAGCAAGCCCACACACTACTTTGTAATTTGGGATGAAAATGGTTTCTTGTCAAATGAGATGTAAAAGCTGATCATTCACCTTTCTTATTTATTTGCACGCAGCTCAAAACCTGTTTCATTCGTCCTACAATTTTACTATGCTCATCTCGCTGCATACAGCCAGATGCTTCAAGAGGTGGCATGGCAAGCGTAATCGTTATCATTGTGGATTCAATGTTCTTCATTTAAGGTGAGTGGCTAGGTATGATGGGTGACTTACTTTTCTAAAACTAAACCAACGTGTTATGTGGTTTTTGGGTACTAATCATAATTTTGTTGGCGCTGGATTTATTGGTCCTTTAAACTTTGTCTTTATCATATAAGTTGTCTGTTGTTTGAATATGTCTACATTACCTGACGGGTTGTTATGCTTTATTAAGCAATAACCATGGAATCTGTCAATTGTGTTGAAGATAAGAACAAGCGCTTTTAACATATTTTGCATGACAAATATGTCCTTTTAACCATGAATTCCATGTCCTATAAAATGCGATGTTGTTAAAGTATTGAAGGTTTTGGGTAGTAATGAAAAATTGACTTGAGATAGGAAACCATAACGGTAACTAAGAAGGCTTCAATGTTTATTTCTCTGTATTTTAAGTTCTAAATTGTTGTATCTGTAATAACTACATTACGACTGCTATTCCTAATTTGTTGTGGTATACTGCAGATGTTGGCAGCTCTTAAGCACTCACCCGACTCAATGAGTATGTCAGGCTTAAAGGATCACATTGATCCTAATTTGTTGGATTTATTTCCACATGACTATGTTTTCAAGGTATCATATCATTTTTTTCTTTCCACTAAACTTCATTGTTTGGATATACAACAACTTTGAATATACAAGAATTAATTATAACCAACCAGTCAACTAATCACCAAGATTGTCAGGATGTGGGGAATAATATTGTTGTGGTATTATAGACAACAATTTCCTGTAAGATGGTGTTGTCACCCATCATGGTATATTCACTACATTGCTTTATGCATATTTGTTTCCTTCTGGAGACCAATCTTCTATATTGGGACTTTTGTACTTAGTTTCTGGTGTAACCAATGGTAATTTTGTATTCTCAAACAAACATGGCTTTTTGGATATGAACGGAATTTTCTACATATACTTTGATGAACTTTGAAATAGTTTCAATATATTGGTGGCGTTTATATAAAAGTTATTAGATGGTTGTTTTCAGGATGCTTGCTCGTGAGCCTCATAAACTTTTATTTCAATTGTATTAGTCTAGCATAGGCACATTGATAACTTAAGTTGCTTCATTACAGGCATGAGATTGTAGGCGTGGTGACTGAGGTGGACACCAAGGTAAAAAAAAATTCAAAGTAGGAGACAGTGTTGGGGTAGGTTGTTTCGTTGGATCTTGCCGTTCATGCGATCAATGCGTAGTTGATCATATGATACCTTAAGCCCAAAAATGGTGCTGACCTATAATGCCACTACAGAAGTAACCTATGGCAGCTACTCTTACCACATGGTTGCCAATCAACACTTCATCGTAGCATGGCCTAAAAACATTCCCCTTGATAGTGGTGCGCCTACTTTGTCTTTGGTATTCTTTTTGTTAACACGTTACTATAGGCTTGATAAGCCTGGAATGCATATTGGTGTGGTTGGTCTTGATGGGTTAGGCCATGTCGTTGTTATGTTTCTTAAAGCTCTTGGTATTAAAGTTACTGTGATAAGTTCAAGCTCAAAGAAAAAGGAAGAAGCTATTAGTAAATTTGGTGCTGATTCATTCTTGGCCAGTCGTGATCAAGCAGAGATGGGGGTAACATCTATGACTATATGAGTTCATCTAGACTCATTTACTTATGAATGGATCAGTTTGGGGTGCGTTAAATCTTAAATGGGGTCAAAGTATAGCTATGATGGAATTGGTCAAGAAAGTTGAAACTGTCCAAAATATATTTTTAATGCATACTACCTGCAAAGTCATTTTATTCAAAAAATTTGGATCCCTATTGTAATAATATTGTTCTTTTCTCATAATGAAATGAATTAGTTTGTCAAGTACAATTAAGATGGACTAAAAAGTTAGTAGGTTAACTTGACCTACACGAACTAATAATGACACGCTTAAAATTAACCCGTTTTGACCGTTACAAAGCTGCTCTCTAATCACTTTTATCTATGACCATTTGATAGTGCCTTTACTCTTTATTATTTACGGTCAAACGTATGACTTCTCATTTCTAGAAACCACTTTGAAAGTCACTGCATACTTCAAAATTGTTCATTTGTATAATTTTGTCTTTCTTTATTGTTTCTACAGGCAACTGTGGGTACTAATGGATGGTATTATCGATATTGTTTCTGTTGACCATCCTTTCGTGCCTTTGATCTGTCTTATGAAGCCGAATGGGAAATTGATTTTGGTTGGTGTTCCAACAAAGCCACACGAAGTACCTGCTTTCCCTTTGCTTGCAGGTATGAATCTGTTTTTAATCATTGCATTTCAAGTTTTCAGTGTAACAGTTTCATTGCCATGGATGTGTTTTAGGCAAATTGCTTTTTCACAAATTTTCAACATATTTGTTAAACTTAACCCATTTAAAAAATGGCGGGTCAGTTTTTGGTGCGATGAGGGCAAGCCCTAAAATTGGTAGGTCAATAGAAACTATTTTGACCCATCTCGGGAAGTTACCTATTAGCCTTGATTATTTTTATTAGAAGTGATGGTCATTCACGATTAGGAACTTTGTAACGTGTGTTAGATATCGTGATAGAATAGTCAACGGGCTAGTGGATTGGGCTAAGCTAATTGGGCATAAGTTAAGTTAAGCTAGCCTTGCCTAGTTCGTGTAACCCAAGCCCAATCCAAGTCCATCTCAAGGCCCATGGCCAAGCCTTAGGGCATCATCCTCTCTTACTATAAATACCCCTCAAGTATGTCATTTGAGGGGTGTGCTTGAGTGTGTGTGTGTGTTTTTCCTTGAAGCAATATACAACTTATTGTGTTCATCTTTCTTCTCTCTACCTCTCCAAACACACGATCCATATACATCTCTTGTCACCACGTTCTCATCTTAATCTTTCTTGTTTAACGTGTTCTTGTTGTGTGGTAAACGTGGTATTTGTGTTGGGTTTGTGATAAGGTTGATATATCTAAGGTCCTACAATTGGTATCAATCGCCTAACAATGGTTTAGGAGTGTTTGTGTTTGTTTTGAAGGGTTACATAAAGGCTCACGTTTTACATCTTTGATACGCATAAAGCTTTAATTTTTGCACTCAAAAATTCAAGATTCTTGTGGTTTAAGGTTTATTTGGTGCTAAAGTTTCAGTTTTTTGCAAAAAGTTAGAAGCTTTACGTGTTTTTCTTCACTTTTGAACTCGTTTTTGGTTCTTTGGTCATTTCTACTCGTAACTTTTCTAAGCACTTTGGATGAAAAAGGTCACCATTTTTGGGTTATTCGAGTGTTTTTAAGGCTATCTGTGCAAAAGAAATAATTTGAATCGTTGAAAATTTCTTACGAGTAGAAGTCAAAAAGTCAAAACCCTAGTTTTCTACTCATAACTTTTCTACTCATAACTTTTCTACTCGTAACTTTTTGGTGAAGAATCTTCGTGCTATAATCGTTACTCGATTGCTTCCTCACTTGGATAAGTGTGTGGAACACTTCGACTTGTGGATATCTCTTCTGTTGTGACGGTGTAAAGGATTTTGGTTCTTAACCATAGTTTACGCATAAGCTAAAAGCTTACGGGTAACTCTACGCATAACTTCAAAATTACGCGTAAGGTTTACGAGTAACTTTTTGTCTACGCATAAGCTTAAGGTTACGCGTAAGATACTTTCTACTCATAAGGTTTCTACGCATAAGGTTTCTACGCTTAAGGTTCCTACGCTTAAGGTTTCTACTCATAAGGTTTCTACTCATAAGGTTTCTACTCATAAGGTTTCTACGCTTAAGGTTCCTACGCTTAAGGTTTCTACGCATAAGGTTTCTACGCCTAAGCATCCTACGCATAAGATCCTACGCCTAAGCCATCCTACTCGTAACTTCGTAGTCTACTCGTAACTTCCTCTTCCTACGCCTAAACTTGAGTAAAATTTAATTTTTCGAGGAGACTAAACGTTCAATTTTTACGAGATTCAAATTTTGGTATAACTTGAAAATTTTGGTCAAAATTCAAAATTTTGGACCTAAATTCAAATTTTTCGGTCAAATTTGGCGTCAAAATTGTCATAACTCAAATTTTCATACACCCTTAGAATTGATTTTTATATTGAATTTCAAATTTTGGGCGAAAATTTTTTAAGAACCAAGTTTACGAGTACGACCTTCGGATAAACCTCAACCGACCATAACTTATCAAACACAACTCCTTTATCGTTGAATCGATCCTACATCAACTTTATCAGATCATACCCTCATCAATGGCAACTCAACAAGACATTCATGCAGCCGGTGCCGAAAACCGACCTCCTATGTTGGCAAAAGGTGGTTATCTTCAATGGACAAGTCGTATGCTTCGTTACATAAAGACCAAACCTAATGGCAAACTCATGATTAAATCCATTAAGGATGGACCCTTCAAGCCTCGACAAGTTCATGTACCTGGAAATGCAGATGCAACACCTCCCATCCCACCATCCTCTCATCTTCAAACCGAATCGAATACATCAAGAGGATCGAAACAAGTCGATGCGTATGACATGGCAATTCATATTATCCAACTGGGTTTACCAATAGACATCTTTCTCATGGTGACAGCCAGAAACCGCTTTCGATATGTGGGAGCGTGTTAGACGGATATGTTTTGGAATGTAAATTGGTAAACAAGACATGGAGAACAAGTCGCTAACCGAATGGGAGAAGTTTACATCTACACCGGAGAATCCATTGAATCCTACTATGGAAGGTTTTGCACTTTGATGAATGAGCTTATCGAAACAAGTTGGCACCCGTAACAATTGTTCAAAACATCAAGTTCTGAATAATCTTCCGTAAGAATGGGGCGATATGTCACTATTGTCAACCAAACAAAAGACTTACATCGGTGAACTTTGATCAACTAAACGATTTTACGAAACAAAACCAAGTCAAGCGAATGAAGTCGAAAGAAAGATTGGCAAAGAATCATGATCGATTGGCACTTATTGCTAAGACTCAAACTACGGTCAATACACAACAACAAGCTTCATCATCTTCCAACAACAACAACTTGCGGAATACATTCAACAACCACAACAAAATTCTATCCACCGAACAACAAGTCATTCAACAACCGTATCCACAATACCGGGAACAAGGAATCATCGATAATGAAACCGACCACGTAAAGCGACCTTGCAACAAGTATTTTCTTTATTGGATAAAGCATTTAGCGATCGCATGGGTAATCGTGCGGTTCCGTATCGTGGTAATCACTCGGTCAAGATGTTGGAAATCGATGGGATGTAATGTTGGGAATAGAGCGATGGGTAATCGAATGGGTATGTTGCGGCTCGAGAGTTGGGAATCATGGAAATGTGAATCGTGGTAATCGGGTTAAGTGTTATAATCACAAGGAGTGGGTCACATGGCAAGAAACCGTCCCACTAAGCCGCACAAAAGAATGGTGATTTTCTTGGAAAGTCGCTTTGTTAGCGAGATAAGCAAGCGGGGTTCCAGTTGAGTCTTGAGGAACATGACTTTTCGCTATTATGGATGATTTGGAAGACCTCGAGGAACTCAATGCGAATTGCATCTTCATGGCAAATCTTCGAGAAGCTAAGTATGACACCGAGTCGACTCACCTCCTATGACGCCAACGCAGATCTCGAGGTACCAATCATTGATCCATGCTATAACAATGTCATATGTGATGTGTTTACTCATGATAAACGACGATTCGTGACATCAAGACACCTACTTATGATACATACATGGACAATCCGAGTTGTAGCAATACTTACTCGAAACTCCATATGTGGATCCTAGTGGAGGTCATGTGGCACAAAATCTGCGAATGATGAGGAACTCGTGCTTATTTTGAATCATTAATTAATCAATGTGGCATTGAAGTTGAGAAAGTTAGAACGGTCAATCGCGGGTTAAGGCCGCGAATGCCAAATTGACCGAGCTTGAGAGTTACAAGGAGCACGCCAAAGCCTATGAATTTCATACAAACAAAATTTCCGAATTAGAAATTGGTTATCGAGATTCTGCTTTTAAGAGAACAACAATTGCAACTCAAGTATGACACACTTGATGTGAATCAATTTGAAAATAAAATCTTTAAACAAGGAAATTTCGATCTAAATGACCAACTTTCTAAATGTAGCACTTTTTTTCGATCTTGAAAAGAGAAGAAACAGTTGATTGTTGATTTTTCAAAACGAGAAGATTCTCTTCTTGATGAAATTCGGATAAAATGAAACTATCAAAAATTGGATAATTTGCTTCTTACAACGGGTCATTCCGCTAAAACAAACAAGATGCTTTCTAATCAAGCAAATCCGATTTTCACACTTCACATAAAATGGCTCTTGGTAACTCACCTCCTTCGCTCCTCAAGAAAGCTCGGAAAGAACGAATGTGTTGAACAATGGACAACCTTTGCATGAACCCATAATTGTTCGTGATTCTCTTGAAACGTTGGAACTAGCTGAGGAGAGTCGATCAAAAATGAAACAAAAGAATCCAGATCTTAAACCGATTGATTATAACAAATGGAACAAAATTAATGGGATTACTTTTGTTAATCAAAAAGAAACGTCAAAGTTTTCCATCACACCAAGTGTTTCAAACAAAGTGTCAAAACCAGTTTCAAAACCAGTTGTAGTTTCCAAATCTCTTTCAAAATCGAACAAATATCTTCAAACAATCCTTTTAATACAAGTGATACTAGAAGCATTTTAGACGATGTTAAAACTAGAATTGGGAGTCTTCAAGAGATCGTTAAAACTAAAACCACTATGACACCTAACAACCGGTTCTCTACTTTTGATATCGAATGAGAAAGTTTTTGAAACTCAAATTGCCCTCAATTTGAATAACATCAACTCAAGGGTAATTCATGTTGAACAAGCACTTTTGAAAGAAACAATGACTTTGTCAAGGACCATAAATCCACAGTAAAGCAAGCTAATGAATGTTTTGAACACATCAAAGTTTTGGAAAATTTGAATGATTCTCTTTGAAGATGTTATGACCACCGATATCATGTCCATTATCTTACAAACATATTCTCATTGAAGATCATGAAAGACTCGATCCGAGACCTCCGAAATTGTTTCAAAATACGAAAAAGCTCTTATGAAACTTGAAAAGAAAACGTGTCCTATTTTAAACGACGATCGAAAAACAGAGGAATGCAAGTATGACAAACTGTCAGATGAGCGTGCCTACAAGGACATGCAAGAGCAAAATGATCTTTTGAGAGCTCACCGGGATGTCTAAAAGGAAAGGCTATGGATACTAAGTTTGCAAAACCATTGACCGAGGAGAATACAAATGTTCCAAAATCGGTTTTCAAACCAAAATGTCTATTTCTCGTCTCCTCCAAAAGTCAATGAGAAAAATGATTTGTCAAAACAGTCACTCCACAGACTTTGCCTATTAAAAGAGACTTATCAAAGCTTTTGAAAACCGCTTTTGATAAAGAAAAGTGATTACACATGGCACTTCTAAGAAAAGTACACGGAATGTGACCGCAAATCCGAGTTAAAGAATCATTGGTTCTAACAACATGGTCAACAATCACTATCTAGAAGAAGCTAGGAAAAAGGCATGAGACTGAAAAGATAGAATTCTAGGTGCAACATCTAGGGTGATGAATTCTACAAGATTTCAAGGCACCGTAGTAGTAGTAAACCATTACCTAGGAACACTCTACAAAAGACTAGGGATTGGCTTGCATCTAAGAGTAGTTGCGCAAAAGAAAATGCTATGCCCTTAGAAAACAACACTAGGAATTCTAAGTTTTTTTCGAACAAGAATCAATTTCAAAAGATCAGTAGTGACAGAGTTAAAGTCGATGTTTTAAACAAGAATATTGAATTTATCATACTACATGTAAAAATGTATCTTTTCATAATCATGATGCATGTGCCTTACAATATCTCAAGAAAGATAATTATCGTGCCAAGGCACAATCCATCGAGACACCAAATAGAAACAAGCCCGTTGATAAAATGTCAAACAAAAGAAACCTAATAGGTGGATCTCTTGAGACGTAGTTTTCAAAAATGAGTCTTCCATCAGATCCGATAAGAAAACAACTCCTAGATCTTACCTTAGGTGGATTCCCACGGCAAAGTTTTCAACAAAATAGGTCTTAGATGGATTCCACAGAAAGATTTTGATACTTGCTCCAACACGTATAATAGTGACAATCATCGGGATAAGGAAGTAAAACCACTACAACCGTTGATAGTGATCACCCTCACCGTGAGGAATCTTGTACTTCTAACATCGTTATTTGTGAAAACTCTTCTTCTTTGGTTGCAGGTGAATCAAATATCTCGAACCCATCTCATCGAGGGTTCCAATTCAGAAAATCTTCTTCATCATTCTCTCTATCTTCTATTTTGATTTTCCATTTCTTTTATAAAACCAACAAAAGCAAAATACAAAATTAGAAAATTTTCACAAAATACAAAACAATAGAAAATCAAAAATACAAAATATTCTTCTCACGACATGTCTCTCGTATAATCGATATTCTCATGCGTTTCTAG
Source organism: Chrysanthemum lavandulifolium (assembly GCA_022545495.1). Taxonomy (NCBI): domain Eukaryota; kingdom Viridiplantae; phylum Streptophyta; class Magnoliopsida; order Asterales; family Asteraceae; genus Chrysanthemum; species Chrysanthemum lavandulifolium. The sequence continues at coordinate 172,126,807 of CM040244.1, forward strand.
AAATGTCATTCAACAATGATACGGGCTTGTCAGGATGCTTGAGCGAGAGTTCTTTAATTTGTTTTCTAAAACATGTCGTTTCTCAAAATTTCCTCAAATAATGGCTTTCGTACTACAAGATTTAAACCCGGACTTCAAATTAATGGCTTCGAACACATCGATTCAGACCCGCGCTTCAATGAAAGGAAAGTGCTTCCAATATCAAAGGTTTTAAATATTCTTCAAGCACTATTCCTAAAATGTAATGGCTTGTAAGTATTTCCGCATGAACCCGATCTTTAAAGAAAGGAAAGTGCTACGCAAAATCGATTTTCATAAATATCGAGCACTTATCCTAAAACAAATGAAGATAATTATTCTTCAATATCTTCAAAAGATTTTAAATCTTCATCTTGCGTACCATTGATTCGAAAGTTTTCAAAAGATTTTTCAAAATCTCTCACATTTGGTACCAAGATAACTCCTCTAAACCCTTAATTGATTCCAAATTTTCTATATGAAAATATGCTTTCGTTAAGGGGAGTATAAAACAAAATTGTTCCAAAATTCATGCTCAATCGGTTTCTCTCCAAAGGCTTTCCGAAAACATATCTTTTATTCATTTTGTTTCAAAACATCATGGATATGCTATTTTGAGGGGAGAAAACATGATTAAAATGTGATCAAAAGTTTAATGATCGTTGTTTGAATCTCAAAAGAGCTCGACTCGGTCGTAACCAATGAATTGACGAGGAATAATGTACCATCTCGAGAAACTTTCTATGGACTTGACCAGACGGGTAATAATTTCAAGCTAGTTCTCTAGTGATGTAAACGTGTCTCGAATCGGTCTAGTTCATTTAAAGTCGATCAATTCAAAAGTGCGAACTCTACCCTCTATGTGCGATTACGTCAAAACATATAAGCATATGTGAAGGGGAGTGTTTCGAAAATAAAAACTCACTGAGTGTTGCAAACATGTTTTCTATCATAAACACTCGAGAGATTTTCATGAAAAACGGTTTTATGGCAACAATAGGACGGTCATGGAGTTATAAGGTGACTAAGGATAGGAAATCGGTCCTATGATCCGCCAGAGTGGAGGGATCTACCCAAGGACAATACCCATAGTTAGTATTAGAAGTCCTCGGTATGATTGAAAAAGGAGTAAAGTGAGAAAGGAGAAAGAAGGGTTGAAGAATTAAAAGAAATGTAATGAGAAAGGGTGAAAAGAAATAGCCCTCCATATTCAACCTTAGGGCGTAAACCGGGTTCAATTCATACACTCTTGGTTGTCACTAGATGACACTAGTATTGAAGACCAAGACGTCATGGACCCAAAGGACGACCGCACTAAACCTTCTAGCCACTCAATTCCTCTTAAAAGGATTTGTTTCATTCTCACTGGGAACCCTACATAATCTATTGACTTTCTTTAGAGATCGTTGGTATTGAAGAAGGAGACCCTCTCCTAGTCTCCACTCAGAAAACCAAAATGCACAATTGAGTCTAGAGCCACGAGATTCATTAAAAGATCTCATAGGAACACTTGACATGACATCGCTTGTTGTTCATCAATAAGGACACAAGTGATATATTCTAGAGTCCCACGCAGATCTTAGCAATCGCCGAACATTTATGAGAAGTTTCACTACAGTGATCTTCAATGATTGAATGGAAACTCCCGCCATGGTCAACATCAAGCCACCGACAAAGCAGTCACTTCGGTAATTCTCCGTGGATTACGCTTAGTGTGTCTCAAACGGTCTCTGATCGTGGGGTGATGATTCGGTGTACCTCGGTGACTCATCCGAATCAGATGTACTTGGTATATCGCGTTATCTCACTTGTGGGACTCCAGTTCAGGAACGGCCTCTGTGAGAATTAGAGACGTGTTTTCACACTATGCTGTTAACACCCTCGAAATTCAAACTTGTAAGTGCCGGAATCCGCTTATTACTAACTTGTTTTTATGTTTTCTTCTTATGGAAGCTCCGGAGCGGATGGATCGTGCAGACTCGCCACATGCTCATACCAACAACACATGAAAGTTCTTCATCATTGGAAACTCAAAGTCAAATAGAAGTGTGAGCATGGTAGAGAAAGACGTGGAGACACCTAACCAACGAAGTTGACAACGGCAGACAACCACATTAACTGATCACAAAGCATGAAGGAACAAAGAATTAAGACTATTCTATATCTACTCACAAAGTTCAAGCTCAAAAAGATTAAAGACCTATTCAAGTGGAGCATCTTTTGAATGACCACCCTTGGGGAGATTGTTAGCCTGATTATTTTTATTAGAAGTGATGGTCATTCACGATTAGGAACTTTGTAATGTGTGTTAGATATCGTGATAGAATAGTCAACGGGCTCGTGGATTGGGCTAAGCTAATTGGGCATAAGTTAAGTTAAGCTAGCCTTGCCTAGTTCGTGTAACCCAAGCCCAATCCAAGTCCATCTCAAGGCCCATGGCCAAGCCTTAGGGCATCATCCTCTCTTACTATAAATACCCTCAAGTATGTCATTTGAGGGTGTGCTTGAGTGTGTGTGTGTGTTTTTCCTTGAAGCAATATACAACTTATTGTGTTCATCTTTCTTCTCTACCTCTCAAACACACGATCCATATACATCTCTTGTCACCACGTTCTCATCTTAATCTTTCTTGTTTAACGTGTTCTTGTTGTGTGGTAAACGTGGTATTTGTGTTGGGTTTGTGATAAGGTTGATATATCTAAGGTCCCACAGTAGATATGGGCATGTTTGATATACATACGATCATATTAATAGTAAGTTGCATATCTGGGGTAAAAAGTATGGCATACTTCACCTTACTATTTTAGGCGGCCTTATTTTCTATTAATTTATTGGAAGATGTGAAACCCAATTTTTATCATTTCCTTTATGACTATCACAACCCGTTCCATCTCATAATGTCTGAACTTTGTATCCCGTGATATTTTTTTCAGAGTACAGAACTGTCTCTGGTGTTGCTGGACCAATGGTCATCCTTCATAAAGTAAAGGTTAGTTTTAGTGTTTCTCTTCAATGCTACTATCAATATAGTTGTCGTTGCTTTTGTTGTTCTTTACTATGATATTTCCTATGATTAAAATTGATATGTATTTGAACACCCACACTTCAATTTTATATTGATCTGTAACCATGTTTATATAGACAGGTTACCTCATCAAGTAACAGTTTCATTTCTCTTTCTATCATGACAGGGACCAAAATATCAAGAGATCGTCAATATCCGCTTAGGAGATGGGGCAATTAGCGTGGTCAAGTCTTGGAAGTTGATGAGAGAGGTGTTGTTCGTTGACTATCCGACATTCTTCCTTTTCTAAAGTTGATCAACATTTTGTTTGTGCTTTCACTATTAGCTTAGTGTGATAAATTTCCTTTGTTGCCTATTTTGCAAATGGGCATGAAAAAATGAAATGTATAATCATGCATACACATTATAGAATTTTTTAGCCTATAAATAACTCTTATATCTCAATTTATTTAGAACAAAGTATCTATTAATGTTGACAAAATAGGAGGAATAAAAATATACATGGATACTTTGTATGCACACCGTCAAAGATAATAATTTGTTATGAGATTATTGATACATGTGAGCCTTATATTCTCAGATTACATAGCGATACAACTCGGATGTGTTGCATAAACTTTTTGTTATGATTCGAACCTCTTATGGAGTAAGAAGTCCACATCGACACACGTAATAGTGATAATCTATTCGATTGCTCTAAATTACAAAGAATTCATAGCCTTATCGTAGCTTTGGAATTAATGTTTAGGTTTTGCCTCTAAAGTAGCATGGTGCATACATCTTTATGCCCGCTGAATGGTGTACCGTTAAGAAATTTAGGTTCAGATGCGGCTTAGAATGACATGCCATCATACAAAGTTTGCTTTTTTCCTGATTTCCATCTAATGCAACTATCATTGTTCTCTCGACCGTGTTTTCGAAGGAACATTCGAATCGACAATAAATTCACCACTGGGAGTGTGTGAATTTCCATCCAACTCTTTTCACCCTGTTAAATAACTTTCTAATAAAATGCATAACATACAGTCTTTTCTGTGTTTATTCTGCTTCTGTGCATAACATATGTCCGATATTTGTAGTTTCAGCCATTCTCGATACATTAGTACATGTAACTGTATGATGAATATGGCTTTGGGACCACGACTATTCACAAAAATGCGTATGCTGATCGCAAAAGGAGATTCCATGAAATGCGAGCATGTTAGTTCAAATGTCAAGACAATGTAGCTTTACAGTTTTTGTATAACGTCGATTACCAGTTTCTTAATAATCTTATCTGATTGTCATCATAGCCACATATGGTTCGCGTGCCTCAGGTTCACGACAACATATGGGGACAATAGGATTTTCATCACTCGCATGCGATAATTCAGATGCTTGAAGTGATTCAGTGTAATAATACCAGATGGAGTGTGCTCAATAGATTAATCATTGCTTCTACTGTGTAAGGAAAGAAATGAAAGATTATTCTCTCAAAATTCCAAAACTGCTGAAGTGGTTTTGTAATCTATTCAGGATCATGTGAGAATGCAGCTCATGAGGCTCAAAGTTAAGAAAACTACTCAAACTATTAGAGTTTCCGAGGTTTGGAAGGTTAAATTTAAGTATGGAAAGATTTAAATAGCTGGTCTTCAGTTATTTAGTATCTTGGATTCTCAATATGGAGTATGTTGAATAATTCTGCTTACAGGGGTGTTTGGATTAAGGAGTATACTATGTTTTTGACATTACCAATCAGTGTATTTCAATACCATTGTAAACATGATTGGATCTGGTTTCCAATTTCTACCTATTTTTCCATCTACAACTCCATTGATCTCAACAATCCTCATTCTTGAAGCATTCCATAAACAAGAGTTACGTTAAGAGCTGTAGGGGCATAATGAGAAAGTATAAGCTGGTGGTTATCGTGTCAAACCGTCAAAAACAGTACATGTTTAGTGGCAAAGGCAGCTTGGGTTGAGCCACAAAAATTTATAGATCTATTTGTTAGAAATAAAACAATTTAAGCGGCGTCATCTACAACTTTAAGCCAACCTATACCCATTATCCCATTATGATAATATATAACTGAAGTTGGCCGGCTTTCATATAAACGGGTCTATAAATCTGTAAAAGACATAATCAAATTAGACCCCTAGCTTATTATGGTACTTTACTACCTGCTCCATATCTGTAGGACTATCCTCTGTCACTTATTTACCACCATCTGTGGCATTTTTGTTAGTTGCATTGGTATTCCCAATCAAAAGATCTACTGGTACTTGACCATATTGCATGTGTATATGTGACTGTTGGGTACTTATAGGGCTGTTTTGGAGTGATTATTGAAACTAATTATTGAAGCTGTTTGGAGTGCTTATTTAAACTAATTGTTGGGGTTGTTTGGAATGCTTATTTAAACTACTATTTGAGATGTTTTGGAGTGCTTATCTGAACAGCTACTACTTTCTTGACTCTTGATGATACTAATGTGTTTTATGATCTCAAGCAGATGCTTATGCAGAGCAATAGTCCGGTGCCTCCTGAACTTGCTAGACACGAGGCTTCCAAGTTTAAGCCTGGATCAATTCCTCATAGGCCACCCAGACGGAACAACACAGTTTATGCACATTGAGGCGATTATGGTGTGTGACATGTTTCTGTTACATTAGGATTTAAATGTTAGGTTCATTTGTGTTGTGTATATGTCTGATTTTACTGATGTTATTGCAGGAGTTGAGGATTTCACATTGTTGGTTACTTGACAGGTTTGTGTTTTCCATTCTGTTGCATAATTCTCAGTTTCTCAGCACAATTGATTTACGACCAAAAATTCTTATGGTTCTTTGCAATATTCTCAATTGGTGGACTCAGTAACCCAAACAAGGGTAGAATGAATGAGGTGAACAACTCTTGTCTCTAACTATTCACAAGTGATGACGTGAGCCATTTATCAATTACTCGATTTTGAATGTCGAGGTATTAGAAATTTTAAAAGGAATCGGTTAAATATATATATATATATATATATATATATATATATATATATATATATATATATATATATATATATATATATATATATATATATATATATATATATATATATATATATATATATATATATATATATATATATAGGCTCCGGTTCCGTTGAGAAGGTTTTTATTTTGAGAAGATTGAGAAATCAACGTTTGAGCAAATTGATTCATATTTTTTTATTTGATTCACAAGTAAACATAATTTTATAGTGAATCGAATAAAAAATCACAAGTTTGATTCACAAATCATTGCTAAAGTCGAGTAAAGCTAATGATTCCTTAAATGTGTACAGAAGATTCAGTTTTTTTACTTATATCGCAAAATCAACAGATTTTTTAACATTGATTCGAAATTGTTTTACCCATTTTGGATTAACATAACATTAAAATGAGTTTTACGTTGAAAAACTTGAATCAAAGTTAAAAATCTATCATTTTTGAAAACCTTCTCAATCTTCTCAAAATAAAAACCTTCTCAATCGATCCGATTCTATATATATATATATATATATATATATATATATATATATATATATATATATATATATATATATATATATATATATATATATATATATATATATATATATAATGCATGGAATGTAATTTTTTATCGGACATTAAAGCACCGACATCGCTGGATCGATATACTTTAATCAAACTAACTTAACTAGCTTGTTAAGGTTTAATAACCCGGATAAATCCTAAGTTATTAACAAAGAAACACCGAGCAATCTTTATTAAGCACGTGAATTTACTTAACAAAGCTAAGAAGAAAACTTTATTAATAAACTCTAAACCGCTTATTATGGATACTCTAATACAACTCTAAGATATTCGATCTTTCTCTAAACTCTTAATTCAGAAACTCTAAAACTCTTTTTCGAAATCGCACCTCTAATACCAATCTAGAGTCCTTTTATAGACTCAAGGATATCCTAGTCGGTTTACAATTGATAACCTTGTACGACAAGTAATCTAAACATGGAATACAATACTTTCCATAAACGAATAAAACAGGTTTGTTTGTTCTAGCAAGATGCTTTGACTTCACCTTGCAAGACTTTGACTTTGTCTTTAGCAAGATTTTTGACTCTTTGACTTCTTCGGTGCTTTGCGACTTACAAGACTTTCATATCTTCAAGACTTTGATATCTTGAAGACTTTCATATCCCAACAATCCTCCCTAACTTGAATTCTACTTGCTTGACTTCAAGTTCCTTTATAAATATGTCTTTAATGACTTCATCATTAAAAATGGATTGTTCTTTAGTCTTTAGATTATGTCTCAGAGAATCGTGCTTTGTCAAAGTATCTCTTAGAATTTTTTCTTCACAAGAGCCAGATCTAGCAATCTCCATCTTTTCGACAACACAAAGAATATATGACATGCTTGTACAAGAATTCGTTTAAGTTGCATACTATTCTCATCACATCTAAGTGAATCATTGAAAATTTAATGGATTTAGAACTCTTTACCAAAGCCATTATCTCTCGGAGTAGCCAAATGTTTTGGTGTGTAAGACCATGGTACATTGATAACCATATGATTTTTAGCAAACCATCGACTATCAGCAGATTTGTTTTGTCTTTACCAAAAGTCGCACTTCTTCTCGACTAGTTAGTTCTTCTATCTAATGGTGAACTAATTACCAATAATGGTTTTTCCACGTACCTTTACCACAAGCCATTTCGTGGGCTAGCCAACTCTTCACATTCCGATATGGTGAGTTGATGACCATCCAACTTATTAGCAAGTTGTCAACTAAAACGGATTTGATATATCTTTACCGTAGCCGCTTGCTCATGGATTAGTCAATCCTTTTGTAACCATGGTGGATTGATAACCTATTGATGTTATCATCACAAAAACCATTTATTCAACCTTTATTTCAAAAATATTTATTGCTTAGCAAAAAGGTTTCATCTAAAATTTACTTAAGCGGTTTAGTTCAAAGAACAAGACTTTGATGAAAGTATCGTTCGATCAACGATACTTTGAATAAAAGTAATCGATATATCAAAAATATTTATTCAAATAAAATTCATACCAGCTTATAGATCATTCTCAAAGAATGGTAGTCCATCCTATAAACAGATTAATCATCATGCAAGCGGCTTCATCGACCTCTTCTACTTCCAATCCATGCTCTAGCATTCTTCTCATTAGATCAACTGAAGAGGATATCTTCTTTCAGCAAACATGTGAATCATTGTTCCATTTTCTAGCTCCAAAACATGAACTCAGATTCTTCAAAGAATCTCCAAAGAAACTATTTCCCGCTTTTCGATCCTTCCAAATATCATCGATGCCTCTTCATCGCTTCCCACATGGTTATAAGATCTCCATGTAAGACCAATCCAATCCTTCTAATGGATTATCTTCAAAATAAGTCTTCACAACATCATATAAGTAGAATAGATCTACTCTATCTATAATATGCAAAGAAATCCCATAGCCTTTGAAAACTTTGAAACTTTCATCTTTTTTTTGTGAAAAACCATATAATCTCCATTCTTAGATTTCTCAACTTTGAAAACACTAATCCTTGATCCTGCTCATCTTCATGTCATTATCTTCCTTGGTATAATCAAAATCTACCACTCTGAGATAATTCTTCAATTCATCACTAGTCTCGATCTTAATTCAACCTTTTCTTTCTTTGAAAACCCGACCATCAGTAGCATCGGCTCTTCTTTTCCTCTTTAAGCTTTTCTTCCTTTCGCCTTCAGTCCAAAAGCTTCTTCTCTAAAGTCTTTAATGCTCCCGCAACATCTTTCTTATAAGCTTCTCTCTCAAGATCATATAATCTCTTCATATCCACATAATTTAGCTTCGCAATCCTTTAAATCCTCCGCTTTTTAGATATGCCATCATTGCATTCCTTTCTTTAGCTAAATTAGGTCTTCTTGACATAATCGAATGTGTGTTGAGACCCAGAAGGTTCAAGATTTCGAGATCCAATTCATCTTGCACCTTTGAGTCGCTTCTATTTAGAGCTTCTTGAGCTTCTTGTTCTTCTCTATCTTTAGCATCTAACTCTTCTTGAACTTTTCTAGCCAGACTTCATTCCTTGCAACTTCAAATGCTCTAAGTTCTGCCAAAGTGAGTTTCTTCTTCTTAGTTTCAACCAAAATACCTTTTCCCTTATCTTTTGGATCAATTGCAGGTTGATCAGTTCTTGGTTGTTCTTCTTCTTGTACATCTCTAATGGTAACTCCTCTTCTTGGTTGTGAGAAATCTAACATTGTAGCAATTACTTCATCATCACTTGCTGAATGAATTGGTTTAAATGTAGCTTCCTCCTCTTCTTCTATAACAGTTGTAGAAGGACCAGCTTCTTCTTCAAAATTCAAAACCCTTGGAGTTATTGGTGTTATAACTTCTGGCCTAGATGTATCATGAAACTCAAGACTTTGATGTTCAAGACTTTGATCATCGCACTTGAACATCAGACTTTGATTATCGCATTCTTGAACTTGTACTTCTTCTTCTTGTTCCTCTGAAATAATCTTTTCTGCAGAGCTTATAGAGTCTTTCTTCTTTGTAATATCTTCTTCAGATACTTTCTTCTTCATAACATCTTCTTTCAAATTTTCTTTTTCGAAATTCCTCCCCAAGTTGACAGAAGATGATTTAGGAACCTTCTTTCTTTTCAATTCCTTATGAAGTTCTTTTCGTCGTTTATTCTCCTCCTTAACCCATAAGTTGAAACCTTGAATATATGGTTTAACAAAATTTCGCAACCAGAAATAGTTACGCTTCAACTTCCTAATAGTTTTAGCTTGACGCTCAACAGTCTTGTTCAACCTAGCTAGCGCCTTTGTCAAAGCATAATTATCCATAGTTAAACCTTCACGAGGAATAGTAGAATCAAGACCTTGAAGTGGTGAATGAGTTTAGAAATGAACGCCGTGGAGATGGAGTAGGTGTTTTCAATCTCGACTTGAACTTCAGGACTCAAGAATCATCACCTTGTAATGATGCCGCACCTTGAGCGATGACTTGCAAGATGCAATACTATGCGAAGCAAGACCTTTATCAAGATGTCAGCACCTTCCGCTTCTTCATCCTCTTCACCAAGATCACTAACAACATACAACTTCCATCATGGATGTTGTTAATGGAATATCTCCACCTCGAACAAGTTACTTCTCTTAGCCATGAAAGTAAAGATTTTAGCTTGTTGCACAACAACAGTAGTAAAGTAGTAGGTTTTGAATATCGCCCAATTGCTTGTTCAAGAAAACCTCAGATAAACCTTGGATACATCAACCAAGTTGCCCCAGATGATATATGAGAGCATTCCATCCAAAATAAGCCGTGAAAAGTTAAACACTGCGTAGCTAAACCAACCACTGCAGATGCAATATTTGACCCAAATCGCCTCCCAAGAAGTGCTTTTAAACTTATGCAATGGAGCAAGACATGAATCAAAAACTCCATTGAGGATGTGTAATAAGGCCTTCTAAAAGTTTGTTCACCAAAGAACCTTCATAACACAAATTACTTAAAAGTATCCCAAATCGCTTGTTTGTCAAATTGAATAGCCCCATCTTCATCACCAAATAATAAATCATCACGAATAGAGGCCTCTCGTAATCTTGATAGTCTTTCAAAGAATCGATGATCTAATATAATATACATCTTCCTCCATATTCTCTCTAGCATTAGCCCAAAATTCTTGAATCCATAATTCAATTATATCCGCTCAACTAAAAGAGCATAACTAATAGGCGACCCAATTAGATAATCAATGATATCATAGAAAGCCACGTTCGCCTCGGTCTTGTCCAAATTAGCCACCATATTGTGTCAAATGCTTAAACGATTCACCATTGTTGAAAGAGTGAGCACAATAGAAATTGTATTGAATAATAAAGAGATGGTAATTGGAAGATAAGTATGGAAAAGATGTGAAGTAATAATATGAGAGGAAAATCGGAAAGAAGTTATTTATAGGTGAGATTTGAAAATCACACCCTAAATAACAAAGTTACTGCTACTACCAATTACCCTTCAATATTACCGTTGAACAAGATTTTAATACTGACAAACAAGATTTTCCACATAAGTAGTACTTTCCCAAGCAAGATTTTCCAAGCAAGACTTTCAGAAATACAAGATTTTGCCAAAACCTTCATACAATCTAAGTATAAACTAACATCCTCCCCTCAGCAATACACAGACTATACATAACATCTTATAGTCCTCCCTTAAACATAGCTTAGTAGTTAATCATTCCAATGCTCACGACCAAGTGATTGAATCGTGACATCAAAACCTTTTGTGAGTAAATCACCACATTGTCATCCGTGTGAACTTTAACCACATTAATGAGCCTATGCTCATAACAATCTCTCGATAAAGTGATGCCTAATCAATATGCTTTGTCTTGGAATGATACATGTGGATTCTTCACAATACAAATAGTACTCTCATTATCAATATTGATAGGAGTATTCTTAAAGTTGAACCCATAATCCAAGAGTTGATTCTCAAGATCCACAAAACTTGACCACAACAACTTGCGCAGCCTACATATTCACTTCAGAGATGATGTTGTCGCAATTGTCTGCTTCTTGCATTGCCGTGAGACTAACCTTCTTCCAAGATATTGGCATCCACCGCTTGTGGATCTTCTATCATAATTATCACCGCATAGTCACCGTCTCAAAAAGCTTCTAAGTGAAAAGGTGACTCTTTAGGATACCACAACCCCAACTTAGGTTGTTGTTTCAAATAATGTAAAATTCTCTTGACAGATTCGTGTGAGAGATCTTGGTGAAACTTGATATCCGCACATAAACAAACTGCAAACATGATATCGTGCCTTGATGCAAGAAGATACATAAGAGAGCCAATCATAGATCTGTATAACTCGACTTCAACAGTCGTCCATCTTCATCTTTTCCCAATGAATTGATAGATTTAATAGGTGTAGTAACACCTTCATATCAAGAAATTAAACTTCTTAAGTATGTCTCAGAACATACTTGTCTTGACTAATAAAATCCTTCCTTAGACCGCTTAACTCAAGTCCTAAAAGAATGTTAACTCTCCCATTGAACTCATTTGAAATTCCTTCTCATCACCGCTCAAACTCCTTAACCATGGACCTGCTTGGTAGCCCCAAAGATAATATCATCAACATATACTTGAACTAACATGATATCCTTCTTTTCTCTTGATAAACAAAGTCTTGTCAATAGCTCCTCTTCCGTATCCATGTTTTAATAAGAATGTGAGAGCCTCTCATACCAAGTCTAGGTGCCCTGATGAAGACCATATAAAGCCTTCACCACCTTATAGACTTTGTTAGGATGCTTAGGATCTTCAAAACTGGAGGTTGTTTCACATACACCTCTTCTCGTAATAGTGCCATAAAGAAATGCACTTTGACATCCATCCGATAGACTTGAAAACCCATATAAGAAGCAAAAGCAAGAAAGATTCTAATTGCTTCAAGTCTTGCCACAGGAGCAAAACCTCATCATAATCTACCCTTCCTCCCTGCCTATAACCCCGAGCAACTAACCTTGCCTTGTTCTTGATAACATTGCTCTTTCATCTCTTTTGACTCTAAAAACCCATCCGGTTCCAATAACTCTCTTCCCATCCGGAAGGTCACATAAAACCCAAACCTCTTGAAGTTTAAATTGAAGAAGTTCTTCCCCGATAGCTTCAACCCACTCTCTTTAGTCAAAGCTTGAGCAATATTCTTGGGTTCCTCTTGAGAGATGAAACAAGTAAATAAGCAAGTTTGATGGTCCTTATGATTTAGCTTTGTTTTGTTTATACACAAAGCTAAGTAAAGCATTATGAGGTTTTGTGAAACCCTTAGCTTTGTGTCTTGTCATAACTCCGTAGTAGAAGGACCAATGATTTGATCAGTTGGATGATTCTTATGAGTTCGTAAGATTGGAGACCGGAACTTCATATGCATCATCCAAGTTAGTATAATCAAGACCTTCATTAGAATTTGTGAAAATACCTTCATCTTCAAGCTCATCATCGCTTCTTCTAACCCGTGCATGGTAGGATCATCCAAATCATCTAAAGTCATCGTCACCGTGCAAGAAGACTTTGGTTGAAAGTAACGTCCAGCACTGTAAGAGTACTCAGCAGCCTTGTTCTTCTTCTTTGCCTCTTCATAAGCTCTCCTTTGTTCATCGGTGTAAGAATGTGCTAATACATCTTGAAGAAGCAAATCGATTAAGTTCCTCTTGAATAGATTGATCCTCAGAGATAATGAGGATTGTGGCGCAACAAGATTTTGTTTTGGAGAATCAAGATTTGCTTAGGAACATCAAGATTTTGTTTTGGACTCATAGGATCTTTATCGAGAAGCAAAGATCGTGTCTAAGATGAATATCATGAACAACATATTGAATATCTTCTTCATTATGCAAATGTTGATTTTCTTCTCTAACGGTACATAATTCATTGAAGGAGATAAAATCTCAAGGTCAAACATCCAATCGTGACCTTTACCTTTTTCATTGTCTTGATCTTCTAAGAACTCAACATGAAGACAGCCTTGAATCTTCTTAGTAACTCGTTGTAGACTCTAAATCTTATCGTTAGTGCAATAGCCCAATAAGTAACCTTCTTCGACTTGCCATCAAACTTCCCCAGTTATCAATAGTGTTCAAAATAGTAAGAGGGCATCCAAAAGGCTTCATAAAACGAATGTTGGGTTTATTGCCCATCGCCAATTCATAGGGAGTCTTCATCTCATGGTTTTGTGACGAAACCCCGTTGAGTACATAGCATGCAAGATTATGCTTACGACGCCCAAAATTGAATAGGAGATGAGAATCGCTAACATGGTCCTTGCAGCTTCAATCAAGGTTCTATTTTCCTCTCTCGCAACACCATTTTGTCAGTGGTGTTCTAGCAATACTAAACTCCCTTTTATGCCTTTATTTGCACAAAAGTCATCCATAGGCTTGTTCTTGAATTCGGCCCATTATCACATCTAATACCTCTAACCTTGAGTCTTAATTGATTTTCAAGTGCTATTATAAGAGTTTGAATAGCATCAAAGGTATCATCCTTAAAGCCCAAAAGAAAACCCAACTCGAATCTACTACAATCATCAAGAATAACCAAACATTATTTCTTTTATTTAAACTTGCCACGAGACAGGTCCAAATAAATCCATGTGTAATAGCTCCAATGGTTCTCTAATATTCCTTTCAAAGAAGCTTCTGCAGAAGCTTTGTGTTGTTTACCCTTCTTGCATGCCAAACAGATTGATCATTCCTCAGAAGTCTTTGAAGGTAAACCTCTAACTAAATTTCCTTTGACCAATTTGTTGATGTTCTTGAAATTCACATGGCCCAATCTTCTATGCCATTGATGTGCCTCTTCAGATGTTGCTTTAGCCACCAAACATGTGGCTCTTCCATAAGAATGTAGACTTTTCATGTCTAAACTATACACATCATTTGTCCTTGGTACTTTAAGTACTACCAAGTCATCATCAACTGGTTTGAAGTCAGAAGAAAGGATAAGACATTCTGTGTCGTTGAATAACACAGATGCTTTTATCACAAATTTGAGAGATCGACAACAAATTGAACTTTAGCTCCTTCACATATCTCGACATTCTCAAAATCAATTCTTCCAGCTTTAATTGTTCCTTTCCCCTGTAATCCTTCCTCCATTGGGATCATTCCCAAATGCAACTTTTCCTCCACTAATACTTCTAAAATCGACAGATCTCTTTATCGTCATTATACCGCCAGAGCAACCACTATCCACAATAAGATGATCTTTAAGCTCCTCTTCTAGGTTGCCCCAGACATAAAGAAAAGAGTTAGAACTTTAGGAACCCAAGCCATTCTCGACTTAGGTTCCCTCGAGAAGTTACAAACTCAAATTCTTTGAGTATGTAATTCTCACTATCTCTCGATTATGATCCATAATTATCTTTTGATGTTTAGCATGTGGATTTTAAAACTCTCTCGATTTTTCAACATAAATTTCTTTCACCGTATTATTAGCCTTTTCTTTTGACACAAAACATCTGATTCACTTTTTGTTGAACGTGATCGTATGTCTCTCAAAGATCATGTCCCCCTATAATCCATTCGCTTTAACAAGTGGTTCTTGTGATCTAGATCCCCTATATGAATTGTGATACATTCTAGGTTGATAGTGAGATCTCCTAGAATTTCTATCCCAAGTATGGTTTTCAAGACCTTGCTTTACGAAAGATTTTGAAAGTACCGTGAGATCTCAAGGTCTTCTCGATGCGGGTATCTATGATCCGGTGTGAAGTTTCGTGATTAACCCTATTAGAATTAGTCCAAACTGGTTTGTGCTCTAGGTTTCGATTGTAAGACTTATTCCTTGAAAACTTGCTTAGATATTCGAGTGTTTGTCACAATCTTTGATTAAGTGAGTAGGACTATAACACACAAAACACGCTTTTGACCCATATGTCCAAAGTGATTTCTTCTATGTCTATGCCCAAAATTGTTTTGCCTTCTTGAGGACCCGATAAAATTTGTTTTGACCAAAATTATCCCAAAAAGGTTTAGCAAGACTGTTTTGAAAAGGTTTTGCGTAAGGTATCGCTTGTTGAGCAAGACTTTGATTTAAAGGTACCACTGGATTTTGAACATTGTTTTCAATAGTTTCTTTGGGTTTCTCGATCTAGATTTAGCAATAAGCTTCTTCCTAAACTCTAGACTATCTACTCCATAACGAGAAACATCGTGCCTAGAGGGTGATGACTAATGGGATGAGGAACGAGATGATAACCATTGTCTTTCTTATATTCGTGAGGTGGTTCACTTCATCGAGCCATCATTACTAGATGAATCTACATAGTTAATGAGCTCATCATCACTAGTGGTTATGTCCTCACCATCATCCCGATCACTAGGTTAGTTTTCATCTACACTACTAAAGTCCATTCCAAATCCTAAGCCCTGCTCTAATGTAAGCCCTTCTCTGCTTTTTCAACATAAGCAACACGGGACGTTTCGGACTCTCCCAAGCAAAGAAACTTAGCTAACAAATCATCTCTTTCCTTAGTTAATTTCTCAATTTCAAAGAATTTTACGCTTTAGTTTCCATTCACCGAGTTTTAACCGGTAATCCTCGTTGTTCATACTTTTCACCTCAAGCCATTTCATTATTTTCATGTGTTATGATTTTAGCTTCTATAGACTCTAAAGTGATTTGGTAACCTGCTACCTCGCACCTAGCCCTAATACAATTATCTCTTTCAATCACATAACTCAAGCAATTTTTGATAGAACTCATAATTTGAGCATACCTCGAGATAGGAGACCGAGTTGGTGAAGTAGCCACCATAGCAAGAAGAACATGATCATCTTCACTTTCTTTTGCTCCAATCAAATCCTCCAAAGCCATCATGATTCCAAAGCAAAGATGTTCGATTCTTCATCAAAAGCAGTGCTCCAAATTCCAATGCTTCCACCGTGTCTTCAACTCGCATCTTCCATCGCTACCATACAAGAAGTCATCGGTTCATCATCAAACTCTTCACTCCAAACCACTTCGATAACTTCTCTGAGCAACCAACGCTTTTGTTTCGCTTATTGGAATTTCCTTGAGCTCAAGTTTAGGCTTCTCGGATGTTCTGCTTGCTTGATATTTGGCAAACCCGCACTCCACTTGCAAAGTGACCGCCTTTTGACAATCAAGCATTCAATTTTAGATTTGTCAAAAGTTATTCCTTGTTTTGGTTTGAAATCAATATTTTTGCTCGCCTTCTTCATGTACTTTTTGATTCTTGCAAAGGATCAAAGCAACTTGCCACCGACATCAATTTCCTCAAGTGCATCTTCTTCAACTGCTAGATCCTCTTCATAAGTGACAGTAAGCTTGCTTGTTGTGCAAAGAAGGAGCACACAACTTCATCCGAGTTTAAAGTGGTTGATGGTGGGGCTCTTGAGTATATGATGGGGATTGTAAATAGCAAGATTTTGAGAAACAAGATTTGAGGAGAAGCAAGATTTTGGAAGTAATCGCTCTTCTTTCGTATGATAGAAAAGCAATCTTTGTGAGATTTAGAATTTGGTTGACCACTCATCTCATGTTCATACACCTTCAATTGATGATAGAGATCATCAAAGTCCATAACATCCAATCCTTGTTGTCCTCTCGATCATAGTAGCGATCACATGCCATGTAGATGGCAAACTCCTTAGAAACTTCAAATTAGCATCCTCAACTGATACTTACGCCTTGTATAACTCCAACATGTTGAGGAGATTCTCGAACCTATCATATGCGATCAAGACTCTCTCTTTCTCCTACTTTGAATGTTTCAAACTCATTGTTTGAAAGAAGTTTCATGCATCTTCTTAGAGGCTTCATTCCTCCAAATTGGTCTTGAGAGCAGCCAAAGTCGCTTAGCATCTTTAGCATCGTGAAATTTGAGAAGATGACCATCCGGAATGGCGCATAAGAGAATGTTAAGAGCCTTCTTGATTCCTTAGGGTTGCTTGTGGTAAACCGCTTTGGTGCTAAAGGTTGTCCAAAGAACTTGAATGGGTTCTTGAGGAACTTCATTCCCATTCACAATTACATTCCATAGAGCATGGTCTCGTAATGGCAATATATCGCCTCATCTTCATGCACCGAGATCATATTCTCCTTCTTGATAATTGGAATTCGAGGTGAGGTGATTGAGGGTTGTGGAACGACTTCACCGCCATCTTGAAAATTGTAGGGTTTCTTCCTAGTCGTAGTTTCCACACAAGCCCCGATACCACTTGTTGGATCGATATACTTTAATCAAACTAACTTAACTAGCTTGTTAAGGTTTAATAACCTCGGATAAATCCTAAGTTATTAACAAAGAAACACCGAGCAATCTTTATTAAGTACGCGGAATTTACTTAACAAAGCTAAGAAGAAAACTTTACTAATAAACTCTAAATCGCTTATTATGCGATACTCTAATACAACTCTAAGATATTCGATCTTTCTCTAAACTCTTAATTCGTAAACTCTAAAACTCTTTTTCCGAAATCGCACCTCTAATACCAATCTAGGAGTCCTTTTATAGACTCAAGGATATCCTAGTCGGTTTACAATTGATAACCTTGTACGACAAGTAATCTAAACATGGAATACAATACTTTCCATAAACGATAAAACAGCTTTGTTTGTTCTAGCAAGATTTTGACTTCACCTTGCAAGATTTTGACTTTGTCTTTAGCGATTTCTGACTCTTTGACTTCTTTCAAGATTTCTTTATGTACTTCAAGACTTTCATATCTTCAAGATTTTGATATCTTGAAGACTTTCATATCCCAACAGATACATTATATGTAAATAGGGATATGGAAGATCGCTTTGGATAATGCATGGAATGTTTCGATCTAATGGATGGTGTAGTTATGTTAAGAAGCCCGATTCTCTAATGAGAACGGTTCCTAAAGGTGAGGTATTCGATCTAAAAGCAATGATACCTGTGAAGAAAAATTTAAAGGTCAGTAACGAGAATCTTGCTTCAATTTTGAGTTTCATTACGGTAAAATTACATCATTGCAATTATTTTCAGGTGAGAGTATATATGGGTGACGGATGAAGTATGGATTTTAGCCATGTTCATTTTGATAAGTTCTCGCCACCGGGTTTCTACCCAAAGGTTAGTTATGGAGCCAATTATGAAAAGCTTTCCCTTTTCAAGGTCAAATATTATCTAATAAAATCGATAATCTAATGTGAATTTGATTCAAGTATCTTATCACGACTTACAGACTCCTCTTGAAAATTTATAGCCTGTTTTGAGGGAAGATATCCAAAAGGTGTTTTTTTATTGGCTTTTTTGTTTTTTCATACATATTTATCATCATTAACCCAGCAACATTGTACCACTTACGATAATATCTTACTTTCTTTAGATATGGGATTCAGGTTCCCAAGCCAAAAGCCCATAAACACACCCTTTCAAAGGAATTTTTCACCAGAAGAACCCATATATTATATAGTATTTCAATAGTTCTTGGAGACAATAATTTTCAAATCCATCATATCATAACTTCTCGTGATTGAGTGATTCGTTCAAGTCTTTGCACTCTCTAATTATGAAGAAAAGGAAGAATGTTTAAAGAGAAAGTACGTTAGAGTGTCAAACGATCTATTTTATTTTGCATCATATGGTTTTTAGCATTGTATATTTTTTAAACCTAATCACTTTGGGTGGAGTCATATATACATTGAACAAAAAGACATATCTCGTCTTCGTAGAAAGAATACATAAAACTTATGTTAAGCATTCAATCATTTTACATGTTAAGACTTTTACTCTTACACTTTTAACATAACTATTCTTTGGAATCTTTCGAAGTCTTTCTTACAATAGTTTAAAGCAAAATTTTACTTAAGTTTACCTATAATATATTGTGGTTAATTATAATGATTGCTATATATACTATTTTTACACGTATATTTCTAAGTATAACAATATGTTTCGCATAAAAAAGGTACTTAAAGTACAACGATGAAGGAGAAACCGCAGAACATCAATGGTGATGGAAAGCGACCATGTAAACATTTGACTGGAGCGGGAGCACATCAAGAAAAAGGTTAAATATCAAGTTTGGTTTTTAGGGCGGTCACTTAGAATAGGTTCCAAGGTAATTTAGTCATGATCAAGGGTCCAACATTAAATTTTTGATTAATTATTTTGTCATGTGTTTTCCTCTCATGTATGTCAAGCTCATTAATGTATAGTATGGTGATAATCACCGGTGTTTCTATGATTTTTTTTGTCATGGTGTTTCTTAGATTCATCAAATCATTAACAAAATTTTCTCTTTATTGTCAACTAAATGTGCACTAGCTCTCTATCGGGTATAGGGGAAAATGAATTCGGGAGGGGATGCGTTAATGAAAGGATTTCACGAATTGATTTGTGTTTGTATTAAGTTTATCTCCTCAACCAAACTTACACTAATCTACTTCACCGCATGATCGTGGTAGAGAAAGTGATCTCGATGATTACTTAATATCATTATTTAACATCCTTCTTTCGCTACGTAAATATATGCAAACAATATTCATAGTCATGCCGCCATCCAAGGCTTCAAATCTAGTGTGTGTATATATATATATATATATATATATATATATATATATATATATATATATATATATATATATATATATATATATATATATATATATATATATATATATATATATATATATATATATACACTACTGTGGACTAAACGTGACATGTTTGAGAGTAGGGTCGGTGGCTAGAGTTATAAACTTTTTTCCTGATTTGTGATTCATTGTGTCTTATAGTTTTAGTAGGTGTGTGTGTTTTTACTCTCTTTGAGATTTAGAGTGTTAATCGTTTACGTGTAAACGATCTTTTCTTTCTTTTTGTTTGTATTTGAACTTAAAACATCTAATCTACTATGAGAATTAGATATACAGTTATAAAAATAAAGGGGTGGTTGGTTGATTGAATCTTCTTGTTAAACCTGTTTTTCATAATTCTTCACATGGCGTCAGAGCGTGGTGGCTATGATCCAAAGAAAAGGTCGAGAACTGCGAGAACCGCTGCCAACCAATCATAATTTTTCAAATATTAAAATATTTATTTAAAATCAAAAGGGTATATGGTACTTTATATTCTACATCAATTATGACACCCTTCAATATAGATTGACTTTTTCCATCCAATTCAAATCACCAGAATATATTCATTATTTTTCTTGAATAACATTAATTCATCAACCGTCATTCTTAACAGTTATTTTTCAATCATGCTATAGCCACATTCATGATATTTTAATATTTTTCTATATTATGTAGATTAAGCTTTTATATGATTATCTGAAAAAAGTGTTTACATGTGCATGTAGTTAAAAAATTTGTATGTGTATATACATTTTACGTAAAAACAATCAAATCTCAAAATTCTGAACAAAAACTTATAAATTTTCATTAAACTTAGAAAATTACACAACTACATTCGAAATAATAGTATACAATATTAAATCTAATTATATTAAATATACCTAAATAAACATTCTAAAATTCTCTAACTAATACGTTTTGAATGCACGTACATGTGCATACATGATAATAGCTTCAAGAATCTGAGTTGTGCATGTTGGAACATCTTGAACACACCAACTTTGAATTCGGTAGTGCGTATGTTTACCGTCTTTTATTCTTATTGAAAAATCATTCGGATGCACTTGTATATTTGTATCTGAGTTCGTTCATATTCACTTGTATCTTGTTAATAGTTTGTTGTCGTCATCATTTATTAACATTCATTCGAGTGCACATGTAAATCGTTCAATATCATTTTGTTCATCTGAGTGCACAGGTACATTGTTTACTATCATCTTATTCATCCAAGCGCACATGTCGTCGATCATTATCATCTTTTTCATTCAGGTGCACATGTGCATAATCATCTTCATCAGGTTTAGCATAATCAATTATCCACAACCTAATATTAACATATTAACAATAAAATAAATAACAATTATAAACTAAAACGATTCGAACCTAAAACAACGTTGTAAAAAAATATAAGACATATCAAAGTTCGTCCATGTTCACATGTATCTCATGTGTACACTAGCGTCCTTACATCTTTATCATAACAAAGATCTTGCTGATAGGATGTACATATGTATATATTCAAAGTAAATATGTGCACTATTCCTATTGGTATTTGTATTTGTCACCATCTTGGCCAAATAGGTATGTACTTGTTCAAAACACATGTGCATTATTTATATTAGTCATCATCATCTTTGTCAAATTAGTAATCATCATCACATGAAACTATAAAAACACATATGCACCTTAATGACACATGTGCACACACTTCTTTTATTGATTTTGTATAGCCATAAAACATACGGAGTATATAAATGCTAACATAATCAAAAACACATATGCACACCATCAACCATAATACAAATATCCAAATAGGTATGTACTTGTTCAAAACACATGTGCATTATTTATATTAGTCATCATCATCTTTGCCAAATTTGTAATCATCGTCACCTAAAACTATAAAACACATATGCACACTTCATGACACATGTGCACACACTTCTTTTATTGATTTTGTATCAGCCATAAAACATATATACATGCTCTGTTACTGAACATAATCTAAAACACATATGCACACCATCAACCGTAATACAAATATGTTTGCCCTTTTACTGATTCATGCCTTGTAGATTAATATACTATTAAATCTTATACTATTAAATATAATATACTATTAAATCTTATACTGTTAAACAACAAATAGTATTTATTATGTGTAATATACTATTAAATCTTAAAAATTTATATATTATTAAAAAGAATATCAACCTACTAATGAATCCAACTAATATTTTTCAATTAACATGTAGATGTTGACGTCGTTTCTGTAAATCGGTATAGCTAACCTTGAGTTTTTTACTCTAATTTTGTATTATTATAATTGAAAAAAAGGCTTGTTGGTTTGATTGGTGCTTGCATATAACGAAAGTGTCTTATGAAAAGCAATAAAAATAGTTAAAACTCTAACCTGTAAATATCAACACCAAGTCTAAACCATGGTCATGGATTATATTGTTTTGCACAGTATATCGTAATAGATCTGCTGTTTATTCTTCTATGGCGGCAGAGAAAAAAACATAATAGGGTATTAGGGTGTAGATACATGGTAGAGAGAAAGAAAATGTCGTAGGTTTTAATAACTGACCAATATCTGCATTTAATAATCCTTTAAATTAGGGATATTTTGAATTCAACAAAATACCCAAAATGCCCTCTCACCAATTATTAATGGGTATATGAAATTTTATTTAATTACGATTGTGCCATAACCCATCTTAACCATTGATTGAAAAATAGATGGTTGGGATTAGTTCTCGCAGTTCTCGACTTTTTTTTGGTTCCGAAAATAACCCTACACTATATATATATATATATATATATATATATATATATATATATATATATATATATATATATATATATATATATATATATATATATATATATATATATATATATATATGGTGAATCTCACATCTAAGCTTACATGCGAAACCATCAAAAATCACGTCGTTTTAACAAGATAAACATCAAATATACCTCATTTGTATCATGTCCTTCACAATATTAATGTTTTCTATTGATTTCATCACAACATCACTTAAGTTGAGTTCATGTTGATACATGCATTTTCTACATCATATTGTTAGGTAATTTCATTAACTAACAAATTAGCTATAGATTCAACAATGGTTTGATTTAATTCACCATTAAAATGCAATTCACTATGCATATATTAGTTCCACTACTCAAGTTTTGAAAAAATATTAACCAAAATGAAGTATTTTTTAGGAATTTTTGATGGTTTCGCATGTAAGCTTAGATGTGAGACAACCTCATATTCACTTTTCCCTATATATATATATATATATATATATATATATATATATATATATATATATATATATATATATATATATATATATATATATATATATATATATATATATATATATATATATATATATATATATATATATATATGAACTGGATCGATTGAGAAGGTATTTATTTTGAGAAGATTGAGAAGGTTTTCAAAACGATATATTTTTAACTTTGATTCATATTTTCAAACGTAAAACTCATTTTAATGTGATTAAAATTCAAAATGTGTAAAAAATTTGAATCAATGTTAAAATCTCTCGATTTTGCGATATATGTAGAATCTTGAATCATCTCAGACAAATTTAATGAATCATCATCATAACTCGATTTTAACAATGAATTGTGAATCAAATTTGTGATTTATAGATTCGATTCACCATAAAATGATGTTTACTTGTGAATCAAATAAAAAACATGAAACAGTTGTTTCAAACGAAGATTTCTCAATCTTCTCAAAATAAAAACCTTCTCAATGGAACCGGAGCCATATATATATATATATATTTACACTTTGTAGGGACTAAACGTGACATGCGGAGAGTAGGGTCGGTGGCTAGAGGTATAAACTTTTTTCCTAATTTTTGATACATTATGTCTTATAGTTTTAGTAGGTGTGTGTGTTTTTACTCTCTTTGAGATTTAGTTTGTTAATCGTTTACGTGTAAACGATCTTTTCTTTATTTTTGTTTGTATTTGAACTTAAAACATCTAATCTACTATGAGAATTAGATATACAGTTCTAAAAATAAAGGGGTGGTTGGTTGATTGAATCTTCTTGTTAAACCTGTTTTTCATAATTCTTCACATGGCGTCAGAGCGTGGTGGCTCTGATCCAAAGATTTATCGGTTAATTTTTTGATTAAAAACTGTTTTTCAAAAATTTAGGTTTTCCACAATTTGGGGGGTTTTCCAAACTGAGTTAGATCTGTATTCGTGGTATGATTCTGAGTATAGATCAAGGCTGTTTTGTCAAATTTTATGGTCAATTGAAATTTTTGAAAAACTAGGGTTTCATAAAATTGGGGGTTTTTCTATTATCGAGTGTTTTTTGTATCAACGAGTGTTGATATTAGTCCAATATGGTTTTTATTGTGGTTTTTTTCCGCAAATTTTGGTCATACAATTAGGGATTTCTGTATCAAACCTTAATTACATGAGTTCTTTTGTTTTGATTATCCTTTATATTGTGTGATTTTGGATAAATCTTGTTAAGATTTAGTCGAGAATTACTAACTCAAAGAAACCGTAATCTGTTGTTAAAAATTAGGGCTTGGTGTTTGTTTTGATTACTAATATTTTTCTGTTTTATTATATTGAGATCTTGGTATAGTTGATTTATGTTGTGCATCTGATTGATTGAAGATTTTCTTAATCATCTTTATCTTGGCTATTGGAAGCTTTTGTGTGTTCTGTAACACCTCTCACATTTTTCTTCCAGGGATTTTTATTCTACTAGAGTGCCGAGCTTGACCTATCACTATAGTGGCAATGAATCTTGTGCTGTCACATTCAGGTTAGTTTGTATTGGTTAATTGGTGATTATTTTTTAAAAGGAAATTGAGGTGGTCTAGTTGGATTGATTGAGAAGGAGGTTATTTGTCATTTGTGGAATTTGGTAGGTTTATGTGTTGTATCTGCTTAATTGCTTGTTTTTTGTCCAATTAATATGCTTAAAGGTGATCCTCCTAAATAGGTTAAGCACCATGATGAATATAGAGGTTCTGGAGGGTTTAATGAGCAATTAACGATATATGACCCTCCGTATTCGCATTCTAATAATAACAATGGTAGTCCATTGATTTGTTTTCAGATTACCTGGTAACGAAAAGGGTTAATTCTATTTATTAGAAACGTACTTTCTCCAATATACACATCTAGTAAACCAACTTGTTTTATTACCGATATAGTCATTAAAACTTTCAAATTTTGAACAATATCGGAAACTTTATTCACATACACTTTCATCGTTAGTCCTTTATACTAACGGTCGTTAGTAAATAACTTAAAATTTCGTTTTCTTACTTTTTCGTTCGTTTATTCATGTTTTCGTCCATTTTTGACATTTCGTCCGCTTTGCACGCTCGTCCGCTTTTGCACGCCATCCGTTTCGTCGATTTTGCGCGCTCGCTCGCTTTTACGCATTTTTGTTCCGGTTTAAACGTTGCTCGCTTTAACACGGTTTTTCGCTTTCCACGCCACCCGCTTTTACGGTTTCGTCCATTTTACACGCCGCCTGCTTTACGCCGCTTTCATCCATTTTTGAACGTTATCATCCGTTTTTGCAAGTTTTCGTCCGTTTTTGCACGTTTTCGTCCGCTTTTGCACGTTTTTGTCTGATTTTACCCGTTTTTGTCCGTTTTTGCACATGTAAAAACGAAAAAAATGTACAAACACGGATAGAAAACGTGTAAAATGGACGAAGACGTAAAAAAACAAAAACGTGAAAAACGGACAAAAATGTGTAAAAACAGACGAAAACGTGTAAAATTGGACGAAAACGAGCGACAACGAGAAAAACGAATAAAAGCATGTAAGAACGGACGAAAACATGTAGATATAGACGAAAACATAAAAAAATGGATGAAAACATGTAAAAACAGACGAAGACATGTAAAAATAGATGAAAACGTGTAAAAACGGACCGAAACGTGTAAAAACAGACGTAAATGTGTAAAAAGGAAAAAAAACGTGTAAAAACGGATGAAAACATGCAAAAACGGAGCGAAAAAGTGTAAAAAAGAACGAAAATGCGTAAAAACAGACGAAAACATGTAAAAAATGGAGAAAGACGTGCAGAAATAGACGAAAATGTTTAAAAATGTGCAAAAACGAACGTAAATGTGTAAAAACGGACGAAAACCTGTAAAAATAGACGAAACGTTCAAAAATGGACGAGAACGTGTAAAAACGGGTGAAAACGTGCAAAAATGGATGGAAACGTGTATAAACAAACGAAAACGTGTAGAAATGAACGAAAACGTAAGAAAACCAAATTTTAAGTTATTTACTAACGACCGTTGGTTTAAAAGGCTAACGATGCAAGTGTATGTGAAGAAAGTTTCCGATATTGTTCAAAATTTGAAAGTTTTAATGACTATATCGGTAATAAAACAAGTTGTTTTACTAGATGTGTATATTGGAGAAAGTACGTTTCTAATAAATAGACTTAACCCTAACGAAAATTATGAAGTTTTGGTCTGCTGCAATTACTTTGTCTTTGCATACTAAGCATAAGTTGGGTTTTATAAATGGAAAATGTAAAAGATTTGAGACAGATGACAAATTAGCTGAGCAAATGAATAGGTGTAATTTAGTAGTATTGTGTTGGATTCTCGGATGTGTGCCTGAAGGAATTTATCTTGTTCATTTTTTTTTCTAAAAGTACTAATGTAGGATATTAGTTTTCACATACACATCAAACCATAACAACAAGGTGGCGTATAAGTGGAATTCTAGAGAGAGAAAGTTAGAGGTTTAGGGAACTTTAGTGAGAAAGAAAATTTTATTATGAGCTCCAACTCTACCTTGGGAGGTAGAGTATTTATAGTCTTACATAAAATGCCACACAACGGTCATGGATCGTGCATACATTGGGTAAAGACCCGTCTGTCCTCCACGGTGTTACTTAACTAAATACTACTTAGCTTGAAATAACTACAACTACGAGCTTTCTAACAATTACATATACTTGAGGTGACCGACTTTTAATACCGGAATTTCTAATTCCTAACAATCTCCCTAAGGAGGTCACCTCAATCATGTACTAAAATTACATTGAATACAAATAGATATTACATTAACAATTGATCTTGCATTCTTGATGTAGTAGTTTGCTCAAGCTCGTAGTCATTGATTCTTCTCATTGCATGCTTGGTTAATCCAAGTGGAGGTCTTTACGATCCACGTGATAATACTTTTGAGCCAACTTTGAGACCATCACCAACAAAATCTCGAGACATCCATTGTGGTGTTGGTATTATGTGATGTTGTGACTTTCGGACCGACATGCTCACATTCGGATCATGATATCTTCTCATCGAGTAACGGAAGCTTTCGATGAATCATGATATTGGCGCAGCGGAGCGTAAGCATGGAGTGAAAATATCGAGTCATTGATGCACTTATCATGATTTCTTGAGAGATGAATGTATTGTGTGAGCATGCGGCTATGGATTGACCGCTTCATTCGATCACCGCAAACGCTTGATATACCGCATAAAAGCAAGCAATAAAGCGCACAAAAGTGTCTTTGATCACTTTAGTTGAATTGAGGTACACGCCCACTTTCCTCGCTTGATCAAGACAAGTACCGCCTGTGATCGTATAATTCAAGAATTTCCTTGACAGGTTTCGCAATGCTCTAGTCGTTCTCAAACCGAACATCTCAAAGAAGACAACACGGAGTGAGTGAACCAATAATTTAAGTCCACCGATTGATGAAAAGAGATTTGAAAAACAATCGTATTGCTCAATAGAAATTGTTTTGCAATACAACGAAGGTTTTATTGAAAATCAATTATCAATCATAAAAACACCTTTTGGTTTGAAAAATTAGTACACGGTCGATGTGCTAAAGAAAAGAGTTATTAAGCACAAAGACCGGTTTTCAAAGGTATCCGTCAATCCATAACTCGAACCGTGATTGATTCAAGAGATTGAATCGCCCATTGTTTCTGCTCGCTTGTCACATGGTTGATCTATATGATAGATCTCACATGCCACCTACCAGAGCTTGTTTGATGTTGGCTCCGAAGGTTTTCCATCTTCATTGTGAATATGTAAACACATCACTCGGATGTTCGCAATACCACAAGGATAATGCGAGGACTCAAGATATAATCTCTTTCCACATTGTGTGAAAGAGAGTCTTCATTGAAAGTGTCCTAATGAGATTTATTGATGATCTCGTGGCTCTAGACTCAATTTTGTGCATATTTGGTTCCCGTGTCGAGACTAGGAGAGGGTCTCCTTCTTCAATATCAACAATCTCTAAGAGAAAGTTGATAGATAATGTCGGTTCCCGTGAGAATGAAACAAGTCCTTTTAAGAGGAACTTGAGTGGTTTGGAAAGTTGAAGTGCAAGGCCACCGGGTCCATGACGCCTTGTCTTCAATACCGATGTTACCATCGCAGAGCATATGAATTGAACCCGGTTTCGCCTAAGGTTGAATAAATGGAGGGCTATTTGTTTTCACCCTTTTCTCATTCAATTCTTTTAATTCTTCAACCCTTCAAGCTTACCGAGACTTCATTGCAAGAACCTTGTTGGGTTTGTTCCAAGACTTGCTCGCCTCATCCGCACTCTTCCCATATCTCACTTTTCTCCTTTTATCATCATACCCAAGGACTTCTACACTAACTAGTGGATTGTCCTCGGTAGATCCCTCCGGTTCGGCGGATCATGGGAACCAATACCTAACCTTATCATCCTTATATCACCGTACATAAAGTAAAGTTGGTCGGTCTATTTGGTATTGTTCATCTCGCCATTGGAACCAATTGAAAACCATTTGAAAATCAATCCGGATACTTAAGATGTATTATCAAAGCATTTTGTACCTAAATTGTTTTTGATATTTTTAGAATGAGAACTCCCTCAACATGTGCATCAAATGTTTGAAATCGCTTTGCACACGGAGGCAAGAGGAAGAATTAACTTCTTTGATTACCATTTTCTAAAAGATATCAACATCACATCCCGCATCAAATCCAAGAGATAAAGTATTTTGGGAAGGATGAGGTTTTCATACTTTTGCTCCCCTCAATATGTGCCTCAAGGTTTGAAAGGAGTTTTGCACATACTAGAGGAACCCGCACATTGAGATAAATGATCACGCTTTCAAATCATAGGTGTAAGATAGATGCTCCCCTCAACATGTGAATGGAAAATTTGAAATCGCTTTGTCACATGCGGGAGGATAACATGTACATCCTTGTAAAACCATTTACCGAATCCTCGCTTAAGTCCAATTTAAATCACAAATTCTCCCCGATCACAATTATCAAGTCATTTGAGATTTGTGATCTCTTATAGATTTAAATTGATTTTGAAAGCTTTGAGGAGAATTGTGACTTGATTATGAAAGCGTTTTAATCGATAAGGATCGGATTTTAAGACTTTAAACTCCATTGGTAAAACATGCATGTACATCTTTTGAAAACAATTTAATGCCAAATAACTTTTTAATTTAATTGAAATCATTCTCCCTCAATCAATGACATAGGTTGTTGATTGAGAGATTGATATTTTGACAAATAAGTCCGATGATTATCAAAATAGAGACCGAGTTATTTTTCAAAGCGCTTAGTTTTCAATGAGATAAATGTTTATAGAATCGAGCATGGAATTTGAAAACATGGCAAAGCATGGCTCGTTTTATCTTTGAAAAGCGGTTATCGCGAAATGACAATAAACCATTTTTTCTCTTTCTCCCAAAAAATATTTTTTTTTTTTTTTTAAAGAATTCAACAACATCTAAAGTCCCGTGTCATTCTTTGAATGACAGCACAAAGACCGTAGATATTATCGAACCGAGAAAAACATGACAAAATGACAATATTTTTGAGGGGTTTTTTTTTTTGAATTTTTCAAATTTTTTTTTTATGGATTTTGAAAGTTTTATATTTTTCTATTTGATTTTTGAGGGTTTTATAATTTTGTATTTTGATTTTCGAATAGATATATACAAGAGATAGATGAAGATAGACCTTTACTCCTCGTCTTCCTCCTCAAGACGCTTGAGTGTTTCGTTGAAGGCTTTTCAAGCCAAGACGTGGAAGAATAAACTCAAACGCTCACTTGGAAGAGCTTTGGTGAAGATGTCTCGCTAACCGATATTCGCACCTCACAAAATAGAGTTCCACCACACCTTTTTCCACTTGTTCCCCGATGAAATGATGTCGAATGTCGATATGCTTTGCTCTTGAGTGTTGAACATTGTTGCATGAGAGAGCAATAGCACTTTATTATCACAAGACAGAGGGATTTTGTTGAATTCAAAGCCATAGTCGATAATCGAGATCTCATCCATAAGATTTGAGCACAACAGATGACATGGCTATGTATTCACCTCCGTAGAGGAAATAGAAGTACTCATTTGCTTTTTGAAGACCACTCACAAGCTTATCACCCAAAACCGAGCACCTCCGGATGTACTTGACGAGTATCTTGACACCGCATGATCAAGATCTCGATAGGTCGTTAGTGACATGCTTGTCCTTCGGTACCAAAGACCCATATTGATGGTTCCTTGGAGATACCGAAGACCCGCTTAATCGCTTCAAGGTGCTTTTAGTAGGCTTAGCTCGGTATCTAGCACACATGCAAACAATGAACAAGATGTCCGGTCTACTAGTCGTAAGGTACATCGTGATCCAATCATACTACGATATTTTGTTTGGTCAATCATGATCCCCGAGTGGTCCTCATCTAGTTTGGTTCGATCAATCATGGAGTGTCAACATGGTCACTTGAATCAAATCCAAATTTCTTTAAGATCTCGTTGCATATTTAGATTGATTTATGAAAATGCCTCCGGACTTTGCGAAATTTGTAATCCCAAGAAAATGACATTTGTCCCATCATTGACATTTGAAATTTTGAACTCATTTCATTTGAAAACGATCACATTCCATTAGGTCTGCCGAGGCAAAATAATATCATCAACATAAATTTGAACATGAATTAAATGTTTGCCCGACTTCCGGTGAACAATGTTGGATCAACTCGCCTTTGCTAAATCCAGTTGATAGAAGAAACTTTGACAAAGTATCATACCATGCCCTTGGAGCTTGCTTTAAACCGTAAAGGGCCTTCTTCAAACGATAAACGTGAGTAGGATGCTCTTGATTTACAAATCCTTCAGTTGGTCGACGAGACGACTTCTTTAAGGTCTCCGTCAGAATGCCGCCTTCACATCCATCCGATAGACTACCATGTTCTTACTAGCAAGATTAGCCGAAGATTCGATTGCCTCGATTCGAGCAACTAGAGCAAAGATTCTTCAAAGTCAATGCCCTCCTCTTGACGGTATCCTTTAGCAACTAATCGAGCCTTGTTCTTCAACACATCACCATGCTCATCAAGTTTTACTTTGAAAATCCATTTAAGAGCAATAATCATAGCACGCCTGAGCGTGTACTAACTCCCATACATCAAGTCGATCAAACTCATGAATTTCATCTTGCATTGCATTGAACCGCCTATCTTCATTCATGGCGGTTTTAACATCTTTTGGTTCGATCTTAGATAGTATGGAGTTGAAGAAGCACCATAAGGCATCGGTAGCAAGTTGTTTTCGTGTTGATACAGACGAGAGGGATTTCCAATGATGTTGTCTAGTGGATGATCGTGAGTCCATTTTCTAAGGTGTTCATGTGGCGCTTGTTGAGGGACCGAGGTAGCAGAGTCGATGTCTCCCGACGAAGATGGTTCGATGATGATTCAGAGCAAATATGTTTTCAAATGGAGCATCTTCGTGAGTAGCAAAGGGATTAACTTCATCATTGATGCCGTAAACAGCTCCATGATGTACATTTGAAGAATGATGATTTGTTGATGAGATCAAGGATCGCAGAGGCGCTTCTTGACTTAAAGATATTGAGACCGAGGATTGACTTCATTCACGTGAATATGAGCAACCTCTGTTGTGGGATTGACACCTCATTAGTACTTGGATCATAAAGTTCATCAAACATAGGATCAAACAATTTCTTTAAATCATCTTCGATGGAGGTACATATGGAGTTTCTTGAGAAGTGTTTGGAACAAGGGATGAACCAATGGGGTCGTTTTGAAGTGCGGGTCCCGAATCGATTGTCCAGAGCCATTTGACCGGCCACCATCAAACGTAACGTGAATTGTTTCCATGATATTTCGGGTTCTTTTGTTGTAGATTCGGTATCCCTTTTGTTTGGTGCATATCCTACAAATACTCCAATGTCCGCTTTAGCTCTAAGTTTGCCTAAGTCTTGACCTCATTAGTTGGATAACATAGTGCACCAAACACACGAAGGAAGGAGAGATTAGGTTTTCTGTGTGGACAAGTTCATATGGAGTTTTTCCATGAACAGGGTGAATCGTGGAACGATTTTGTGTGTAGCATGCAAGGGCAATAGCTTCACCCGAGAAACATTGGAACCTTTGAGTAAATCAAAGATTGTTCTAGCGGCTTCTACAAGAGTTCGATTTCGCCTTCAACTACACCGCTCGTTGAGGAGTTCGTGGAACACTTCTTTGATGGTCGATTCCAATGCTTTCATAAAATTCACCGAGTTGTTTGTTGACAAACCCGCCCATTGTCTGCTCGATAATTCTAACGGTTTTGTTAAGTCGAACTCGCACTGCTTGATGAGTTTGATGATGATATCGAGTTTCATCCTTTGTCCTTAAGAACTTGACCTGTGTGAATCTAGAGTAATCATCAACCACAACTAACACATATTTCTTCCCAAAGATATTCTCGCACCCTCATTGGTCCACATAAATCCATATGAATCATATGAAGAACTTCGTGATGTAGTTAGTAGGTTTGGGTTTATGGGCATACTTCTTGCTTTTTCCCAATTGACATGTCGAACAAAGATGATCCTTTTCGTATTTGAGTCTAGGTAAACCTACAACTAAGTCCTTTCTCGTGAGATCATTGATGGTGCCAAAGTTCGTGTGATTGAGACGACGATGCCATAACCATGACTTTGTTTTAGAAGCCTTTGACAAAGAAGCAAATTGGTGAAGACTTCATCATATCTTCGATAGAGATGGTGTATAGATTTGAACCACGTGAACCTCTTAACAGCTCCTTACCATCAAGTTCTCTAACGAAGGTGTATGTTTTCAAGGCTACTTAGATCCGAATCGCAGACTGACCAACAGAGAACAAGTTGTGACCAAGACCTTCTACATAGTAAACCCCGGAGATAACACTTTTGCCAACAACATAGTCTCCATAACCCATGATAGCACCGAAATGATCATTCCCGAATCTAATCGTCTCCGATGAATTTGCTCACGGTTCATGAGCCGTGACCGGTCGCCAATATATGCTTGGAACAACTGAGTCCGTGTACCACGTAATCGATTTGAACGATCCGCAGCTGAACATGCACAAGAATGGATAATCGGATAATTGGGATCCCCATGCAAGAATGGGTTCCATTTGGTTAGTAACAATGGTTGGAACACCCACATCGAAATAGAAGCATTCATATCGTAAGATAAGGCAATGGAATCATTGTGAATAGATGCAAGACTAGTGTCTCAGATAGCCCTGCTCACAGCAGTGCTCACTTCTTAAGGGAATAGTTCTACCAAGAGGCATCCATTTTCTAGTGGGCATTGTCCGATTAGTCTTATGACCAACAAGTAACCAATAATAGCCTATCTTATCGAATGTTCTTCCCGGGTTTCCACCGCTTTTCTAACTTTCTTTCGCTTTTGCCTTTTAGCCTTCTTAGCATGAATTTTAGCATTAACAATATTAATCGGACAATTAACATCATTAGCGTAACATTAACACCACATTCATGATTAGAAATGTAATTCAAGCGACATCAATACAAGGTTTGCAAATAGTATCGAATTCAATTAATTACAAGACGCCTATGGCTAATACTAGAATCAACACGATTCGCTTTTATTCGGTTCAAACTTAAAGTTCCTAGATTGTTCTTCACTCTTTCCAAAGGCACATTCTTAGCTTCATGAGGTCCTATCATTCCTTGTATTGTCTTGAGACTTTGACCGCTCCCTTTAATGTCACCGACACTCCTGTAGAGGAATGGGAACATTAGTTGGTTTTACTACTCTTTGCATCACTGCTTAGATGTGCCGATCTCGAACTACATGCAGCACACTAAGGTTCACTTTCTTAAAACTAGAAGTACCGGATTTGTACTCCTAGAAGGCACACTTGAGTTCTCTTTCTTAGCATTGATGATCCGAATCAACTACTTAAAGGCACCCTAAGGTTCACATTCAAAATATTGGGAATCGAATGAATATCATACTTGGCATTAGGCATCGAGCATGGAATCAAAGGATTAACTCTCTCACCTAATGACTTTGGGCATATTGTGATCAAGCATTCTAGGATTTCTTGAGATCGTTTGGCATATAAGCATGCATGTCTAGTTGCATTATCATGAGGTTTCTCTAACTTATCCTCTTCAACAATCTCACGCAGACATTCTAGGCAATCCTTAAGGGATGAGAAGTATGTTTGAACAAAGAAGTTTGTTGTTCCCGAGATGAGGAGGGACATATTTCATGCATAAAGCATATTTATTACAAGAGTAAACCTTTGATACACCATTCTCCCATTGGTCATAGGCATTTTCCTTTACCCGACTCTTCGATTCTCAATTTCCTTTGCAATGAAGCTATTTGTTCGTTATTTTGTTACGAGTGACCTTTATTGATTCAAATAACTCATTGAAATGACTTTTAACCTTTTCATTTTCTTCTAGAAAACTTTCGCTTTCCTTTTGTAATGCATTTACTAGGTTTTGAAGGTGAAACGCTTGAGAATTCGAGAATCTAAAGGAGGAGGCATTAGGAGCCCGTCATATTGTTCGTTTGACCCTTTAATTGAGAGATTTGGGCTTTCAACTTTCTCGATCGTGTTGCAATGAGCTTGAATCTGCTCATCACGCTTTGTTAATTTGAAAACTACATCAAACTCGAGCATCCGAGGATGTCTTGATATTTGAAGTTTTGACATTTTCTTTAAGATGTTGATATTTTAGTTGTAAATTAAAATGCTCAACTTCTAGTTTAGAAAAATGTTTAACCAAATTGTCATGATCATCCGCTCAATTTTCTCGCTTAGTTCGTAATTAGTTTTTCAAGCTCAATAACACGATCATGGGAGACTTTCGTGGCAACAGATAATTCATGAAATTGAGAAGCATTAATAGAACAATTTGTAGCGATTAAGAACACATCTTGAGCAATACATTCGTAAATCGTGTTCTCATTTAGTGTATGCAAGTTCTTCCTCTCAATCTCATTATATTTTAGTGCTCGCTCATAGTCACTAACTTCAACTATCATTGCATCAAATTCCTTTTCCATTCCCTTAATATCAAGATGTATCCCTTTTAAGACTCTCAAAGTGATCTTTAGAAGTTTAAAGAAAGGCATGACCTCGCTTAAATAGCATTCTTTGTTTGTTCAAAACCCTTTCCCTTCAAGAATCCCAGCTGGTGTGATCCTTTTCTTACAAGTTTTCTCAAAATCAACAAATAGTTGAAAATAACATATTGACCGATTAAGATCTCGCTTTTAGTAGCAATCGTTCTAGGAACTAGATGCATTGGCGTATTGGGAGGATACACAGCTGCTTTTAGGCATTTTCCTAAGGGAGGGTTTGTTACAACAATATTTTCGACTTCTCTCGCTTATCTAAGTCCATTTTCCGAACACTTGTTCGGGAGTCAACAATGTTTGAGGCTTAAACATGTTCGTGGAGATCCAATTCTCCTTTTGTAGTCATGGGAGTGATAATTACTTTCTTCTCTTTGCATTTAGGATCATTTAGTTTCTTATTCATCTTCTCCTAGTGATTTCATCTAATTTCTTATCATCCTTAGTGCACTCAACGCAACTAGGTTTTTGTCTAGGTTTAAGAATCTCATTGCCATCATAAATCACACTTTGAGTCGCTTTTGCTATCTTTCCGCACTCGTGGTTGGGTTTATCTATAATGGGAACACTATGCTTATCGCTTAGAACTCTATGCTTAGTGATCATGTGAGCAATCTGAATGGTGTTTCCTTGTATGTACAACTTGTTTTCAAGTTTGTTTTCAAAGTTTTCGATTAGAAAATCTCTCAAGAGTTTTGATTCCTTTGCATTAAATTCTTGCTTAAGCATTTTCACATTTTCTTGAAGTTCTTGTTTTGCTTAGCGCTTTAGAAAGCTTTTCTTGCAAGGAATTTAATTCTTGTTTTAATACTTCTTCTAAAATTACTTTTCTAATGATTGTATGCACTTGGTCATCCATTTCCTCGCTCACGAGTGGTCAACTCAAATTTTGCACGTTGTTCATAAATAGCAACACGTTCTTTATAGGCATTTAGTTCGAAATTACGTAATCATCGAGGCACATGCGGTGTATTCATCAAAACATAGTCATTGTTGATCGCGAAGATGCATCACTTGGTACAACTTCACTTTCACTTTGTTTCTCATATTGATCATATGGGACAATATTGATATTACCCATATTTTCAACATTTGATTCAAGAGTTTCAATTGATTGTACTTTGTCATGCATCTGCTGCACATCGTCATCGTATAGTTTTAGTACCTCCGAGATGAGTTTGTCTTTGGATGAGCCACCATGGTGAAGAAGAGACCTTGGGAGAAACCATTGGAGAAATGCTAGCCATAAAAATTGTGTGCAGAGGGTCCATCATCCACATCGAGTCGTATGCATCACAATCAACGACTTGAAAGGCATTATGATGATTGTGATCTATCTCCGAATAGGTCGCTCATCCACATCTCGCATCATAGGTCTTGGCATTGCCTCAAGAAGAAACAACAATTCCTCTTCATCCAAAGCAAGACCATTATCCCGAGCTTGTACAAGCAAGATCTTATCTCTCAAGTAATCAACATTCTGTGGACGCTTTGGAGATGTGCGCCTCCTTGCAATGTGTCCTCACCACCACGCTTATAACATTTGATCGGCTTAGC
This sequence comes from Chrysanthemum lavandulifolium, assembly GCA_022545495.1. NCBI lineage: Eukaryota > Viridiplantae > Streptophyta > Magnoliopsida > Asterales > Asteraceae > Chrysanthemum > Chrysanthemum lavandulifolium. The sequence continues at coordinate 172,164,054 of CM040244.1, forward strand.
TTGACCTTGATTACCATTCCTTCCTCGATTTTGATTACCAACATAACCTCTACCACCCACCTCTTCCCCGATCATACTGTCTTTCCGAACTGGTTGCACCATGATCCTCCCATCTTTAACAATGAGCTTGATTGTGTGGGTTAGATGTCGCTACAGGTTGTTGTTGGTTTGTGGGAGAGAATTCATGTTTTGACTAATCAAGAGCTAGTTGGTTAATGATGTTACCACGTGTGCATCAAAGATCGCCTTGTTTGAACATAGGATCGAAATGAGTTTGTGATTACCATTACCCATGGGTATGACTTGTGAGGCTTTGGTTGTGATTCCGATGTTTGAGTAGAAGGCGCTGAGTCATTAGACGAGCTTGTCTCTCCTCGGTTGGTTTTGAATTGATTAAGAATCATTTTTCAAACATAGCATGTCTCTCATTCTCAAGGAGGAAGGCATAAAGTTGCTCATAGTTTGTATTCTTCAATCCTTTAGTGAGCTTCACAGAGGTGACAAACTTGTGCCATTCGGGATTCATGTTGTTCACAAATTTTGAGTTCACCGAATGTTAGGCATAGTCATTCGATGTTCCTCATATCATTCACCAACTTATGAAATCTCACATAGTACTCATAGACACTCTCATCCGGTTTCATCTTGAAGTGTTCAAATTCGCCATAGAGTTGTGATTCTCTGCCTTCCATAGTTAATTCGAACCCGAGAGAAGCATCTTGACATTATCCCATACCGCCTTTGCTTCGGTGTTTTGATTGATCAACTTGTAGATGTCTTTAGGAAGACCTTGAAGAACAATGTTAAGCCCCGATATCAAGATCGAATCTCTTTTCTCCTTATCATCAAGCTCATCATACATCTTTGGTCCGTCCATTCCGTAAATCGAGTTCCATCTTCAAGAAGATCAAGTACATCTCTAGTCGCCTCAACTCGATATGGTCCTTCATCAATGGATTTGAGAATGTTGACACCATTTTCCTTTCCAAGACAAGACAACTGATTCGTTGAGCCCAAGAATCGTAGTCGCCTCTGCTAAGCATGGGTGGATTTAGTATCCGAACCACCGCTTGAACATCCTCGACAATGGAGATGATAGTGGAAACGTTGGTAGACATGTTAACAGATTATACGGGATTTTATAACTCTATGATTAAACCGGAAATAGATTCTTTCACGGATTTTACTAAATCAAGAGAAACCGTAAACAATCACCCAAGTCGCTAGGAGATAATGCACCAAGTCGCTAAGTAGCTATACCACCAAGTCGCTAAGCCTAAATTTTGGCCTCAAGTCGCTAGCAAAATTTTGGCAAAGAATTGCTAAGATTCAAGTCGCTAAAGACTCAAGTCGCTAAATAGCAACTCGCTACTCACCAAGTCGCTAACACTGTCGCCACCAGTAGTGGAGAATCCACTACTTGTACAGTAAGTCGCTAAGACTAAGTCGCTAGGTTAAAAACCGCAACTCGCTATGTAATTGTAAAGCAAGTCGCTACAAAGAAACAAATCCGTATGTCAAGTCGCTAGCAAGAGAAACAACATAAACATCACTTTTCAATCCAAAAACAACCCAACCAAGATGATTCAAGCTTACCAAATGAAAACCTAAACACTTATGATGATTCTAAACATAAAAGTACAAACAAAATCCAAGCTTTAACACAAGAAATCAACCAAATGATGCACAAACCACTAAACTTTTTCAAACTCAAACACCACCTAAAAACCACTATAAATCCAAAGATGTGCAAGATATGATCTAACCATGGCTCTTGATACCAATTGTAGGATATTAGTTTTCACATACACATCAAACCATAACAACAAGGTGGCGTATAAGTGGAATTCTAGAGAGAGAAAGTTAGAGGTTTATGGAACTTTAGTGAGAGAAAGAAAATTTTATTATGAGCTCCAACTCTACTACCTGGGAGGTAGAGTATTTATAGTCTTACATAAACGCCACACAACGGGTCGTGGATCGCATACATTGGGTAAAGACCCGTCTCGTCCTCCACGGTGTTACTTAACTAAATACTACTTAGATTGAAATAACTACAACTACGAGCTTTCTAACAATTACATATACTTGAGGTGACCGACTCTTTAATACATGGAATTTCTAATTCCTAACAACTAAAGAAGCGTGGGATGAGTTAGAGGAAACTTATAATAAGGAAGATGGTTCTATGATTTTTAATCTTCACTATAAGATTCATACACTCCCAGTATGGATATTGTTACACCCAGAAACTATGATTAAATATGTTAGAAACTTATATGTGATATGTTAATCTTTAGAATTAAATTAAAAGTCAAAGTATAGTCAATATATGTAAGTGTTTGAAGATGGAAGTTTTATGTGGTGTAAAATAGTGAAATTGGAACTTGAAGGACTGAAATTGCTAATAATTCAAACTCCTACCAGATTTGGCTAAAACTAACTCTGAGTTGACCTTATTAACCATTTTCTCAAAAATTTCAGATAGTGCTAGTGTGTGTGTGTGTCGAGTGCCAACAAGAGAGAAGAGAGGGAAAATTCTAGTGAGAGTAAAAATTGATCAAAAAGGTGTTGTAATCAAATTTTAATTCTTTAAACATCATTCCCCAACAAGTAAGTATGTATATCTTGAGATAATCTTTTAATTTAAATTAGGGTTCATGGTTTGTGACTTGGGGATAGTGGAAAATGTGGATTTTTGAATGGAATTAAGGTTTAAATAAGATGAGGGGTAAGCCTCTATAATGATTTGTGATGAAATTGTGATTTTTTCGAAGTTCAAACTTTGAGGGTTTTAAAATAATCAAATTTGATGATGATATGAATGCTATGGAGTGATTCGGATAAAGGGGAACTCATGTATGAACCTTATTAATAAAATGCTTTGAAATAGCATGCTAAATGTGACTTGTGGATTATATAGGAATATGGGTGGAAATGAGTCGAGTCGCTCGTGAAAAGCTCGGGATCGAATCGGTAAAAAACTCGAACGAGCCGAGCTTAAACTAGCTCGAGCCCGAGCTCGAGCCTAAGTTGCAGCTTGTTTATTAATCGAGCTCGAGCCTGAGTTAAATGACCTTAACCTAGTTTCTGGTGAAAAATAACGAGATTAGTGTTGGTGACGGCCAGAATCCATCACTAATACCCTTCGCAATAGGCCCTTTGTTACTGTTCATATTTTTTTCCCTATTCGTCTAACCCCAAGGGTGTAAATAAGTCCAATCGAGTCAAACTTTGGTAGAGCTTGACTCGACTTGAAAATATTTTGTTCGGCTCGATAGCTCGACGAGCTTTCATGTAAGAAGCTCGAGCTCGGCTCGAAAAAGTTTGAATTAAGCTCGAGCTCCGCTTGAAAGTATTGAATTATTTGTAAAAATGATATGTTTCTTAAACCAAATAATATTAAGATACAAGATAAGCTCAACTCGTAAAGCTAGATACTTTCATAAATTTATATATAAACCCTTAAAATATACATAAAAACATATTAAAAAAAAAACAAGGGTTACTTAAAAGCTCAAAAACTCGATTATATTCCAAGTCATGCCTATATAATTTTGAGATCGACTCGTTAAACATGTCGAGCTCTTTTGGGCTCCAGCTCGAGGCTTAATAAAGCTCGGTTCGAACTAGCTCAAGTCGAGTTTGAGCTCGAGCGTTACTCAACAAAAACTCTACTCGTTTACACCCCTAGTCTGACAATGGGGTGTTCGGTACTTTAGTAGGAGGCCATATATGCATATCGTTATATTCTCAAGGAGATTTGAAAATGACAGGATCTCAAGGTTATCTCAAACCCAAATCCGGCCATAGAGAAAGCTACCCAAATAAAGAAATTTCGACCTGTATTCAAGAATATGGACTTTAGTCGAATCATTTTTATAATTGAAACTTTTACTACATTTCTTTACTTTTTATAATATTTTTTGAACGTAAGATTATCTTTTACTACATGAAAAAGTAGATTGTTCCTTAACCCTTATTATAAATTCTTACTATAAAATCCCACTGATCTATTGAGGTTAACTGAGATAAAATTAGTTTTAGATTTTGGTTTTTGCAGACACGCAAATGAGATAATGTTCTTGATTTCTTTACAGTTGTGAACTTAAAAACGACATGTTATGTCCCAATAATTAATGTTCCATTCGGCAATTTGCAAGCTAGTTGTAATATCTATCAACTTGGTTCGAACTATTTGGATGGATCCCAGATTCGCAGACATGATTATCAACTTGTATTTCATCACGTGATTGTTTGAAACATTGGTTTTGGTCGGGAACATATATTTATACATGGGACTGAAATTAAATTTCATATAAAGCCAAATAAATCATTCTTACACAGAACGTTGAACACAAATATTAATATAATTAGCTCTTCAAATTTCAATGTCTGATGTCCTGATGCAACATATAATTAAACTTCTACAAGCTTTAGATATGAAGTCACTTCACATTAGAAAAAAAAAAAAAAAAAAACCCTAAGAAGCGATATGAACTGCGAGGATGTGAAACTTCAAATCTATCAGCTAAAAAAATTCTAAGAAACGATATGAACTGCAAGGATGTGAAATACTAAAATACATTGAATTTGCAACCAACGGTATGTTTGAAGATTACCATAGTAATCAAGTTCGCAACCTCCTTGATTTAGCCTGTAGCAACTAGCTAGCTAGGTGTGCTAAGTCCTTTAGTGACATAAGTGGTGTCATGTTTGTAATATTTCGTTGATGTTATGAAATAGAATACTTAAACAATACGATCTATGATATTATACTTCGATTGATTTGGTTGAACAATCTTATCTATTATTTTAACAAAATAAAAACAAACTATGTATGGTTAGAAAATACTGCAGCAGCCAGGCAGTCAACTGCCAAGCAATTAATCAAACAATTTGATAATGTAATGCAAGTAATATCTCAATCATTGAAAACGATCGTTTTATGAGTATCTAGTTGCCAGCAGCCTTTTTTCTATATTATATTCAAGATATACCTAAAATTCGTATCTTATTCAAAATCTTTTTAATGAATTTGTAGGCACTTAATCAATAAGAAGTAAGGCATATATATGACCTTATCAACCAAGAGCATCACAAATATAACATCACCATAAAAATGGATCAAAATACTTGCTCTTACACTGCATCTTCGTCTTCCTCTTCTTGTTCGTATCAACGACAATACTCGAACAAGATAATAAAATCTAGCCGACAGTCGTACCTTAATTCTCTCCATTCGGTGCATAAGGGCATACAAAAACCCATGACTAAGCATTTCATTGCACCGTTGCCTCCAACCCCACCTAAAATTTATGATGTTATTGCTAGTGATTTCAAGGAAGTTGTTCACATGCTCACAAGTAGCCCGAAATTCCAATCCCCTTCTACACGTCGCCTAAAAGATATAGTTCCGCAAACTCTTGTCCTCTCAAGAATACCTAAACCAGCGGTATCTCCTAACCCAACACCAAAACCACCACCACCAAAGTCAGAGTGTGGTGAAATGATGAGCTCACTTCCTAATTTCATGATGGCGTCGGATTTTTGTGATTTCTTAAATGAAAGTTTGGATACAACTATGTCTGCTACAAACTTATCTGGCATGGATTTTTTGGAAGACCTGAGTCCTGATGGACTAGGTTCGTTGGTGAATCAAGGGGATTTTGATCCATTTGGAGGTACACACCTGAGTCCAGTTGGGTTCGGTTTGTCACCAACTTCATTTTCATGGTGCTAATCAAGGCTTAAGAACCCGAGAAGAAAAGAACCCTTAATATCCACCATACCGGCCACGAACCAAAAAATCCCATCCTCTAGCTTCTTTATGTGCTCTTTAAATGTCGTGTTTCATATCACAGTTCTTTATGTATTTAACTAGTTTTAATTCGGGTTGATAAGATGATGCTATGGCAAAATTATTGGTTAACTGTTGTATACTCACTAAGAAGTTAATTAAGTGTTCACCTTTATTTGGCCTTAAATACACGTTGTGAGGTACTCGTACGAAATATTGGGTAGTTCATGGTCATCTCTGATCTCTTGCACAGGGAAAATATGTTGAAAATTCTTCTAAAAGCTAGCCTACCTTTAGAATCGTTACTAATTACAAACATGAATAATTTATGGCACATTGAGCGTGGAGGAATCGCATAAGCAAACCTACATATGGAGACATAGGATCATTTACAAGTCAAAGTTGGAGGTTTTTGATTTTGAAAAGTAAGAGGGTGTTTCTAATTGCGTTATAAAGAAGTATTGGGATGGCCAAGTCTCTTTTGAAGTCTTGACCATCTGTGTTCAAGATATGAGGATGTGTTCACCATGTGGAAAACTAGGAGGGTGAATAGTTTCTTACGATTTTAGGTTAGTTTCAAAAACTTTAGATTTGATGTTATGTGAAATCGTATGGATGAGAAGAAAGTATAGATCTAAGAGTAATGCAAATAAAGAAAGCAAGTAAAGCAAATGATAGAAATGACACAACCGATTTATAGTGGTTCGGCTACAAGGACACATTCCTTGCCATACTCCACTCCCCGAGTCACCTACTCGAGAGTTCAAGCACTATGTCAACAAACTCCTTCAACTTGGCGGAGAAGCCTTCACAACGTCGCTTACACTTTTTCCGGTACAAAGCTAAATAACGAGTCCGTAACACGGAGGACCAAACCAACACTACTATAACACAACAAATATGTGATATATGAAATACAAGATCTTCGCTACATAAATCTTATGGAGGAACAAATCAATCAAGGACCCCTTGCTTGGATGACTTGTATAATGCTCGTGATCTCGCCTTAGAGAAGGACCTATATGAGAATCACAATAAAAGAAAGAAGAACAACTCTCTAGATCAAGTGATCTTTAGTTAGAAGAGTGTAAGAATATATGAGAGAGTTTGTAAGAAGAGGGTAAGTAAAATGAAGAAATGACTTCATTTATAGACAAATTCTTGCCACTGTTGCACGGATCCTCACTCCCTTGGGGATCCGTCCAGTGTAACCCGGGATCCGTGACGCCCTCCTCTTGCCCATGGGTTTTGGGTTATGGGTCATGGGTCCTAGATTATGATCCATGGGTATCTAAATAGATACAATGTATCTAATAGATGCATGCATCTAGACAATGGGTATGGGTTAACTCTATGGGTTATGGATATGATCCATGGGTATGGGTCATGGGTTGTGGTTTTTACTTATCCTAATAAGCTATTACAACAAATGAATTATTACAACAATTTGTATTAAATGACTATGTGTAGATGCTTTACAAAAGATAACATGTATACTTATAATTTTACTTATGATAACATTATATTTGTTATCAACAAAACACAAAGAGATCGCTAAATATTAATAAACGTTTTTACGTTTTATTTGTATTAACAATCTCCCCCTTTTTGTTGATGACAACACATAATGTTATGATGAGTAAAACTTAAGATTAGATATATGTTTTGAAAGCATAAGTGTTACTTCTTCTCCCCCTTTTTATCGAAACAAAAAGTGACCCTAATAAAGAAATAAAGTGTGGAAAAATAGTCCACGTATCTCTAACTCCCCCTTGACGGTAGCTCCCCCTAGAATGGGGCGTCAAGTGAGAAAAAATATAAAAACCTACAAAGAAGAAGGTTAGTAGTAACATGCATAAATAATCTTGAGATTGACGAGAATCAAGATTGGGAGCCAAGATATGTAAACAAAGCCTTGTAATAAAATAACAAAGTGTAGTGGTATTTATGCCACATACAAGCATATAAAACTAAGAACAAGACTTGTTAAAAGAAATGACTCAAAAGAAAATACTAAAAATAATAAAATTCCTTCCATGCTTGCATAAGGTTATGGATGGAAGTTTTGGTGAGTAATGATGTTGATGCGATCAAGGATGAGGTTAAGAATGACTCGCATCTCTTCCCGAATTTCTATTGCAAGATCCCTAATGGATTGACAATGTTCACAATGTAAATGATGTGGGTAATGTGTGCGGGGAGTTTCCGGGTTAGTTTGATTTGTGAGATGCGGAAGTTGTGGTGGAAAAATTGGAAAATAGGGATCAAAGTCCGGAATAGTTGGAAGTGGTGGTGGAAAAGAACCTAGATGTTCTTGTAAGAAAATGGGAGCTAAGGGTGGTAAGGTTTCAAGATCCTTGAAGATTGTGTTTGGAGATGTGGGAGGTGTTAAAAAGACTAGTTCTTTTTGGTTGGTTTGTTGGGATCTTGTTGGAGTCTTAAGGAGTTCCAAAAGAGTGACTTTAGGTGGAGATTTGATGGGTGATGATGTTGGTGTGCTTGTTGGAGATGAGGGAGGTGCTACTATGGAAGCATTTTGTGGTGAATGAGTGTTTGGTGATGAACTATTTGATAATGGTTTTGCTAAACAACAAGGCCGGATGCTAATCCGTGCGGTTTTTCTAGATTTGGATGGTGGTACTACGAAAGGTGGTAGGACAAAATTTTGGATCTCTTGAAAAGGATTGTTTGCACTAGGTGATTCATCTATGTTGGAAGATCTTTTGGATGACATGATGATGGTTGTTTGTGAGGTTGAGAGTGATGAATATGCAAGCATTTTGGGAATCCTATTTATAGAAAAATAATGCATTGTAATGAATGCTTGACCCAAAATGTGGACTAAAATCTAATGATTAGATATGAATTTAAGGCATGTGATTATGAGAACACAAGCATTAAGTAACATACTCATTAAAAAAAATGATAAAATGATGAAAATATAGAAGTTTTCATCCAAAGTGAGAAAAATAGAAGATAATTTTAGCTTCTGTCTCACAGATCCCACGGATCCTTCCCTTGAGGGAACCGTCTAGCCTTAATGCCGGGATCCGTGGTATCGGTGACTCGTGCGACTCAAAATTTTCCTTTTGGAAACATTTGTGCCTAGTGTGCCTATATGCAAACCATTTGGAGTTGCGGTTATCTCGACTCCTAAAAAGAAAAGAAAAATAAACTAGAAGTGAAAAAACACACTATTATGTGAGATAACCCGAGTGCTCCTAATTCATTGTTGCTTAAATGAAAGTACCCGAAAACACATATTAGTTATGTGTTCTCTTTAGCATTCAAAAGACATGAGATGCAATGAAAACGTGTTTTTACTTTGTATTAATAATTAAAAAAAGAAAAAAAAATTATCCTAGACGTGAGAAAAAGCTTTTATGAAAGTGATACGAGAAGAAGTATCCTTTTAGAAAGCATTTCGAAAAGGTTTCTTTGTTTGAAGAAAGCATTTAAGAAAAAATAGATACGAGCTTACGTGTTGTAAGAGAAACTTACTTTGAAAAGTAAGGAAAAATTATGAAAGTACGAGTTGTGAATAAAACCTATCTTGGGTTTTAAAAATTCCCGTATTTGCTTGTAAGTTGTGTGTGAAATAGAGAGCCTAGACTCAGAAAGAAGAAGGCTAGTGTTTACATACCTTGTAGAGTTTAAAAACTAATTACGACGATTATTCCATGAGACCAAGACCAAGACGAAGTAGGTTGAATTGTTCCCGCTTCAATGGTTTGGTGAGGACGTCGGCTATGTTGTCTTCGGATGCTACCTTCTCAATAGAGATGTTCCCTTTTGAACATTGTCTCTTAGAAGTGATGACGAATCTCTATATGCTTGGTGCGAGAGTGCAATACGGATTTTGCTTAAGTCGATGGCACTTTTGTTGTCACATAGAATGGCTATGTCACTTAGATGAATGTCGAGTCAACTAACGCTTGTTTCATCCATAGTGCTTGTTGGCATGCTTTGCCGCAGAGACATATTCGGCTTCGGTTGTTGATATGGCGCCCGTTTGCTTCTTTGAGAACCAAGATGTTAAACAACATCCCATGAAAGTACATACACCACTTGTACTTTTTCGATCAACATAATCACCGCATGGTCGAATCGCATATACAATTGGTTCTACCCCGCACCCTTAGGATACCATAATCCTAATTGAGTCGCACCTTGATGTATCTAAATATTCTTTGACGGCTTCTAGATGTGATGTTTTAGGATCTTCTTGAAACCTAGCACATAGACAAACACTAAACATGATATCCGACCGACTAGCCGTGAGGTAGAGAAGACTACCAATCATGCCACGATATTTTGTGTTATCAACGAATTCTCCATCTTCATCTTTTGTGAGTTTAGTGTCGGAAGACATTGGTGTTCTTATGGGTTTTGACTCTTCTAAACCAAATTTCTTTAACATCTGCTTTATGTATTTAGATTGATTAAAGAAGATACCATCTTCTACTTGTTTAATTTGTAGACCAAGAAAGAAACTTAGTTCTCCCATCATAATTATCTCGAACTCGTCATGCATGATTTTAGAGAAATCATCACACATGTCTTGACAAGTAGGTCCGAATATAATATCATCCACGTATATTTGAACAATGATTATATGTGATTCCTTTTTCTTAGTAAAAAGTGTATTATCAACTAGCCCCATGGTGTAGTTGTTTTTGATTAAAAATGACTTGAGTCTATCATACCAAACTTTTGGAGCTTGTTTAAGACCATAAAGAGTTTTCTTTAATTTATACACATGTTTAGGTTTTTCGAAATCGATAAAACCCAGAGGTTGAGCTACATATACTTCTTCATTAATAAAACCATTTAGAAAAGCACTTTTGACATCCATTTGATAAAGCTTAAGATCATTAGCACAAGCATAAGCAAGAAGTATTCTTATAGACTCTAATCTAGCCAAGGGGGCATAGGTCTCATCAAAGTCTATTCCTTCTTGTTGATTATACCCTTGGGCAACGAGTCTAGCTTTGTTTCTAGACACTACACCGTTTGCATCTAACTTGTTTTTATATACCCATTTGGTTCCTATTATGGTTTGATTACTAGGTGGAGGGACGTGTGTCCAAACATCGTTAGAAACAAATTGATTTAACTCTTCTTGCATAGCCATTACCCAACTTTCATCTTTTATGGCTTCTTGTGTATTCTTAGGTTCTATGGTTGAGACAAAACAAAATAGGCTACTTTGGTTTTGGACTTGAGACCTTAAGGTTCTTTCGTTTAATTTTCCTATGACCTTATCTACAGGGTGATCTTTAGACTCTTTAATATTGATGATTTTATTATTTAAAGGTTCTTCTTCTTTGTTTGTCTTTTTCTTTATTTCAATAGCTTCACTCTCAACAATCTCGTCATCGACAAGAGGTAGAGTAGGTTTGAGTGGACGCTCATCAAATTTTACGTTTAATGACTCTTCAACCTTCAGTGTTTCTTTATTTAATATGATGTAAGCTTTGCTATTAGGAGAGTAACCTAAAAAGATACCTTCGGTTGATTTAGGATCAAATTTTGTAAGGTAATCTTTAGTGTTAAGTAGAAAACATTTGCTACCAAAGACTCTAAAATGATTCAACGTAGGCTTTTTGCCTCGAAGTAACTCGTATGGAGTTTTACCTAAAAATGGTCTAATTAAGACTCGATTAAGTATGTACATTGATGTATCAACGGCATTGCACCAAAACTTTTGAGGAATGGATTGCTCATTTAACATGGTGCGACTCATTTCTCGTAGGGTTCTATTCTTTCTTTCAACTACCCCATTCGATTGTGGAGTGCGAGGAGCCGAGAAGTTTTGAGTAATACCATTAGCGTCACAAAAGGCTCCAAATTGCAATTCATTATCGAATTCCCTACCATGATCCGTTCTAATAGACACTATAGGACTTCCTAATTGTCTTTGGATTTTCTTACTTAATATTTCAAAGTAATCAAACGTTTCAGTTTTGTTCTTTAAAAATTTAGTCCATGTGTACCTAGAGTAATCATCCACTATAACCAAAGTGTAGTAGTTGCTCCATAACTTTGGATAGCGGATGGACCAAATAAATCCATGTGTAGTAATTCTAGACACTTAGTTGTAGAGACCATGTTTTTAGCTTTGTGACTAGCATGGAATTGTTTTCCTACGTTACAAGCATCACAAAAGTGATGTTCATATTTTAATTTTTGGTAGATCTCTTACTAGATCTTTGGATGATAGCGATTGAAGAAGTCGCATATTGGTATGACCCAATCTTCGATGCCATAAGGTCGAAGTATCATCCATAGAAGTAAGACAAAGTTTGTCTTTAGGTTCATTACCGATTTTAATGACATAGACTCCATGTTTCCTAATTCCTCTACCTATAGTGATACCGTTTTTCAATATCTTACTACTGGTTTCGTTAAAAAGTACGTTGCACTTCTTATTACATATGTGTCCTATACTTAAGAGGTTAAAGTTTAGGTTTTCTACGTGACACACATCGTTAATGGTTAGATATTTGTTAGAAATCGTACCTTTACCAATGATTTTGCTTTTGCTATTTCCAAATACCATATTTCCTCCATTGAAGGATTCATATGTGCAAAATAAGTCTTTATTTTCGGTCATGTGCCTCGTGCATCCGCTATCCTTGATCCACTCATCCGGATCTAGGTCGACCTTTAAACACACCTAAGAAAACAATTAACTCAAAAGTTTGGTCCCAATTTGTTCATGGGTTCGTTAGTGTTAAACATTCCATTTATGTTAGGCATATATGGAAAAGGTGAGTATGCGTTCCATGGTGCAAAGTTTTGAAATTGAAAACCGTTTTGCATATTTGGATTCCATCCCATTTGATGGTTACTTCTCGGATAAACATTGTTAGGTCTCCTAGATGTGTTCAGTTTTGAAAATGATGGACCTTTGTTTCTTGTAAAACTTTGATTTTGTCTTGGTAGTGGTTGTCTAATAGTAACATGACAAAATCGGTTCTAGATGAGGAAGCTATATTATTGCTACTGTTAGCTTCAGCAGACCCACTGATCCCTGGCTGTACACTAGCCAGTTCCCTGTTTGTGGGATCCGTGACTATAGTGGGTTTTTTTCTATTGCTTTTACGAATTGTGTTTATTTGTTTTCACTAGTTGACGCATCAAGTTGCTGAAAGCCTAAACCTTTTTGGTTGTTTCCTGTTTTAACACTATCTAATATCATATCTAGAGTATTAGTATTTATTTTAGCAATCTTAGAGTCTAGATGATCAACTACTGTTTGAAGTTGAACGCAAAGTTGACATTCCCCACTTGCTATCTTCCCCTTTTCTATACGTTTTAATTTTGCTTTTAACTCAATGACTTCCTTCTCTAAACGTTGACTTTGGTTTTTCAAAAACTTGTTTTTGTTGATTACTTTTAAACTAAATTTTCAAAGTTTATCATATTTATTATGCAATGAGTCATCATCTAATGATGAGCTACTATAGTATTCGTGACATACCTCGTCATTTGCCATGAGACAAATTCCCTCGTCCTCCTCCTCGCTCATTCCCCACGAACCGCTCACGAATGCTTTTTGTTAGCCGTAACATTTTTATTAGAAGTGATGGTCATTCATGTTTAGGAACTTTGTAACGTGTGTTAGATATCGTGCTAGAATAGTCAACGGGCTCGTGGATTGGGCTAAGCTAAATGGCTAAATGTTATGTTAAGCTAGCCTTGTATAAGTTGTCATCCAATCCAAGTCCAATCCAAGCCCATCCCAAAGCCCATTAGGGCATATGTAAGGAACTATAAATACCCCTCAAAGTCTTATTTGAGGGGTGTGCTTGAGTGTGTTTTGTGTGTGTTTTCCTTTGAAATAAACATCTTATTGTTTTCATACACGGTTTCATAACATCAAGTCACCATCTTTCCTTTCTTCTTAATCTTTTACGCATAACATAGTTTGTGTTTAACGTGTTCATCTTGTGTGAAGGTGGGTATACGTGTAAGGTTGGTGTAAAAGTAAGGTCCTACAATTGGTATCAATTGCCTAACAATGGTTTAGGAGTGTTTTTGGTTGAAATTTTTTGTGTAGCGTTACGCGTAGCTTCCGTTCTCAAAGTGGTCTCGTTTAAAACTTTAATTTTTGCACTAAAATCTTCAAGATTCTTATGTTTTAAGGTTTTTATAGTGTTAAAGATTCTAGTTTTTGGAAAAAGTTCGAAGCTTTACGTGTTTTTCTTCACTTTTAACTCGTGAGTATTTGGTAGTTCTTTTCTACGCATAAGCAAAAACAACACTATGGGTGATAAAGGTCAAAACTTTCTTGGTATTTCAGTGTTTTGGAAGCTGTTTGTGCATAAGAAATCGTTTGGAAAACTGGTCATTTTTTACGCGTAAGCTAAGAAAGTCAAAACCCTCGACTTACACGTAAGAAAAAGTCAAAACCCTCTTTCTACGCATAAGGTTTTACGCATAAGTTTTTGGTAAAGAATCTTCGTGCAACAACGGTGACTCAGTGTTTCCCTCACTTGGATAAGTTTGTGGAACACTTCGACTTGTGAAATCTCACTAGCTTGGATAAGTTAGAGAGATACGATTCTTGTTTTACACGTAAGCAAGTTTTTAAGCATAAGATTTCAATCTTACGCCTAAGACTGTGATTTACGCATAAGCATTAAATCTTACGAGTAAGATATTTTTTACACCTAAGAATAACATCTTACGCATAAGGATATTTTTACGCATAAGAATTAATTATTATGCGTAAGGTTACTAGTTTACGCCTAAGGTTCAAAACTTACGCCTAAGGAACATAACTTACGCCTAGGCAACCAAATCTTACGCATAAGCTTAAGGATTACGATTAAGATTTTGAGCAAAACTTCAAACGGCCATAACTTTTGAACCGTAACTCCGTTTTCAGCGTTCTACCCATCAAAACGATCGTGAGAACGAGACGAATGACACCCCGAAACAACTAAAGTTCATTCAGGTCAACCTTCGACTCCTAAAAACGCTCCGAACAGAAGCTATTGAGGTTTTTAAGTTTTTAAACCAAACTTTCACTACAACAACCGAGCCTAATCTTCATCAAACACAACTCCTTTATCGTTGAATCGATCCTACATCAACTTTATCATAACATACCTTCATCAATGGCAACTCAACAAGACATTCATGCAGCCGGTGCCAAAAACCGTCCTCCTATGTTGGAAAAAAGTGGTTATCTTCAATGGACAAGTCGTATGCTTCGTTACATCAAGACCAAACCTAATGGAAAATTGATGATTCAATCCATTACGAATGGACCCTTCAAGTCTCGACAAGTCCAAGTCCCTCGAAATCTCGATGCAACACCTCCCGTCCCACCATCTTCTCGTGCTAAAAAGAATCGAATACATCAAGAGGATCGAAACAACTCGAGCGATGACATGGCAATTCACATTGTCCAACTGGTTTACCAAGAGACATCTTTGTTCTTCAGAGAAAGTTGTGAAACCGCTTTCGATATGTGGGAACGTGTTAGACGGCTTTGTCATGGAATGTAAATTGGTCAACAAGATACGGAGAAAAAGTCGCTAATCGCATGGGAGAAGTTTACATCTACCCGTGAGAATCAATTGAATCCTACTATGGAAGGTTTTGCACTTTAATGAATGAGTCGATCGAAACAAGTTGACACCCGTAACTATCGTGAGTAACATCAAGTTCATAAACAATCTACCGTAAGAATGGGGACGATATGTCACTATTGTCAACCAAACAAAAGACTTACATCAAGTGAACTTTGATCAACTCAACGATTTTCAAACAAAACCAAACCGAAGTGAATGAAGTCGAAAGAAAGATTAGCAAAGAATCATGATCCACCGGCACTCATTGCAAAGACTCCAACTCAAAGGAACGCACAACAACAAGCTTCATCATCTTCCACGAACAACAACTTGCAAGAATACATTCCACAACCACAAGCTATTATCCTCAACAACAATTCTATCCACAAGAACAACAAGTCATTCAACAACAACAGCCTCAACAATACCAGAACAAGGAATCACCGATCTTGAAATTGAACAAGAACAAGCTTTGTCAATCAGATTTGCTTTTTTGACTAAAGCATTCAGAGGTCGCTATTCCACACCAACTAACAACAACCAAAGGATTTCATCAAACACTCGCAACATGCAAATTGCACAACCGGGTGTGAATATGGGTCATCAAGGACAAATGGTTGGAGTTATCGGGAATCAACAGGATATGCTACCGGATTTCACATGGGTAATCAGTGGTTACGTATCGTGTAATCGGTCACTGGGTCGAGTGTTGGAAATCGATGGGTCGAATGTTGGGAATAGAGCGATGGTAATCGAATGGGAATGTTGCAGCTCCAGTCGTTGGGAATTATGGAAATGTGAATCAGGGTAATCAGGTTAAGTGCTACAACTGTCAAGGAGTGGGTCACATGGCAAGGAACTATCCCACTAAGCCGCAAAGGAAGAATGTTGTGTATTTTTGAAAAGCTATGCTGCTAGTACATAAGTCAGAAGCAGGGATGCAGTTGAGTGCTGAGGAAAATGATTTTTTCGCTATTATGGATGATTTGGAAGACCTCGAGGAAATCAATGCAAACTGCATCTTCATGGCAAATCTTCAGGAGACTAAGTACGACATCGACTCGACGCACCTCCCGCCTATGACGCCAATGCAAGATCTCGAGGTACCAATCATTGATCCATGCTATAACAATGTCATATTTGATGTGTTTACTCATGACGAACAAGATTCGTGACGCCATCACCTACTTATGATACATACCTAGACAATCCGAGTTGTAGCAATACTAACTCGAAACTCCGGATGTGGATCCTAGTGGAGGTCGTGTGGCACAAAATACCGAGACCGATGAGGAAACACGTGCTTACTTTGAATCATTAATCAATAAGCGTGGCATTGAAATTGAGAAAGTTAAAAGGTCAATCGCGATGTTAAGGCCGCGAATGCTAAATTGACCACCGAGCTTGAGAGTTACAAGGAGAACGCAAAAGCCTTTGAATTTCATAAAACAAAGAATCGAATTAGAAATTGGTTTCAAATTTGCTTTTAAGAGAAAAACAATTGCAAATCAAGTATGACACACTTGATGTGAATTTGAACTTGAAAATAAAATCTTTAAACAAGGAAATTTCGATCTAAATAACCAACTTTCTAAACAAAAGCAACATTTTCTATCTTGAAAAGAGAAGAAGCGATTGATAATCGATTTTTCAAAACGAGAAGATTCTCTTCTTGATGAAATTCTTGATAAAACTGAAAAAATCAAAAAATTGGAAAATTTGCTTGTTACAACGGGTCATTCAGCTAAATCAACCAATATGCTGATTAATCAAACAAATCCGTATTTTCATACAACACAAAAAATGGCTCTTGGTAACAAACCTCCTTGTTTCCTCAAGAAAGCTCAGAAAGAACAGAATGTTTTGAACAATGGAAATGCTTTGCATGAACCCATAATTGCTCATGATTCTCTTGAAATGTTAGAACTATTTGAGGAGAGTAGATAAAAAATGAAACAAAAAAATCCGGAAATCAAACCAATTGATTGTAACAAATAGAACAAAATTAATGGAATTACTTTTGTTAATCAAAAAGAAAAGTCAAAGTTTTCCATCACACCAAGTATTTCAAACAAAGAGTCAACACATGTTTCAAAACAAGTTTCAAAACCAGTTTCAAAACCAGTTGTTGCCTCAAAATCTCTTTCGAATATTGAACAAATGTCTTCAAACAATCCTTTTAACACAAGTGATGCGAGAAGTATTTTAGACAATGTGAAAACTCGAATTGCGGATCTTCAAGAGACTGTTAAAACTAAAACCAACATTACAACAAACATCCGGTTTAATAGTTTTGATAATTAAAATAAAAGTTTTTGAAACGAAAATTGCCCTCACCGAATAACATCAACTCAAGGGTAATTCATTTTGAACAAGCGTTTTGAAAGAAACAATGACTTTGTCAAGGACCATAAATCCACGGTAAAGCAAGCTAATGAAAGTGTTGAACACATCGAAGCTTTGGAAAATTTAAATGATTCTCTCTTCAAGATGTTCGACTCACCGATATTATGTCCATTATTTTACAAACATATTCGTTGAAGATCATGAAAGACTCCACCGAGACCTCCAAAATTGTTTCAAAATATGAAAAAGCTCTTGAAAAACTTGAAAAGAAAATGTCTCATATTTTAAACAACTTGATCGAAAACCGAGGAATGCAAGTATGACAAATTGTCGATGAGCGTGCCTACAATGACATGAAAGCGAAAAATGATCTTTTGAGGGCTCACCGAATGTCAAAAGGAAAGGCAAGTGGATACTAATATTACAAAACCATTGACCGAGGAGAAAGCAAATGTTCCCAAACCGGTTTTAAAACCAAAATGTCTGCTTCTATGCATCCTCCAAAAGTCAATGAGAAAATGGTTTATCCAAACCACCAATCCACCGCCTTGCCTAAACAAAATGTTGAAAAGGAAAAGCGGTTATCGAGAAACCAAAAGTTTTAGCACCGGCCTTTTTAAGATGAGTACCACTAATGCGTCGCGCTCCACATCTAAACCATATGGAACAAACGACATAAGTTTAGAAAAGCACTCCAAAGAGACTAAGAAAGCTGAAACCACTTCTCTAGATAAAAATGTAAATCCTAATGAGTGTGCCTTACCTTCTACAAGACTAGGAAGCACCTCTAGGAGCAGCAGACTAAAGCCTAAGATCAATACAAGGAACAATAGAGTCTCGCTAGCCTCTAAGAGCAGTCGCCTGAATAAAGAGAAGAAAGTAGAAGAACACCCTAGGAATTTACCGCTTTGTAATAAGAAAGACATTTCATCTGAATGTAATGAATGTATGAACTCTGCTAAGTTTAATGAATCTGTTGAATCTGTTTGTTTATCTTGCAAGAAATCTTTAACCAATGTTCATGATGATTGTGTTTCAAAGAATGAGAATGATAAGCCTGTTCTGAAGAACGTTCCTAAAAGAACTTATGCTAAACGAATAGGAAGAATAGTGGCAAGACTTAGGCTTTACACTACTGATAAGAAGCATAGTGTTTACTTTAGGGATGACATTTAGAAACCCACGGTAGAACTTTCACACCCGTAATGGTAGAATGAGTGATGAACCTGTCTTACCAATAGATAACTTCTATGAGTGTGATCGGACTTTACCTCTAACCCAAAGGAACCAAAATCAAAACGGTTTCCAAAATCTTCTTCTTCTTATTGGCGTGTTATCGAAATATGTCTTTGGATCGTCGACTGGGTTGCTCCAAGCACATGACCGAATCAAGTCACGATCAATTTCGTTTGAAATTCATGGGAACCGTGACGTTTGGAAATGATCATGTAGCAACTATCATGGGTTATGGAGATCTACCTTTGGAAATTATTTGATCACTCGGGGTTACTATGTCGAAGGGTTGGGACACAATTTGTTTTCGATCAAGCGCCTACGTGATGCGATTTAGAGGTTGCTTTTAGGAAAATGCTTGCTTCGTTAGAAACTTGAATGGCACCGATCTCTTAACGGGAATCGTGATACAAACTTGTATGCTATCGACATTAACCAAATGGCCTCTTCATCACCAATATGTCTTATGACACGAGCATCCGGAACAAAGTCCCGGTTGTGGCACGACGATTATCCCATCTCAATTTCGACACCATCAACAAACTAGCCAAAGACAACATCACAACGGACTTCCAAAGTTCAAATACACCAAGGATCACCTATGTCCATCATGCGAACAAGGAAAAGCAAAAGAGCATCATATA
The DNA here is from genome assembly GCA_022545495.1 of Chrysanthemum lavandulifolium. Classification (NCBI taxonomy): domain Eukaryota; kingdom Viridiplantae; phylum Streptophyta; class Magnoliopsida; order Asterales; family Asteraceae; genus Chrysanthemum; species Chrysanthemum lavandulifolium. Next base: position 172,183,664 of record CM040244.1, read on the forward strand.
AACCCAAACCCGTACCTAGTTCAGAAGCAAGGTTGCATATGTTGCATATGGACTTATGTGGCCCAATGAGAGTTGAAAGCATTAATGGGAAAAAGTATATTCTTGTTATCGCCGATGACTATTCAAGATATACATGGGTTAGATTTCGAGATCAAAAGACGAAGCACCGTGCATCATCATCACCTTCCCGAAATGTATTCAAGTACTTCTTCAAGCTCCAGAAGAGTAGTAAGAATGCATAACGACACATAATTTACTAATAAGGAGTTAAGAGCTTATTTTGAAGATGTTGGAATCACACATCGACATCGCCTATTAGAACTCCACAAAGAGAATGGGGTAGTTGAAAGAAGAAATCGAACTCTTGTGGAAGTCGCTCGCACAATGCTAATTTATTCTAGTGCACCGTTATTTCTATGGGTCGATGTTGTTGCAACGCTTGTTTCACTCGTAACCGATCCCTAATCCATCCAAGATTCAATAAAACCCCATATGAGCTAGTGAACAACAAAAACCCGATATCTCTTACCTTCACGTGTTTGGCGCTTTGTGCTATCCGACGAATGACAGAGAAGATCTAGGAAAACCGAAAGCTAAAGGTGATATTGGAATCTTCATTGGATATTCGGATAACTCGAGGGCATTCTGTGGTGTATAACGTAGTAACTAGGAGGATCATGGAGACGATGATTGTGAAGTTTGATGAACTTTCACGTAAATGGCTTATGAGACTCGCTCTAGAACCCGCACCAAACCCGCAGACTTACGGACACATCGATTCAGACTCGTACAACAAAGAGCTCCATCAACTTTTGTTTGGCACACCTCATGAACAAGAATGGGAGAAATTCTTTGAGTTAATGTTCGATGAATACTATGGTGGAACTTCACAAATGCATCAAACCATCATTCCACCGCACCCGCTCAAAATCATCCACCACCACCAACGTAAGATGCATCTACAACGGTCGAAACCAATGCACTAACTCCATCAACATCATCTACATCTACTCCAAAGAACTCCAATTCTTCAAACAGCTTTTACCAAGAGCTGATGAGCAAAACCAAAACATATCATTTCAAAAAGAACCTACACAAAACCGAACGATGCAACGTTAGATGAAGACTTATTTGAAAACCCGTTTGCTACGGAATCACCGAATCATCTTCAAACTTATGAGAACCATCTAACTCGCATATGTTTAATCTATTGTATCCTTCACTCAAGTGGACAAAAGACCATCCGCTTGAACAAGTTATTGGTGAACCTTCAAGGCCAATTCGCACGAGACGCCAACTTGCCACCGATTGCGACTTGTGCATTTACCTTTGCTCAATTAGCAATATTGAACCAAAAACATCCGGAGGCAATGGCGAACCCGCATGGATAGAAGCGATGCAGAGGAACTTCTCAATACCGTCTACATGACTCTTGGGATATGGTTCCAAGACCAATTGACATTCGAGTCATTGATCTCAAATGGTTATGGAAGAACAAAAGGGATGAAGAGATGACTATAATTCGCAATAAAGCTCGTCTTGTAGCCAAAGGATACAAACAGGAAGAAGGGATAGACTTTGAAGAGTCATTCGCGTCGGTAGCTAGACTTGAAGCAGTCAGGATTTTCTTAGCCTATGCAGCTCACAAAAGCATCATGGTTTATCAGATGGACATTAAGACCGCGTTCTTGAATGGAACTCGAAAAAGAAGTGTACGTGAGTCACCGGAAGGCTTCATAGACATGGAACATCCGACTACGCCTACAAACTCAAAAGGCAATCTATGGTTTAAAGCAAGCTCCGAGAGCGTGTTATGACGAACTGTCTCTTTCCTTATCCTAAACAATTTCACCAAAGGAACGATTGATCCTACCTTGTTTACACAAAATGCAAAACGACATTTTGATTGTTCGATTTACGTGGGCGACATCCTCTTTGGGTCCACTAATCCGAATCTTTCAAAACATTTTGAAAATCTCATGAAAAGCAAATTTGAAATGTCCATGATGGGGAACTAAAATTTTTCTTGGTTTACAAATACATCAATCCCACGTGGAATTTTTATCAATCAAGCTAAATATACAACCGAGATTTTGAAAAATCATGGTATGGATAATTGTGACTCGGTCGAAACACCAATGGTAACTTCACCAAAAATTGGAGCCGATTTGTTTGGGAAACCTATCGATCCGAAGAAATATCGAGCATGATTGGTTCTCTCATGTACCTCAACGCTAGTCGACCCGATATTCATTTTGTTGTTTGCTTATTAGCACGGTTTCGTGCAAAGCCTACAAAACCGCATCTCAAAGAGGTTAAACAGACCTTTCGGTACTTGAAGACATCCATTCACATGGGACTTTGGTATCCGAAGGAACCGGATTTGATCTAATTGCCTTTTCGATGCGGACCACGCAGTGATCAAGTTACTGACAAAAAGTACATCCGGAGGAGCACACTTTTGGGTGAAAAGTTAGTCGATGGTCTTCAAAGAAACAAGATTGCACTGCACTTTCAACCGGCAAGCCGAGTATGTGTCTCTATCTCACAGACAGCTCAAGTTCTATGGATGAGAACACAACTCACAAATTATGGCTTTACTTTCAATAAAATACCTATGTATTGTGACTCGAAAAGTGCCATAGCCATATCATGCAATCTGTTCATCACTCAAAGACTAAGCACATTCGTGTCCGCTATCACTTCATAAAAACATGTGGAAGAAGGTATCGTTGAATTATTTTTCGTGAAGATGATTACCAACTCGCCGATCTATTCACTAAAGCCCTTCCAAAAGAAAGGTTTAACGATTTAGTTCGACGAATTGAATGCGAAGCCTAACCCCGAGGAGTTAGAACGTCTTCTCGAATCTTCTTGAAAATGATTTTCCAAAAGCTCTACAGTAAATATTTTTGAAAACAAAATACAAAATTTGAAAACCAACAAAAGCAAAATATAAAAATATAAAATCTTTCAAAAATACAAAACAATATAAAATCTAAAATCAAAAATATTCTTCTCACGACATGTCTCTTGTATAATCGATATTCAGACGTTTCTAGAAATGTCATTTAACAATGATACGGACATGTACGGATGCTTGAGCGAGAGTTCTTTAAATGTTTTCCAAAACATGTCGCTTCTCAAAATTTCTTCAAAAATGGCTTTCGTATACTTTAGTACGAAACCAGGACAAAAATGATGACTTTTTATTATTTCAAATCAAAACTCGTGTTTTTAAAGAAAAATCAAGTGTACGCTTCAGTGCACTACATTTAAACTGGTGAGAAATCATCATCATCTTGAGCACCTTTTTCAAGATTGTTCAAAAAAGATTTTCAAAATCTTTCAAAATATTTTGTGCTCAAGATAACTCCCTCTAAACCCTTTAATTGTTTATGCTTTATTAAAGGGGGAGTATAAAACCAAAATATTCCAAATTCATGCTTAAATCAAATCCGTTTGTCTTCCCACAAGTTTATAAAATGTTTTTTAATCCGTTGATATCAATAATATCACGAATATGCTATTTTTGAGGGGGAGGAGACGTGATTAAAATATGATCAAAAATTTTAATGATCGTTGTTTGATTCTCAAAAGAGCTCGACTCAGTCGTAACCAATGAATTGACGAGGAATCTAAGTCAGGAAATGTACCATCTCGAGAAACTTTCTATGGACTTGACCAGGACGGGTAATAATTTCAAGCTAGTTCTCTAGTGATGTAAACGTGTCTCGAATCGGTCTTGTTCATTTAAAGTCGATCAATTCAAAAAGTGCGAACTCTACCCTCTCTGTGCAGATTTTAGTTAAAATAATATAAGCACATGTGAAGGGGAGTGTTTCTGAAAAACAAAACTCTCAAGGTGTTAACAAAATGTTTTGATAATCATAAACACTTTGAGAGATTTTCAAGAAAAATGGTTTTATGGCAACAATAGAACAGTCATGGAGTTATAAGGTGACTAAGGATAGGAAAATCCATCCTATGATCCGCCAGAGCCGGAGGGATCTACCCAAGGACATCACCAATAGTTTAGAACTACAAGTCCTTAGGTATGATTGAAAAAAGGAGTAATGTGAGAAAGGAGAAAGAAGGGGTTGAAGAATTAAAAAGAAAAGTAAAAGAAAGGGTGAAAAGAAATAGCCCTCCATATTCAACCTTAGGGCATAAACCGGGTTCAATTCATCTGCTACTGGTTGTCACTAGATGACACTGGTATTGAAGACAAAGACGTCATGGACTCAATGGACGACCGCACTAAACCTTCTAGCCACCCAATTCCTCTCAAAAGGATTTGTTTCATTCTCACTGGAACCCTATGTAAACTATCGACTTTCTCTTAGAGATCATTGGTATTGAAGAAGGAGACCTCTCCCTAGTCTCCGCCAGAAAACCAAAATGCACTATTGAGTCTAGAGCCACGAGATTCATCAAAAGATCTCATAGGAACACTTGACATCAATAAGGACACAAGTGATATATTCTAGAGTCCCACGCAGATCTTAGCAATCCGCCGTAACATTTATGAGAAGTTTCACATTTGTGATCTTCAATGATTGAATGGAAACTCCCGCCGTGGTCAACATCAAGCGACCGACAAAGCAGTCACTGGTAACTCCTCGTGGATTACGCTTAGTGTGTCTCAATCGGTCTACAGTCGTGGGGTGATGCTTCGTGTACCTCACGACTCATCCGAATCAGAGTGTACTTTGGTACATCGCGTTATCTCACTTGTGGGACTCCAGTTCAGGAACGGCCTTTGTGAGAATCAGAGACGTGTTTTCACACTATGCTGTTAACACACTCGAAATTTAAACTTGTAAGCGCTGGATTACTTCTAACCCATGTTTTATGTTTTCTTCTTATGGATGCTCGTGGGAGGAAGAGATCATGCAGATTCTCCACATACTCATACCAACAACACATGAAAGTTCTCATCAAAATCAAAGGCAACACAAAGTTAAAGATGATTCTTCGTCAATGTCAAAGAATCTACAAAGTATAAAGACTCGAGAACTACATCATTGGTAATTAAAAGTCAAATAGAAGTGTGAGCATGGTGGAGAAAGATGTGGAGACACCTAACCAACGAAGTTGACTACGGCAGACAACCACGTTAACTGATCACAAAGCATGAAAGAACAAAGAATCAAGACTATTCTATATCTACATGCAAAGTTCAAGCTCAAGGAAAGTAAAGACCTAATCAAGTGGAGCATATTTTGAATGACCACCCCTTGGGGAGATTGTTAATGTAACATTTTATTAGAAGTGATGGTCATTCACGTTTAGGAACTTTGTAACGTGTGTTAGATATCGTGCTAGAATAGTCAACGGGCTCGTGGATTGGGCTAAGCTAAATGGCTAAATGTTATGTTAAGCTAGCCTTGTATAAGTTGTCATCCAATCCAAGTCCAATCCAAGCTCATCCCAAAGCCCATTAGGGCATATGTAAGGAACTATAAATACCCCTCAAAGTCTCATTTGAGGGGTGTGCTTGAGTGTGTTTTGTGTGTGTTTTCCTTTGAAATAAACATCTTATTGTTTTCATACACGGTTTCATAACATCAAGTCACCATCTTTCCTTTCTTCTTAATCTTTTACGCATAACATAGTTTGTGTTTAACGTGTTCATCTTGTGTGAAGGTGGGTATACGTGTAAGGTTGGTGTAAAAGTAAGGTCCTACATTTATTAGTAAGTGTTCATCACGTTTGGGACACTTACTAATAAAGTGGTTGGGATCCCCACATTTAAAGCAAGCGCGTTCATCCCTTGCCTTCTCGTCATCTTTGCTCATTCGGAACCCTTTCTTGTCGTCAAAGGGTTGCTTGACGTATCTTCCCTTTCTTCTAAAGAACTTCTTGAAGTCCCTTACCGCCATGGCATACTCCTCGTCATCACTATCCGAAGAGGAGCTCTCTTCATCGCTTGAGACCTTCTTGTCTTTAAGGGCAAGAGATTTGTGCTTCTCTTTCACTTTTGAGGCTTCGGAATCTTTAGCGAGGACAAGCTCATAGACTTTTAAATTGCCTATGAGTTCATCAAGGGTGAGGATTGACAAGTCTTTTGATTCTTCGATTGCCATCACCTTAGATCTCCACTTGGATGGAAGTGCCCTTAGATATCTCCTAACATGATTACGACTGGAGAAAGACTCATCAAGTGCTTGTAAAGATGTAATTATAGTATTAAAGTTAGCAAAAGGATGATCTATAGTATCCTCATCCGATATTGAAAATTGTTCATATTGTTGAACAAATAAATCTATTTTATTGTTTTTAACTTGTTGATTACCTTAATGAGTTACAACTAAAGAATTCCATATTTCTTTAGAGGTTTTGAGCATGAAAATTCTTTCGAATTCCTTTTTGGGTAAAACATTATATAAAACCATTTTAGCTTCACTATTTTTGGAAAGCTTTTTCTTAATATCATCAGTGAGTTTATCATGAGGTGTGTTAACTAAATTTCCATTTTCATCTTTTGTAGTGGCTTCAAAATCGCCTTCAATAATGATGTACCAAAGATCAATATCTTTTGACTTCACATACGTTTCGAATCTATTTTCCCAATATATAAAACAGTTAGTTTCAAGTAGTAGAGGTCGTTGCATAGATTACCCTTCCTTGTAATTTTCAGAACCCATAGTGATCGAAAAGTTTTTAAAATACGGTTTACTTTAAAATTTTATAAACTTAGCTCTTGATGCCGATTGTGGAAAACTAGAAGGAGGGGGAGGGTTTGAATAGTTTTGCCGATTTTAGGTTAGTTTCAAAAACTTTAGATTCGATGTTATGTGAAATCGTATGGATGAGGAGAAAGTATAAATCTAAGAGTAATGAAAATAAAGAAAGCAAGTAAAGTAAATGATAGAAATGACACAACCGATTTATAGTGGTTCGGCTACAAGGACACCTTCCTTGCCCTACTCCACTCCCCGAGTCACCTACTCGAGAGTTCAAGCACTATGTCAACAAACTCCTTCAACTTGGCGGAGAAGCCTTCACAACGTCGCTTACACTTTTTCCGGTACAAAGCTAAATACCGAGTCCGTAACATGGAGGACCAAACCAACACTACTATAACACAAAAAATATGTGATATATGAAATACAAGATCTTCGCTACAGAAATCTTGTGGAGGAACAAATCAATCAAGGACCCCTTGCTTGGATGACTTGTATATAGCAACCCATAATTTTTCATAAGGTAAAATGACTATTTTATCCTTTGACTTTATTTTTCATAAGGTAAAATGACTATTTTACCCTTTGACTTTTAAAGTTGACTTTTGACTTTGACTATTTGACTTTTACCGTAACGTAAAAGCAAATACGATAACCAGTAGCAACTGGTAATTTTCCTTGTAACCAACACAAAACTACGATAAGTCTATACGTTCAAAATACTTTATTTTCACCAATAATCATAATTTATATGAACTATTACTATTTTATCATTCTTAAGTAGATATGTTACTTTTTACGTAAGAAGCGTACTCAAACCTACGTTATTAGGTTTTAACAACATAGACACACCCTATGAGACTTATCACACATTTAATATACCTAGTTAGAGTATATTGATAAGTTTAAACATTTTTATAAGTATTACATTTTTACGTTACCTAGTTTTAAGTTTCGTGACTTAAGGGCTTTACATTAGTAATTACCGGGACCAAACTACACCTCGTAAACTCAAAGTAGTATAAAAATTACACAATAACCACCTCATACCATGAGGTGGGCGTTCCTTAGTGTGTCATGATGCCACATGTCCCAAGTCTTACACCTCTTGTCCCCCACTATTAGATGAGAACATCACTTTGTCATTTTCACATGCAAATCAATCTCAAATCCTCTCTACTCCCTCCTTGTTGTTGTAACATCCAAATCCACCATCACCACTATTAGTTTTGATTCACACTTCAAGTTGTACTACAAAGTTGAAGGGTTTTGGTAGCTAGTGATGATCCTTGGGTTTGTTTCATGATTTCCATGGTTAGTTTAGGAGTTATACGGTTAGGGGCTGAAGTAAGGTGGTCTTTGGGGTGATTATCAAGGTGTTATGAAGATAGATAAAGATTAAAGATAAGGATGAAAGATTGGAAGGGTTTAGGTGTTGATTTGTAGTTGTGATACTTGTGTTATTCCAATCCTTGTAAGCTATTATTTATCTTCATATTCATTAAATATGGTTGTAATAATTTATATTCATTTGATGTAATTTGATATAAGTAGTATATGTAATAAGGCTTAATTGATGTTGTACATGAGGTTGTGATCATAAAAACAAGCTAAAACAAGTTCTAGGTAAATTCTATGAATCTAAATTCTGCAACAGTCCCAAAGATTGATTAAACTGATAATCTCAGTAAATCTTGAGGTTAATTCAATAAGATAGGCTTTTAGAACTATGTCTTATGGTCTTTTCGCCGGGTGGCGCACCTCATAACTCATCCCGATGAGTAAATGAGAGCCAAAATGGCAAAACATGTCAAAATCAGCACACCAGATTTCATTTGGGAAAAGCCCATGGTTATGACCATTTCTGGAAGTCGACTCAGTTTTATGAAATGTAGCCAATACCGAAACTTGAAGTTTGGCGAAATCCGCGTGTCAAAAAAGTTGTAGAACTCAACTTATGGTCATTTTGGCATGACTGAATGTGCAACCAAACTTTCTGCAAAGAAATATAAGTAAATACTTGTAATTAGACCATTCATATAGGTAAACTTTGGACCTTAGACTTGATTAAGCTTAAGAAGTTGTTAGAGAATATAAAAATATAAACTTGAGCTTTTGAATCACTTAAAAAGGACTTATGGTTAAAAAGTTATGCCTAGTTAAGTTTTACTAGATGAAAATATAGTGTTGGAACAAAAGCTTGCTGATACGATTTTAAATCACGATTTTGACCCTTTTCTGGTCCGAATCAGCAAAAGTGTAAAACACGAAAGTTGCTCAGAATGAGTTTTTCTACAAAAACTCAGGAGCACATAAGAAGAAAGTGAACGAAAAAGCCTAAAAACGGCAAAAACTAAACTGAACTGTTGTTGACTAGAAAACAACCTTAGTAAGAAACCTTAAGTGATATATTGATTATTTGACGCCAAAACAAAGCCAAGGTTAAGCCAAGGCTGATGTCTCAAGGTATTTTAACTTAAATATAACCATTAGGTTTGATATTAATTTTTGTTTCAAGTTGCTTAACCGTAACTTAGCCGCACGTCTAGTTTGGGTTTGTTAACCCGAAACTTGTTTAAAAAACTTGTTCATTAGATTGAACTTTACTAGACTTTGACAAAACTAGATAAATGACCATATGACATATAAACTATCTAAATACCATTTTCACAAGTCTTAACTCTTGTTTAAACCTATGAACTTATATTAAGTTAAAAACTATTTTTGAAACCTTTGTATTTCACGACATTATAATATGACACGCCGTAATTATTTTCATCACAACACTCATTGAGTGAATAACATTTATACATAATAAATGTTATGCTAAACTACTTCACGACCTCTTGATTTTGATAGCCAAACAAGATTTAAGGAATACTTTAACTTAAGAATTCATGTACAACATCATAAGCCAACAAACTACATATACTTGTACACGTATATCGTACAATATACTAAAACACGAATACTATGCTTTCTTAGGTAATTGTTAAAGATCGTGATCTTGTCATACTCTACCGTTGATAAACATTATATCGTTACACTCCGCTGCTGATCACTACTGTGAGTTCATAGCCCCAGTTGTTATTACTTAAATGTTTTATAAACCATTGGGGAAATACATGCTTTATTTTAAATCGAACACATTGCTTTGAAATTATACTTAAATGTATTAGTTGCACTAAGTACACTATTGCCAAAGTCCCTATTATCATGAACCATTAATCACTTGCGGGTGAACGCGAATAATGTGGATAGCTATTGGGATTGACAATTCCCATTTGTTTGACCAAGTCCGGTAAACAAATGCACTATATTTGAAGATCCATAGGTTTATTGGCAAATTACCTATTAGGGCAATTGTTACTATTATATCCGTTAACGTTTAGGTGTCATGAGCTTAGTGCAATAATATCTGTTTTGTTTTCTAAACTATGAATGTGAGACTAATTACCTCACGTTATGAATATTGTGTTCAACTGGTTTCCTAAACTCTATGAATATCACTCAACCTTTGTGTTGACAGTTTTAAGCATGTATTTCAGATCCATAATGTCGGAAGCTGGCACGGATACTCAAGAAGGCTATAAATTTTATTAACATTCGAAAATCCATTTAATGTATTTTGAAAACCGTGAAACTACTAGGACCTCATTTTTGTAAACTCTGATATTTATATAAATCGAATGATAAATCTTTTAAAACGACTCCATTAGAGTTCGTTTTCTATTGTTATGACTGTTGTGCCATGAAGTAACACCCAGTTTGAATTCTGCTGCGTATCACGAAATTGGGGGTGTTACATTGTAGAATGCTCGTGATCTCGCCTTAGGGAAGGACCTATATGAGAATCACAATAAACGAAAGAAGAACAACTCTCTAGATCAAGTGATCTTTTGTTAGAAGAGTGTAATAATATATGAGAGAGTTTGTAAGAAGAGGGGTGAGTAAAAATGAAGAAATGGCTCTCTATTTATAGGCAAATTCTTGCCACTGTTGCACGGATCCCACGGATCCCTCACTTGAGGGATCCGTCTAGTGTATTCCTAGGGATCCGTGGGACGCTCCTCTTTGCCCGTGGGTTTTTGGGTTATGGGTCATGGGTCCTAGATTATGATCCATGGGGTATATAATTAGATACAATGTATCTAATAAATGCAATGCATCTAAACAATGGGTATGGGTTAACTCCATGGGTTATGGATATAATCCATGGGTATGGGTCATGGGTTGTGGTTTTTACCCATCCTAATAAGCTATTACAACAAATGAATTATTACAACAATTTGTATTAAATGACTATGTGTAGATGCTTTACAAAAGATAACATGTATCCTTATAATTTTACTTATGATAACATTATATTTGTTATCAACAAAACACAAAGAGATAGCTAAATATTAATAAACGTTTTTACGGTTTATTTGTATTAACACACCATATTAGGTATGACAGATAATTTGAAATGTTTGAGAAGGTATGTGTTTATGCAGAAAAATAGTATGCAAATGATAGACAAAATGACAAAGATATTTGGAGGGAAAGAATAACTAAAATAACTATTATACTGATGATATTATAACTTTCAATACATGATCCTATATATACTATCTGAATAGATATGATACAAGGGATGTGATGGTTCAATTGTTCCAACATACATGTCCCTTTATCATATAACTGTTATATAACTGTTTATAACTAACTTAACTGTCATATTTGTGTTAACTAACAAATGTCTATGTTCTGTTGGCCTATGGCCAAGACCAAACGACTTCTTGCAGCCCTATGTACATGACTGTAAACTAATATAAACTACTTAACATAATTACAAATGTGTGACTAAGTTTTGAATACATAAAACTGAGGTTGATTGAGCTTAGACTTCCAACAATCTCCCCCATAAGATCAATGACCTCTGATCTTCCTTCCTTTCTTCATCTTGTTTTCATAATGATCAACTAATGATGATGAATTCATCACTAGAACTACTGCATGTGTCCCTTTCTTCTTTCATTCCTTCTAAACTTGTATATCCCTTGTCTGAATGGCCTTAATTCTGCATTTGGTAATTGTTGCTATCTCCATTTTCTTCCAAGTCTTCCAACTTGATTCCAAAGTGTACAATCTTCATTTCTTCTGCATTTGGTGCTGTCACTTGATCAATCTGATCACCACAGTGACTTCTAAGGCATCTTTTCTCTTTTCCTTTAACCACAGTTGGTGTGGCCTTCTTTGGAACTGTTCCTAGTTCCTCCTTTAGCACCTTGCTGTGCTGTAATAGCACTTGAATACCTCTAGGTATTCATTGTAACACTTTCTGAAATGATCACCATATTCCTATGGTTGACCAAAAATTTCTGCAACATAGTCAAAGCCTCTTGCAAAGTAGATACTTAAGTATCCTCCTACGCTTTCTACCAATTTATAAAGATCCATTAGATGGATCTCCGTGCCATTAATTATAGGGGGTATTGGACCAGACACTTTTCTATTTAAGTAATCATTATAAAACCATTTGTAAGACTCATTAAACTTATCCCTGAACAAGTCCCATTCTTGACAGATTATTTGGTCATTTTTCAATAAGTTAAGAAATGCAACATATTCCTTAAAGGTAGTGACTTGAGTTGGATAAAAAGCACCTTTAACATGGACATGGTCTTCAATCCTTGGTGTGTCTCCAACTGACATTGGTTTGATTGGACATGCATAAGCATGGTGTCCAATCTCTCCACATCTGTGACATATCCTTCCCTTCTGTCTTTCCTCCATTACTGTGAGCATCTTCTTCAAGTAACTTGAAGTAATCTTCCATATAATGGTTCTGTCTTTTTTTCATTTTGTTTGTATCAAGACTGCAGTCTGCAAGGTCTTTGAACATCTGTACTGGCATGCATTTGTTCCCTTTGAATATCAGTTCCAATCCTTGTGCTTCAAGTTGGTTTGTTGATAATATGTTCAAGGTTACATCTGGTGTATATAATACACCATGTATACTGATAATCTCCTTCCTAAATCTGAGATTGGTCTCTCTTACCCCATGTATGAACTGTTAATACAAATAATCCGTAAAAACATTTATTTATATTTTACGATCTTCTAATGTTTTGTCGATAACAAACGTAAAATCATTTTAACGAAACAAATAAAATACGTAAATGGTTTGAGCCAATAGTTTACTAACACACTTACATTTTCATATAAAACACTAAACAAGTAATAGTGTTTACGTTTTATAGATATAAATATGTATGACAACTAGTGTTTACATAATATGAAAATGTACATACTTATATTGTAATGGGTAATGTAATGGGTAAAAATCTAAGTGCTTGACCCATTGACTAGATACATTGAATGTAGTAGGGTAAAACCCAAAGTCCATGACCCACACCCATGGAGCTTGATCCATAACCCATGACCCATTGCATGACATCATGCATGAAGTCATGTTGGGTAGTATCCATGGCCCATGACCCATGACCCATGACCCATGATCCAATGTCTAGACACATTGCATCTTGTATAACCCATGGTTCATAACCCATAACCCGGTTTGCAACCCAAAATCCAGACTTAAGTTGACCCAGATTGGCGGATCCCTTAGATTGCACTAGCCAGATCCCTCTGGGTAGTGATCCGTGGGATCCGGGGAACAATAGAGAAATTTTCCTATAAATAGTGAGCCATTTCTCTCTTACAACTCACCCCTTTTACACATACTCTCTCTTAGTATTGTAAACTCTCTAACCTCAGATCCAAAGTATTTTTCTATGTAGTTTTGTGTTTGTGTGATTCTCTAGGTTCCTCTTAAAGGCGAGATCACCACCTCTTGAAGTCGAGCAAGCTCAAATCCATGGGTTGCCAAGCTTCGTCATCATCAAGACTACTGAAGTTATCTTGTTGATAGTTCTTTCCTCCCTCCTTAGAAGTGTTGTGTTGAAGGCATAAGTGAAAGATGCCAAACGGGTCAAGTCGAAGGCATTAGTGAAAGGTGCCGAAGGGTCAAGACAAAGGCGTTAGTGAAAGGTGTCGACGGGTCGTGTCAAAGGCATTAGTGAAAGGTGCCAAGGGGTCGTGTCAAAGGCATTAGTGAAAGGTACCAAGGGTGTACATTTGATATGGTGCATCGATGTACAAAATAGATTAGTTTGGCTTAAAGGATAGTGAAATCCTTATGATGATGTTATAAGGAGTGTGTCTCCATTGGGATAGTAGTTATGTAGTGTTGGGTAGTAGTTCCTCCTTTGTAATAGAACTCGGTATCTAGCCTTGTACCGGATAAAGTGTAGGCGACGTTGTGATAGGTTTGGTTCTACCTCGTGGAAGAACCCGGTGTCTAGCCTTGTACCGGCTAAAGAGTAGGCGACGTTGTGAAGGCTTATCCGCCACAAGGAGCTTGTGTTTTGTAGTGCTTACGAACTCTCGAGTAGGTGACTCGGGGAGTAGAGTAGGGCAAGGAAGGTGTCCTTGTAGCCGAACCACTATAAATACTCGTGTTGTGGTTTTGTGTTTCTTACTCGTTATCTTCACATTACTTGCTTTTATGCTTATCTATCATCATCCAACTTACACATTAAATAGATTGACATAAGTCGATCTAAATAGTTTAAAACGAAGTTTTAATCGGGAAAACTATTCAACCCCCTTCTAGTTTTCACATGAACATCAGTTTGTTCATATCCTGCAACTTTTCCACACTAAACTTCTCCTTGAGTTTTCCAAATAGGTTTCTGTTTGAGCAAACATGCCATCCACCATAAAATATGTTGGTAGATGCACACTTTCAGGGTACATGATCTGAGTATGTACTTTCTCAAAGTTCTCTTCTGAGTATGCAGTATCAGAAACCTTCCCTTTGTTTGGACAATTATCTGTAATGTGTCCCCTTATCCTGCACTCATAGCATCTATATCTTCTATGTTTGTTTGAGGCATTGTGGGACTGTGGAAGTGTGGTGTTGTATGCCTGAATATCTTTTATCTTCTTTCTGAGCATTTCCTTGCACTCCTTAGAATTTTTCCTTATGCAATTTCCAAGTCTAGAATCCTTCTCTCTTCTCATTTGTCTCTGAATGAAATGGTCTTGTAGTCTCCTCCTCATGGGTCTCCCAGTTTTGCTCTGATGCCAATTATTGGGATGGCCAAGTCCCTTTTGAAGTCTTGACCATCTGTATTCAAGATATGAGGATGTGTTCACCATATTGGGTGTGACAGATAACTTGAAATGTTTGAGAAGGTATGTGTTTATGCAGAAAAATAGTATGCAAATGATAAACAGAATGACAGAGATATTTGGAGGGAAAGAATAACTAAAATAACTGTTATATTGATGCTATCATAAATGTCAATACATGATCCTATATATACTATCTGAATAGGTATGATACAAGAGATATGATGGTTCAATTGTTCCAACAGACATGTCCCTTTATCATGTAACTGTTATATAACTGTTTATAACTAACTTAACTGTCATATTTGTGTTAACTAACAAATGTCTATTGTTTGTTGGCCTATGGCTAAGACCAAACGACTTCTTGCAGACCTATGTACATAATTACAGACTGTTGGATTGATATACTTTAATCAAACTAACTTTAACTAGCTTGTTAAGGTTTAATAACCTCGGATAAATCCTAAGTTATTAACAAAGAAACACTGAGCAATCTTTATTAAGTATGCGGAATTTACTTAACAAAGCTAAGAAGAATAACTTTTATTATAAACTCTAAATCGCTTATTATGCGATACTCTAAACAACTTCTAAGATTATCGAACTTCTCTAAAACACTAAATAACTTGTGAATTGTAAACTCTAAAACTCATAGACTCGCACTCTAACACCAATCTAGAAGTCCTTTTATAGGCTTAAGGATATCCTAGTCGGTTTACAATTTGTATTCTTGTACGACAAGTAATCTAAACATAGAATACAATACTTTCCATAAACGAATATAACAGTTCTTTGTTCTTGCAAGACTTTGACTTCATAATGCAAGATTTTGACTTTATCTTTAGCAAGATTTTGACTCTTTGACGCTTTTCCAAGATTTTTTGCATCTTACAAGACTTTCATATCTTCAAAGACTTTCATATCCCAACAATCCTCCCTAACTTGAATTCTACTTGCTTGACTTCAAGTTCCTTTGTGAATATATCTTTAACAACTTCATCTTTAAGGACAAATTGTTTCTTAGTCTTTGGATTGTATCTCAGTAATGTCCATGCTTGTCAAAGTATCTCTTAGAATTATTCTTTACAAAAAGATCCAAAGAAGCTCCATCTTTTCAAAGAACACAAAGAACATATGACAATTTTGTACATTAATTCAGCTTTTGTTGCATACTATTCTCATCACTTCCGGTGTGTTAACTCCCGTGAGAGGTGAATCATTGAAAATTAATGGATTTTAATCTCTTTACCAAAGCCATTAACTCGAGTAGCCGAATGTTTTAGTGTGTAAGACCATGGTACATTGATAACCATATGATTTTTAGCAAATCATCGCCTATCAATGATTTGATTTGTCTTTACCAAAAGTCGCACCTTCCGGACTAGTTAGTTCTTCTATCTAATGGTGAACTAATTACCAATAATGGTTTTTCCACGCCTTTACCACAAGCCATTTTCTTGTGGGCTAGCCAACTCTTTACATTCTCGATATGGTGAGTTGATTACCATCCAACTTATTAGCAAGTTGTCAACTAAAACGGATTTGATATATCTTTACGAGCCGCTTGCTCATGGATTAGCCAATCCTTTTGTAACCATGGTGGATTGATAACTGTTGATGTTATCATCACAAAACCATTTATTCAACCTTTATTTCAAAATATTTATTACTTAGCAAAAGGTTTCATTAAAAATTCTTTTAACTGGTTTATTTCTTCAAACAAGATTTTGATGAAAGTACTGTCGATCAATCAAGATTTGAATAAAAGTAATCGATATATCAAAAAGTATTTATTCAAATAAAATTGTAAGATATAACTTTTCACATGCACATCAAACCATAACACAAAGTAGCATATAGATGGAATTCTAGAGAGAAAGTTAGAGGTTTAGGGAACTTAGTGAGAGAAAGTGAAAGATATTATTATGAGCTCCAACTCTACCTTGGAAGGTAGAGAGTATTTATAGTCTTACATAACTCGCCACACTTTGGGCGTGGATCGTGCATACAGATGGGTAAAGACCCGTCCGTCCTCCACGGTGTTACTAAACTAAATACTACTTAACTTAAAAGAACTACGATTACGAGCTTTCTAACGATTACATATACTTGAGGTGACCGACTCTTTAACACCGGAATTTCTAATTCCTAACAATCTCCCTAAGGAGGTCACCTCAATCATGTACCAAAATTACATTGAATACAACCGATAATACATTAACAATTGATCTTGCATTCTTGATGTAGTCCTTTGCTCCTAAGCTCGTAGTCATTGATTCTTCACATTGCATGTTTGGTTACTTCAAGTGGAGGTCTTTACCGATCCACGTGATAATCATTTTGAGCCATCTTTTGAGATCATCGACTATCAACAATCTCCGACACATCCTTTGTGGTGTTGGTATTATGTGATGTTGTGACTTTAGGACCGACATGCTCACATTCGGATCATGAAATCTTCACATCGAGTAGCGAAAGCTTTTGTTGAATCATGATATTGGCGCAGCAGAGCGTAGTAAGCTTGGTGTGAAAATATCGAGTCATTGATGCACTAATCATGATTTCTTTGAGTTGAATGTATTAAGTGAGCATGCGGCTATGGATTGACCGCTCCATTCGATCAACCGCAAGCGCCGGGTGTACCGCATACAACAATAGCATAAATCGCACGAAAGTGTCTTTGATCACTTCGTTGAATTGAGGTACACGGCCCACGGTTCCCGCTGATCAAGATAAATACCGCCTGTGATCGGTAGGATTCCTAAGAATCTCCTTGACGTGGTTTCGCGGTGTTCTAGCTGTTCTCAAACCGGAACATCTCAAAGAAGACAACACGGAGTGAGTGAACCAAATAATTTTAAGTCCACCGATTGATGAAAAGAGATTTGAAAACAATCGTGTATTGCTCAATAGAAATTATTTTTGCAATACAACGAAGGTTTTATTGAAAATCAATTATCAATCAAAAAATACCTTTGGTTTGAAAATGAGTACACAATCGATGTGCTAAAGAAAAGAGTTTTTAAGCACAAAGACCGGTTTTCAAAGGTATCCGTCAATCCATAACTCGAACCGTGTTTGATTCAAGAGATTGAATCGCCCCATTGTTTCGCTCGGTTGTCACATGGTTGATCTATATAATAGATCTCACACGCCACCTACCGTGAGCTTGTTTGATGTTGGCTCCGAAGGCTTTTCATCTTCATTGTGAATATGTATACACATCACTCGGATGTTCCGCAATACCACAAGGATAATGCGTGGGACTCAAGATATAATCTCTTTCCACATTGTGTGAAACAGAGAGTCTTCATTGAAAGTGTCCTAATGAGATTTATTGATGATCTCGTGGCTCTAGACTCAATTTGTGCATATTTGGATCCCGTGTCGGAGACTAGGAGAGGTCTCTTCTTCAATATCAACCATCTCTAAGAGAAGGTCGATAGATAATGTCGGTTCCCGTGAGAATGAAACAAGTCCTTTAAGAGGAACTTGAGTGGTTTGGAAAGTTGAAGTGCAATCGCCACCGGGTCCATGACGCCTTGTCTTCAATACCGATGTTACCATCGAGAGTATATGAATTGAACCCGGTTTACGCCTAAGGTTGAATAAATGGAGGGCTATTTGTTTTCACCCTTTTCTCATTCAATTCTTTTTAATTCTTCAACCCCTTCAGCTTACCGAGACTTCATAGCTAGAACCTTGTTGGGTTCATTCCAAGACTAGCTCGGTCTTAGTCCGCACTCTTCCCATTTCTCATTTTCCTCCTTTTATCATCATACCTAAGGACTTCTACACTAACTAGTGGATTGTCCTCGGTAGATCCCTCCGGCTCAGCGGATCATGGGAACACATACCTAACCTTATAATCCTTATATCACCGTACATGAAGTAAAGTTGGTCGGTCAATTAGGAATTGTTCACCGCCATTGGATCCAATTGAAAACCATTTTAAAATCAATTCGTATACTTATGATATATTATCAAAGCATTTTGTACCGAATTGTTTTTGATATTTTTAGAACGAGAACTCCCTCAACATGTGCATCAAGTATTTGAAAATGTTTTGCACACGGAGGCAAGAGAAAGAATTAACTTTTTGATTGCCATTTTCTAAAAGATATCAACATCGCTTCCTACATCAAATCAAGTAGATATAGCATTTCGGAAGGATGAGGTTTCCATAAATTTGCTCCCCTCAATATGTGCCTCGAGGTTTGAAAAGAGTTTTGCACATACTAGAGGAACTCGCATATGGGATGAATGATCACGCTTCAAATCAAAGGTTTAATATAGATGCTCCCCTCAACATGTGCATGTAAAATTTGAAATCGTTTGTCACATGTGGGAAGGACAGAGATGTACACTCTTATGAAACCATTTACCGAATTATCGCTTTAAATCCAATTTAAATCACATTCTCCCCGATCACAATTGTCAAAACATTTGAGATTTGTGATCTCGTATAGATTTAAATTGATTTTGAAAGCTTTTAAGGAGAATTGTGACTTGATTGTGAAAGCGTTTGAGCGATAAGGATCGGATTTTAAGACTTTAAACTCCATTGATAAAAACATGCATGTACATCTTTTGAAAACAATTTAATGCCAAATAACTTTTAATTTAATTGAAATCATTCTCCCCTCAATCAATGACATAGGTTGTTGATTGAGAGATAGAGATTTTGACAAATAAGTCCCGATGATTATCAAAAATAGAGATCGAGTTATTTTTCAAAGCATTTGGTTTTCAAGAGATAAATGTTTATAGAATCGAGCATGGAATGTGAAAACATATTAAAACATGGCTCGTTCTTTCTTTTAAAACCGGTTATTGCTCGAAAATGACAATAAACCATTGTTTCTCTTTCTCCCAAAAATATTTTTGATTTTTTGATTTTTTTTTTTTTTTTTTTTTTTATATAAAATTCGAACAACATCTAAAGTCCCGTGTCATTCTTTGAATGACAACATCAAGACCGTAGATATTATCGAATCGAGAGAAACATGACAAAATGACAATATTTTTTGAAGATTTTTCGAATTTTTCAAATTTTTATGGATTTTGAAAGTTTTATATTTTTCTATTTGATTTTTGAAGGTTTTATAATTTTGTATTTTGTTTTTCGAATAGATATATACAAGAGATAGAAGAAGAAAGACCTTTACTCCTCGTCTTCCTCCTGAAGACGTTTGAGTGTTTCGGTTGAAGGCATTTCAAGCCAAGACGTGGAAGAATAAACTCAAAACGTTCTCTTGGAAGAGCTTTGGTGAAGATGTCTCGCTAACCGGTATTCAATCCTCACAAAATAGAGTTCCACCACACCGCTTTCCAGTTGCTCCCGATGAAATGATGTCGAATGTCGATGTGCTTTGCTCTTGAGTGTTGTACGTTGTTGCATGAGAGAGCAATAGCCCTTTATTATCACAAGATCAGAGGATTTGTTGAATACAAAGCCATAGTCGATAATCGAGATCTCATCCATAGGATTTGAGCACAACAAGATGACATGGCTATGTATTCACTCTCAGAGGAAATAGAAGTACTCATTTGCTTTTTTTTTGACGACCACTCACAAGCTTATCACCCAAAACCGAGCACCTCCGCACGTACTTGAAGAGTATCTTGACAACCTGCATGATCAACATCTCGCATAGGCCGTTAGTGACATACCGGTGTCCTTCGGTACCATAGTCCCATATTGATGGTTCCTTGGAGATACCGAAGACCCGCTTAATCGCTTCAAGGTGCTTTTTAGTAGGCTTAGACCGATATCTAGCACACATGCACACAATGAACAAGATGTCCGGTCTACTCACAGTGAGGTACATCGTGGATCCAATCATACTACGGTATTTCGCTTGATCTACCATGATCCCCGAGTGGTCCTCATCCACTTTGGTTCGTTAAATCATGGGAGTGTCAACAGGTCACTAGAATCAAATCCAAATTTCTTTAAAATCTCATTTGCATATTTAGATTGATTTATGAAAATGCCTCCGGGAC
Organism: Chrysanthemum lavandulifolium; assembly: GCA_022545495.1. Lineage (NCBI taxonomy): Eukaryota > Viridiplantae > Streptophyta > Magnoliopsida > Asterales > Asteraceae > Chrysanthemum > Chrysanthemum lavandulifolium. The sequence continues at coordinate 172,204,540 of CM040244.1, forward strand.
TTTGTGAAATTTGTAATCCCAAGAAAATGACATTTGTCCCATCATTGACATTTGAAATTTTGAACCCATTTCATTAGAAAACGATCACATTCCATTGGGTCGGTCGAGGCAAAGATGATATCATCAACATAAATTTGAACATGAATTATATGTTTGCTCGACTTCCGGTGAACAATTTTGGATCAACTGCTCCTTTGCTAAATCCGGTAGATAGAAGAAACTTTGATAGCGTATCATACCATGCCCTTAGAGCTTGCTTTAAACCGTCTGAGCCTTCTTCGCACGATAAACGTGGTAGGATGCTCGGATTTACAAAGCCTTCGTGTTGGGCGACATAGACGACTTCTTTAAGATCTCCGCTCAGAATGCCGTCTTCACGTCCATCCGATAGACTACCATGTTCTTACTAGCAAGATTAGCCAAAAGATTACGATTGCCTCGATTCGAGCAACAGAGCAAAGATTCTTCAAAGTCAATACCTCCTCTTGACGGTATCCTTTAGCAACTAATCGAGCCTTGTTCTTCACCACATCACCATGCTCATCAAGTTTCACTTTGAAAATCCATTTTAGAGCAATAATCATTGCACAACTGGAGCGGTACTAACTCCCATACATCAAGTCGATCAAACTCATGAATTTCTTCTTGCATGGCATTGAACCAAATTGCCTTCATTCATGGCGGTTAACATCTTTTGGTTCGATCTTAGAGAGTACGGAGTTGAAGAAGCACCACAAGGCATCGGTTGCAAGTTGTACGCGTGGATACAGGATGAGAGGGATTTCCAATGATGTTGTCCAATGGATGATCTTGATTCCATTTTCTCGAGGTGTTCATGTGGCGGTGGTTGAGGGACCGAGGTAGCAGAGTCGATGTCTCTCAAGAAGATGGTTCGATGATGATTCGTGAGTAGCAAATATGTTTTCAAATGGAGCATCTTCGTGAGTAGCAAAGGGATTAACTTCATCATTGATGCGAAACATTTCCATGATGTACATTTGAAGAATGATGATTTGTTGATGACATCAAGGATCGCAGCAGCTTCTTGACTTAAAGATATTGAGACCAAGGATTGACTTCATTCTCGGAATATGAGCAACCTCTGTTGTAGGGATCAAGACCTCATTAGTAATTGAATCATACAGCTTCATCAAACATAGGATCAAACAATTTCTTTACATCATCTTCGATGGAGGTACATATGGAGTTTCTTGAGAGGAGTTTTGAACAAGGGATGAACCAATGGGACTGTTTTGAAGTGCGGGTCCCGAAATGGAGTATCCAGGAGCCATTTGACCGGTCACTCATCAAACGTAACGTGAATTGTTTCCATGATATTTCGGGTTCTTTTGTTGTAGATTCGGTATCCCTTTTGTTTGATGCATATCCTACAAATACTCCAATGTCGCCTTTGGCCCTAAGTTTGCCTAAGTCTTGACCCTCATTAGTTGGATAGCACAATGCACCAAACACATGAAGGAAAGATAGATTAGGTTTTCTTGTGGACAAGTTCATATGGAGTTTTCCATGAATAGTGTGAATCGTGGAACGATTTTGTGTGTAGCATGCAAAGGCAATTGCTTCACCCATAGAAACATTGGAACCTTTGAGTAGATCAAGATTTTCTAGCGGCTTCAACAAGAGTACGATTTCGCCTTTCAACTACACCATTCTGCTGAGGGGTTCGTGGAACACTTCTTTGATGGTCGATTCCAACGCTTTCATAGAATTCACTAAGTTTTTTTGTTGACAAACCGGCCCATTGTCTGCTCGATAATTCTAACAGCTTTGTTTAGTCTAACTGCAATGCTTGATGAGTTTGATGATGATATCGAGTTTCATCCTTTGTCCTTAAGAACTTGACCTGTGAATCTAGAGTAATCATCAACCACAACTAATACATATTTCTTCCCAAAGATATTCTCACCCTCATTGGTCCACATAAATCCATATGAATCATATGAAGAACTTCGTGACAGAGTTAGTAGGTTTGGGTTTATGGGCATAGTTCTTGCTTTTCCCAATTGACATGTCAACAGAGATGATCCTTCTCATACTTTAGTCTAGGTAAACCTACAACTAAGTCCTTTCGGAAAGATCGTTGATGGTGCCAAGTTCAAGTGATTGAGACGACGATGCCATAACCATGACTTTGTTTTGAAGCCTTAGATAACAAGCGATTGGAGAGGCTCTCATCATGTCATCGATGGAGATGGTGTAAAGGTTTGAGCCACGAGTTCCTTTCAACAGTTCCTTACCATTAAGATCTCTAACAAAGCGTATGTTTTCTAAAGGCTACTTCTAGATCGTAATCACGAATTGACCAACAGAGAATGATTATGACCTAAACCTTCCACATAATACACTCTGAGATGACACTTTCACCAACAACATAATCTCCATAACCCATAATAGCACCGAAATGATCATTACCAAATCTAATAGTCCGATGAATTTGCTCACGAAGTTCATGAGCCGTGACCGGTCTCCAAATATATGCTTGGAACAACTGAGTCCGTGTACCACGAACGATTTGAACGATCTGCAGTTGAACACGAGACAAGAATGGATAATCGGATAATTGGGATCCCCATGCAAGAATGGGTTCCATTTGGTTAGTAACAATGGTTGGAACACCCACATCGTAAATAGAAGCATTCATATCGGAAGATAAGGCAATGGAATCGATGTGAATAGATGCAAGATTAGTGTCGATAGCCCTGCTCACGGTGTGATCACTTCTTAAGGGAATAGTTCTACCAAGAGGCATCCATTTTCTAGTGGGCATTATCTCGATTAGTCTTAAGACCAACAGTGTCCAATAAAAGCCTATTTTACTAAATGTTCTTCATGTGGGTTTCACCGCTTTTTCTAACTTTCTTCGCTTTTGCCTTTTAGCCTTTTTAGCATGAATTTTAGCATTAACAATATTAATCGGACAATTAACATCATTAGGCAAAACATTGACACCACATTCATGATTAGAAACGAATTCAAGCAAATATTAGTACAAGGTTTGCAAATAGTATCGAATTGAATTAATTACAAGATGCCTATGGCTAATACTAGAATCAACACTATTCGCTTTATTCAATTCAAGCTTAAAGTTCCTAGATTGTTCTTCTACTCTTTTCAAGTGCACATTCTTAGCTTGCGAGGTCCTATCATTCCTTGTATTGTCTTGAGACTTTGACCGCTCCTTTAATGTCACCGATTACTCCTGTAGAGGAATGGGAACATTAGTTTGGTTTACTACTCTTTGCACCACTGCTTAGATGTGCCGATCTGAACTACATGCAGTGCACTAAGTTTCACATTCTTAACACTAGAGGTACTGAGATTTGTACTCCTAGAAGGTACACATGAGTTCTCTTTCTTAGCATTGACAAATCTAGAATCTGAACCCCTTAAAGGCACACTACGGTTCACATTCAAAGCATTAGGAATCGAGTGCATATCATACTTGGCCTTAGGCATTGAGCATGGAATCAAAGGGTTAACTCTCTCACCTAATGTCTTTGGGCATATTGTGATCAAGCATTCTAAGATTTCTTGAGATCGTTTGGCATATAAGCATGCATGTCCAATTGCATTATCATGAGGTTTCTCTAGCTTATCCTCTTCAACAATCTCACGCAGCAATCCTTAAGGGATGAGAAGTATGTTTGAATGGCAAGTTTGTTGTTCCTTAGATGAGGAGGGACATATGTCACGATAAAGCATATTTATTACAAGAGTGAACCTTTGATACAACATTCTCCCCATTGGTCATTGGCATTTCCCTTTTACGACTCTTCGATTCTCAATTTCCTTTTGCAATGAAGCTATTTGTTCGTTGTTTTTATTACGAGTGACTTTAATTGATTCAAATAACTCATCGAAATGACGTTTAACCTTTTCATTTTCTTCTAGAAAACTTTCGCTTTCCTTTTGTAAAGCATTTACTAGGTTTTGAAGAAGAAACGTTTGAGAATTCCGAGAATCTAAAGGAGGAGGCATTTGGGAGCCCGTCATATTGTTCGTTTGACCCTTTAATTGAGAGATTTGGGCTTTCAACTTTCGATCGTGTTACACCGAGCTTGAATCTGCTCATCTCGCTTTGTTAATTTGAAAACCGCATCAAACTCGGAGCATCCGAAGATGTCTTGATATTTGAAGTTTTGACATTTTCTTTGAGATGTTGATATTTTAGTTGTAGATTAAAATACTCAACTTCTAGTTTAGAAAAATGTTTAACCAAATTGTCATGATCATCCAGTTCAATTTTCTCATTTAGTTTAGAATTAGTTTTTCAAGCTCAATGACACGATCATGGGAGACTTTCAGGCACAGATAGTTCATGAAATTTGGAAGCATTAATAGAGCAATTTGAAGCGATGAAAAGACATCTTGAGCAACACATTCAAGAATAAGATTCTCATTTAATGTATGCGTGTTCTTTCTCTCAATCTCATTATATTTCAAAGTGCACGCTCATAGTCACTAACTTCAACAACCATTGCATCAAATTCCTTTTCCATACCCTTAATATCGCTTTCTACCCCTTTTAAGACTCTCAAAGTGATCTTTTAGAAGTTTAAAGAAGGGCATGACCTCGCTTAAATAACATTCTTTCATTTGTTCAAAACCTCTTTCTCCTTCGATTATACCATGGGTGTGATCCTTTTCTTGCAAGTTTTCTCAAAATCAACAAATAGTTGAAATATAACGTATTGGCTAATTAATGTCTTGCTTTTAGTGGCAATTGTTCTAGGAACAAGATGCATTAGTGTATTAGGAGGATACACGGTCGCTCTAGGCATTTTCAAAAGGGAGGGTTTGTTTCAATAATTTTTCCGCTTTCAAATTATCTAAATCCTTTTTCCGAAGACTTGTTCGGGAGTCAACAAAGTCTCGAGGCTTAAACTTGTTCAAGGAAATCCAGTTTTCCTTCTTGTAATCATGAGGAGAGATGATTATGTTTTTCTCTTTGCATTTGGGATCATTTTGTTTCTTATTCATCTTTTCCTAGTGATTTCATTTAATATCTTATCTTCCTCAAGGCACTCAACGCAACTAGGTTTCGCTTAGGCTTAAGGACTTCATTACCATCATAAAGCACCTTATGAGCATTTCTAGCCTTTTTAATTACCTCGGATTTGGTTCCTCAACAAGGGAATGCTATGCTTATCGCTTAAGACACGATGTTTCATGACCATGTGAGCGATCGAATGGTGTTTCCTTGTATGTACAACTTGTTTTCAAGTTTGTTTTCAAGGTTTTCAGATTAGAAAATCTCTCAAGAGTTTTGATTCCTTTGCATTAAATTCTTGCTTAAGCATTTTCACATTTTCTTGAAGTTCTTGTTTTGCTTAGTTGTTTTAGAAAGTTTTTCTTGCAAGGAATGTAATTCTTGTTTCAATACTTCTTCTCTAAACTTACTTTTTCTAATTATTGTACATACTTGGTCATCCATTTCCTGCTCACGAGTGGTCAACTCAAATTTTGCACGTTGTTCATAAATAGCAACACGCTCCTTATAGGCATTTAGTTCGAAATTATGGAATCATCGAGAGCACATGCGGTGTATTCATCAAAGACATAGTCATTATTGATCGCAGAAGATGCATCACTTGGTACAACTTCACTTTCACTTTGTTTCACGTATTGATCGTATGGGACAATATTGTTATTACCCATATTTTCAACATTTGATTCAATAGTTTCATTGATTGTACTTTGTCATGCATCTGCTGCACATCGCCTTCATCGTATAGTTTTAATACCTCCGAGATGAGTTTGTCCTTGGATGGGCGAGCTTGTGGTGAAGAAGAGATCTTGGGAGAAACCATTGGAGAGATGCTAGCCATAAAGATTGTGTGTGCAATAGGTCCATCATCTACATCGTAGTCGTATGCATCACGGTCACGACTTGAAAGGCATTCGATGATTGTGACCTATCTCCGAATAGGCCGCTCATCCACATCGCATCATAGGTCTTGGCATTGCCCTCGACAAGAAACAACAATTCCTCTTCATCCAACGCACCATTGTCCCGAGCTTGTGCCAGCAACATCTTATCTCTCAAGTAATCGGCGATTCATGGACGCTTTGGAGATGTGCGGTTCCTTGCAATGTGTCCTTCTCCACCACGCTTATAGCATTTGATTGGCTTAGGTTGACCTTGGTTACCATTTCTTCCTCGATTCGGTTTCCAACATAACCTCTCCCAGCCCACCTCTTCCCCGATCATATCGTTTTTCCGAATCGGTTGCGCCTCGAGGTTGTTGTTGGTTTGTGGGAGAGAATTCATGTTTTGACTAATGAGAAGAGCTAGTTGATTAATGATGTTACCCACGTGTGCATCAAGATCGCCTTGTTTGAACATGGGATCGTGAATGAGTTTGTGATTACCATTCCCAAGGGTATGACTTGTGATGCTTTGGTTGTGATTCCATGTTTGAGTAGAAGGTCGTTGAGTCATTAGACGAGCTTGTCTCTCCTCGTTGGTTTTGAACCGATTGAGAATCAATTTTTCAAACATGGCATGTCTCTTATTCTCAAGGAGGAAGGCATAGAGTTGCTCATAGTTTGTATTCTTCAATCCTTTAGTGAGCTTCACACCGTGACAAACTTGTGCCATTCGGGATTCATGTTGTTCACAAACTTTGAGTTCAATTAATGTTAGGCATAGTCATTCGATGTTCCTCATGTCATTCACTAACTTATGGAATCTCACATAGTACTCATAGACACTCTCATCCGGTTTCATTTTGAAGTGCTCGAATTAGTCATAGAGTTGGGATTCTCTGTCTTCCATAGTTAATTCGAACCCGAGAGAAGCATCTTAACATTATCCCAAACCGCCTTTGCATCGATGTTATGATTGATCGACTTGTAGATGTCTTTAGGGAGACCTTGAAGAACAATGTTTGAAGCCCCGATATCTCGCATCGAATCTCTTTTCTCCTTATCATCAAGCTCATCGTACATCTTAGGTCCGTCCATTCCGTAAACAGAGTACCATCTTCATTAGTATCAAGTATGTCTCTAGTCGTCTCAACCCGATATGGTCCTTCATCAATGGATTTGAGAATGTTGACACCATTTTCCTTTCCAAAGCAATACAATCTGATCGTTGAGCCCAAGAATCGTAGTCGGCCTGTCAAGCATGGGTGGATTTAGTATCCGAGCCACCGCTTGTACATCCTCGGCAGTGGAGATGATGGTAGGGACGTTGGTAGACATGTTAACAGATTATACGGGATTTTATAACTCTATGATTAAACCGGAAATAGATTCTTTCACGGATTTTACTAAATCAAGAGAAAATCAGAACAATCACCAAGTCGCTAGATAATAATGCACTAAGTCGCTAGAAACAAATGCACTAAGTCGCTACCAATTAATTCGCTAGACACCAAGTCGCTAGAATCCCAAGTCGCTAGACGTAAGGCAAGTCGCTAAGTAGTAACTCGCTCTGCACCAAGTCGCTAGCCAAATTTTGGCGCAGAATTGCTACACAAGTCGCTAGAGATACAAGTCGCTAAAGAGCAACTCGCTCTGCACTGTCGCTACTCGTGAGTGGAGAGTCCACTACTTGTACTTTAACTCGCTAGATCTAACTCGCTAGCTCCAACACCGTAAGTCGCTACAAAATGTGAAGCAAGTCGCTACCAAGAAAACACTCCGTGAGCTAAGTCGCTAGCTTGAAAACCATATAAACATCACTTTTCAATCCAAAACAACCCAACCAAGATGATTCAAGCTTACCAAATGAAAACCTAAACACTTGTGATGATTCTAAACATAAAAGTACCAACAAAATTCAAACTTTAACACAAGAAATCACCCAAATGATGCAAAACCACTAAACTTTTTCAAACTCAAAACCACCTAAAACCACTATAAATCCAAAGATGTGCAAGATATGATCTAACCATGGCTCTTGATACCAATTGTAAGATATAACTTTTCACATGCACATCAAACCATAACACAAAGTAGCATATAGATGGAATTCTAGAGAGAAAGTTAGAGGTTTAGGAACTTAGTGAGAAAGTGAAAGATATTATTATGAGCTCCAACTCTACCTTGGAAGGTAGAGAGTATTTATAGTCTTACATAACTCGCCACACTTTGGGGCATGGATCGGGCATACAGATGGGTAAAGACCCGTCCAGTCCTCCACGGTGTTACTAAACTAAATACTACTTAACTTAAAAGAACTACGACTACGAGCTTTCTAACAATTACATATACTTGAGGTGACCGACTCTTTAACACCTGGAATTTCTAATTCCTAACAAATTCATACCAGTTATTGATCATCTTCAGCAATAGTAGTCCAGTTGATAAACAAGTTGATAACCATGCAAGCAGTTTCATTATCCTCTTCTACTTCCATTCCATGTTCTAACATTCTTCTCATGAGCTCAACTGTGAGAGGGTATCTTCTTTCTGCAAACATGTGTATCATTGTTCCATTTTCTAGCTCTAAAACATGAACTTCAGTCTCTTCAAAGAATCTCCAACAAACAATTTCCCAACTTTCTTGATTCTTCCAAACATCATCGTTGCTCTCTCTTCGCTTCCCATGCGCTATGAGATCACCATGTAAAACTAAACCAATCCCTTCTAATGGATTATGTTCAAAGTAAGCTTTCACCACATGATATAAATAGAATAGATCTACTCTATCTATAATGTGCAGAAGTCCCATAGCCTTTTGAAAACTTTGAAGCTTTCATCTTCTTTATGAAAAATCATGTAATCTCCATCCTTGATTTCACAACTTCAAAACACTAATCTTTGATCCGCTCATCTTCATGTCATTATCTTCTTTTGAATAATCAAAATCTACTACTCGAGATAATTCCTTAATTCATCACTAGTCTCGATCTTAATTCAACTTTTTCTTTCTTTGAGAACCGAACATCCAGAACTTCGCTTTTCTTTTTCTTTTCAAGCTCTTCTTTCTTTCGACTTCATCCGGGTAGCTTCTTCTAAAATCTTTAATGCCTCGCAACATCCTTCTTATAATCCTCCCTAGCGACATCATATAATCTTTTCATCTCAAAATAATTAAACTTACGCAATCCTTTATACCCTTGACTTTTCGGATAAGCCATCATAGCATTTCATCTTTAGCTTTATTAAGTCTTCTTGGCATAAATCTAACAGAACAGTGATGTAATGGTTCAAGAGTTTCAAGATCTAATTCATCTTGTACCTTTTGAGTCGCGTCTCTATTCGAGCTTCTTGAGCTTCCCGAGCTTCTATCTTTAGCATTTAACTCTTCTTGAATCTTTCTAGTCGCTTGTTCATTCAAAGCATCTTGAGCACTCTTAAGCGTGCTAAAGTTGGTTTCTTCTTCTTAGGATCAATTTCAGGTTGAGATGTTCTTTGTTGTTCTTCTTCTTGAACATCGCGAATAGTAACTCCTCCTCTTGGTTGTGATAAATCTCCAAGAATTGTAGCAATGAACTCATCATCACTTGCGTAATGAATAGGTTTGAGAATAGCTTCTCTTCTTGTATAAGCTCTGTAGAAGGTCCACTTCCTCTTCAAATTTTAACACTCTTGGAGTAATTACTTCTTGTCCGAAAGTATCACGAAAACCGATTTTGTTGTTCAAGACCTTGAACATCGCAAGATTTTGAACTTGAACATGCTCATCAAGACTTTGAACTTGAATGATCTTTTCTTCACTTTTTAGAACTTTCGTGTTCATTCTCTTTAACCATATCTTCTTTCAAGTTCTGCTCTTCTAGATTCCTCCCAAGTTGATGTAAGATGGTTTATGAACCTTTTGGTGTTTACTAGTCTTGGACTGTCTTTGTGCTTTCTTCTTTGATTTGACCCAGATACGAAATTCTTTAATCAAAGGCCAGACAAAAGTTTTAAGCCTTAGAAATTTGATCTTCAATTTCTTTATCTGCTTAGCTTGAACCGTAGTAGTCTTTTGCAACTTAACTATCTCCCTTGTCAAAGCATAATTATCCAAGGATAAACCTTCATGAGGTATAGAATGTGGATCTTCACTCTGAATATGTGAATGTTCCTCTGATTGAGAAACAGGAACAGATCGAGGTGGAGATGAAGAAGGTGATCTTACAACTTCTTCTTGAACCTCAGGGCTTGGAGAAACAAGACTGTGGAAAAGCAAGACCTTCATGCAAGCAAGATTGCAGATGCAAGACTGCAGCTGTTCCTTCGTTCCTGCGATACTTTCACTTGTCGCATCATCTTCATCATCTGCTCTAACACCGAACAACTTCCATCATAGAAGTAGTTAATGGAGTATCGGGACCAACAAATAGATCACTTCTTCTAGCCATAAAAGTAAAAATCTTGGATTGTTGAACAATAACAGCAAGAAGTCCGTAGGCTTAGGTACATCGACAAGTTGTTTGTTCGAAAAACTTGTACAAACCTCGATACATTAACCATTTTGATCCATGATTGATGTGAGAAAGCATGCCATCAAGAATTAGCCTTGAAAAATTAAAAATACGATATGTAGCTAATCCCACCATAGCAGATGCTATATTAGACCCAAACTGCTCCCAAGAAGTACTTTTAGCACTAATACAATGTAACAATACATGTATTAAAAACTTCCATTGAGGACAAAACAATTGTTTTTTGAATGTTTGTTCTGTTAAACGAATAGCACCATCATTATCATTAAACAGCAAATCCTCTCTTATAGATGCTTCAGTAATCGTCACAGTTCTTCCAACAACTGTAGCCCTAATATAAAATTCTTCATTCTCCATGTTTTCTCTTGCAAGAGCCCAAAATTCTTGAATCCAAGGCTCAATAATATCCGGCTCCACTAAAAGAGCATAACTGATGGGCGACCCAGTTAGATAATCAATAATATCATGAAACGCCTCATTGTCTTTAGTCTTGTCTAAATAGGCTACCATATTGTGCTTTGAAACAGTAGGTCGATTCGCCATGAGTGATTATGTAAGCACAATAAGAATTTAAATCGAATAAGAATGAGAGAAATATAGAAACGATGCTAAGGTATGAATATAAGAGGGAAAATCGGAAAGTAGTTATTTATAGGTGAGATTTGAAAAATCACTGCCCAAAATAAAACATCCGTTAGCATTAATTACCCTCAATATAACCGTTGGAACAAGATTTAATACGACAAACAAGATTTTCCACGTATGCAAGATTTTCCCAAAGCAAGATTTTCCAAGCAAGACTTTCGGGAAAAATAGTACTTTGCCAAATTCCTCCGTAGAAACTAAGTATACCCAATTATCCTCCCTCAGCAATACACGGACTATACTTACACCTTATAGTCCTCCCTCAAATGTAGCTTAGTAGTTAATCATGCCAATACTTACAACCAAGTGATTGAATCTTGAAACATCAAAGCCTTTGGTGAGTAAATCACTACATTGTCATCTGTGAACCTTAACAATATTAATGAGCCCGTGCTCATAACAATCTCGATAAAGTGATGCCTAATCTGAATGTGCTTTGTCTTGGAATGATACACTGATTCTTCACAATACAAATGGTACTCTCATTATCAATATTGATAGGAGTATTTTGAAATTAAACCCATAGTCCAAGAGTTGATTCTCGCATCCACAAAACTTGTCCACAACACTTGCGCAGCCTACATATTCGCCTTCGAGATGATGTTGTCAGCAATTGTCTCGCTTCTTGCATTGCCGTGAGACTAACCTTCTTCCAAGATATTGGCATCCACCGCTTGTTGATCTTCTATCATAATTATCACCGCATAATCACTATCCAAAAAGCTTCTAAGTGAAAAGGTGACTCTTTTGGATACCACAACCCCAACTTTGGTTGTTGTTTTAAATAATGTAAGATTCTCTTTATCGCATTCATATGAGAGATCTTTGGAGAGACTTGATATCTTGCACATAAACAAACCGCAAACATAATATCGTGCCTTGATGCAAGAAGATACATAAGAGAGCCAATCGCTGATTTGTATAACTTGACTTCAACAGTCGTCCATCTTCATCTTTGCCCAATGAATTGATAGATTTAATAGGTGTAGTAACAACTTTTATATCATCAAAATTAAACTTCTTAAGTATGTCTCGTAACATACTTGTCTTGATGATAAAATTCCTTCCTTTGACCGCTTAACTCAAGTCCCAAAAGAAAGTGAACTCTCCCATTGAACTCATTTGAAATTCCTTCGCATCGCTTGCTCAAACTCCTTAACCATGGACTGCTTGGTAGCCCCAAAGATGATATCATCAACATAGACTTGAACTAACATGATATCCTTCTTGTCTCTCTTGATAAACAAAGTCTTATCTATAGCTCCCCTCCTGTATCCATGTTGTAATAAGAATGTAGAGAGCCTTTCATACCAAGCTCTAGGTGCCTGATGAAGGCCATAAAGAGCCTTAACCACCTTGTAGACTTTGTTTGGGTGTTTAGGATCTTCAAAACCCGGAGGTTGTATCACATACACCTCTTCTGTAATAGTGCCATAGAGAAAGGCACTCTTGACATCCATTTGGTAAACCTGAAAACCCATGTATGAAGCAAAAGCAAGAAATATTCTAATAGCCTCAATCCTTGCAACAGGAGAAAATACTTCATCATAATCTACACCTTCTTCTTGTTTGTAGCCTTGAGCTACTAACCTTGCCTTGTTTTTGATAACATTGCCTCTTTCATCTCTTTTCACTCTGAAAACCCATCTGGTTCCAATAACTCTCTTCCCATCTGGAAGATCACATAAAACCCAAACTTCTTGAAGTTTAAATTGAAGAAGTTCCTCCTGCATAGCTTCAACCCAGCTTTCTTTAGTCAAGGCTTGATCAATGTTCTTGGGTTCCTCTTGAGAGATAAAACAAGTAAATAGGTAGGTTTGATGGTCCTTATGATTCAGCCTGTTTTGTTTGTAGACAAAGCTAAGTAAAGCATTATGAGGTTTTGTGAAACTCTTAGCTTTGTGTCTTGTCATAACTCCGTAGTAGATGGACCAATGATTTGATCGCTTGGATGATTCTTATGAACTGTAAGATTGAAGATCGTGGAACTCCATATGCATCATCCAAATTAGTATAATCAAGACCTTCATTAGAATCGAGAAAATACCTTCATCTTCAAGCTCATCATCGCTTTCTTCTAATCCACCATGGTAGGATCATCCAAATCATCTAAAGCATCATCATCAGTGCAACAAGATTTTGGTCGAAAGTACTTTTCAAAATACTTGTGAGTGTATTCTGCAGCCTTGTTCTTCTTCTTTGCCTCTTCATAAGCTCTCCTTTGTTCATCGGTGTAAGAATGTGCTAATACATCTTGAAGAAGCATCCGATTAAGTTCCTCTTGAATAGATTGATCCTCGTGAGATAATGAGGATTGTGGTGCAACAATACTTTGTTTTGGAGTATCGAGATTTGCTTTGGACTAACAGGATCTTCATCGTGAACAACATCGTGTCTAATATGAACTCCATGAACAACATATTGTAAATCTTCTCCATTGTGCACATGTTGATTTTCTTCTCTAACAGTACATAATTCATTGAAGGAGTTAAGACTTCAAGATCAAACATCCAATCGGACCTTTACCTTTTCATTGTCTTGATCTTCTAAAACTCAACATGAAGACAATCTTGAATCTTCTTAGTAACTCGTTGTAGACTCTAAAGTCAAGCATCTTGTTAGTGCAATAACCCAATAAGTATCCTTCTTCGACTTGCCATCAAACTTCCCAGATTATCAATGGTGTTTAAAATAGTAAGAGGGCATCCAAAAGGCTTCATAAAACGAATGTTGGGTTTATTGCCCATCATCAATTCATAGGGTGTCTTCATCTCGTGGTTTGGTGACGAGACTCATAAGTACATAGCATTCAATACTTACGACACGCCCAAAATTGAATAGGTAGATGGGAATCGCTAGCATTGTCCTTGCCGCTCAATCAAAGTCCTATTCTTCCTCTCGCAACACCATTTTGTGTGGTGTTCTAGCAATACTAAACTCCCTCTTTATGCCTTTCTTTGCACAAAAGTCATCCATAAGCTTGTTCTTGAACTCGCCCATTATCACATCTAATACCTCTAACTTTGAGTCTCAATTGATTTTCAAGAGCTATTATGAGAGTCTCGAATAGCATCAAAAGTATCATCCTTAAAACCCAAAAGAAAACCCAATCGAATCTATCGCAATCATCTCAGAACAACCAAACAAGATTTTTCTTATTTAAACTTGCCACGAGACAGTCCAAATAAATCCATATGTAACACTCCAATGGTTCTCTAATAGTTCTTTCCTCAAGCTTCTTGCAAGAAGCTTTGTGTTGTTTACCCTTCTTGCATGCCAAGCATGATTGATCATTCTTGTAAGTCTTTGAAGGTAAACCTCTAACTAGATTGCCTTTGACCAGTTTGTTGATATTCTTGAAATTAACATGGCCCAATCTTCTATGCCATTGATGTGCCTCTTCAGATGTTGCTTTAGCCACCAAACATGTGGCTCTTCCATAAGAATGTAAACTTTTCATGTCTAAGCTATACACATCATTTGTCCTTGGTACTCTAAGTACTACCATGTCATCATCAACGTGTTTAAAATCGAGGAAAGGATGAGACATTCGTGTCGATGAACAACACAGATGCTTTTATCACAAATTTGAGAGACCGAGAGCAAGTTGAATTTAAGCTCCTTCACATATCTAACATTCTCAAAGTCTATAAGCCCCGCTTTGATAGTTCCTTTTCCATAATCTTTCCTCCATCGGGATCATTCCCAAATGCAACTCTTCCTCCACTAATATTTCTAAAATTAGATGAATCTCTTTGTCTCCTCTCATATTTCCGAGCAACCACTATCCACAATTAGATGATCTTTAAGCTCCTCTTCCGGGTTGCCGCACACAAAGAAAAGAGTTAGTGATTTTTAGGAACCCAAGCCATTCTTGACTTGTGTTCCCTTGTGAGTTACAAACTCAAATTCTTTGAGTATGTAATTCCACTATCTTTCAAATAATGATCCAAAATTATCTTTTGATCTTTAGCATGTGGATTTTCAAAACTTTCGGTTTTTCAACATAAATCTCTTTTATAAGATTATTAGCTTTTTCTTGTGTCACAAAATATCGATTCACTTTTTGTTGAAAGTACTGTGTGTCCTCGGTAGCACCTTTTCTCTTAACCCATTCGGTTTAACACGTGGTTCCTGTGATCTAGATCCCTATGTGAGTTGTAATACCTTCTAGGTTGATAGTGAGATCTCCTAGGATTCCTATTCCAAGTAGTGTGATCAAGACCTTGTTTACGAGCGAGACTTTGGAAAGTATCTTGAGAGATCAAGGTTTTGAAAAGGTCTTTTCGATGTGAGTATATGTGATCCGTGTGAAGTTTCGTGATTAATCCTATTTGAATTATTCTAAACCGGTTTGTGCTCTCTAGGTTTGTGGTTGGCGATCCGTTCTTTGGAAATTTGCTAAGATATTCGAGTGTCGCTCACAATCTTTGATTAAGTGATTAGGACTATAACACACAAAACACGCTTTTGACCCATATGTCCAAAGTGATTTCTTCTATGTCTATTTTGCCTTCTAGGTGAATGATTAAACCTGTTTTGACCAAAATTATCCCAAAAGGTTTAGCAAGACGGTTTTGAAAAGACTTTGCGAAGGTATTGCTGAGGAGCAAGATTTTGATTTGAAGGTACCGCTTGATTTTGAACATTATTTTCAACAGCTTATTTAGGTTTTTCAAATCTAGATTGAGCAACAAGCTTTTTCCTAAACTCTAGACTGTCTACTCCAAATCGAGAAACATCAGGTCTTATGGGTTGATGACTAATGGGATGTGGAACAACATTATATCCCTTGTCTTTCTTATACTCAGGAGGTGGTTCACTTGTTGAGCCCTCATTACTAGATGTATCTACATAGTTAATGAGTTCATCATCACTAGTGGTTATGTCCTCATAATCTCCTACATCCTGATCACTAGGTTGTTTTTCTTCTATGTTATCAAAGTTCATACCAAAACCTAATCCAGTTCTAATGTATGCTCTTCTTTGTTTTTCAACATAAGTAACATGGGATGCACTGATTCATTCCAGCAAAGAAACTTTTCTAATGATCATCTCTCTCCTTAGTTAATTTCTCAATTTCACAATTTTACGCTTAGTTTCCATTCACTAAGTTTTAACGGTAATCCCGTTGTTTATACTTTTCACCCAAGCCATTTCATTATTTTCATGTGTTATAATTTTAGCTTCCATAGACTCTAAAGTAATTTGATAACCCGCTACCTCGCACCTAGCCCTAACACAATTATCTCTTTCAATCACATAACTGCTTAGTAATTTTGATAAAACTCATAACAGTTTGAGCATACCTCGAGATAGGAGACCGAGTTGGTGAAGTAGCCACCATGGCAAGAAGAACAGGATCATCTTCACTTTCTTTGCTCCAATCAAATCCTCCGAAGCCATCATCGATTCCAAAGCAAAGATGTTCGTTCTTCATCAAAAGCGATTGCTCAAATTCAATGCATTCACTGTGTCTTCAACCGCATCTTCCATCGCTACCATACAAGAAGTCACCGGTTCATCATCAAACTCTTCACTCCGCTTAACTCGATAACTTCTCTTGAGCAACCAAAGCCTTTGTTTCAAGAATTGGAATTTCTTTGAGCTCAAGTTTTGGCTTCTCGATGTTCTATTTGCTTGATACTTAGCAAATATGCACTCCTTTGCAAAGTGACCGCCTTTTGACAATTGATGCATTCAATTTGGGATTTGTCAAAAGTTATTCCTTGTTTTGGTTTGAAATCAATACTTTTGCTGCCTTCATCATGTACTTTTGATCCTTGCGTTGATCATAGCAACTTGCCACCGATATCAATTTCTTCAAGTGCATCTTCTTCAACTGCTAGATCCTCTTCATAAGTGATGTAAACCGGCTTGTTGTGCAAAGAAGGAGCACACAATTTCATCCGAGTGCAAAGTGGTAGGTGGTGGGGCTCACGAGCATATGAAGGGGGTTGTAAACAAAGCAGATTTGAGAAACAAGATTTGAGGAGAAACAAGATTTTGATGAAGTAATGCCCTTCTTTTCGGATGATAGAAAAGCTATACCGTGAGACTTAGAATTTGTTTGACCACTCATCTCATGCTCATACACCTTCAATTGATGATAGAGATCATCAAAGTTCATGACATCCAAACCTTGTTGTCCTCGATCATTGTAGCAATCACATGCCATGTAGATGGCAAACTTCTTAGAAACTTTAAATTAGCATCCTTAATCGACACTTCGCCTTGTATAACTCCAACATGTTGAGGAGATTTTGAAACCTATCATATGCAACATCAAGACTCTCTCTTCACCCACCGTGAAAGTTTCAAACTGCTGTTTCAAAGAAATTTCATGCATCTTCTTAGAGGCTTCATTCCTCCAATCTGGTCTTGAGAGCAGCCCGAGCTACTTAGCATCTTTAGCATCATGAAATTTGAGAAGATGACCATCCGAATGGCATATAAGAGAATGTTTAGTGCCTTTTCTTGATTCCTTAGGGTTGTTCTTGGTAAGACCGCTTTGGTGCGCTTGGTTGTCCAGAATATTAATAGGTTCGAACTACTTCATTGCCATTGACAATTACATTCCATAAAGCATGGTCTCAGAATGGCAATATATTGCCTCATCTTCATGCACCGAGATCATATTCTCCTTCTTGATTATTGGAATTCGAGTGAGGTGATTGAGGGTGGTGGAATGACTTCAATCGACATCTTGAATATTGTTGAAGTAGGGTTTCTTCCTAGTCGAGTTTCCACACAAGCTCTAATACCACTTGTTGGATCGATATACTTTAATCAAACTAACTTTAACTAGCTTGTTAAGGTTTAATAACCTCGGATAAATCCTAAGTTATTAACAAAGAAACACTGAGCAATCTTTATTAAGTATGCGGAATTTACTTAACAAAGCTAAGAAGAATAACTTTTATTATAAACTCTAAATCTGCTTATTATGCAGATACTCTAAACAACTTCTAAGATTATCGAAATTCTCTCTAAAACACTAAATAACTTGTGAATTCGTAAACTCTAAAACTCATAGACTCGTACCTCTAACACCAATCTAGAAGTCCTTTTATAGGCTTAAGGATATCCTAGTCGGTTTACAATTTGTATTCTTGTACGACAAGTAATCTAAACATAGAATACAATACTTTCCATAAACGAATATAACAGTTCTTTGTTCTTGCAGTACTTTGACTTCATAATGCAGTACTTTGACTTTATATTTAGCAGTACTTTGACTCTTTAACATTTTCCAAGATTTTGCGACCACAAGATTTCATATCTTCAAGATTTCATATCTTCAGCACTTTCATATCCCAACACAGACTAATATAAACTACTTAACATAATTACAAATGTGTTACTAAGTTTTGAATACATAAAACTGAGGTTGATTGATCTTAGACTTCCAACAAGAAGATTATATGATTCTTGGCATTTTCAAAACACAAATCATCAGAAGTACTGATAGGCAAACCTTCTCGGTTATCTACCTTTTCTTGAAAACCAAGCATTTTTG
This sequence comes from Chrysanthemum lavandulifolium, assembly GCA_022545495.1. Lineage (NCBI taxonomy): Eukaryota > Viridiplantae > Streptophyta > Magnoliopsida > Asterales > Asteraceae > Chrysanthemum > Chrysanthemum lavandulifolium. The sequence continues at coordinate 172,223,107 of CM040244.1, forward strand.
AAAAAGCAGGTTAATGTTGGATTATGTGAGTTGGACTAGCATAAAAACAACTAGGAGTGTGTGAGCCTATTGGGGGCACATACGTTAAACACATAGAATATGTTTATATACGTTTATACTTGAACCGCGTTTGACCCGTTGGCTTTTGACCCGGTTTTGACCCATTATGGACCAAACCCGATCACACCTTTTACTTAGCCCAATGGCCGATTACCATGGAGGGGTGGTGGGGTGTGGGTTTTAGGCCTATTGGAGTTGTAGTTGTTTAAGGAGAATGGGTAACTTGGTGCTCAAGTTTGAAGCCCAAGTGTACTATGGTTTTGAGGTTATAAATACCCCTACTCCCTAGCTCAAAACCTACACATAACACACTCCAATTCACAGCAATTATAATCGATCTATTATCACCATAGCTACTAGAATCCGATTGAAAATTCAAACCGATTAGGGTTTAGATATTTTGAAACCTTTTGTTGCATCTACACGATCCAATTGAGATAAAGGTTTATTGTACTAAGTTTCAGATTTGTTCCTGGTTGAATTGAAGTATTTGTTATGTTATATTGCTGTTGTGACATCGGGCAGAAAAGAAAATCACCATAGCTCCTTTATCCGATATCGGACAAAGGAGAATTTTGGTTCTTGGGTACTTGGCTGATATCGGATAGAAGGTAATTGGTTCTAGGGTTTTTAGATCTCGGACAAACAAGTGAAAGTGTTCTAGGGATTGTTTGGTTCGAGTGGGTTCAATTAATACAAGCGTTGTTTGGTTAAACGTGCACGACTAGCTTTATCGGGTGTATTCGTGTTAAAGTGTTTGTGTGAGCACTCGTAGAGGTGATAGTTTTGATCACTTTGTTTCTTTGTTTGATAAACTTACGGGTGACTACGAGGGTTAGTTTTTCTTGTTCCCTTTTACACTTTATTATTTATTGATTACATTAACTAGATCTGTATTCCGCTGCGTACTCGTAGTGTTAAATGGTTAACATGTTTCTAAAATCCCAACAGTTAAGGCCTGCTGTTTAATAATCATAGTAATATGTTTTGAAATTGCAATCGCAAACACCCCCTAAATTTGTTTAAGTAATGTACATAGACTACATTGTCAAGGCATTCTGGAAAGAACTTGGCTTCTTAAACCATGGACATTGAACACCAATTTATTTAAAGAGGATTTGACCAACATTCCGGCGTGGGTTAAATTCCATGATGTTCCTCTTGCTATGTTTTATGATGACGGTCTTATTCTTCTTGCTACATTGATTGGTACTCCGAAAATGTTAGACGCTTATACTAGCCAAATGTGCAAGGAATCACAGGGCCGCAATAGTTTTCCTAGGTGCTTGATTGAAGTTAAGGCGGATGAGGTACTTAGGGATAACCTAACTGTTGAAATACCCCTACTTGATGGGTCGGGTTCGACTATTGAGAAGATACGGGTTGAATAAGAGTGGAAACCTCCTCGATGTGATACATGTAAGATCTTTGGTCATACTCTTGTTGAGTGTTCAAAATCTGTTTTACCCCCTATTCAGACTACTAAGAGTGTTAATGATGGTTTCCAAACTGTCGACAACAAAAAGAAGGGTAAGTAAGGTGGTTCATTTGCTTCGTGTCAAGGAGGGTTTGCGAAACCTAATGTGGGTAAGAAGCTCCAATATCAACCCAAAAAGCCTCTTTCTGAACCTAAGCAAGTCGATGTTACTAAGAAAAAGGCTGCTGATGTGCCTAGTACGAGTGGAACGAAGGTTGCTACATCCAATAAATTTGATGCCCTTAGTATGGATGATACTGATGACTTTGGGTTCATACTAAGGAAGTGAATAAGGATGTGGATGCTGGTAGTACAATGGAAGAAAAGAAGAATGAGTCTCCAAAGACTAATAATACATTGCATGAACCGCTTGTGAGTGATTCAATGGAAGCTAACGAGGTTGGTCATACCTGTATTGTTGAGAAAATTAGGGATCTTGAAAAGCTTCTTATTGATAGGAAAGCTACTCTTGTGGATGATTATGGTAATCCTATTAAAATGGATTTTCCGTCTTCTTCTTCTACTAAGAGGGTTAACCCATTCTCTAAGTTGGGAGATATTGTTGATTCTGACAGTGATGAAGAGGAGGTTGTGAACACTTTTAATGAGTCAGTGAACATATTTGGTAGTGGTCATGATCGTAAAGATGATTATGATGACTATCAGATCAGGTCTACGATCTCTAAAGGAATTTGGATGCTTTGTATGACACGTATGGTATCAAGCTCCAAGGCCTTGGTAGGAAGTAATTTTGTTTTCATAGGAGTCTAATGTCATCTTTTGAGTAGTGGTTTATTATCTTGTTTAGAGAATATGAAGTATCTTATTATGTAAGCTTTTTCGCCTATGTAACGGGCTGAGATATGGTATTTACCCATATCCTTTGCACTTAAACATTTTTTGATGTAATATATTTACGGGGTCTTTGACCTTTTACCCAAAAAACTTGGCTTCTTATCAGCACTAATTGCAATCGCAACAATTGGTTTAAGAGACGGTATAGTAGGAGCAAGATGCCATACAAGCATAAACTATGCAATAACAAGGCTTTACTAACACAAATTTCTATTAGCATTTCGATTAATATGTTTTTTTCCCCAGAAAGTATAGACTTTCAGTAAAAAAAGATCATAGACATCCCTCAAATGTATGAAAGCACACACAAGATCTAACTCCCAATACCGCCAGAGTGTAAACAAAATTAAGAAATCCCCATAAAATATATCGAATTACATATGGACGAGAACAAACACACAGAGTGACACATACATTTTTCATGCACTACTACACATCAAATCTTAACATCCCTTAAATTTCATAACTAATACAATTAGACAAGGAATATACCATAATATCATGAGTTCATCACCTAGGAACCAAAATCACCACACATCTATATACTTAACATTTATGTTGATTCCGGAATAAATGTTTTTAACCACACAAGTATAGACATCACCTAATATTTTCAAACGGCAAGTATACGCCTCGGTAGCTTCTGAGGCCAAATGGACTACTTTTCGTCTTCAAATTCTATATAGAGTTTCTAAGTATCAATACATAAATTTGTGACAAATTATATAAACATGAAAATGCAGCTTTAAAACATTTGACAATAAAAATAGTCCATTCGGGTATTCGACCTTAAAAGTCAACACTACCTCATTGTCCTCCAAAAAGAATCGATAAGTGACTTAAACTTGGTTTAGATTCATCGTATTCATTTTGTTTATACCGTCTTCGTTCTATCACAATCAGCAACCACAGGGCTTTAGCAATGTATTTTGCTAATACCTGAATCATTAACAAAACGTGCAGTCGTGCATAATAATTGTAAAATTTTATAATAAAACTGTAAACACAACTTAAATCTCAATTCAAGTTACTTTTATTATCAACCAAACCAACTACAAGATCATAAAGATACTGATCTTAATCAGTATACAACCAACAATCAAGAACACTCACAAATCTGCCACTGCTACTCAGGTACAGATCTATTGACTATCTTGCCAATAGTATCAATACAAACACTCAACTCACAATGAAATATAACAAGAATGATCATAACACAATGATCAGGAAACAATCTAACTTGGTTGATAATCGGATACTTTTATCTGTGTGTGAATAATGTGTAGAAGAATATCAAACCCTAATCTGAATATGAGCTTATATAGCCTCCAAATATAACTTCCAGCTTGAACCAACTTCAGTCCTCAAAGTTCCAACAACTTGTCAACTTTAGCTGAAAACTATTCTTAAGCTATAACTGCAAAATTAGAAAAGGCAACATTAGTCCTTATACTTTATTATTCCAGGTTGAGTTAATAACTTCAACATCCCCCCTTAACTCCAACCTAGAATAAGTCAATCATGCACAGTTTACCAACAAGCTTTTCATGTTGAAGCTTGCTTAATCCCTTAGTTAAAATATCAGCAGTTTGATCTGCTGTATTAATCTGTTCAGTCTTAATAACCCCTGCCAAAATTTTTTCCCTCACAAAATGTAAATCAATTTCTAAATGTTTAGTTCTCTCATGAAAGACAGGATTAGCTGCTATCTTGATAGCAGCTTGACTATCACAAAAGAGCTTAACAGTAAAAATGTTCCCGCTTCAAGTCATTTAAAATTTTGAGAACCCAAACAACTTGTATAGCGAGATGCCATAGCTCTATACTCGACCTCTGCGATGACTTAGAAATGGTATTTTGTTTTTTGCTTTTCCATGATACTAGTGAACTATTTAAAAATAAGCAATAACCAGTAACAGATTTTCTAGTTGTAAGACATTTAGCCCAATCTGCATCAACAAATGCTTCAAGAGAAACATCTGGGCATTTGGTAATATGAATACCTTTCCTAGGTGAACCTTTTAAATACCTCAAGACTTTAAGTGCAATTTTCAAATGAGACCTAAGAGGCTTATGCATAAACTGACTTAAACAGTGAACAGAATAAGCAATATCTGGTCTAGTATGAGTTAGGTAAATCAATTTTCCAATCAACTTTTGATATTCAGTTAAGTTATCTATTATCGGATCACTAACAGTAGGTTCACTAGTTAAAAACAAGTTTTGTTCAAGAGGAAAGGCAGAAGGCTTACAAGCCAATAACCCAAATTCAGTTAACAAATCCAAACAGTATTTTCTTTGAGTTAATCAAACACCTTTTTCAGTATCAACAATCTCAATGCCAAGAAAGTATTTAAGTTTTCCCAAATCCTTAATTTGAAACTTAGATTTCAAAAAAACTTTAAAACTTTCAATTTCCTTCAAATTGTTCCCAGTAATTATTATATTATCCACATAAACCAGTAAAGCAACAAAGTTACCTGAGTCACTTTTGGTGAACAAAGAATAATCACTTTTACTCTGTTTAAAACCATTCTCAAGCAAAGCACTAGTCGACTTAGCATTCCATTGCACGGTGCTTGTTTCAACCCATATAATGATTTTTAAGTCTACATACTCTTTATCATTATCATCAAAATATCCCTCGGTAAAGTCATATACACGCTTCATTAAGATCACCATAAAGAAAAGCATTATTAACATCAAGTCGAAAAATAGGCCAACACATCCGAACAAAGAAGATTAACAACACATCTAATAGTAACAATTTTGACCACAGGAGAAAAAGTTTCATCAAAGTCAAAACCTTCCTTCTGACTATAACCTTTGACAACTAATCTACCCTTATACCTCTCAATCTCTCCTGTGGATTTATACTTAATCTTATACACCCATCTATTTCCTATGGCTTTTCTACCAACAGGCAACTCACATATTTCAAAAGTGTCATTACTATAAAGAGCATGCATTTCTTTATCCATTGCATCTCTCCAGTGCTGATGTTTAGAAGCTTCTTTAAAAGATTTTGGTTCAACAGCTTTATTTAGTTCAACAACAAAACAGAAGTTTTCAGAACTTAGTTTTGAGTAATTAAAAAAATTTTCAAGCCCATACTTAACCTTAGACTCAACCACAAAATCATTATATCTATTTGGAAAAACAGAAGTTCTATCAGACCTTCTTAAAGAAGGCTGACTATTACTTTCCAAAACCACCTCTTCTGCTTGATCAGTTAAGGGACTATTTACACCCTCAGAACTGCTCACACCAAAAGGAGTTGCAGCCAACTCACTTGTACTGGTAACCTCATTGGAACCATCAGAGTGCCCCAAATCACCCTGTTCATGGTCAATAGTTGGGCTGCCTAGATGCAAGGAGGGGCTGCCCTCACTCTCATGATGATCACTATGAGTACTATCATCATTGGGTGTGTCAGAATTTTCACAAGCTACTTCATCAAAGAAGTTAACATGATTCAAACTCTGACTGAGAGGGTCAGGAGCAGCAGAAGAGGTTTTAATCTTGAAAGGAAAAGCACTTTCAAAAAATCTTACATCTCTAGAGAATATAAAGTGTTTCCTTTCAAGACTATAAAGTTTATAACCTTTTTGAAAATTGGAATACCCAACTAAAACACATTTTTCAGCTCTACTACTAAACTTATCATTATTAGTAAGAATAGTAGCAAAGCAAAGACAACCAAAAGTTCTTAAATGATTTAGTTCAGGTTTTTTATTAAAAACAAGATTAAAAGGAGATAATCCATTCAGTACTGAAGAAGGCAATCTGTTAATCAAGTAAGTGGCGGTTAGAATGCATTGCACCACAAATATAAAGGCAATCCCCACGAAACATAAGGGATCATCAACATTTAAGAGATGCCTATGTTTCCTCTCAACAACCCCATTCTGTTGAGGTGTGTAAGTACAAGATGTTTGATGAATAATACCATTTTGCTCACAAAATCCATTAAATTTAGTATTAACAAATTCAGTACCATTATCACTTCTAAAAATTTTAAGACATTTTTCAAACTGTGTTTTAACAAGATTGTTAATACAAATAAGCCGTGAAAATGTTTATTTATATTTTACGATCTTCTAATGTTTTGTCGATAACAAATATAAAATCATTTTAACGAAACAAATAGAGTACGTAAATAGTTTGAGTTAATAGTTTTCTAACACACTTACGCTTTCACATAAAACACTAAAACAAGTATAAGTGATTTTATGACTTAGATACATATGTACAACAACTAGTGTTTACATATTGGATTAAACATATACTTAAACTAAGTATACTAAAATGGGTAAAAACTAAGTGTATGCTAAATTGGGTAAATACAAGTATATACTAAAAGGGTAAATACTAGCAAATGGTTTTGACCCATAACCCATGGTTTTATATATACCACTTAACCAAGTACATTGTATCTAGAAAGAAAACCATGGATCAACCCATAACCCATGACCCATGACCCTTAACCAAAAATACCCATGGGCAAAGAGGAGCGGACAACGGATCCCTAGCTTTGTGCTAGCCGGATCCCTTATGGTAGGGATCCGTGGGATCCGGGTAAACAGAAGAGAATTTCTTCTATAAATAGAGAGCCATTTCTTCCTCTCTATGTGTTCTTTTCATATAAACTTCCCCAAAGTATTCTAACCCTCTAACCTCAGATCTAAGTGATCTATGTAGTTTGTCTTTTGTTTTTGTGTGATCTACTAGGTTCCTCCTAAAGGAAAGATCACCACCTCTTGAAGACGTGCAAGCTCAAAGTCCATGAGTTGCCATGCTTCGTCATCATCAAGACTACTAAGGTTATCTTGTTGATAGTTCTTCCTTTCTCCATAGATGTTGGGTTGAAGGCATTAGTGAAGAATGCCGAAAGTGTCAAGATGAAAGCATTAGTGAAAGATGCTCATCATCCGTGTCAAAGCATTAGTGAAGGATGCTAAAGGTGTCAAGACGAAGGCATTAGTGAAGGGTGCCAGCGTTGTGTCAAAGGCATTAGTGAAGGATGCCAAAGAATCAAATCAAGTAGCATTTGGGAAGAATGCCTAGGTCGTATAATCGATGAGGTGCATCGTTATACATATATGTATTTGTTTATATACAAGGATGGTGATATCCTTGATGGCGTTGTAACAAGGAGTAGATCTCCTTGAGACTAGGTGTTGTGTCGTGAAGGTGTAGTTCACCTAAGGTGTGAAAGAACTAGGTACTTAGCCTAGTACCTAATAAAGGGTAGGCGACGTTGTGAAGGATTAGTTCTCCTAAGGTGTGAAAGAACTCGGTGGTTAGCCTAGCACCGTATAAAAGGTAGGCGACGTTGTGTTAGGTGTAGTTCGCCTTGGTGTGAAAGAACTCGGTATTTAGCTTTGTACCAGAAAAAGGTTAAGCGACGTTGTGAAGGCTTCTCCGCCATAAGGAGTTGTTGTAGTGCTTACGAACTCTCGAGTAGGTGACTTGGGGAGTGGAGTAGGGCAATGAAGGTGTCCTTGTAGCCGAACCACTATAAATACTTGCGTCGTGGTGATGTGCTTCTTACTCTTTATCTTTCATTACACATTTATATATCTATCTATCAACGTCCAACATAAAAAATCAAATAGATTGACATAAGTCGATCTAAATATTTAAAAGGAAGTTTTAAATTGGTAAAACTATTCAACCCCCCCTTCTAGTTTTCCACAATTGGCATCAGAGCTTCGTTACCAAGGTTCTTAAAGTATGTTGTACTTTAAAGACTTGATACGATCCGTGTATGTTTGAAAACTACAAAGAAGGATATTTTTTAGGTCATATTTTCTTTTAAATCATTTTGTTGGACATTGATAGATCATTCTAACAACTCTTGTTTTCAAGAAATCTTCATACTAGAATCTCTCCATAATCTTCATTCAAAGAATAATGAAGACAACATTTAAGGAAGGATCTATAAAGTAATCACCACTTACGTACACCAAGTACAAAGGATTACTTTAAAAGCTCATGAAGTATTTTTGGTATTAAGCCAAACCAAGAAGCATAGAGGTATGTTTTACCTTTCATTAGATAGGCTACATGAGTTCAATTTATTTCTTAGTTTAATAATCACTAGCATCGTTAGAAGTCTCTTTCGTCACTTTTCCGTCTTTTCATCGTCGGAATAGTATTCCTTTTGATTCAATCAAACTAACGTCGTCACACATATGAACCCTCGATATGTGATTCATCAAAAGCCGTCATCCAAAAACAATCTTCATCTAAATACCTCCAAACTATTTTTGTAAGCTAATTTATAAGCCTACTACAAAAATAATGCCAAACAACCCTTTTTCTGCTCACGAGAGCGGATCCCTCTAGTTGTACTAGCCGGATCCCAAATACAAAGGATCCGGGGAACCGTGGAATGTAACTCACTATACGCTTTCAAAATTTCACCACCGATTACTTTCCTCTATTCACACAAAACAAAACGACCAAGCTCTTGAATTAATCCTCATTGGCTTCCATAATTTCAAGTATTCCTTCCTAGAACACCATTGTAAGTAATTACATTAACTTGTTCTAATTTTCATCATCTTAATTCATGGGTTTATGGTTTCTTAATTTCTAATCAATTAATTAGGGTTTTTCAAATTAATCATGAAAAGTTTTTTTTTTTTTTTTTTCACATTGTGTTCACAACATTGTTAATACAAATCAAAATCATAAACCCATATCAACCAATTTAACCTAACTGAAAAACTTGTATTTTTAGGACCAACCATGCCCAAAGCCACTCAACAAGATCATCATGACACCGTCCATTACCTTACTCATTACTATCGTAAAAGGGGTCTGACCAAAACTAACCGTAAAATTTTCAAAAGCCTCACAAAACGACTTATTCACGAAGGACGTGTAGTCAAGGAATGTTTCCTTGAAGATACCGACATTCGTCAAGTTTTCTCAACAATCAACTTTGATTTCCTTCTTGACATTGATGAACAAATTTGCCCGGTTTTTATTTTTGAATTCTACAAAAGTTTTAGGATCATTAGGAACACCGATAATAGCATCTCAATCGCCTTTATCATCAACACACAAAACTTTACTCTTCCTCTCAACACTTTTGCTCAAATTCTTCGCATTCCTTGTGAGGAATTTGTATGTACTCAAGATTGGGCAATTAACTCTCAAAACCGTGCACTTGATCCCAAGCCTCTATCACACTCCTCTCAACGATCCCGAAACCATTCGTGATACTATCTTTAAAATTAGGACCGACCAATCCCGTTACGATCGTAACAAAAGCTCATTCACCGTGATCCTTTTAAAATGGAACTTTTCAAATGCATTCCATGTTTAGAAAATGGGAAGAAATCCTTAGGAAAACATCATTAGCCTAGTTGGAAACAAAGATCATCCAAACGCATGTCTTGTGCAAATGATCTATTGTCTTACTCACCAAAGGCCATTTAATCTTGCCTACTACATGGTAAGGAGAATGGCTGGGGTATTCAAAGCTTCCAACATGGTACTTCCATATGGTATGCTCCTAACACGACTTTGTAAGTATGTTAGTGCATTGCAACCATCCCCTATCAATGAGGATCATTACCTCTCCGATCACGTCATGGTACCTCTTACCAAACAACCCTCTAAACGGTTCATGGTCAATGGAGAGAAACCTGAAGCTCTCTTGGACTCCTCGGCCGGAGAAGAAGAAGAAGAAGATGAGGAAGACATCGACCCCGTATCCAACATCAAATTGGAAATCCTTGAATACCAAGAACAACTTCCAACCATTCCAAACGAGACCGCGGAATTTAAACAAATAAGAGGCATGATTCAAAACCTCGCTTACAACCTCACTAAGCCGTCAAAAAGGAAAAGGAAGAATTGACTAAAGAGACAATAGGAATGTGCTTAGTTTCATTTATTGTATGTCTGAATGACCTCTCTTTAGTATTTTTAGTTTATGGTATTTTGGATATTGTTACTTTACCTTGTTAGTGATGTTTTATGATTACTTGCTTGTTCCTATTTGCTTGTTTTATAGATTTAATAGTGTACAAAGTCTGCACATCATTTTCTGTGTAGGTTCTGTGTTGGTTCTGATCTGCAGATGTCGGATCCCTAGGATTAGCCTAGCCGGATCCTTCCCTTGAAGGAACCGTGGGATCCGTGACATCAGACCAACAATGCAGCATTCAGCACATCAAAACTGCTTTCTAGATAACATCACATTAGCTTGGCATATGTTTTTAGAACCCAACTAAGTCCACTTCAAGGATGAGAAAGGCTTAGATTCACTAAAGGCTTACTTAAGATCTTAGTCTGATTTTATCAACACATCCAAAACTCACCATATTTCCGCTTCAACTACTCACTAACTATCTCTCACCTCCCAAAACACTTTAAGAATGCAAGCTAAACAATTTAAGGAAATTGCTTCTAGTCTTTTATATATCAAGGTAAGACAAAAATTAGTTTTTCAATTCTTGAAATTTTTAAGAATTTTTCTTAATATCACCTCAAGCTAAAACCTGATCACTAGGATCATTTATTATGACTTGACACCCTCATAACTTTTAGTGTTATCCTTGGACATCCATTGGTAGTCTTCTTGTCCCATCCCTCTTCTATAAAAAGCAATCATTTGCTATAACACTTATTACCTCTAATCATTCAAGTACTCCTTCATCCTAAACCCTTAGGAGAACTGAAACATTCAAAATGAGATAAGCTTTAGCTCCCGAAACCTCATTACAAACTGTCATAATCTGCGAGAGCCGGATCCCTAGGATTAGCTAGCGGATCCCTTCAAAGAGGGAACCGTGGGATCTGGGTGACAGTTTATGCCAAACATAGCTAAAACAATCATTTCAACTCACCTTCCTAACTCAAACACTTCATCTCATCTTAAATGAGTTCCTATATCAGTGAAACTCTGAATCTCAGCCATGTGCATGTCAATCATCACATTGCCAAGAACACTTTAGTCATCAAACATATAGTTAGACTACCCAAAGCCAAATTTTCTTAATCAAAACCATGATTAGGCACAATTACCTGTTAGGATTAAGGATTTGAGATATCCAACAGTTAAAGACTTCAAAATTAAGTCTATCCATGATTAAACTAACCTTACAACTGCATAATGATTTCACCTAGTCTGACAACCGGATCCCTGGTCTTCAACCAGGCGGATCCCTACGGAAAGGGATCCGTGGGATCCGTAAATACAGAGAGCATAAACCAGCTCCATATTTGAATTCAAGTCACCTTTTGGGTCTCCAACCACCTTTAGCATTCATTGATTATCCTCATAGAACTTATCAAAACCCCAAAAGCATGCCTAACCTTTCAAATGGCCAAGAATTTAATTTCCTAATTCATATCACCCTTTATAAACCAAAAAACCTTAGAGTTAAGGTACCACTCTCAAATCACATCTCAAAATCAGCAACTAAAAGAGTTCTTACTAGCACCATCACTATGACTAAGGCTCCTAGTGCTAACTCATCCACTCAAGAACCACCCAAGAAACTTGCTAGAATCATGCATGAAGTTTCCTCAAACAAATCACCTTCGAGTAAGTCCACCAAAACTAGGATCTCTCCCACACTAAGAAAACCAAACAAACTTATTCACAAGAAGAGTGCTTCCACTAGGACTTCATCACATAATTCTACTAAACCCTCCACACAGTCATTTGAAGATCCTCAACCCACTTCACTTGAACCTCCACTTCAAGACCATGACTATGAGTGCGATCATTGCAAACATGTTGAAATAATGAAACATGAACTAGATGTATTAATACATGACCTTCAAGCTCAAACTGAGAATGTTTAGGAAACCTTTCTCATCCTTGATCATCATTAAGCTTTTAGTCGAATCTTAAGTTTGGGTTAACTTATTAGCATTAGTAGCACCCATTTGGCTAGTTCATTCTCTTAGTTTTAGAGATTTGGTTATGTATCTCTTGTTTTATTGAATGAATACCTTTATGCTATGATTATTATGTGTGTTGTGCTTGTTATATTTGTCATTCCCTCCAATAGCACTCCTTGATATTTCTTCACTGCTGAAGAAACTGTAACAGATAGTTGGATCCCTTCCAGATAACTAGACGGATCCCTCCTTGAAGGGAACCGTGGGATCCGTGGTACAGGAGCACAAATTTCTACTAACTTGAGTCTCTTTTGCAGAAAATTATGCATTATACTCTTGTTTTTCTAACCTTTGTTTTGTAGTTATTCAAAATACACATGAAGATATTGACACAATAAAGCTAGGGGGAGCTTTGTGTCAAATGACATTGCAAAATTAATTGCAAACTTAATCCTATTTTGGGTTACACTTCATGACACCCCATTGCAACATTGCAATATTTAAGGGGGAGCACGTTCTCGTCACTTAGACGAACCATTTGCAAACTTGATTGCAAACACAATTAGTCTATTTTACGTTATGTCCTTGACGCCTTTTCAAAGGGATGGACTCGTCAAGGGAGTTAAGACGAGTACCATTCCGTCACTTGCTCTCTTTACATTTTTACATTTTTCTCTTACTCTTATAAAAATTGTGTTAGTTTCTTTTAAACACTTTTATTTCGACAAAAGGGGAGAAGAAAGTAAAACTACAAATTCAAATTTTTACAATTTTAGATTTTTCCTTAAAATAATTTTATGTTTTGTCATCAACAAAAGGGGAGATTGTTAATACAAATAAGCCGTGAAAACGTTTATTTATATTTTACGATCTTCTAATGTTTTGTCGATAACAAATATAAAATCATTTTAACGAAACAAATAAGTACGTAAATAGTTTGAGTTAATAGTTTTCTAACACACTTACGCTTTCACATAAAACACTAAAACAAGTATAAGTGATTTTATGACTTAGATACATATGTACAACAACTAGTGTTTACATATTGGATTAAACATATACTTAAACTAAGTATACTAAAATGGGTAAAAACTAAGTGTATGCTAAATTGGGTAAATACAAGTATATACTAAAAGGGTGAATACTAGCAAATGGTTTTGACCCATAACCCATGGTTTTATATATACCACTTAACCAAGTACATTGTATCTAGAAAGAAAACCATGGATCAACCCATGACCCATGACCCTTAACCAAAAATACCCATGGGCAAAGAGGAGCGGACCACGGATCCCTAGCTTTGTGCTAGCCGGATCCTTTATGGTAGGGATCCGTGGGATCCGGGTAAACAGAAGAGAATTTCTTCTATAAATAGAGAGCCATTTCTTCCTCTCTATGTGTTCTTTTCATATAAACTTCCCCAAAGTATTCTAACCCTCTAACCTCATATCTAAGTGATCTATGTAGTTTGTCTTTTGTTTTTGTGTGATCTACTAGGTTCCTCCTAAAGGAAAGATCACCACCTCTTGAAGACGTGCAAGCTCAAAGTCCATGAGTTGCCATGCTTCGTCATCATCAAGACTACTAAGGTTATCTTGTTGATAGTTCTTCCTTTCTCCATAGATGTTGGGTTGAAGGCATTAGTGAAGAATGCCGAAAGTGTCAAGATGAAAGCATTAGTGAAAGATGCTCATCATCCGTGTCAAAGCATTAGTGAAGGATGCTAAAGGTGTCAAGACGAAGGCATTAGTGAAGGGTGCTAAGCATTGTGTCAAAGGCATTAGTGAAGGATGCCAAAGAATCAAATCAAGTAGCATTTGGGAAGAATGCCTAGGTCGTATAATCGATGAGGTTCATCGTTATACATATATGTATTTGTTTATATACAAGGATAGTGATATCCTTGATGGTGTTGTAACAAGGAGTAGATCTCCTTGAGACTAGGTGTTGTGTCGTGAAGGTGTAGTTCACCTAAGGTGTGAAAGAACTAGGTACTTAGCCTAGTACCTAATAAAGGGTAGGCGACGTTATGAAGGATTAGTTCTCCTAAGGTGTGAAAGAACTCGGTGGTTAGCCTCACCGTATAAAGGGTAGGCGACGTTGTGTTAGGTGTGGTTCGCCTTGGTGTGAAAGAACTCGGTATTTAGCTTTGTACCGGAAAAAGGTTAAGCGATGTTGTGAAGGCTTCTCCGCCATAAGGAGTTGTTGTAGTGCTTACGAACTCTCGAGTAGGTGACTCGGGGAGTGGAGTAGGGCAAGGAAGGTGTCCTTGTAGCCGAACCACTATAAATACTTGCGTCGTGGTGATGTGCTTCTTACTCTTTATCTTTCATTACACATTTATATATCTATCTATCAAAGTCCAACATAAACAATCAAATAGATTGACATAAGTCGATCTAAATATTTAAAAGGAAGTTTTAAATTGGTAAAACTATTCAACCCCCCCCCCCTTCTAGTTTTCCACAAAGATTATAAAATATTTGAATATAATCAAACACCTCTTGCTTACTCTTAAGTAAGTAAACCCAAATTGCCCTGGTGAAATCATCAACAATAGTTAAAAAGAATCTGTGACCTTCCTTACTTTTTATTTTATAAGGACCCCAAAGATCTAGATGAATTAAGTCACCTAAAGCCAAAGTTTTATGGTCACTTAGAGGAAAAGGCTCTCTGGTTTGTTTAGCATGTTGACAAATGTCACAAGGCTCAATGTCATCTTTATTTTGAAAATTGATTTCACCCTTCAACACTGTTAAGACTTGGTCAGAGGGATGACCAAGTCTGCAATGCCAAGTTTTCTTAGTCAAATCACAGACAGACTTAAAATTTTGAACTCCTAGGTCAATACCTTGATCTCCATCAAAGTAATATAAACCATCCATCTGTCTACCAATCCCCAGAACATTCATTCCCCTCAAATCCTGAGGTAAAACATAACATTTGTTCTCATCAAAGGCAACAACAAATTTACTATCTCTAGCTACCTTATGAATGTACATTAAACCGACACAATATTCGTGAACAACCAACACATCATATAATGTTAAATGTTTAGTGAGAACCATATTTCCAACCTTAGTAATTAAGGCTTCAGTTCCATTGGGATGAGACACCTTAACACCAAGCTTAGAAATATCAATGACATTCACTAAATATTTATCAGTATATGTAAGATGTTGATTTGCACCATAATCAACAATAATACCTGCTGCAACCAATGCATCCCTCATTTTACTATTATGACAAAAAAACCTTTTAAAATTTTGATTAAAAAATTTACTTTTATTGAAGACAATACCTGCCATATTGGCATGCACAGTCTTCCCATTTCCATTAGTATTAACAGAGTTCTCCTTAATCAAAGAAATGAGTTTAGATATATGTTCATCAGAAAAGGCAGAGATAGAACTAGAACCAATAGAATTATTATTGTTCACAAATCTCTTATTAAAATTCGAGCACCACGATTATTATTATTCTTTCTATTTTCCCAAAATCGTGAGGTACCCAATGATCTTAAAGCACCTATCCACAGTGTGACCATTGAATCCACAATGTTCACAAACTAAGACAGGACCACCAGCAGTCCTTCTAGTATCATTATTTCTAGGGCCATTGTTAGGTCTGAAAGAACTGCCAGAGGTAGAAGACCTTTGTGTGTTCCCTCTATTTGGAACACTGGAGTTGAACACAGATGAATGAGACTTTTGAGAAGCCCCACCATCTGAACCAGTGACCACAGACCTGTGAGATTCCTCACTAGAAATGACAGTAAAAGCCCCTTTAACATCAGGGAGAGGGTCTCTAGACAAAATATTACTTCTTATTTGCATATAAGACTCATCTAATCCCATTAAGAACTGCGTTAATTTCATCAATTGATTATGTGTTTTAAAATCATCAGCAGCATGACAAGTACATCTAGGCAACTGAACTAAGGCATCAAACTGTTTCCACAGAGTAGACAACTTATTAAAATATTCAGCAATAGTACTACCATTTTGAGACAAAGAGTTGATCTTATGATGTAAGTTAAAAGTAACAGAACCATCAACTCTATCAAACATTTCTTTTAATTCATTCCACACATCAGAAGCTCTTTTAGAAAAAATTTGTCCCAAAAACAACTCTTCTGAAATAGAATTTAAAATCCATCCCAAAACGACAGCATTCACCCTATCCCATTGTCAACCTAGAACCTCATCAGCATTAGATCTTCTACAAGACCCATCAACAAAACCAATTTTATTTTTGCCTTCTAATGCTAACAACATAGCACAAGACCACACATTATAATTTTCAGTCCCTTTTAATTTGATAGAAACAACAGTAAGAGTGGCAGAGTCATTAGGATGCAAATGCAATGGATTACTAAGATCCAATCTGCTAATCAAAGTAACAGGCTCATCAGCCTCATATTCATCATCAGTATAACCATGAACAGACATACTGAAAAATAAGCAAGAACAACAAACACACAAGAAAAAACAATAAAGTAGTTCCGTGCTTCCTTGCCACTCAAGGTGGTAGGTCAAGGCGATCACTCTAAATCAAGATCTACAACTAAAACAGATAAACCACACCCCAACAACAATCACAAACCTCCAACAATACTCAACTCCTACTCCCGTCAATCTAAACAGAAATAAAAGAGAAATATAAAGGGTGCGAGAGATGTTACAAGGCACGCAAATCCGAGCGGCAATGAACAAGAACCCTGATTATAATTCTTGAGACAAGAATCACAACCCACACGATCTCAATCAACCCAGAACCACCAAGAATCACCAGAAATGATCAAGAACACCAAGAACCAACCACCAATCGAAGCAAGAGATCAAACCCCCAAAAAATACCCAAACCCTAATTTTCTCAAAAATTAGGCATTTTGTAAAATCTTTTAGAATCGACCAATTAGAGCCAAAAAACACTAATTAATCACAATTAATTAGGTTTAATCAAACTAATTTGAAAAACCCCCAAATTTTGAAACCCTAATTTTCCCGAAATCAAATTAATCAGAGCAAGGCGAAGAACCTGTCTCTGATGCCATGTAAAATTTTATAATAAAACTGTAAACACAACTTGAATCTCAATTCAAGTTACTTTTATTATCAACCAAACCAACTACAAGATCAGAAAGATACTGATCTTAATCAGTATACAACCAACAATCAAGAACACTCACAAATCTGCCACTGCTACTCAGGTACAGATCTATTAACTATCTTGCCAATAGTATCAATACAAACACTCAACTCACAATGAAATATAACAAGAATGATCAGAACACAGTGATCAGGAAATAATCTAACTTGGTTGATAATCGGATACTTTTATCTGTGTGTGAATAATGTGTAGAAGAATATCAAACCCTAATCTGAATATGAGCTTATATAGCCTCCAAATATAACTTCTAGCTTGAACCAACATCAGTCCTCAAAGTTCCAACAACTTGTCAACTTTAGCTGAAAACTATTCTTAAGCTATCACTGCAAAATTAGAAAAGGCAACATTAGTCCTTATACTTTATTATTCCAGGTTGAGTTAATAACTTCAACAATAATCTCCTAGCTATTGTACGTCAACTATAATTATTCAATCATAACTCCTAAATGAAGTTACTCACGTGGCTTCCTTCTTCATCTTAAAGTGACATTGATGTCATTATCTCCCGATTGAGCCATCTTTCATCCTTGAGTAGGACAAAGCACACGAAAAATAAACCAAGAGTCATTGCATGTTAAAGATGAAGAATGAATCTCATTTCCCTCCGTCTTTCAAATGGTTTCTTGTTATTGAATGAGACCGTTATAAGAAGGTTTGAAAGACGACATGAATCCAAGATATATAGCAATCATGTACTCCATCCGTCCCAATATTTATGTCCATTTCGACTTTTTCAAACAAACTTTGACCTTAAGTATGTCTTTTTGTATTATATAATACTTGTTGCAAAATATATAAATGAAATTGGGTTTTAAATGTATTTTTATTGGTATAACTTTCATCAAGTATTATATAACACATAAAAATATATTTAAGGTCAAAGTTTGATTGAAAAAGTCAAAATGAACATAAATTTTGAGACGGAGGTTGTATTAATCGTAGCAACCTTAAAAAGAATACACTAAGCAAGACATCACCTATCACTAAGTTGTAATCAAAATAATGTCAATCTAATAAATGTATTTTCATTTTACTCGAGATACATACACTATGATCTGTATTGGAAATTATGAGCAGCTGAGTAAATATTATAAGATAGACCTAGTGGTAAGGTACTTGACCTCCTCACGAGAGCTTTAGGGTTCAAACTCACTAGGTACATATTTTGGGGAGGCAAGGGAAAGGTTCGAATGATAGAATTTCCCGTAGGTGTATTATTTTATTAGCCAAACTATATATACACTACACATAGCATGAAACCCTAATGAACCCAAATCTACAATCTGGCTTGGGCCCTATTTATCGTCTAATACTCCCTTAAAATCCGAGCAGCAAAATCGTGAAAGCTCGGATTGGATGAAAAACCAAGTAAGCATTAAACATAGCTAAACTAAGAAGAAGAAGAAAAATATATTATGGCAATAAAAGCAATGATTTGTTGATGAATAAATCTGACCGAAAACGGAAGCAATTTTTCGAGTTGTAGTAAAAGCAAATAAAAACGGTAGCAAATTCAAATAACAAATTTGTTGATGAAAACATCCGACAACAAGAGTGGGATTAATCTTCATCATTCATCATGCAGCAACAACTACAACAAAAGTAAAAGCAAAGAAATAAAAGCAAAGCGCATAGATTTTTTTTCTAGACATATGATACAAATTAGGTACGTGGGAATTAGGGTGGGACGTTTTTTCTTTTGTACGAGGAATTAATGTACAATTGTAGTGGGATAGCGGTAGGCAACCAAGAACATAATGGATTGAATAAGCAATACACACGAAAGAAAGGCAAAAAAAAGTTAAGTGGCGGTTAGGTTTTGACGGGGTGACAGGAGAGGCGGCTCAACGTAGCCACCTAGGTCTTAAACATCTAAGTCAAAGACTCATCTACCACATATAACAACCTTATCTGTTTACCGGTTTTTCATAGGCATGTCCTTTGTGTATACAACAAGTTCTTTTTGAAGAGCCAGAGTAAATATTCGCGACAACCTAGCAAGACACTACGAGCCCAAATTACAAAAATTGATTACAAAATGTTATACGTGGGTTATCAAACCACTCCTTTGACGGCCATTTGGTGGAGAAAGACATGTCATTCCAAAATCTCCATAGGGTCCAAAGGATTGTTTGAACAATGAAATTAAAGTGAATAGCATGATGAGCCAGTAAAGGCACTCAAACGGGTTGATTAATAGATTGCGAGGGAGATAAAATTATTGTGTTTCAAGTGTTCCACCACTTAAGCACCTTGGACGTAGTTTCGGTGGCAATGAAACAAGAAGTAAAGAGGTGATCTTCTTTCTCTAAATTCTTGCGGTAAATAGGGCAGCGAATGCAGTACTGAAGGTCGACGCATCTTGTCAAGTTTGAAGCTGGTTGGCAGTCTAATATGTAAAATTCATTAAGTCAGGATTTTTTTGTTTTTTTTTTCTTTCCAAAATTCATTATGTCAGGATGTGCCTTTTTCATGTTAACAATACATATATAGCTTTTTCTATTGTATTGTTTTCTTACTTTATATGTTTATTTTTTCAAATTTGTATTAGATATCAAATAAAAAATCAACGATAGAACTAGAAATGTTACATATCAAATCAAACCAATATATACAATCGAAGTTAAAATATGCATGTTGATTATGTACCCTCCGAACAGCTCGAAGGACACTCCTCCGAGACGTGTCGAAGCCCTTCTATTCGAAGGCCCAAGTTAGGTCTCCAGAATATTCATAGGCGTCAAACCATTCCTTATCACAAAGGTTACCTCCGGGTAATTCACCATTCGAAGCCTTAAGCCCTTCGGGGTACGGTTGACGAAGGAGTAATGGACATGAGAACCTCCTGACTTGGTCAAACCCACGATCTCCCTCTCTTTCCTGGCTTCCCCGCCAAGTTCGAGAATGTGAGTCACTAAGCCCTAGCGGTTACCCACAAGCATGGGACGCCCCTATGATCTCTGACATTCACGCAGAAGTGCCCCTAACCCTATTTCTTCCGCTATAAATAGGTTGGACGGGCAATGGATTATGGTATGCTCATTTCACACTCATCTCTTTACTTACACACACTTATACAACCATAACTCATACTTACTCTCACGCGGAGGTGGTTCGCAGGTCCTACCCTGCGTAATCACTTAACGTAGTGTCTTCGTATTTCTTATTCTCGGTGAAAGACAAGTCTTGGCTGGAACATACACCCTCATACCTTTGATCATCATCGAGCTCGGTAGTGCAATTTATTGTACAATCGGTGGCGCCATCCGTGGGACCGCTACTATTAGTCCCGTAATCACCAAGTCTTAAGACCTTAACCGATTCGCTAACTTTTCGGCATGGAACCGGAAGGAAGATACACCTCCACCGTGTTTCTACCACGGTCCCCTCAACACAAATAACACCGATAATCTCGCCCCCATAACAGCCTCCACCTTCACTACACGATCTCGTTTGGAAACCACTCCCGTACATCACGCCTCAACTTCCACTAACCCTATTCCAGAAATTAGCCCTGCCTTCGTTGAGGCAAACTTCGAAGCCTTAGAATCTTTACTAAGGGCTCATAAGAGGCAAGTTCGCAACACTGAAATGCGAAGAGAACTGGAATAATCCAGTGAAGAATATGATGAAGAGATTGAGGTAGATGAGAGGCCTTGGCCGGTTAACAGGGGGCGTTCGGCCCTACGAAATGGTTTTCCTTCAACAAGAAGGCCTAATGGAAGGACCGTGGGTTTTGAAGAACGTCCCGGAGGAGATCCGAGAAGAAGGGAAAGAGTACAAGGTGAAAGAAGGAGCGAGAACTCTAACGGAGGAAGCAATCCAATAGGGAGCAGGGGAGGGGGTTAATCTACCGCCTCTCCTAGCTGCTCACTTAGGAAGAGAAGGGATGGGGGCTCCGATACCCCCATCATATGTCTCGAGTGTTGGAGGCCCTCCTCCATACTCAGGTATGAATCAGTTACCCACTCCAGGAATGAACCCCTACCTACCTGCTCAAACCTATAACACCTACCCTCCAAATGGTTCTCTCCCCAACCAGAGTTACCAGCAAATGCGCTATGGACACGTTTCAACACAATCGATGGGTGGAAACCCTTCGTATCAACCTTCTACAGTTTACCCTGCATACGCACAACCATTCCCTAACCCATAAAACCCTACACCTGTTTATCCACCTCCATATAACCCTTACTATGCCGAAGCCTCTGGAGCTTGCACACCTTTTGTGAAGTGGATAGAAGACTACCCTCTACCTGACGGTGTAAAGATGCCCACTCACATAGGCACCTACGATGGGAAAGGTGACCCTGATAACTTCTTAAACTTGTTCAAGGCGCTATCAAGATTCAGAAGTGGGTCATGCCCGTAGCATGCCACATGTTCACATACACACTCCGAGACTTAGCAAGTATATGGTGGAATGGACAGAAGTTGGGGAGCATAGTAAGTCTAGACGATCTTAAGGCTAAGTTCCGATCACACTTTAGCCAACAGAAGAAGTACATCAAGACCCACCTAGCCGTGCATACCATCAAGAAAAGGGACAACGAAAGCACAAGAGCCTTCGTTACGAGGTACACCGATGAAACTTTGCAAATTTTGGGTTTGCATGAGGATCAGAGGATCTCTCGTTTTGTACATGGCCTTCGGACTCAAAGCTTGGTGGAATTCCTGTCCACCGATCTTCTTACCACTTACAAGGCACTGATGGAAAACACTTACACTTGGATTGAGTCTAAGGAAGTAGCAGCAAACGGGGCTCCGATAGAGCAAAAGGAAGCTTCTGACAAGTTCTCCAGAGGGTCCTCCTGGGAAGGATCCAAGAATAAGAAGAAGAACAGAGACCGCTTCACTCCGTACAACAAAGGCTCGAATCATGGACTCTTGGCAAACTTGGTAAAATCTCCCAGGGAAATTCTGGCTACTGAGAAAGCCGCAAAGTCCTTCGATCCACCACCTCGGATATCAGCGCGAAACAAAGCCAGGGACATGTCGAAGTATTGCCACTTTCATGAAGACCATGGGCACGACACAAACAGCTGCAGGGAACTGAAGAAGCAGATCGAATAGGCGGTACGATCCGGACAATTAGCACACCTGGTTAAAGGCATCAAGAAGGGAAAAGACAAGTTCTCCGATACCCAACCGGGTGAATGGAAGGGGAACAAAAAGGAGGTTACCCCTACAGAGGCTCCTATACTAATGGTGCACAGGCATGATCCAACCTTGAAACGGAAAGAAACAGATGGGGAGCTGGGAAGCGTAGGAGAGATAACCTTCCCTTCCATCATGGGGCAGACACCTTCGACTGACCCCGTGGTCATCAAGGTACGGGTCTCAAACAGGGAAGTGAATCGAGCATATATGGATTGTGGAAGCTCCTGCGTGATCATTTATGAGCATTGTTTCCTAAAGCTCAAGTCATCCATACGCTCACGAAGGGTGGACGAAGGGCGAGCACTCATGGCCCCTTGGAGAAGTACCGTTGGAAATCACCATAGGCGAAGGCCCCTTATCCCACACGGAGACACTCACCTTCGTGATAGTCAGGTCAGATTCTCCTTATAATTTGTTAATAGGGAGAACAGCTATGCAAAAGATGGGCATTGTTGTTTCCACCATACATGCTGCCATCAAGTTCCAAACCCCCTTCGGAGTAGGAACTGTTCATTCCAATTATGGAGAGGATAAGGGTGTATATGGTGTCAAGAGGATCAAAGAAGAATCGGAGGAGCTTCCGATAGCAATTCTTAGTTGCACAGATGCAGAAGAGCGAGTTGTAGTTAACCCTAGCTACCCTGAACAAACAGTGGTAATAGGAAAGCAACTCCCGGCGAATTTCAAGGCGAAGCTCACAGAACTGTTGCGGACTAACCTTGATATTTTTGCTTGGAATTATTCTGACATGACAGGGGTCCCAAGAACATTGTTGATAGACGGACAGCCCTTCGGTATGGAGCATAAACTCAATGAATACAAACATATTGAGCCAATAAAACAGAAAAGAAAGAGCCTAGCCCCCGAAAGAAATGTGCGGACCAAAGAAAGAAGTTGATGAACCGACACAAGCGAGCATCCTAAGGAAGTTAAATACCAAACCTAGGTGGCCAACCCAAGAATGGTTAAAAGAGCGACGGAGGATGGCGCATGTGCGTTGACTTCATCGACATCAACAAAGCATGCCCAAAGGATTGCTACCCCTACCGTAAATTGATCGAAGGTAGAATCCTTGGCAGGCTTCCGCTAAAATGCTTCCTAGATGCCTATAAAGGGTATCATCAGATCCAGATGGCAAAGGAGGACGAGGAAAAGAAAGCCTTCTACACAAGCAAAGGTGTCTACTGTTACAGAAAGATGCCCTTCGGATTGAAGAACGCAGGGGCAACATACCAATGTCTCGTGGACAAAGCCTTCAACAAACAAATAGGCAGAAATCTCGAAGCATACGTTGACGACATGGTTATTAAAATCAAGACGGAGGAGGACCTACTCCTCGATGTGCAAGAAACCTTCGACCAGCTTCGGGCGATTAACATGAAGCTGAACCCTAAAAATGATCCTTCAGTGTCGAAGAGGGGCAGTTTCTAGGGCATTTGATCACTAAGCAAGGGATAAAGGCTAATCCCTCAAAGGTCAAGGCAATTACGGATCTCCAAGGTCCTAAATGTTTAAAGGATGTGCAAAGTCTGAACGGGAAGCTAGCTGCTTTAAGTCAATTTTTGTCAAAGGGGGCTGACAGATCCCTACCGTTCTTCAAAACACTGAAAGGATGTGTTGATAAGAATACTTTTCAGTGGAGTCAGGATGCGTGTCGCTTTTCGAAAAATGAAGGAGTTCATTGAAATCCTTCCAACACTTACCCCCAATCAAAGGCGAGGTGTTATTCATGTACTTAGCATCCTCAATGGAGAGCATTAGTGCGATCCTTATGGCGAAATCGAGACAAGCGACGATCCCCATTTACTTTGTCGCGAGGGTCTTGCGGGGCGTAGATCAACTATCCAACATTGGAGAAGTTAATACTAGCTCTAATCTACGCAGCAAGGAAGCTCCGACGATATTTCCAGGCCCATCCGATCACAGTCTTAACCGACAAGCCACTCAAACAGATCTTGTCGAAGCCTGAAAAGTCTGGAAGGGTGGCTAAATGGGCTATCGAACTGGGGGAGCACGAAATAGAGTTCAAGGGTCAAAACTCTATTAAGGGCAAATTCGCAGACTTCTTGGCGTAAACGCCTTCGAGCCGCATACGAGAAAAGGAAGAGCCAAAAGCTAAACTCCACAAGCACGAGATGACCGGAAACTTTATACAGACGGGCATCAAGCTCCGATGGTTCGGGCGCGTGTCTAATCTTTGGTCACCCGACGGAAGGAGCATACATATGCTCTTCGTTTGAGTTTGAAGCCACAAATAATGAAGCGGTACGAAGCCCTATTAGCGAGCCTCCGATTAGCAAAAGATATGGATGTCAAAGCTCTTGTTGTTTTCGTAGATTCTCAATTGGTAGCAAACCAAGTGACGTGCTCTTATGAAGCAAGGCGCCCGTCATCAAACAAGACTTGGAAAAACAAAGGAGATCTTGGAGAGCTTGATTCTACACAATACAACATGTTCGTAGGAATCGAACAAGAAGCGAGATGCACCGAGCAAGCTAGCCTCTATGGCCTTCGATCATCTCACCAAAGAAGTACTAGTCGAAGTCCTACTTGAAAGGTCCATCATTCGCAAGGCAGTTACGGACGTGGTTCGTGAAGAAGGAGAGACATGGATGACTCCCATCAGGGAGTATTTGATAAGCGGTCTTCTCCCTGAAGATCCCAAACTAGCAAGGAAAGTACGAGTTAAGTCCCCACAATACCGGCTAAGAGGGGAAACCCTATATAGAAGGTCATTTCTATCACCTTGGTTATGATGCGTGGGACCCAAACAGGCTACGAGCATTATCGCTGAAGTCCACGAAGGATCTTGCGGCCTTGATCGGTTCCAAACAGTCAAGAAATATTGACCAAAGGTTTTAGTCAACAAAAGTCAACTATTATGGACTCAATACAATTTCCCTTGGAATTTAGTGGATTCCCGGGTCGTTAAGTCCCACGGAGGTTGAATGGTGTGTGAAAACGTTCAGAAGTAGAATGATCACTAAGGATAATGATCTGTAAGGATTTTGGTTGATAATTACACTACTGATTGTTTGGAATTGTATTTGGATACAGCTATAAAGCACAACAATCGATTAAACAAACGTGTATAGTAAGTAAATAAAATGTAAATTTAAAACTACAAGGACTTAAAATGACAAGTTTAAAACTAAAGGGTATAAAATGAAAATTTAAAACTTTTAAACTTAAAGAAAATTAAAATCTAAAATAAAATATTTTACTAATATTATATTAATTTAATATTAGTTAATTAATCGAAACTATTTTAAACTTATTTAAAATCTAGATTAATTAATCTAAAAAGGATTTTTAAAACTAACTAAGAAAATTACAAATTTATTTTCTAAAAATCTAGAACAACTTCAAAGATTTATAAAAATTAAAAAAAAAAATATTTTTGTCTTTTAGCAAAGGTTTTATAAATTAAAAACTTAATTAATAATTCAAATCTAATTAAACTAATTAAAGGATTAAAATTAGAAAATAAAAAGGGAAAATTATAAGATTAATTTTATAGGTTATAATTAAGTTAACAAAGCTAGGAAAAATATAAAAACATGGTTTTACTTAATAAAAATTAATTTTACTATTTAATACTTTAATATTAATTAATTATTAAAACTATTATTAATTATTAAAAATACTAGATTAAAAAGGAAAAATCTAAGAAAATTCCTAAAAATACTTTAATATGACAGAAACTTAAGAAAAATATAAAAACAGATAAGTGCTTAATAATATGCTGAAAAGAAAATTAAAAAGCTAAATTATATTAAATAAACGCTATCACTATTTTTAAAGATGATGTTTTTGTGTTTTTTATTGTTTAAACCTATTTAACTACTTATAATACAAACTTTTAATGAAAACAAAAATTTTAGAACTTAAAAATAAGCAGTTTAGACACAAAAACCCTTATCAGTTGACTTTTGTTGACCACAGCTAGAAACAAGCTTGAAATGGCTTATGTGGGGTCCACAGTAATGGATTAAGGTGTAAACAAGTTACTTGGACAGGTTCAAGCAAGAAACAACCAAACAAGCTCACTGAATAAGCTGATGGATCAAAATAAGCACTTGGCTTCTTTATGTTCTAAGACAGTTATGGGACAGAGTTTAAAGGGCAAAACAAGTGGGGTCCACAGAGCTTAAGCTCTCAAACTTGGCTGAAACATATAGCCAGCTTGGTTTTGAGCTCAAAGGAACCAAGAACAACCCCTAGGGTCCACTGGTGAGCTTATGATGAGCTTATGAAGTTGGCACAATTACACTGATTTCTCAGTGTATACTAACTCAGTGTATACTGAGAAATGGACAAAACTAAAAGCTAGTAGCAGCCCTATTAAATAAGCTGCAAAAGTGAAAATAAGCACTGGAATAAAGAGACAGCTAGGTGGGCTTTCCAAAAAGCTAAGGGTCAAGCCCTGGGTCCCACTAATAAGCTCTGTGTGAGCTTGTGAAATCAAGTAGATAACACCAACTCCTTTGGCACAGGGGAAATAAGCTGTTTTGAAAAGCTGATTTGAAGCTTAAAGAGCTTTAGAAAAATTTCACAAAAATCAGATTTAGAAACCAGACCAGCATAACTTGTTAAACCCAAAATATCAAAAGCTTTTGACCAAATATGAAGACATGAAACATCCACAAAGTTTCATGTAAAACTGTTTTGAACCAATTTGACTTTTTATGGCAGAACTGAAAAGTTGACTTAAGTGAGACTTGAATCCAATTTTTGAACTGAGAATGATTTATAATGATGAAATAATCCTAATGCAAGCTTTGTCTATGATTTATAAGCCTAAATGCAAAGTTTGTCTAACTGATTCAAACAGTGATGAACAAGAGAATTGATTAACTTTGATTTTGACTTCCACTATTCTAATGAGCAAGTAAAAGACAGTTTAAACTCTAATTAACCTATATGAGACTAATTCAACTAATTTTAAGCAGAATCCAAACCTAAAACTTACTAAGACTAGCAGATCCAAACAATCCTTTAACCAACTGAGTTCATGATTTTCAAAACAAATACATGATTTGAACCTCAACACTGATTCTAAACTTTATTTTATGATTATATCAGACCAATAAAACTTGATGAACCAACAATAGCAGCATAAAACACAGAAAGGACAAATATGCTATTTCAAATGTGAAATTAAGATTTTAAGCAACAACAAATTCCAATGAAAGAGCAAACTATTTTAAGCACTGATTTCACTTCAACATACCACAGAAACATAAAAACATAAAGTTTTAAGCAAATAAATGACTTAAACAGTAAAATGCTAAAATGGAACAAAAAGCTTACAAAATTGAATCCAATTAAAACTGAGAACCAAGAACTGAGAACACAACCTACAGCTTTCCAAGAAGCTTCTAAACCCAAGGCAATCCAGAATTCACCTTGCTCCATGCAGTTTTCTTCATTTCTTTTGATTTTTGATTTATAACTATTTTTTTTTTGTATTTTTGATTTTTAACTCTAAACTGGATTTTAAAGTTTCTAAAAGCTTTTAAAAGCTTTATAAGGAGCTTATATGAGGTTTTTAGTCCTTAACATCCACTACGAATAACTTTAAGCTAATATGAGGATTTTAACATGAAAATTGCACAAACTTGAAATGAAACCAAACTTGAAATTGATTATTGGAAATAGATTCACATACACCGAAAACACTTAAACAAAGTACTTGAAAGCTAAATTTTACACTGGAAATTGAAAATTAACTAATTCGACATAAACTAAGTAAAATTACACTAGATAGCTCTCCACACTGCTTCATTCTTGCTTTTTAAAGATCTTTTTAACTCTGTCGACCTCTCTGAATGTATCCCACCTCTTTTCAACCCTTGGATCCTTCAAATTCATCAAAACCGTGCACTTGGCATTTTGGCGCCAAAAAGTCATTTGAGCAGTACAAGTAGTTTAGAAGCAATTAAAGAATTTTGTTGGATGTGGAGGTGGAGGGGGACAAGTTGGGAAGTAGATAGGTGAGGTGGAAAGGTGGTGAGGTGGTGGAAAAACCACCTGGTTTTGGGTTGCAGGTGAGGTAGAGGGAGATGAACAGGGAAGGCGGGGTGGAGTGGGTTTGACCAGGTCAAACCTGGTTTTGGTTTTATTAAATACGGGGTGGGTTCAAATTAGGGGGGTCACGGGTTTTTGGACTGGCTCAAGGGTCAAGGTTCATGGTCCAAGGGTTTGTAGTTTAATCACAAGGACCATTCTTGTAATTTCCCGATTTTGAGGGACCAAATTGTAACTTTCACAAACTTATCAAAAGGGCCAAACATGCCAAGTACCAATAATACAAGGACTATAAATGCCATTTTCATCTTTAAAAGAAAACAAGGACCATTTTGACACTTTCCAAAAGTTTAAGGACCTTTTCGCCATTTGCCCAAAGATTCATTCAAGGACCATTTTTGACAACTTAGAATATTTCAGGGACCTTGAATGATAAAACTCCATATTTTTGGATTCTAGGGACTAGATTTGCCAATCTTTGAAAGTTTAGGGACTGAAACTGTAAATTATGTAAACTTTGTTGTTTTTCATCAGTTTTCAATCATTTTGCACTTGTAACACATAAAAACACATTTCAATGATATTTATAGTATTTTGTGGCATTTCTAAGTGTTTTCAGATGTTTTTGCAGTTTAAATGGGAATAAAATGATGAGTATTTAGACACTCGTCAATCCCCCACACTAAACTATTGCTAGTCCCTAGCAATCTTTTGAGAAAACTTAATGGATTTCATTTCTTTACCAAAAGCCATTACTTCTGGAGTAGCCAATTGTTTCAGTTCAAGTAAGAACCTCGGTACAATGATAACCAAATGATTTTGAGCAAATCACCAGCTTTCAACGGTTTTGATTTGTCTTTACCAGAAGCCGTTTGCTTCTGGACTAGCCAACTCTTAGATAAAATATCTTTGGTGAGTCGATTTACCAATTATGGTTTTCCAACCGCCTTTACGACAAGCCATAAACTTGCGGGCTAGCCAACTCTTCACTAATTAAAGATATGGTGAGTGAACACCATACAATTTTGGGCAAATTGCAAGCGATCAACGGATTTGAGATATCTTTACCAAGAGCCGTTTGCTCTGGATTAGCCAATCCTTTTGTTTA
Organism: Chrysanthemum lavandulifolium; assembly: GCA_022545495.1. Lineage (NCBI taxonomy): Eukaryota > Viridiplantae > Streptophyta > Magnoliopsida > Asterales > Asteraceae > Chrysanthemum > Chrysanthemum lavandulifolium. The sequence continues at coordinate 172,252,839 of CM040244.1, forward strand.
TTAAACATGGCGGATCGATAATCGTAAGTCGAGTAAGTGCAAAACACTTACTCCAAAAAAAATTTGGCCAAAATGGGGAATGGGAGGTATAATTACATGATAAAATTCGTGAGAATTCCCCCACACTAGAAATGAATATTGCCCTCAATATTCAAAGTACCTACCGTTATGCGAAACTTAGAACGTAAAGGAAATACTACGGCCATTATTTTTGTGATGTTTTTTTTTTTTTTTTTTTGATTGAAAACTTATATACAACAATGGGCAACTCCCCACACTAGGGTGGTAGAAAGTAGAAAGAAGTCGAAATATGGGTGAAAACCCATATTGTGTGCTCTTTTTTGATTTCAGTCGCTAGCTTGACTCGATCCCGCATTCATTGGTTCATGGGGAAAGTTTGTAGATCCGGGACAACCATAGGTGGAATGTCCTCTCCAAAATAGTGCTTCAACCGATGACCATTCACTTTAAAATTTGGACCATCGGGTTGAGATAACTCAATGGTTCCATAAGGAAATACTTTAGTGATGGTGAATGGTCCGGACAGTAGGATTTTAGTTTTCTGAGAAAATCTTCAATCTTGAATTGAAAAGAAGGACTCGATCACCGACGTTGAAAACGCGGTTCTTGATTTTGGAGTCATGAATCTTCTTTGTCTTTTCTTTGTAGATCAAAGAGTTCTCGTATGCTTGATCACGGAGGTCATTTAATTCATTCATTTGAACTTTTACGTGATCACCACCGTCTCGAATATCAAAGTTGGCATGTTTCAAGGCCCGGATGCTTTGTGCTCAAGCTCAATCGGCGATGACATGCCTTTCCATAGACTAGCTTGTATGGAGTACACCCGATTGGTGTTTTATAAGTCGCACGGAAGGCCCAGTCGTCATCTAGCTTATCCGACCAAGAGGCACGGTTTTCGCCTCTTGTCCTTTCCGATTCTTTTAATCCTCGGTTGGAAACTTCCACTTGCCCACTTGTTTGGGGTGGTACGCAGAGAGAGGCGGTGAGTTACACCATACTTTTGCATGACTCTATCAAACGGTCATTGCAAAATGCGTACCACGATCACTGATTATAGCTCATGGAGTTCCAAACCTAGCAAAAAGAGATTTTAAGAATTTCACAACAACTCGGGCATCATTGGTAGGCAAAGCTTTCGCTTCAACCCATTTTGACAAATAGTCAACGGCCACGAGTATGTATTTGTTTCCTCGAGATGATGGAAATGGCCCCATAAAGTCAATGCCCCAGATGTCAAAGATCTCACATGCTTTGACAAAATCGTGGGCATCCTTATAAATAGTGGGCCAATAAAACCCGGAATCAAACACCTTTTTGGCGGTGTAATTTGGACTATGATGGCCCCCGGTGGGTCCAACATGGCAAGCTTTGAGAATGTCCATAGCTTCTCGTCCATAAACACACCGTCGGATGACTTGATCCGACAGATTTTGAATAAGTAGGGTCGTCCCGAGTAATGTTTAACATCCTTGAAGAATTTTTTCTTCGTTGGGTCGACATTCCTTTCACTATGAAGTTACCCGCATGGTAATTTGCGAAGTCGACAAACCATGGGGTAGTAGAGTTTCACGAAAAGTAATCGCATTGAGTGTCTCGAGAGGAAATGTTTCATTTATTTCCTTTTCTCGAAAACATCTTGGTGTGGGTTTTCTAATCGGGACGATGATCGCAGACTAGGTTCTCGGCTCCTTTTTATCACGTATAATGATATCAAATTCTTGCGGGAGGAGAACCCAACGGAGCAATCTCGGTTTTGCATCTTGTTTTGCAAAGAGATATTTGAGAGCCGAGTGATCCGTATACACCACGCATTTGGTCAAGATTAGGTATGGTTAAACTTCTCAAACGCATACACCACGGCTAGTAGCTCTTTTCGTAGTGGTGTAATGGGTTTGAGCTTCATCATAGTCTTACTCGCGTGGTGGATAGGTGAAAATGCTTGGCTTTACGTTGCCCAGATCGCACCTATAGCAAAATCACTTGCATCGCACATGAGTTCAAAGGCAAGTCCCATCGGGGCAACGAGAATGGGTGCTTCCGTAAGCTTTTTCTTTAATGTTTCAAAAGCTTGACACATTGGTGAGAAGATAAAAGGAGCATCCTTCTCAAGGAGATGAGTCATAGGCGAGCGATTTTAGAAAATCTTGTATGAATCTGCGATAAAACCGGCGTGATCTAAAAACTCCTAATAGCTTTGACGGTAGTAGGATGAGGCAATTTAGCAATAACATCGACTTTTGCTCTATCGACCTCAATCCGTTTTTGAAATCTTATGGCCAAGGACTATGCCTTCTTTGACCATAAAGTGGCTCTTCTCCCAATTTAGACAAAGATTGGTGTCTTCGAGACCGTTTAAGCATTTTTCTAAATGGGAGAGACATGTTTGAAATGAGTCCCCAATGACCGAGAAGTCATCCATAAACACCTCCATTGTTTCCCGATCATGTCGTGGAATATGGCCATCATACATCGTTGGAACGTGCGGGAGCATTACATAGGCCAAAAGGCATACGTCAGAGGCAAAAGTTCCATATGGGCGGTGAATGTAGTCTTTTCTTGATCCCGTGGATCAATGGGGATCTGAAAATAACCCGAGAAACCATCTAAGAAACAATAGTATTCGTTCCTCGCTAATCTCTCAAGCATTTGGTCCATGAAGGGTAGGGAAAATGGTCTTTTCGGTGGCGTCATTCAACTTACGATAGTCAATGCAAACACGCCATCCGTAACCAATCGAGTTGGAATTAACTCGTTTTCTTCATTGTGACAACAATAATGCCACCCTTTTAGGAACACGATGAATTGGGCTAACCCAAGGACTATCGAGATCGGGTAAATTAATCCTGCATCAAGAAGTTTGAGAACCTCTGTTTGATAACCTCATGAATCTTAGGATTCACCCTTCTCCGATGTTGGATCCGGCTTGAAATCATCCTCCATCAAGATTTTGTGAGTACAAAACTCGGGGTTGATACCCTTAATGTCGAGAGTTTCCAAGCAATTGCTTGCTTGTGCAACTTCAAAACCTTTATGAGAGCGTCTTCTCATCTTTACTCAAATCTCGAGCAATAATGACGGGTAATTTATCATCACCCTCAAGAAATGCATACTCGAGATGAGGTGGTAAGTCTTTAAGTTCAATCTCGGAAATTCTTGATTTTCTCAACCGACTTGACTTCCTTGTTATGAAGCTCGGTAGGGAGGAGTGGAGGAGAAGTGTCTGATTTAACAACTTCTCAAGAAGAAGAATATCTCCTCCGTTAATCTCATTGTTATTAACCCCATCTAGAATTGAATCATTAGTGTGGGGGATTGATGATGGATCATCATTGAGCAACTTCTCAATAAGAAGAATGTCCCCCTCGATATCAATTGGAGCGTGATCAATTTCCCATGAAACCGAATCACTAGACAAGTATGCTTCAATCTCTTCCAAGATGAAGTCGCTTTCCTCAAACGGAGTGAGAGAAAGGGAAGGGTCGGAAATGATAGGTTGAGAAGATGTGGTGGGTTCCCCACTCACAGAATTATGAGAATAACCAAGAAACTCTTGAGAGTACTCCTCTGAAGCAATATCAATCACATCGATTCGGTTAACCGATTCAGCATCATAGTTTGAGGAGTACCTCGAAGTTTGATCGAGGTTAAAGGTAACGGCTTCATCACCCACACGTAATGTGATTTCATGCTCAAATACATCAATAAGGGCATGGCCCGTCCTTAGGAATCCTCGTCCAACAATGAGAGGAACCCGTGGATCGACATCGAAATCAACGACTACAAAGTCACCGGAAAATGGAACTTTCCTACTTTCACAATCGTTCTCGGCAATGCCAAGTGGACGGGATATAGAACGATCTGCAAGCTCGAGAGTCATGCATGTAGGAGTAAGGTCCAGGAAGAAAGTTTCTTCCATCTTGAATGAGGCATCGTGTTAATGCTTGCACCAAGATCGGCTAAGGCAAAGCATTCAACCATTCCTCGAAATACACAAGGTAAGAGAAATTTTCCGGGATCTCCAAGCTTATCGGAAGCTTCTTCAAGATAATCACGAAAGCCTCGTTTAGAGGAGTTTTAGCCATTTCAAGCAGCTTTTTCCTTGTTGCTTAACATGTGTTTGAGAGTTGATGCAAACTTGGGCATCGGCATGATAGCATCCATAAAAGCTTATGTCAAAATGTAGTTCTTGGAAAATTTGAAAAAATTTGTTCATTTGATGACCGGCTTTTTCGCGGAGCTTTTGCTCATTTAAACGTGATGGGTAAGGAATAGAAGTTTTGGATTTGGGGTTTTCAACGGAGCTACTTGGAGGTTCAAAACAACTCTGGATTGGATTTGGGTTTCGGACAACTTGAGGATGGACATGTCTTGTGCTCGTGAGCTAGTGGGTTGCACTTGGTCCTTTGTCGCCTCGGGTTCACTTTCCACTACCTTCGGGAGAGAAGAAGAAGAGGTAGTAGGAATAGCGGGTCCATCATATGAAGCACCACTTCGGTTGTGATCGCCTTTGCATCGCCCCTCGGGTTAGCGATCGTGTTGCTTGGAAGTTTTCCCGAGCCCGAGGGTTGATCATTTAAAGACTTTTTAGATCGTGATCCGACCGACCAACAACTGTTCATTTCATCTTGGGATTTCATGAATTGCTTCAATAACTCATCAGATGATGGTCCAGTTGGAACAATGGCGGGAGTTTGATTAGGAAAATTCTGGCCTCTATTGTTCGGATTAGGGCCTTGATTTTGAAAATTTCCTTGGTTAGGATTCATATTCCCATGAAATTGATTCCCTCGATTGAAATTGTTTTGATTAAAGTTTCCTTGATGTTGGAAACCCTGATTTGGTCCGGGATAGAAATTACCTTGGTTTTGATAACCTTGGTTCATTCTAGGTTGGTTATGATTCCGGTTTTGCATGTTATGATTCTGATTAAAACCAGGTGGTCCCTGATAAGTATTAGCACGGTAGTTTGGTTCATTTTGAGGACGGTATTGATTACCTCCACGATGTGAAGTACCGCTATAGCATTGGCTTCAAACGGACTACCATCCGTGGCGATCTGGTTGTAGTATGCATGAGGGCCACCACAAGTAACATGACCTCAACTTTCTTCACTTCACCATGTGATGGTGTCGTGTGAAAGTGACTTTCTTTGGTTAGCAAGAACCAAAGCTCGAATAACATCCGTGAGTTTGTCAATCTTAGCATCGGTGCTAGATGTACTCACGTGAGATGAAGTAGAAGGTCTGCATTAGGCGAGACCGATATGTCTATGTTCGCATGCAGGCGGACACAGGACTTGTTTTCTATGATTTGTAAGGCTTCTTTTGTGGTCTTGCTCAGAAATTACCTCCCGGAGGCATTTAAAGAGTCTTGGTCGACTTGGCTCGGACCATTGTAGAAAGTATCCATTTGCATTAACTCGGTAAAACCATGATGCGGACACTTTCGGAGCAACTCTTTGTAACGATCCCATACCAAATCACAAGGACACAAAGGCAAGTTTTGATCTTTAAGATTGGGAACTTATTAATGTTCACACCCCCAGTTGGTAGGTATGGATTTGTGCTAAGGGTTTAAATACTTTTGGACAATATTTTTGGTATCGTCTCGTTTAACCAAATCGTACCTCTTTAAGAATCACCTTAAAGAAAATACAGGATAGAAAACGTTACGATTGTTTTGTTGTTTTATATTTTGTTTGGTGTTGTTAACACTTCAGGAAAAGTGTTAATAAACTTTTTGATTTTGATAACTTTACAAAAAAACTGTTTACAAAAGGTGGTATATGTGCAAGTATGGGTCTGAAAATGTTTAAAACACGCTTCTGACCTCCCGTGGCGCCAAAATTTGATCGGTTCCAAACAGTCAAGAAATATTGACCAAAGGTTTTAGTCAACAAAAGTAACCTATTATGGACTCAATACAATTTCCCTTGGAATTTAGTAGATTCCCGAGTCGTTAAGTCCCACGGAGGTTGAATGGTGTGTGAAAACGTTCAGAAGTAGAATGATCACTAAGGATAATGATCTGTAAGGATTTTGGTTGATAATTACACTACTGATTGTTTGGAATTGTATTTGGATACAGAGCTATAAAGCACAACAATCAGATTAAACAAACGTGTATAGTAAGTAAATAAAAATGTAAATTTAAAAACTACAGGGACTTAAAATGACAAGTTTAAAACTAAAGGGTATAAAATGAAAATTTAAAACTTTTTAAACTTAAAGAAAATTAAAATCTAAAAATAAAATATTTTACTAATATTATATTAATTTAATATTAGTTAATTAATCGAAACTATTTTAAACTTATTTAAAATCTAGATTAATTAATCTAAAAAGGATTTTTAAAACTAACTAAGAAAATTACAAATTTATTTTCTAAAAATCTAGAACAACTTAAAAGATTTATAAAAATTAAAAACAAATATTTTTGTCTTTTAGCAAAGGTTTTATAAATTAAAAACTTAATTAATAATTCAAATCTAATTAAACTAATTAAAGGATTAAAATTAGAAAATAAAAAGGGGAAATTATAAGATTAATTTTATAGGTTATAATTAAGTTAACAAAGCTAGGAAAAATATAAAAACATGGTTTTACTTAATAAAATTAATTTTACTATTTAATACTTTAATATTAATTAATTATTAAAACTATTATTAATTATTAAAAATACTAGATTAAAAGGAAAATCTAAGAAAATTCCTAAAATACTTTAATATGATGAAACTTAAGAAAATATAAAATGATAAGTGCTTAATAATAAGTGAAAAGAAAATTAAAAGCTAAATTATATTAAATAAACGCTATCACTATTTTTAAAGATGATGTTTTTGTGTTTTTATTGTTTAAACCTATTTAACTACTTATAATACAAACTTTTAATGAAAATAAAATTTTAGAACTTAAAAATAAGCGCTTTAGACACAAAAACCCTTATCGATTGACTTTTGTTGACCACGACTAGAAACAAGCTTGAAATGGCTTATGGGGTCCACGGTAATGGATTAAGGTGTAAACAAGTTACTTGGACAGTTCAAGCAAGAAACAACCAAACAAGCTCACCGAATAAGTCGATGGATCAAAATAAGCACTTGGCTTCTTTATGTTCTAAGACAGTTATGGGACGAGTTTAAAGGGCAAAACAAGTGGGGTCCACAGAGCTTAAGCTCTCAAACTTGGTGAAACAGATAGCCGACTTGGTTTTGAGCTCAAAGGAACCAAGAACAACCCTAGGGTCCACCGGTGAGCTTATGATGAGCTTATGAAGTTGGCACAATTACACCGATTTCTCGGTGTATACTAACTCGGTGTATCTTGAGAAATGGACAAAACTAAAGCTAGTAGCACCCTATTAAATAAGTCGCAAAAGTGAAAATAAGCCTTTGGAATAAAGAGACAGCTAGGTGGGCTTTCCAAAAAGCTAAGGGTCAAGCCCTGGGTCCCACTAATAAGCTCTGTGTGAGCTTGTGAAATCAAGTAGATAACACCAACTCCTCTGGCACAGGGGAAATAAGCTGTTTTGAAAAGCTGATTTGAAGCTTAAAGAGCTTTAGAAAAATTTCACAAAAATCAGATTTAGAAACCAGACCAGCTTAACTTGTTAAACCCAAAATATCAAAAGCTTTTGACCAAATATGAAGACATGAAACATCCACAAAGTTTCATGTAAAACTGTTTTGAACCAATTTGACTTTTTATGGCAGAACTGAAAAGTTGACTTAAGTGAGACTTGAATCCAATTTTTGAACTGAGAATGATATATAATGATGAAATAATCCTAATGCAAGCTTTGTCTATGATTTATAAGCCTAAATGCAAAGTTTGTCTAACTGATTCAAACAGTGATGAACAAGAGAATTGATTAACTTTGATTTTGACTTCCACTATTCTAATGAGCAAGTAAAAGACAGTTTAAACTCTAATTAACCTATATGAGACTAATTCAACTAATTTTAAGCAGAATCCAAACCTAAAACTTACTAAGACTAGCAGATCCAAGCAATCCTTTAACCAACTGAGTTCATGATTTTCAAAACAAATACATGATTTGAACCTCAACACTGATTCTAAACTTTATTTTATGATTATATCAGACCAATAAAACTTGATGAACCAACAATAGCAGCATAAAACACAGAAAGGACAAATATGCTATTTCAAATGTGAAATTAAGATTTAAAGCAACAACAAATTCCAATGAAAGAGCAAACTATTTTAAGAACTTATTTCACTTCAACATACCACAGAAACATAAAAACACAAAGTTTTAAGCAAATAAATGACTTAAACAGTAAAATGCTAAAATGGAACAAAAAGCTTACAAAATTGAATCCAAGTTAAAACTGAGAACCAAGAACTGAGAACACAACCTACAGCTTCCCAAGAAGCTTCTAAACCCAAGGCAATCCAGAATTCACCTTGCTCCATGCAGTTTTCTTCATTTCTTTTGATTTTTGATTTATAACTAATTTTTTTTTTGTATTTTTGATTTTTAACTCTAAACTGGATTTTAAAGTTTCTAAAAGCTTTTAAAAGCTTTATAAGGAGCTTATATGAGCTTTTTAGTCCTTAACATCCACTACGAATAACTTTAAGCTAATATGAGGATTTTAACATGAAAATTGCACAAACTTGAAATGAAACTGAAACTTGAAATTGATTATTGGAAATAGATTCACATACACTGAAAACACTTAAACAAAGTACTTGAAAGCTAAATTTTACACTGGAAATTGAAAATTAACTAATTCGACATAAACTAAGTAAAATTACACTAGATAGCTCTCCACACTGCTTCATTCTTGCTTTTTAAAGATCTTTTTAAATCTGTCGACCTCTCTGAATGTATCCCACCTCTTTTCAACCCTTGGATCCTTCAAATTCATCAAAACCGTGCACTTGGCATTTTGGCGCCAAAAAGTCATTTGAGCAGTACAAGTAGTTTAGAAGCAATTAAAGAATTTTGTTGGATGTGGAGGTGGAGGGGACAAGTTGGGAAGTAGATAGGTGAGGTGGAAAGGTGGTGAGGTGGTGGAAAAACCACCTGGTTTTGGGTTGCAGGTGAGGTAGAGGGAGATGAACAGGGAAGGCGGGGTGGAGTGGGTTTGACCAGGTCAAACCTGGTTTTGGTTTTATTAAATACGGGGTGGGTTCAAATTAGGGGGTCACGGGTTTTTGGACTGGCTCAAGGGTCAAGGTTCATGGTCCAAGGGTTTGTAGTTTAATCACAAGGACCATTCTTGTAATTTCCTGATTTTTGAGGGACTGAAATTGTAACTTTCACAAACTTATCAAAAGGGCCAAACATGCCAAGTACCAATAATACAAGGACTATAAATGCCATTTTTCATATTTAAAAGAAAACAAGGACCATTTTTGACACTTTCCAAAAGTTTAAGGACCTTTTCTGCCATTTGCCCAAAGATTCGTTCAAGGACCATTTTTTACAACTTAGAATATTTCAGGGACCTTGAATGATAAAACTCCATATTTTTGGATTCGAGGACTAGATTTGCCAATCTTTGAAAGTTTAGGACCAAATCGTAAATTATGTAAACTTTGTTGTTTTTCATCAGTTTTCAATCCTTTTGCACTTGTAACACATAAAAACACATTTCAATGATATTTATCGTATTTTGTGGCATTTCTGAGTGTTTTCAGATGTTTTTGCAGTTTAAATGGGAATAAAATGATGAGTATTTAGACACTCATCAGGCCTCCATGCAGGAGTTAGGCTACTATTGGCCTTCGATGCATAGGGATGCGGCAGAAATCATTCTCAAATGTGAAGCTTGTCAGATACACACAAACGTTTCCAAGCGGCCGAAGTAGGACATGACAAGTGTGACCTCCGCATGGCCCTTCTCCCAATGGGGAATTGATATCGTAGGACCTATGCCCATGGCTCCTGGAGGAGTCAAGTTCTTGCTGGTGGCTATCGATTATTTTACTAAGTGGGTAGAGGCTAAACCCTTAGCCTCAGTTACGGGGAGACAGATCGAGAAGTTTGTATGGGAGCACATTGTGTGTAGATTTGGAGTGCCCCACATCATCATATCCGACAATGGAAAGAAGTTTGCCGAAGGAGTCTTCTACGACTTCTGTCAAGGGCTAAACATAAAACAATCTTGGAAATCCGTCTACCATCCACAAGGTAACGGAATGGTGGAGGTTACAAACAGAAACATCATCAAAGGGATTGAGAAAAGGCTGGGACGAACTCATCACGGGTGGGTGGAGAGCTTCCTCAAGTACTGTGGGCTCACAGGACGCACCCTAAGTCAAGCAATGGTGAAACTCCCTTCAGCCTAACATACGAAACATAAGCGGTCATCCCTTCGGAACTAAGTGTACACACGGAGCGTGTGGAAACGTATGATGCCTCACAAAATGATGAGAGGATCAGGGAGAACCTTGATCTGCTAGAAGAAAGAAGAGAGATAGCCTCCATCCGAGAAGCCATGCACAAGCATAAGATCGAAGGCTACTATAACAAAAGGTCGGGCCTTCCACCTTCAAGCACTGGGAATATGTGCTACGCCTCAACAAAGTGCAAGCAAAGCGAATACCGAGAAAGCCGGGACCTACATGGGAAGGACCCTACATGATAGCCGAGGCTCTCGACATGAGCCTACAAATTGGCCACTCTTCTCGGAGAACCCATCGACAGGACATGGAATGGTACGAACCTTCGAAAGTTCTATGTTTAAGAAGTACTTTAACTTTTTCATTCTTGTAATTAGAAGCTTCTCAAGGGAAAGCAAACATTATTGGCAGTTGTCTTAGTTTACATTTCAAGAATGATGTAATCCTCTCTACCAATTCAATGATCAATAAGACATTTCCCACAAATCTCTTGCTTCATTTCTTAAACACAAAGATTTGTTCAACCAAGTCATTTTTTAGTTTCAATGTCGAATAAAAAGGCATATGGTGTAGCAAACGCCTCATCATTTAAAGCCTATTAAAACATTCACATTAACTCTCCTTGTAGTTTATGGCACTTGTGAAAATAAAAAAAAAAAGTCATACAACCTAAAGGATTTGAGATAGAGTGGGTCGCGACCCTCTGTCAATGATCAAATTTGGTCATTATATTCTTGGTATTGAAATTTACACACAATGAGGTTATTTAACCTTAGGATGTAAAAGTTAAGCATTGGAAAAATGGCGTAAGAGAAGTTCACAAGACAAAAAAAATAACAGTTAAGTGTGTAGAGGTACTCCCCCACACTATGTCATTCAAAATAAGGGCTAGTGCCCTTGTACCTGCATAAGGAGCCTAAGCCCCATTTAAGTTATCTTTGGCCTAGGCCATACATCACAAATATTCAAATTGTTTGAGGAACCAGACAAGCATCATAAAGTAACATAAAATTGTCTTAGAAAGGGTACATGCCACCCTTGAAACCAAATCACTGCCAACATGGCAGCCTTCACTCTTGCTTCTGGGGAGATGGAGTTGGAGATGGTTGAGCTGAGACAGGCTTGGTGGAAACTGTTTTCTTGGTAGGAGTCGCAGGCTTGATCTTGCGGGGCTTCTTTGAGAGGAGGTCTTCCAGAGGTGCCATAGGGTCTTTGGTAGCTTCAGCTAGGAAGGAGTACTCTGCGGTTGCAAACGCATTTCCTGCCTCATCGTATTCAGCTTTCGATGTGGGACGGTAGCATTCAATTTTGGAGAGGTCTACGAGCTTACGTGTTTTAGCAACCTCCTCCAAAGCCAAACACCGTCCATGGAAGATGGCTGATTTGATGACCTTCCACATTTGTGATCCCAAATCATCACTGTGGTAGAGTTCCATGGCTATATATGGCACCACCTTAGACACGACCTCCGCACGGTCCTTTTGCAGCATCTTGTACCTTATTTGCAAGCCATTAACCTCCTCCCTTAACTTCACTTCCACCTCTCCAAGCCTAGACCTCTCACTCTCCAAACCAGCACACTTCGCTTCAAGCACAACATTTTGACCTGTTAAGCTGATAGCCTTAGCCTCTTCCAACTTGAGCTTGCCACATTCAGCTGTCAGTTGGACTATCTTTTCATGAAGGTCTTGGACGAGCGGATTCTTCTCAACATCCCTCTCAATCTTGTCACATTTAGCCTCTAGCTTGGCATACTCTTGGTCCCTGTGCTTCTCCCTCTCAAGCATTACATCCATCTCTTGCCTCGCCTTGGTAACAGTCCTGAGTAGTTCCCTGGTTCGACCATTTAAATGTGTGGAAAACTAGAAGGGGGGGTTGAATAGTTTTACCAATTTAAAACTCCTTTTTAAATATTTAGATCGACTTATGTCAATCTATTTGGTTATTTATGTTGGACGTTGATAGATAGATATATAAACGTAAAATGAAAGATAAAGAGTAAGAAGCACATCACCACGACACAAGTTATTTATAGTGGTTCGGCTACAAGGACACCTTCCTTTCCCTACTCCACTCCCCGAGTCACCTACTCGAGAGTTCGTAAGCACTACACCAAATCTCCTTATGGCGGAGAAGCCTTCACAACGTCGCTTAACCTTTTTCCGGTACAAAGCTAAATACCGAGTTCTTTCACACCAAGGCGAACCACACCTAACACTACGTCGCCTACCCTTTATACGGTGCTAGGCTAACCACCGAGTTCTTTCACACCTTAGGAGAACTAATCCTATCACAACGTCGCCTACCCTTTATTAGGTACTAGGCTAAGCACCTAGTTCCATTATGGAGGAACTACTACCCTTCACGACACAACACCTATTATCAAGGAGATCTACTCCTTGTTACAACACCATCAAGGATATCACCATCCTTGTCAATAAATAAACACTTATATGTATAACGATGCACCTCATCGGTTATACGACCTAAGCATTCTTCCCAAATGCTACTTGATTTGATTCTTCGGCATCCTTCACTAATGCCTTTGACACAACGCTTGGCACCCTTCACTAATGCCTTCGTCTTGACACCTTAAGCATTCTTCACTAATGCTTTGACGCGGATGATGAGCACCTTTCACTAATGCTTTCATCTTGACACTTTCGACATTCTTCACTAATGCCTTCAACCCAACATCTATGGAGAAAGGAATAACTATCAACAAGAGAACCTTCGTTGTCTTGATGATGACGAAGCATGGCAACTCATGGACTTGAGCTTGCACGTCTTCAAGATGTGGTGATCTTTCCTTTAAGAGGAACCTACAAGATCACACAAAAACAAAATAGAAAAGCTACATAGATCTCTTGGATCTGAGGTTAGAGGGTTAGAATACTTGGGGAAGTATGTGTGTAAAGGGATGATTAGAATGGAAGAAATGGCTCTCTATTTATAGAGAAAATTCTCTACTGTTCCCCTGGATCCCACGGATCCCTTCCACTTGGGATCCGGCTAGCATAAAGCTAGGGATCCGTGGAACGCTCCTCTTTGCCCATGGGTATTTTTGGTTATGGGTCATGGGTCATGGGTTATGGGTTGATCCATGGTTTTCTATCTAGATACAATGTATCTTAAGGATACATTGAACATGTGTAAGTGGTATATATAAAACCATGGGTTATGGGTCAAAACCATTTGCTAGTTTTTATCTATTTAGTATATACTTGTTTTTACCCATTTTAGTATATACTTGTTTTTACCCATTTTAGTATACTTAATATAAGTATGTATTAACCCAATATGTAAACACTAGTTGTTGTACATATGTAACTAAAATATAAAATCACTTAATCTTGTTATAGTTTTTTATGTGAAAACGTAAGTGTGTTAGAAAACTATTAGTTCAAACCATTTACGTATTTTATTTGTTTCGTTAATATGATTTTACTTTTGTTATCGACAAAACATTAGAAGATCGTAAAATATAAATAAACGTTTTACGGCTTATTTGTATTAACAATCTCCCACTTTTGTTGATGACAAAACATAAAATTATTTTAAGGAAAAGCTAAAATTGTAAACATTTGAATTTGTAGTTTTACTTTCTTCTCCCCTTTTGTCGAAACAAAAGTGGTAAAAGAAACTAACACAATTTTTATAAGAAAAATTATAAAAGATGTAACGAGCAAGTGACGGAATGGTACTGTCTTAACTCCCCTTGACGAGTCCATCCCTTTGAAAAAGGGCGTCAAGGACATAATGTAAAATAAGCTACTTGTGTTTGCAATTAAGTTTGCATATGGTTCGTCTAAGTGATGAAAAACGTGCTCCCCCTCGAATATTGCAAAGTTGCAATGGGGTATCATGAAGTGTAATCCAAAATTGGATTAAGTTGTAAATGATTTTGGAATATTGTTTGACACAAAGCTCCCCCTAGCTTTTATGGTGTCAAAATCTACATGTGTTATTTTGAAAATCTACAAAGTAAAGGTTAGAAAGACAAGAGTATAGTGCATAATTTTGTGCAAGAAAACTCAAGTTAGTATAATTATGTGCTTCTGTACCACGGATCCCACGGTTCCCTTCTTGGAGGGATCCGTCTAGGCAAATGGAGGATCCGGTACTGTCATTGACAGTTTCTTCATCAATGAAGATGTGTCAAGTAATGCTACTATGATGATGATATATATATGAGCAATACAGATCACAACGCACAACACATAGCAAATAGATGTTCATTCAATAAAACAAGAGATAATCAACTAAATCTCTAAAACTAAGAGAATGAACTACCCAAACAAGTGCTACTAATGCTAATGAGTTAACCCAAACTTAAGATTTGACTAAAAGTTTAAAGGTGATCAATGGTTAGATGAGTTTTCCTCAGCATTTTGAGCTTGTAGTTCATAAATCAATCTATCTAATTCATGTTTCATTCTTTCACTATGTTTACAATGATAGCAATCCTTGTCATGGTTTGGAGTTTCTTGAAGTGAAAGTTCAAGTGAGGTGGGTTGAGGATCTTCTAATGATTGTGAGGTGGTTCTAGGCACTAATGATGTTGGTTGTATGTTTGGTATAGTAGGATTAGGTAATGAAATCCTATCGAGAACACTTTTCTTGGAAATTGGTTTGATTGGTTTCCTTGGTGTGGGAGAGATCCTACCATTGGTGGATTTAACCGAGGATGATCCGGTTGAGGAAACTTCATGTGTGATTCTAGCAATTTTCTTGGGTGGTCTTTGAGTGGATGAGTTAGCACTAGGAGCTTTAGTCATGATGATGAGGATACAAGCAAGAACTTCTTTAGTTGCTGATTTTAGGGATGTGATTGAGAGTGATGATTTTAATCCTAAGGTTGTTTGGTTTATAAAGGATGATTTGAATGAGGAAATTAAATTAATAACCACTTAGAGGAATAGGCATATTCTTGGGGTTTTGATCAGCTCTAGGAGGATAATAAATGAATTCTAAGAGTGTTTTTAGAAAACCAAGAGGTGATTTGAATTTGAATATGGAAGTTGACTTATGCTTTCTGCAGCTACGGATCCCGCGGATCCCTCTCAGCAGGGATCCGCCTGGTTAAAGACCAGGGATCCGGCTATCAGACAAAGTTTTAGGTGAGATCATTATTATTAATGGGTTTAGAGGTTTTGACTTAATTTAGAAGTCTCTAGCTGTTGGAAATCTCAACCATAAATGGTGTTTAGTGTTTGATGACTAAGGTGCTCTATGGCTTATAAATGAAAGATCTTGGCAATTGCATTTAAGACTTAATCCACTAATGTCCTTTGTAATGTGATGATCAACATGCACAAGGTTGAGATACAGAGTTTACACTGATCTAGGAACTCATTTAAGATGAGATGGAGTGTTTGTGTTAGCAATGTTTGACATATCATCACCGGATCCCACGGTTCCCTCCTTGGAGGATCCGTCTAAACTATTCCTAGGGATCCGGCTCTCGTGATTATAATGATTTGAAATGAGGTTTCTAGAAGCTAAAGCCTATCTTGATTTGGGTGTTTCAGCTCTCCTAAGTGTTTTAGGATGAGAGGGTACTTGAATGATCATGAGTAATAAGTGTTTGTAGCTAATGATTGTTTCTTATGGAAGGAGGATAGGATAAGATGACTACCAATGGATATCCAAGGTTAACACTAAGTGTTTTGGCGATGTTAAGTCATAATAAATGATCCTAGTGATCAGATTTAAGCTTGTGATAAAATTTGAAAAATCCTTAAAAATTATAGGAATTGAAAAACTAATTTTTGACTCATTTTGAAATAAGAATGACTTGAAACAATTTTCTAAAAATGTTTAATTTGTCTACTTAAGTGTTTTGAAAGATGAAAGTTTGGCTTGTGAGTAATGGAGCGGAAATATGGTGGTTTTTGATGTGTTAGTAAATCAAGGCGTATTTAGACTAAGATCTTAAGTAAGCCTTTAGTGAGTCTAAGCTTTTTCTTATGATGGAATAAGACTTAGTTGGGTTCTAAAATAGATGCTTAGCTAATGTGAAGTTTATCTAGAAAGCAATCTTGATGTAGGAAATGCAGTATTGCTTATCTGTGACACGGATCCCACGGTTCCCTCAAGGAGGGATCCGCTAGCTATTCCTAGGGATCCGCATCTGCAGATCGTAACCTATTCGTAAATGATGTGCGGGTTTGCATATTATTACGTCTATAAAACAAGAAATGAGAACAAGCAAGCCATCATATAGCACGAAACAATATCCAAAATACCATAAACCAACAATGCTAAAGAGAAATCATTCAAACATAAGATAAATGAAAATAAGCACATTCCTATTGTCTCTTTCGTCAATTCTTCCTTTTTCTTTTGACGACTTAGTGAGATTATAGCGAGGTTTTGAATCATGTCTCTTATTTGTTTGAATTCCATGATCTCGTTTGGAATGGTTGGAAGTTGTTCGTGGTATTCAAGAATGTCCAATTTGATGTTGGATACGGGTCGATGTCCTCCTCATCTTCTTCTTCTTCTTCTTCTCTCCCGCCGAGGAGTCCGAGAGAGCTTCGGTTTCTCCATTGACCATGAACCGTTTAGATGGTTGTTTGGTAAGGGTACCATGACGTGATCGGAAAGGTAATGGTCATCGTTGATAGGGATGGTTGCAATGCACTAACGTGCTTACAAAGTCGTGTTAGGAGCATACCATATGGGAGTACCATGTTGGAAGCTTTGAATACCCCATCCATTCTCCTTACCATGTAATAGGCAAGATTAAATGGCCTTTGGTGGATAAGACAATAGATCATTTGCACAAGGCATGCGTTTGGATGATCTTTGTTTCCAACTAGGCTAATGATGTTTTCCTAAGGATTTCTTCCCATTTTCTAAACATGGGATGCATTTCAAAAGTTCCATTTAAAGGGATCACGGTGAATGAGCTTTTGTTACGATCGTAACGGGATTGGTTGGTCCTAATTTTAAAGATAGTATCACGAATGGTTTCGGGATTGTCGAGAGGAGTGTTGTAAAGAGGCTTAGGATCAAGTGTAAGGTTTTGGCGTTAATTGCCCAATCTTGAGTACATACAAATTCCTTCACAAGGAATGCGAAGAATTTGAGCAAAAGTGTTGAGAGGAAGAGTAAAGTTTTGTGTGTTGATGATAAAGGCAATTGAGATGCTATTATCGGTGTTTCTAATGATCCTAAAGCTTTTGTAAAACTCAAAAATAAAAACCAAACAAATTTGTTCATCAATGTCAAGAAGACAATCAAAGTTGATTGTCGAGAAAACTTGACGAATGTCGGTATCTTCAAGGAAACATTCCTTGACTACACGACCTTCGTGAATAAGTCGTTTTGTGAGGCTTTTGAAAATTTTACGGTTATTTTTGGTTAGGCCCCTTTTACGATAGTAGTGAGTAAGATAGTGGACGGTGTCATGATGATCTTGTTGAGTGGCTTTGGGCATGGTTGGTCCTAGAAATACAAATTTTCCAATTAGGTAAAATTAGTTGGAAATGGGTTTATGGTTTTTGATTTGTATTAACAATGTTGTGAATCACAGTGTGATTTAGTTAAAAAGCCCCTTTTCATGATTAATTTGAAAAACCCTAATTAAATTAATTTGATTATAATTTAAGGAACCATAAACCCTAGAATGAAGAACAAGTTAATGTAATTACTTACAATGGTGTTCTAGGAAGGAATACTTGAGGTTATGGAAGCCAATGAGGATGGATTCAGTAGCTTGGTCGTTTTTGTGTTATGAGAATAGAGGGAAAAGATCGGTGGTGATTTTTGAAAGCGTATAGTTGAGTTACATTCCACGGTTCCCGGATCCTTTGTATTTGGGATCCGGCTAGTACAACTAGAGGGATCCGGCTACTATGAACATAAAAGAGGTGGTTTGACATTATTTTTGTAGTATGCTTATGGAATAGCTTACAAAAAAAAACAATAGTTCGGAGGTTTTAGATGACGATTTTTTTGGATGACGGCTTTTGATGAATCTCATATCGAGGATGTGATGACGGTGTTAAAAAAATATTATTCCTGATGAGGAGAAATGTGGAAGAGTGACGAAAGAGACATCTAACTCTCTTAGTGTTTTAATAATCAAAGTAGTACTTGTGAAAATAAGTAGAACTCAAGTATCCTATCTAATGAAAAGTAGAACATACCTCTATGCTTCTTGATTTGGTATAAAACCAAAAATACTTCATGAGCTTTTAAAGTAATCCTTTGTACTTGATGTACTTAAGTTGTGATTATTTTAAGAATCCTTCCTTGAATGTTGACTTCATCTTTGAATGAAGATTATGGGAAATTCTAGCATGAAAATTACTCGAGAACGGAATATTGTTAGAATCATCTATCAATGTCCAACAAAATGATTTAACGTAAAATATGATCCCAAAAAATCCTTCTTTGTAGTTTTCAAACATACACGGATCGTATCAAGTCTTTAAAGTACAATATACTTTAAGAAACTTGGTTCTGAAGCTCGATGCCAATTGTGGAAAACTAGAAGGGGTTGAATAGTTTTACCAATTTAAAACTCCTTTTAAATATTTAGATCGACTTATGTCAATCTATTTGGTTATTTATGTTGGACGTTGATAGATAGATATATAAGCGTAAAATGAAAGATAAAGAGTAAAGCACATCACCACGACACAAGTTATTTATAGTGGTTCGGCTACAAGGACACCTTCCTTGCCCTACTCCACTCCCCGAGTCACCTACTCGAGAGTTCGTAAGCACTACACCAAATCTCCTTATGGCGGAGAAGCCTTCACAACGTCGCTTAACCTTTTTCCGGTACATAGCTAAATACCGAGTTCTTTCACACCAAGGCGAACCACACCTAACACTACGTCGCCTACCCTTTATACGGTGCTAGTCTAACCACCGAGTTCTTTCACACCTTAGGAGAACTAATCCTATCACAACGTCGCCTACCCTTTATTAGGTACTAGGCTAAGCACCTAGTTCCATTATGGAGGAACTACTACCCTTCACGACACAACACCTATTATCAAGGAGATCTACTCCTTGTTACAACACCATCAAGGATATCACCATCCTTGTGAATAAATAAACACTTATATGTATAACGATGCACCTCATCGGTTATACGACCCTAAGTATTCTTCCCAAATGCTACTTGATTTGATTCTTCGGCATCCTTCACTAATGCCTTTGACACAACGCTTGGCACCCTTCACTATTGCCTTCGTCTTGACACCTTAAGCATTCTTCACTAATGCTTTGACGCGGATGATGAGCACCTTTCACTAATGCTTTCATCTTGACACTTTCGGCATTCTTCACTAATGCCTTCAACCCAACATCTATGGAGAAAGGAATAACTATCAACAAGAGAACCTTCGTTGTCTTGATGATGACGGCATGGCAACTCATGGACTTGAGCTTGCGTCTTCAAGATCCGGTGATCTTTCCTTTAAGAGGAACCTACAAGATCACACAAAAACAAAAGAGAAAAGCTACATAGATCTCTTGGATCTGAGGTTAGAGGGTTAGAATACTTGGGGGAAGTATGTGTGTAAAGGGATGATTAGAAAGGAAGAAATGGCTCTCTATTTATAGAGAAAATTCTCTACTGTTCCCCCGGATCCCACGGATCCCTTCCACTTGGGATCCGGCTAGCACAAAGCTAGGGATCCGTGGAACGCTCATTTTCCCATGGGTATTTTTGGTTATGGGTCATGGGTTATGGGTTGATCCATGGTTTTCTATCTAGATACAATGTATCTTAAGGATACATTGAACATGTGTAAGTGGTATATATAAAACCATGGGTTATGGGTCAAAACCATTTGCTAGTTTTTATCTATTTAGTATATACTTGTTTTTACCCATTTTAGTATATACTTGTTTTTACCCATTTTAGTATACTTAATATAAGTATGTATTAACCCAATATGTAAACACTAGTTGTTGTACATATGTAACTAAAATATAAAATCACTTAATCTTGTTATAGTGTTTTATGTGAAAACGTAAGTGTGTTAGAAAACTATTAGTTCAAACCATTTACGTATTTTATTTGTTTCATTAATATGATTAAATTTTGTTATCGACAAAACATTAGAAGATCGTAAAATATAAATAAACGTTTTTACTGCTTATTTGTATTAACAAAATGGTTGTCCAACACTGCCTGCATAGCCACACTCTTGTCATGTAGATCATAGACCCTTTCAATGGACATGTTGTCCAGCAATCCTTTCCACTTGGAAGGGGTAACAAGATCCACAATACGATGGCAGGACAACGCATTAGGTAGCTCCTTCGTATCTGGAAGGCCTGCGACCATTATAGTGCACAAAAGTTTAGTTACTTACCATAATTATAAACTCATGTAATTTAAAGAAGGACATTGTTTACCATGCATCTCCACAGTCTCATCCGGCAGCTCAAAGGCAGATTTCACAAACTTCTTGCCCTCGGCACTTTTCTGCCGCACTGCCCTGGATCCGGAGGCTGGTAGGGGATTTTTCCTTTTGTTGGTAGACTTGATTGCTTTGCCAGTTGTTCCTTTCATGCTCTTCAATCTATCGGCTATCCCAGTGGAGCCTGTGACCGGGACATCCTCCTCTGCAGGATCATCCGAGTCTGCTACGTTCTCAACAAGTTGGGAACGACCCTCCAGCGCAGCTTGTGGGGGTGCTGAGGCAATAGGCTCCGGATTCAGAGTATCCACATCATTTTTGTTGACAGACGTGGAAGGAGAGCCAACACCGTAGGACTCTTCTGCCTTCTCAACGGGCATAAAGCTTAAGTCTTCATCCAAATCTTGGTACATGAAATTCCTGAATGACATTTCTACAAAAACGAAACAAGAAAAAATAAATATCAGTGCTACATTGGTCCTACTTAAATAGAAGTAGAAAACATACTTTCTCCATGGTACATGATAACAGCTTGTTGGGAGACCCTCCCACTCTGGGCAATCCCACCATGTACAAGATTGGCTCGGGAACACTTGCACATCAACATGATATCTAGCCAAACGCTGATAGCATGGATCCCTTCGCACCTCGTATGGAAAGGGGTCATTGTATCGTTTTGCATCAAACATATACTCCTTACTCAACAACTCTGGATAATTGGGTGGGATAATCGTGTTTTGCACATAGAAAAAGCTGCCTTTCCAAGCTGTTATATTGGTGTAAACTATCCCAAACAGATTTGGCACATCCCCTTCAGGCCTTTTAGCCAAGGTTAACCAGTTACCCCCAGGATACAAATTCAAAAAACCCCTTAACACCTTTAGAGTTGGTTCATAGCCTTATGCATTACACATTACTATGAATGTGGTCAGTTTGGCTAAACCAAAGGGGTTGAACCTAGAAATATGCACCTTATAGTACTGCATTAACTCTAAAATAAGTGGGTGCATTGGAATCCTAAGGTTGGAATGGCTAAACGCATTGGTGTATAGCCCTACGAAACCTTGAGGATCATCAAAGATACCTTGATTAGACTTGGGTAACATGATTTTAAACTCTGATGGGATCGGGTAATCAGCTAGATGGTCGTGTAACTCTTGCGATGTTAGCGTGCATTTTTGCTGTTTAATGATAAACTTGGAATCCATACTTCTATTTTAAACTACAAGTAAAGAGGAATATTTACCTTTATTTTCAAAGATGGTGTGCGCTCAAAGGGTTTACTGCGTGAAAAAGAAGACGGAGAGAGTAAAAAGTGTTTTAGGGTTCCAACAACCTCCCCTTAAATACTCTTTTTTACCGTCTTTAAAACCACACGCGTGTCCCTAATATTTACTCTTATCCGATTTAAATAGTTTTTAAATTTTAAAAGAAGTCTTTTGGTCTCTGGGTAAAGTGGGAATATGTGATCACTGTAGCGGGCAGCTTAGGAGTTTAGTTGGCATTAAATGCGCTAGTTAGGCGCATAGTTCTCTCTTAAACGATAAGCTTAGCAGCAAGAGGATATTTTTTCGCAGGATGAAGTCGAAAGCAATGCCTCTTCGCTCATATGCATCACTTTCGACTGGGGGGCTTGATGATTGATTGTACAATAATTCGTACGACCAGGCCTTCGATGGTGATCGAAGGGTATGAAGGGTGATATGCTTGCGCCAAACTTGTAGCCAATCTGCAATAAGAAATAGTAGACACTTCGTTAAGTGATTGCGTAGGGGTTGGGCCCTGCGAACCACCTCCGTGAGAGTAAGTATGTGATATGAGTTGTAAATAATATGATGTATGTGAAATCATGTGTTGAGTGAACATACCATTGAAATGACTCGTCCAACCTATTTATAGGTGATGAAAATAGCTTGGAGAGTGTTAGCACACGTTTAGGAGATCATGGGGGCGTCCCGATTTGTAGTAACCGCTAGGCTTCATCCCCACTATCTCGGACTTGGCGGGAAGCTAAGGAAATAGTGGGAGCGTGGGGAAGACCAAGTCAAGGTTCTTCTTTGTCTTGGCATCTTCAGAGAAGACACCGAAGGGCATAGGCCTTGGTGGCGGATCTGGCTGTAACCATGTCAATGATGAGTGGTTTACACCACCAATGACTTATGAAGAAAGACTTGGGTCTTCGTAATGCAAATTCGGTCGAGGCCGAAGGGGTCCTTGACTGATCGAGATGCGTCATCAAGCCCCGGTCGAAAGTGATATGTACGAACAAGAACTATTGCTTATGACTCAGAAATAAGAACGAAACTTCCCCTTCGTCACAAAAACGAACGAAGATGAAAAGTCTTGTGCCTATTGACCATAATTAATGAAACTAATTATCCTAACCACCCCTTTTCCTCGGTAAAAGAGAACATCTTTTCAAAATTTAAAAGAGTTTTGAAATCCGGTGATAAGAGGATAAATAATTACACGTGTAGGGCCAAGATTTTTCATCTTGTAGGGTATATAAAATGTAAAAACAGTAAAACCCTAACAGAATTTATCTCTCGCCCAAGTTTTTTCACCTACTAAAACCTCTTCCGATCAAGCTTTCGATCAAACAAGGTAAAGTGCTCCTTCTTCTTTGTATTTCAAATACATTATTGTGTATTTTAGAAGGCTCCATGTCAACCAATAAAAAATTTGTAATAAAGCAACAAAGTTGCACATTAACAAGGGAGGAGCTTAAAGCGTTCCTCATGATTACCGATTCAAAGGAACATAAAATCATGCTACCGAGTAGAAATCAAGGGATATTTGATGCCCACGAAAATTATGTAGGCTGTATACCCATGCCTTCACCACTTCCAACCTTAGGATACCTTTGCATCCTATGATCTTAGAATTCCTCCGGTATTATGAGGTACACATTTCTAGGTTCAACCCTTTTGGCCTAGCCAAGCTTACAACATTCATCGTGATGTGCAAAGCTTATGGGTTCAAGCATCCTTGGTATGCTTAGGGTTTTACGAATCTATACAGGGAGGAGATTGGTTGACCTTGGCCAAAAGGGGTGAAAGGATGTGCCCATTCGATAGATAGGCCTTTTACAAACATAAGGAACTGGAAAGGCAAATTCTTTTATATACAAAACACCATTATCCCTCCGGCATACTCTGCATTGTTAAACCCAGAATTTCAATATGATGAAAAAAGGTTCAACGATCCATTGCCCTATACTGTGAGAAGAAACCCTTTGTATCAACGTTTGGCTCGTCATCCACCGATTGCCAAACATTCCACGAGCCAATTCTTTTCATGGTGGCATTGCTAAAAGATGGGAGGGTCTCCTTTGGTACCGAGATTATTTGTGAAAGAGAAAGTATGTACTTTTTTGATTAAAATAAGAAATTAAAACTTATCTTTCTGATATTTATCTTATTTGCTTCTTTGTGCAGAGATGTCGTTCAGGAACTTTGTGGTGTCTGGTGGTGCAAAGGAGGTAAGCTTCCTTCCAAAGAATCCTCAAGAGACAAGCTATGGCGTGGGCTCCCCATCAGTGTCCATAAATAACAATGATGTGGAAGCCCAACCTATCGAACGTGTATCGTCTGCTCCTCCGTCAAAGGAACCCATAGATGTGGAAGATCAACTTGTGGAGAATGTTGCTGACTCTGACGAACCAGTCTCCGAAGGACAGTTGGCCATCGTAGGACCCTCCGGCATAGGTGAGAGGGTTGAGCGGGAAAGGTGGCGATGCTAAAGGCGTGAAGTGCGCTTGAAGAGGAAGCTTATCCTACCTACTCCTCCTCTCGAACTACCGGCAAAAGAGTGCCGGGGTAAGGTGTGGTATTTCCGACCATCGAAGGCCCAATGGTGATGATATCCATGGTAATGTTTCATGCATGTAACAAAAATCGATACCAGTAATAATATGTTAACACATTTATATATGCTGCAGGACTTCTTGATACGAAAGAACTTCCATCTCCCTTAGCTTGTCATCAACTCGTGGACCATGTAATCCCACCCAGCTGGAAGGGGGTGATGAACAACATGTCCATAGAAAGACTCTGCGACCTCCATGACAAAATTTATGTCCGACAGTGCATGTTAGACAACCAACTCAATGCTAGGACAAGGGATTTGCTCCGTGCTGTCACCAAAGCTCGAGAAGAAATGGATGTTATGCTGAGGAGGGAGAAGGCTAGGGATCAGAAGTATTTAGACCCGGAGAAGAAGTGTGAAGATGCCTTGGAGGATTTTGACAAGAACCCTTGGTGCAAGATCTCGGTGAGAATGAAAAGCTCAAAGGTCAGTGGCAACGAGTGAAGTGAATCGCAGACGGACCGTCGAAGGCTCAATGGTCGTGAGGCTATAAAGAGCGGATATCATTCTTTCATCCAAGTGTGGAGGCCTTGAACAAGAGAGGACAAAGTTCTTTGGACCAAGAGATCAAGCTCGAGAAAAGGTAGATGGTTTAAACCTTAAATGCGAAAATCTTGAAAAGGACAGTGGACTTGGTCACCAAGGTGATCCCTATGTTGCTATGGAACTTTACCATAGCGATGATGTGGGATTTCCATTGGGAATGTGGTGAATCGCCATTTTCCATGGCAAGTGTACCACTTTGGAGGAGATAGCCAAGGCGGGGAACCGGTGGTCTTTGGAGAAAGTTCCTTACTACAGGCAACTCATGAAAAAGAGTATGATGATGCGGTAATCAATTAAGCGCTTTAGAGTTCCTTTCCTTGCGGATGTGACTAAGGACCCAGTGACCTCAATTGAGGACACGTGTCCAAGAAGCCAGGGATCCGACCTCCATCTTCCTCCAAGACTCCGTCACCCAGGTTCCCTCCCGAGTTGGTGATCCCACTCATTCCAAGGTTTGATGAAGGCAACCATGTGGTTGTAATTTGATCCCCAGGGTGGTATGTACCCTGTTTAAAACAATTGTATGTGTTCCTTTCCAGGCTTCGTGCCTGATGAAACAATTAACATGTGATATGTGTGATGTAGGCTACGGCCTAAGACAATATTTTATTTTGTTGGATCGTTAAGGCTACGGCCTGTTTTAGACTTGCTAGACTAGTGATTAATCTACATTGAAGCCACTAGGGCTCGAATTTTGCCATATGTGATTCTTCTCTTTTTATTTTTACTTGCGTAAAAAATATTTTTTACAACCTAAGGCGTATGGTAGATGCATAGCCTCATTGTGTGTAGTTACTTCACCAAGAATATTAGCAATCGTATAATTTGATCACGCGGAGGGTCGCGACCCACTCCATCTTGATCCTTTGGGCGTGAAGGCTTAAAATACCTTAAGGCCATATAGGAAAGTTAATGTGAAGTTGAGATGGATGTTATGCATATGAGCAAGACATGTTGTTTAGTCTTTGTACATCCCTTCGACATTGAAACTTATAAAGCGACTTGGTGGACAAATCTTTGTTGTATTGAGCGAAACAACGATTTGAAATGCGTTATATCATTAAGTGGGTAGGAGGATTACATCATTTTAAGAAATGAATACTAGGCGCCTACCATTAATGCTTCTTTCCCCAGTGAGAAGAATGCAAATACATTGATTGAAAGCAAAATAAAAATGTCCTTAGACATTGTAAGGTTTATACATAGAACTTCGAAGGTTAGTGCCATTCGGGTTCTATCAATAACATCTCCATCCGGGGTTTCCGACTTGTAGGCTCCGTTGCCATATGCTTCCTTAATAACGTAGGGCCCTTCCCATATGGGTCCTAGTTTACCACAGTACTCGACTTTACTTATTTGTTGAGTCGGAGGACGTATTTCCACAGGTTTGAAGGTCGAAGGCGAACCCGATTGTAGTATCTTTCAATTTTTGCTTATGGATAGCCTCCACGATTGAGGCTATTTCCTTCGTTCTTTGAGAAGGTCTAGGTTGCTCTGGATTCTTTCTTCATTGTCTGCGCCTCGAAGTTCATGACTCTTTCTGTTTGACACTTACTTAGAAGGGATGACAGCTTCCGTGCCATATGTCAAGCTAAAAGGCGTCTCCCCATGACTTGACTTTGTATGCGTTCTGTGAGCCCAAAGTACTTGAGATATTTCATCTACCCAACCGTGGTGACTATAACCCAGCCTTCGTTCTATTCCTTCTATGATGTCTCATTGGTAACTTCCACTTGTCCGTTACCTTGAGGATGGTAGACGGAGTGAAGGATTGTTTGATATTCGAGCCTCGCAAAACACTGGGTATACCCTTTGGCGACTGCTTCCCATTATCTCGAAATGATGATGTGAGGTATTCGAACCGATGATAATATGCTCCCACGAACTTTTCCATGTGCCTTCACATGGTGGATGCCAAAGGCTTTGCTTCCACCCATTTGGTTAAATAATCGATGGCTCGACCAAGAACTTTACTCCTCCGAGAGCAATCGGCGAGGACCTACAATATCTATCCCCATTGGTGAAGGGCCATGCGGAGGTTCTGAGGGTCATATCTTGTTTTGGTAGCCTTGGAACCCTTGAGTGAACTTGACGACCTTCACATTTACGAATGATGTCGACGGCGTCCCTGTGCATCGAAGGCCAGTAATACCCGATCCTCATGATTTTAGAAACAACGGAGCGGGGTCCTGCGTGAAGCCCGCAGGATCCTTCATGTACTTCTTGAATGATGTTGGCGGCTTGCCTAGGTCCTACACAGCGTTGCCATGGGGAAAGAAAGGACCTTCGGTATAAGTAGTTCCCCATGATTCTATATTGTGGTGCTTTGATGCGGACCTTTCGAGCTAATTTATGATCCTCCGGCAGTATACCACTTATTAGATATTCTCTAATTGGAGTCATCCAATTTGAGTCTTCCTCATGTATCACGTCAGACACTTCCTTTCGGACGATGGACCTATCTGCCAACACTTCGACTAGAACTTCTTTGGTTAAGTGGGCAAATGCCATTGATGCCAGTTTGCTAAGTGCATCCGCCTTCTTGTTTTGATTTCTCCGGACATGCTCTATGTTGTAGGATGTAAACCCTTCGAGCATTTCTTTGGCTTTATCCAGGTATTGTTGATTACAGGTTGTCTTGCCTCATAGGAGCCTTTTATTTGGCTGGCCACCAGTTGTGAGTCAACGAAAATAGCCAAGTCTTCTACCTCCATGTCTTTGGCCAATCGGAGGCCTGCTATCAAGGCTTCGTACTCCGCTTCATTGTTCGTAGCATCGAATTCAAAACGGAGTGCGTAAGTGTACTCCTTCCCTTTGGGATCAACAAGCATGAGACCTGCGCCAGAACCGTCGGAGCTAGAGGCTCCGTCAGTATAAAGCTTCCACCCTTCGACCGCTTTATCAAGTTTCTTTTCAGCAACCTTTGTGTCATGTTTTGTTTCGGAGGGTGTTTCTGCTAAGAAGTCTGCCGATATTTGCCCTTTGACCGAGTTTCTACCTTTGTATTCAATTTCGTGCTCTCCTAGTTCGATAGCCCATTTAGCTATTCTTCCAGATTTCTCCGGCTTCAAAAGTATCTGCTTAATTGGTTTGTCAGTAAGCACAGTTATGGGGTGAGCTTGGAAGTACCTTGAAGCGTCTCATGACATGGACCAAGGCCAAAATTAGCTTCTCCAAGGTTGGATAATTTAGCTCGACTCCTGTAGAACCACCTAATGAAGTAGATAGATTTGCTTCTTCTCCTTTCTCGCCAATAACACAAATGATGCTTTCGAAGGAGGTTGCGATATACATAAACAACATTTCGCCTTTGATTGGGGCGATAAGTGTAGGTAGAATAGCCATGAACTCCTTGAGCTTTTGGAAAGCATACGCATCTATACTCCACTGGAACGTCTTTTGTCCGTGCATCCTTTGAGTGTTTTGAAGAACGGCAAAGATCATGCTCGCACCCTTCGATAAGAACACATTGAGTCTTGCTAGCTTTCCGTTCGGACTTTGCACTTCCTTTAGGGACTTAGGAGGTCAGATCCGTGATGGCCTTGACCTTGAAGGATTGGCCTTAATACCTTGCTTGGTGATCAGATGCCCCAAAAATTGTCCTTCTTCCACTCCGAAGGAACACTTCTTGGGATTTAACTTCATGTTGATGGCGCGAAGCTGGTCGAAGGTTTCCTTGATGTCAGAGAGCATGTCCTCCTTCGATCTACTCTTGACGACCTTATCATCTACGTACGCCTCCAGATTCCTACCTATCTGCTTGTGGAAGGCTTTGTCCACTAAACGTTGGTAGGTGGCACCTACATTTTTCAAACCAAAAGGCATATTTTTGTAACAATAAATGCCTTTTCTGTAAAAAGGCATGTCTTCTCTTCGTCCTATTCCGCCATCATGTCGATGGTAACCCTTATAAGCGTCTAGTAAACACTTTAGCGAAACCACGACAAGGATTCCACCTTCCAATCAATTTACGGAGGGTAGCGATCCTTGAGCGAGCTTTGTTAATGTCTGTGAAGTCCACGCACATTCGCCATCCTCCATCATGCTTGACCATCACCGGATTGGCCACCCAAGTTTGATACTTCACCTCTGAGTATGCTGCTTTGTTACAAGCTCGTCCACTTCTTTGCATGCGGCGGCGCTTCTTCGGGAGCCGAGCTTGGCGCTTTTGTTTGATGGGTTCAATATGTTTGAACTCATTGAGTTTGTGTTCGATCAAGGGCTTTCCGTCTATGATGAGAGTTACGGGACCCCGTCATGTCGAGTAGGTCCATGCGAAGACATCCGCATTAGCACGTAGTACCTTTTCAATTACGCTTTAAAGGAGGTTGGGCGCTTTCCGATTACCACCGTCGATCGGGGTGAGATCATTTACCACAATCGTTCTTGACGATAATCGAGAACATCCTTCTGAGGCTCTTCCAAACTGTTTGATCCTTTTGCCTAATTCGTAGGCCCTTCACTTTATAATCGGAGAAAACCGTTCCAATGCCGAAGGGTGTTTGGAATTTGATCGCGGCATGTATGGTTGAGACAACGATGCCCATCTTACGCATTGCCGTTCTCCTATCAATAGGTTATAGGAGATTCGGACCTTCGATCGTGAAAACCGAGTTTCATTCTTTTTAGCCTTCCTTCTCGATCGTAACCTCTAGAGGACTTCTCCCAAGGGCCATGAGTGTTCCCGAGAACCCTACTAAAGGTACCTTGAATCTACTCTCTTGACCTTATCGAAGGTTTGAGCTTTAAAAACAACATTCGTAGATAACCCGCAGAGCTACCGCGATCAAGGTAGGCCACTGTTTACTTCTCTGTTGGAGATTAAAACCTTGATGACCACGGGGTCATTTGAAAGAACTTTCCACATGATTGAAGGAAAAGTGACATCTCTACTCCGCACAAGGCTTCCTCCGTTTCTTTCCTTTTCAAACCGAGTCATCCTTGTACACCATGAGGATGGGTGCTTCTGCTGTGTGGTATATTTCCCCAGCGTGTATCGGAGACCTTGTCTTTACCTTTCTTTATACCCTTCACCAAATGTCCCAATTGGCCGGACTTCACGGCCTCTTCTATGTGTTTCTTGAGCTCTCTGCACTTGTTGGTGTCGTGTCCGTAATCGTCATGGAAGTAGCAGAATTTGGAAGTATCTATGGGCCTTCCTCTGTTTGCCAGGCGAGGAGGAGGATCAATAGGTCTTCGCAGCCTTTTCCGTAACAAGTATCTCCCTTGGAGATTTGGATAGATTAGCCAAGAGCCCATGGTTGATGTTTTTGTGGTACGGTGTAAACACATCCCACTGTTTTTGTGTTTGTTCCTTGACCCTTCCCACGAAGGATGCTTGAGGGCTTTATTGTGACTTTCTTTATTTTCGACCGGAGCCCGTTGGTAGACACTTCTTTTACTTGATCCGGTGTAAGCCTTCTCCACCAAACCCTTATAGGTTGCGGGGAGATCGGTGGAGGAATTTAACCAAACTTACATTTCGTAGGCCGTGCACGAAACACGAGATCTGTTGGTCCTCGTACAAGCCCATTATCCGTAACGTGTCATCGGTGTATCCGTGATGAAAGCTACGGTGCTCTCGTTCTCCTTACGCTTGATGTTGTGCCTTTGTTAGGTGCGTTCTTGTGAACTTTTACATTGGTGAATTGTGATCCGAACTTGGCCTTGAGATCGTCCAAATTCACAATGCTACTGGTTTTCCGTTCCACCATATCTGACGAGTCTCGTAGGGTGTATGTAAACATGTGACAAACAGCAGGCATAACCCATTTCGCATTCTAATAGCCCCTTGAACAAGTGTAAAAGTTATCCTGATCCCTTTTCCATCGTAGGTACCAATATGCGCGGCATTTTCAACCCATCGAGCAAAGGGTAGTCTTATCCATCTTCGAAGGGTGTTGTAGAGCCCATGGGCTCTGAACAAAGCGATTATAAGGTGGCACGTGGGTAGGGGCGACATTATGCGGGTTATGATTTAGAGGTATTCCAACGGGGTTTTGGTTAACATATTGAGGTGGCGGTGGGTATATAAGGTGGGTGACTTCCAGCGAGTGCGAAGGATATACCATAGGTTGCCGTAGGGCATACTTCCGTATGGTTGGGTAAAGCGGGGTTGCTAGCTTGCCCGTTAGGTGGGGATAAACCCGCGAGGGTAAGATTGAGCACGAAAAGGAGGTACATACCATGAGGAGGAAGATTTCCTCCCCATTCGTTTGAGATGGATTGCCTTCCACGCGGATGCGTGAGAAGGCTGTGAACCCCCGCCTCGGTTCTTCCCGGATGGGCCGCCAAAAGTGGTGGCAAATTAACCTCCGTAGCATCCGCCGGTGACTCCTTCCATTGGAGCCTTCTATCGTGCCTTCCCGTCTAGTCGAGCCCTCTCGGAACGTCTTCAAAACCAACCGACCTTCCACTGGGCTCTTGTTGCTCGGAGACCCTATCCTTAGCACCGCGTGTAACCACAGGAGCGAGGGCCTAGTCTCCATTTCCAACTCTTCGTCATACTCATCGCTGGTATTCTAACTCCCTACATCTCCACATTCCGAGCTTGCCTCCTTGAGCCCTTAGTAAAGATTCTAATGCTTGATGTTAGCTTGACAAGCATTGGACTAATTACGGTTCGGGGTTAGCCGAGGTTGAAGCATGGTTGTTGGGAGTTATTTCGGGTGAGATCGTGTGGTAAAATTGGATGCGGTTATATTGGGAAGGTTGTTAGGATCATTGGTCGGATTGGTGTCAAGGTCGAGAAACCCGAGGGTGTATCTTCTCTTCCTTGATTCATGCCGTAAAACTAGTGAGAGTGATTATTGGGTGTAAGTTTGGAATAATGAGACCAATAGTAGCGGGTCCCACGGATGGCGCCACCGATTGTACAATAATTTGTGCGACCGGGCCTTCGATGGTGATCGAAGGGTATGAAGGTGATATGCTTGCGCCAAACTTGTAGCCAATCTGCAATAAGAAATAGTAGACACCGTTAAGTGATTCTTGCGATGGTTGGGCCTATGAACCACCTCCGTGAGAGTAAGTATGTGATATGAGTTGTAAATAATATGATGTATGTGAAATCTTGTGTTGAGTGAACATACCATTGAAATGACTCGTCCAACCTATTTATAGGTGATGAAAATAGCTTGGAGAGTGTTAGCACACGTTTAGGAGATCATGGGGCGTCCCGATTTGTGGTAACCGCTAGGGCTTCATCCCCACTATCTTGGCGGGAAGCTAAGGAAATAGTGGGAGCGTGGGGAAGACCAAGTTAATGTTCTTCTTTGTCTTGGCATTTTCAAGAGAAGACAGAAGGGCATAGGCCTTGGTGGCGGATTCCAACCGATAACCATGTCAATGATGAATGGTTTCGCCACCAATGACTTATGAAGAAAGACTTGGGTCTTCGTAATGCAAATTCAATCGAGGTCGAAGGGGTCCTTCGACTGATCGGAGATGCGTCATCAATAATGTACCTCGAGCGACTCGAAGGACACTCCTCGAGACGTGTCGAAGCCCTTCTATTCGAAGGCTCAAGTTAGGTCTCGAGAATATTTATAGGCGTCAAACCATTCGTTATCACGAAGGTTACTTAGGAATTTGCCATTCGAAGCCTAAGCCCTTGAGTGCGGTTGACGAAGGGTAATGGACGGAGAACCTCTTGACTTGGTCAAACCCACGATCTCCTCTCTTTCATGGATTCCCGCCAAGTTCGAGCGTGGGTCACTAAGCCCTAGCGGTTACCCACAAGCATTGGGCGCCCCATGATCTCCGACATTCACGCGAAGTGCCCATAATCCTATTTCTTCCACTATAAATAGGTTGGACGGGCAATGGATTATGGTATGCTCATTTCACACTCATCTTTTACTTACACACACTTATACAACCATAACTCATACTTACTCTCACGCCGGAGGTGGTTCGCGGTCCCACCTGCGTAATCACTTAACGTAGTGTCTTCGTATTCTTATTCTCGGTGAAAGACAAGTCTTGGTGGAACATACACCCTCATACCTTTGATCATCATCAAAGCCTGGTAGTGCAATTTATTATACAATCACATGCGTTTAACATGTTTCTGCCATTCCATAAAAGACTGAATGTGGCCCGTGCAGTTATATCCCTTAGGATTTGAACTTCAAAGTCAAACCTGAGACTAAGTCAAGTTTATAACTTGTTTCTGCTGATTGATTTATGCGATAAAGTTGACTTTGAAATGAGCATTATTGTGCTGAGACATATATAGTTATATACGAAGACAACCATTATATCTTATCGCTTAATCGTAAGATGGTGGTCCTTAGCCATTTATTACATTGGTTGATCAACTTCGTTGTTGCGTCATCTTCAATACATATTGAGACGAATAACAACTTGCCATTCATCACGTGATCGATTGGAACGTGAAACTAGCTAGTTTTAATTTGGTTCGAAAGAAAAACATGTTAAAGTTTGACCGGAAAACAACTACATGAATCCAAGAAAACATTTAGTGAGAGCCTCATGATTTATCCAATAGTATCCAGATTGTTTTTAGCTAGAGTTGGAACAATGAAGTTGTTTCTACTACATCTTCATTTGAATCTCGTTGTTAGAAAATGATCGGAGCATTGTAATATAACAACCATTGTGGATGTTTGATCATGAGTTATTTGTAGAAATGGTTTGAGTTTCATAAGTGCTTGCAAATATAGGTTATTTGTATTTTCATATGTAAACATGGGTTATTTTGATGTTTGTGGACCTATAAAATTTCTTTGTAGCATTTAGAATTTCAATTATGCCCCTTAACTTGTGCACTAGTTTGTATATATTTCCCTTTCTTGTGAAAATTTTATTTTAAACTTGTCATTATTATTTTCTATTTTTGAAATGCATTGGTCTAGGGACGGAGCTAGGATTTGTGATTGAAGGGGTCGTACTTTATCATAAAACAGTAATGGTATTTTACACAATAACAATAATGATGGCGTTTAATTTCATTTTGTACAATTAACAATAGTAAGTAAATTTGTTGCAAATCATGACAAATTGTTTAATTATTTTCTTGGTGAAAAGGTGAAAATATATTACTTCAAAATCATTATTTACAATACAAGCACATTTAAGAGATGATGGACATTTCTCAAACACCCCTTAAAGAGCTACAAAGAACAACAAATAACAATGGAACATATTATCTGCTTATACTGAACTGAGACCAAAACAGACTCAAACACATGCCATATTCCTTGTTCACCTATCATTCACCATTATCACCAAGCCACTAAGGATATACCAAGACTATGACTACATTTTTTTATTTTTTTATTTTTTTGTAAGATTACCTTGCAGCCACATCCTCACATAAAGCTATATATAAGATCCTATCACAAATAGGCATCATCATAGAATAGTATCACTTAGTGCTAGTTTATACCTCACAGTGGCCACAATTCCTAGCCATTTAGTCAAAGACAACCTAAACACCATACAGCATTATCTGAACTAGATGGGAAGGCATGAGTGAACTCTACCAGTTATATCAAGAGAACTCTCACTACAAAAAAATATAACATTTGGCACTACTTTCTCGTGCCAAAAATGCAAAGAAAGTTGACCCAAACAAAAATGGACGACGTGTCGTCTTTTTAGTCGACCGTTTTGTTGACCCAAATAAATTTGGCGCGACAAAACCTTTGAAATTTTGGGACGACAAAGTGTGGGGCCCAAAAAATTCAACCCGAAAATACTGAAGAAACGACATACTTTTGCGAAATGATGCGACAATGTCGTACCAAATTTTATTTTATTTTTTATTTATCTTTTAAAATAATAATAAAGCGTAATTTTGAATACATAATACAAAATGGGACGACAATTCTTTTGTATATTAGGGACGGCATTGTCGTCCCTAATAATCTGAGTGGGCAAAAAAAAAAATGCGAAAATGCGGTTTTCGGATTTTTTCCGAAAAATCTACCAAAACAAATCTGACTGTAATTAATCACAATCCACAATACCAATTCGACAATATGATACAATACCAAATTACTAAGCGGATCGAATAACGTTCAACAATTCCACGATACCATTCAACAAATATGATACAAAGTAAACTACTCTTAAACTATACAAGAAATTTCCTAAATAGATGTCTCAAACTAACAAGTCACAAGTTTATAAAGCTAACATGTCTCAAAATTATAAAGTTAACATAAATCCACGATAATATTGAAAAATTCAATAACATTAATTTGTCCGGTGTCCACGGTCCCTACCGTCCCAAACACCCGACGGTCCGACTTTCCAAAACACTACACATAAAACCATAGTTAAACAAACTATTGTCATTCCCAAAACACATTGTCGTACCAAATTAATTAATAAAAACTTAAGGCACGACATTGTCGTACAAAACACATTAACAAAAACAAAAAAAAAGTCACTTACCAACACAAAAGGTGGTGGTGGTGGGCTATGAGCTTCTGCGGTTGTTGGTGGTGGAGCTGCGGTGGTTCACGGTGGTGAGTCTGCTGCGGTGGACCATCTAACCAACACAAACACAACATAAAACCATAGTTAATCAAACCATAATTAAAGAAATTAAATTAACAAACCAAATTTTAACAAAAAATACCTTTAAATGTTACAAAATAACAAAAATTATACAAATTGTGCACAGTGGTGCGTGTGTAATTGATGGTTACGAGTGATAGTAGTGTTTTGGTGGTGTCGAATTGAAGAAAATAGCGATTTTTTGGGATTTTTATGGTTTTTTTTCGGTTTTTACGTGGTGTTTGTGGTGGGTTTTTTTTTTACTAAGTGTTGAGAGAGAAGAGAAGTAGATCTGTATCAATTATTGATGTAAATTTGGGACGACCAAAACGGGACGACATTGTCGTCCCTTTTTGCTTTTTTTTTGCCCAAATATTTGGCGCGTTGTTTAAATTTTTTGGGAAATTTTGGTCAAAAAAAGGGTACGACATTGTCGTCCTTTTTTTTTTTTTTTTTTTTTTTTTATCTTTTGTATATTAAAATGTGTTTAGAATATTTAATAAATACTAAATAAATTAAATTTATTATAAAAATTTTAATAATTTTAAAATTAATTAAATTAGTTATAAAAAGTTTAAATAAATTAAAAATAATTTAAATTAGTAACAAAAAATTTAAATAATTTAAAAATAATTTAAATTAGTTATAAGAATTTTAAATAATTTAAAAATAATTTAAATTAGTTAAAAAATATTTAAATTGGTTGAAAATGATTTAAAATTAATTGTAAATTTTTTATATAAATTAAAACGCCTGAAATGTTAAAGGAACGAGTCAAGATGATGTCGTTATACATGACATGTTAAACGACCAAGTATAGGTGCTATGGCATACGTATCATGTTAAACGACCAAGTAATAAACTACCAAGTATAGGTGCTATGGTATACGTATCATGTTAAACTACCAGGTATAGGTGCTATGGTATACGTATCATGTTAAACGACCAGGTATAGGTGTTATGGTATACGTATCATGTTAAACGACCGGTATAGGTGCTATGGTATCGTGTCATGTTAAGCGACCGGTATAGGTGCTATGGTATCGTATCATGTTAAGCGACCGGTATAGGTGCTATGGTATCGTATCATGTTAAGCGACCGGTATAGGTGCTATGGTATCGTATCATGTTAAACGACCAAGTATTGGTGCTATGGTATACGTATCATGTTAAACGACCAAGTATAGGTGCTATGGTATATGTATCATGTTAAATGACCAAGTATAGGTATCATGTTAAACGACCAAGTATAGGTGCTATGGCATACGTATCATGTTAAACGACCAAGTATAGGTGTTATGGTATACGTATCATGTTAAACGACCAAGTATAGGTGCTATGGTATACGTATCATGTTAAACGACCAAGTATATGTGCTATGGTATACGTATCATGTTAAACAACCAAGTATAGGTATCATGTTAAACGACCAAGTATAGGTGCTATGGCATACGTATCATGTTAAACGACCAAGTATAGGTGCTATGTCATACGTATCATGTTAAACGACCAAGTATAGGTGCTATGGTATACGTATCATGTTAAACGACCAAGTATAGGTGCTAGAATGTTAAACGAACGAGTCAAGATAATGTTTGGATTCTTAAAATTTCTGCTACTTTTGAGGTTGTTTGGATTCTTAAAATTAATTATAAATTTTTTAGATAAATTAAAAAGGATGAAATGTTAAACGAACGAGTCAAGATAATGTCGTTATACATGACATGTTAAAACGGATGAATCGAGATAGTATCATGATACATGATATGTAACACTAACGAGTCTAGGTGATATCGTTATACTAACAAGTCAAGGTGATACTGGGTAGTCTATAACTCTTTATCTCATCAAAACATCCAACCATGTTCTAAGTTAACAAGATTATGGTTTGTAAAGCTGGGTAGTCTATAACTCTTTATCTCGTCAAATATTTTTATAAATCAAAGCACATGCTGGATTTGTAAAGCTGGTCATGTTCTAAGTTAACATATCACTTATTACTATGTACCTTTCAATTTGACCATGTTCTAAGTTAACAATATTATGGTTTTCAAACACCCCTTTTCCAATACTAAATTACACATGAATAAAGAAACAACTTGACAACATAACGAAACAGATCAAACGAAACAACTCGGCAAGCAAACGAAACAACTCAAACGATATTATACACAACACGACATACGAAACAACTCAAACGAAACAACTTGACAACAAAACGAAACAGATCAAACAAAACAACTCGGCCATTCAATTATTTTCCCTGCTACTTCCCGCTCTGCTAGAACCTGCACCATCTTTTCCCTTCCTTTGCTTGACGAACTGTTCAAACAATGCTTCAAGATTTGTTACCCTATTTCCGCATCATCAAATGTGTAATCGAGCGGGCTTTTTCGCTTCATCTTTTCCTTCCTTTGCTTGACGAATGCTCCCACATTGCTTGACTTCCAGTGGGTTTGCTCCTCCATTCCATAATGCGTAAGTAGCTTCACCGTCGAATACACTCTGTAGAATCGCTCTTTCTTAACCATTCCGAATGCGGTCTCTCATAAACCGGTCTATGTTCTTATAAGAACCATATTCATCATAAATTCGACCCATACGTATCAAGAACTCGAGTAAAGAGATATATGGACGATAAAACCGGTGACCACTCTTTTTCCACATGTAATCGGTATTTTTATTATTACGTGTGTTTTGTGGTTATTTATGTTTTGTGGGATATATAAGGAAAACTTTATGGAAAAATAATGGCGGGAAAAATGTATTTAATTTTAAATTAAAGTATTTGATTATAAATATAAACTATTTAATTTTCATTCTATATTAAATAAAATTATTTAAATTAAATAAAAATAATTTTTTAAAATTAAATAAACTAATTAAAAATAATGGCGGGAAACTATTGGCGGTAAAAATAATGGCGAGAAACAATTTGCGGTAAATATTTTTTTTAATTCTATAAATGTATTTAATTTTAAATTAAAGTATTTAATCATAAATATAAACTATTTAATTTTAATTCTATATTAAATAAAATTATTTAAAATAAATAATTTAACTAAAAGCGGTGTTAAAAAATAGATTCTGATTTGGGACGTCAATGTCCCAAAGTGTTAGCGGTCCAAAAATCTTGGCGGGATGTATTTAATTTTAGTGAAAAGTTATTTAAATACTAAAAAATGAAATAATTACAAAATGGGACGACATTGTCGTCCCAATATGGGTCAAAGTTCTTGGTATTCTTGTAATTGTTGAAAACGTGTGGGTCCTCTTGCAATTTGGGACGACAAAGTCGACCCAAATAATTTGTCCGTCCCCAAACTATGATTTTGGTGTAGTGTCTAAGGATATCCACTATTACTAGACTGCATTTCCTCCTAGGTCGTTTAATTGTTACAATTAGCTTTAGCATCGCATGTTTCGTCGCTTTCAGATTTCAAGTGAACTTCTTAGCGTATTCTTCTTATATGTGATGTATAAGTAGAGACAACCTGGCGTAGTTGTTGTGTTGCTCGAGGCACCATTTTTCATATAAACAATATACTTAAAATTCGAAGAATATTGAAAACCCAAGGTCCAAGGTACATGACTACAAGCATATTTCAGTAGTTTTTGTTTGACTTTGTATTTCCCTACCTATTAATTTCTAATCCGGGTGACCACGCCTATTTAAAATAAAGCAACGAACAAAGAAGCATGTTAACTATGTAAAATATATAGAATAAAGTCTTGAAAGAATAATTAAAAGTGGAAAAGAGATAAATATAAATTGTGCAACCTATGAAAATGTAAGAGTGAATTCAATCTAATTTAGTCTGGTTGGTGGTGCCAGCTGATTGCAAAACCAACCCATGTTTACAAAGAAAAAAATATATAACCCATATGTGCAACCTATATGGAGAAGAAAACCATTTTTACAAAAAACTCAATGTTTCATTGATTTTCTCAAATTCTACCAACTAAACATTCTTGACTATGTATGGTATGTAATTTTGTCCCGAATTGAGCAATCATCAAATTTATCAACCACCTGAAAGGGGATCAGAGACAAACATGTGTTGTACTATGCACCAGTCATTTTTAGAGTGAGATTGTTCTATCAAGTCTCGAACATGTGCTTGGCAAAAAAGGTAACGTCTTTCGCAAACACCCCTCGGAGACTACGATTCCAACAGCGATACCACTTCTGCAGGGCCGTCTCGTGGTTTCAGCTGGCGTCATTCTGTGAAAGAGACCTCAAACACACATAATATACGTATGTATAAGTAGTGCGTGAATTAATTAATTTCGGCGCTTATATTGTGTTCGTATATATAATAGAAGTCGTGAAATTTGGTGGCCTCGTCGCGGTGGCTACTATACGCAATCGCACCTCTTACACTCCCCTAAAACCGACCCTGCACTTCTGCATTTCTTCCCTCAAACACATTTATTGTTCATAATGATACTTCTATTTTCTTCCAACATCCTCAAAGAGAATTCATAGTGATACTTCTATATGTATATTTCGGATTAATATACAAATATATGTGTGTTACATTCGCGCACACACAGATGCAAATGTGCTAGTGAATCATCCGTGACTTGAGTTGTAAGCATTTACGACTACGGGCAATTTGTATCAGTGATTAACCAAGTAAACAATAAGAAATTAGTTTCTAACCAAATAGATGTAGGAATTTTGCAGACTATGCTTGTATCTTTTCTCTACAACTATTTGTTTTTTGTAGCCATGTAGGGTTTATGTGAAATAGTTTTACAGTTTGGAGTTTGCAAATAAAGTGCAATAATGATAACTACATGTCTCATCCAAAATAATTTTGAAATCATTTCATATCTTGTAAAAGATTATGAAGCGTCACAAAACAGTGTAAAAAATAATATTTAAAGATACTCTGCTGCTATCATTTGGATTCAGAAAAGAATTAATAGAAGAAAACAAAACTTGGTCATCATATAAGAGTTGACCAGGTTATTAACTCACCATATGTGTAGTTAGCCGTCGTAGACCAAGGAGCTAACAATTGATTTAACTTAGCTCATAACATAAAAAATAAATAATTTAGTTGAATTATTATATACACTATCCAAACTCAGTCGAAAAAGTGATGTAAGTAAACCGTTGAACATAAAAACATGCCACATTAATTGATATATTAACAATAATTGACTTAGACATATATGCTCTATATATACACAAAACACAAAACACAAAACACAAAACACCAATTCTAGTAGTCCTATCGTTAGAAGGCAACATAGTTGGAACTTCTTTGTGCGACGAATAATTTTAGCGATAGAAAGAATGGATCAAATTACCTATTCCTGCACTTCAACTTCGTCGTCATCATACGAACGTCCACCAAAAACAATAAAACCGAGCCAGTCGTCAAACATTAGTTCCCTTCATTCAGTCCGTAAGACCATCCAAAAACCTATGACCAAACAATATATAGCACCATTGCCACCAACCCCAGCTAAAGTCTACCACGTCGATTCTTCTAATTTTAAAGAAGTCGTTCGTGAACTCACGAGCACCCCAGAGTTTCAATCCCCATCTGTACGCCGCCTAAAAGACATAGCTCCACCACCTCTTGTCCTATCTACAATACCAAAACCATCCTTGTTTCCAAAACCAACACAACCACCACCAGCCGCAACAGAAGGTGGAGGAAAAGTGAGCCCCTTATCGGCTTTCACTTTGTCCCCAGATTTTTGCAAGTTCTTAAATGATACATTGGAAACCAATAGGTTTATTCCAAAGGCACCAGTGATGGACTATTGTGGTGGTTTGAGTCCCTTGGGATTAAGTTTGTCACCTGCGCCACGCGCTTATGATCCATTTGGTGTTTCACTAGTGAGCCCGTTAGGGTTCAGTTTGTCACCATCGTCGTTATCATGGTGTTCTTCAGTACTCTTGAGCCCCAACACTCTATCTGGGTTCAATCAAAGCCCTGTCCTCTAGCTTCATGGTGCGGATTTCCTGCTATTATAGTATTATTATAGTTTCATTGTGCTTTTTTATTTCATTATAGATTTTTTTTCATGAAAAATCCATCTTCTCTCAAGACATTATTTGGTGAAAATGTTGCACAAATAGTGCACTAGCTAATACTTTCGGATTCATGTTGCTTTTTATATCACTTTTCATTTGGGTCAAGTCCATCATCCCTTACAAGTGATCAGGGACATTTTCATCTTCCGAAGCAGACGTGGCCTAACACAAGAATCGTGTTCCAGCGATTTAAATTTCGTAACCTTGTCTGAACCAAATAAGATGACTCTATGATGATGCGGGTGAGAGAATCCTTGAAGGTCAAATATATGAGTTGGTAAAATATTGCTGCTTATCATGTTACACGACATGATTAGCAAATTAGATTTGACCTTTTTATTTTTTAAGCTTGATATTTTTTCTATCCCACCGTAATTTGTACACACCAAGATTGTTTATGAAGGTTTTTAGCATACAGATTTGTACAGTAGTTCTGTTTTCTTTACATGTATCAATTCTGAATTGTGGATCAAGTTAATGCATGCATTTCTTCATTCTTGGTAGTATATATCAACCAAAAACGTGAGTGAATACTAATCACCACAAAGTTGACAAATATTTGATTGGTACACTGAAGTGTTAATTAAGACACGTAAACTAAACTTGCAAAACTTAGTTTTTCGATTTTATTTATTTATTTTTTATTTTTTTGTAAATTAGAGTTAAGAATTTTTCCTTACAAAACCAATTAGCTTCCAGGAGAAACATTCTGAAAAAAAAATTAAAACCTATAACTGATTGAAGTTGAAAGTTTAATAAAAAACAATTTTAGAACGACAACTATTATGTCACACAATATACACCACAATTTATCTCATACGTCCTAAGTAGTAAATAGAATTTGAACCAAATTAAACAATATGTGCATCAAATGGTTTTAAAATACACATAGTAACAAGGCGTGTTGTTGTAAAATTAAAAATACATCAAGAACGAATTAGGTTGCATTTAATTGTAGAAATTTTTTTCACTTTCTCGTTTTTAGTATTTTTTTCAAGAAGGGGAGAGTTTTTCTCCTTTAGAAAGGTGTTTAAAAATTTGAAACCCGTTTAGATAATGTCACATTTTACTTTTTTTTAAGGTGAGATGAAAATAAAGAAGGGTAAATTGGATATTTTTGTTTTTTAGTTAAAGCTTTACAAGTGTAATATTTAAATAAAAAATAATAATAAAATAATGTAAAAAAAAATAAATAAACTTTTTGAAAAATATGTAACTAAACAGATTTTTAATTTTTTTTTAAAAATTATTAGAAAAAATGGTATTTGTCACCAACTAAACACATACAAATACAAATGGAAACATGTAATGTAACTGACATAGTTGGTGCGGAATACTGCATGTGTTTGGTGACGTGCAATATCATGAATTACAAAGTGTATCTTCATATGATACGAGGATGTAATGGAGTATTATGCCTATCTTATTGCATTTGCTGATGGAACTTTAGCATAGAAATTTTCTTTTGCATCTAGACAGATATCAGAAAACATACATCTGAAGAAAGATCAGCAGCACTCAAAGCTAAAATTATTTAGTAATTAATGTTCAAGAGTTATATGTAAAAGTTTAAGAATATCAGCGATGACCCATGATTAAAATTCATGATAATCACAATAAGCTATATCAAATAATCATAAGTTTTTATATGTTATGTTAATGATTTTAGTGTAACCAAGGGATTTGATAAACACTGACACGGGTTAGGAGGTGTGCAATGCACACCCGTTTGAGTCGATAAAAATCCGGACCTAAGACGACATCTGACTTATGATTATCACTTGTAATAATCTAGTGAGTATAATCACATAATTATCACTTGTGACTAAGTGATTATAATCGTATAAACATGTATATAATTTGGTATATGATTATTTAGTCAGAAAATATGATTATAGGCTATAATCATTAGTGTCTCAGAATATGATTATGGCCTTTGTTGAGTTTGTTAGGCGTAGCTATGTTTGTATTTAGAATAATCCAAAATAATTATATATTGTAATTGTACGTTAATGAACAAGCCAATTATATTTCTAATATGACTATCTTCGATAACCCTAGGATATTTGTTTGACCGTAATAGTTGAAAGGTAACTTTGAATGCACAATTAAGTTTAGCCATGAAAGTTATTGTAACTCTTGTAATAATGGGTATTAACCTACCGGCTACTGGTTATGAACATGGCTCTAAGCTCGGCTTGAAAATATAAAGCAAGCTCGAGCTCGGCTTGATAGCTCGATGAGCTTTAATTACCTAAGCTTGAGCTCGGCTCAAAGATTTGAATAAAACTCGAGCTCGGCTCGAAGATTTGATTAAAGCTCGAGCTCGGTTTGAAAAGTTGGAATTGATACATAAACATTCTATTCAATAACCGAACTCATTGATAAACTTAAGAAGGAATAAGAATACTCTTATGAGACTCTCTGATCCAAAGATGTAAACTTTGGGTGATAAAGGGATAGATTGCATGTTTGTTGGATAAGCTCAGTATTCAAGACATATAGATTTTATGCTTTTGAACCTAATGAATTTATTTCAATTAACTCTATAATTGAATCAATGGATGTAATATTTGATAAGAATCGCTTTTCATCTATACCTAGACCAATTCATTCAGTTCCAAGTATAAGTGGAACTGATAATGATAGCATTGAGGAAGTTTCTAAAAAGGTTGTTGTTCATCGACCTGCGCTTCGAAAAGGTAAAAGAAACAAGACACCTGAGGGAGGTGTTATCTCATGGGCTTCCAAGAAGAAAACTTGCATCACAAGATCGATAATGGAATCTATATTTCTAGTTTTAGCTACTGTTGGTAAAGAAGTTGAATGGTTAAGAAACATGATTCTTGAGATTCCATTATGGCCTAAACATGTAGCATCCATTTCTACCAGTTGTGATAGTGTTGCTACATTTTCAAATGCTTATA
This sequence comes from Chrysanthemum lavandulifolium, assembly GCA_022545495.1. Lineage (NCBI taxonomy): Eukaryota > Viridiplantae > Streptophyta > Magnoliopsida > Asterales > Asteraceae > Chrysanthemum > Chrysanthemum lavandulifolium. The sequence goes on from CM040244.1 coordinate 172,297,555, forward strand.
GCCAAATGTACATTAGGAAGTCAAGACACTTAGGTATCACACATAGCATGATTCGTGAACTTATCATGAATGGGGTAATTCCTATAGAGTTTGTAAAATCACAAAAAAAGTTGGTTGATCACTTGACGTAGGGTTTGGCTAAAAACTTGGTTATAAAGTCTGCTAAATGGATGGGTTTAAAGTCCATCATAGTCTCTGATTTTTAAGACACCAATTCCATCCGAATGAAATTTAGGAGCTGTTGGAATCACTCCTAAACCTAATTCAAGTGTTAGTGATTCATACGTAATAGTTAGCTTAATTATGGCTTTTATGTTAGTTATTAGTTTAGGCTTATGTAGAAGGCCCATAAGCCTAGGCCCAAGTCCACTAAGGAAAGGAAGGGACTAGGAGTGTTGCCCTAGCTCCCTCTCCTATAAATACTTTGTAATAACCCTCACTTGAGGGTTGGTTGTTCAATTTATTCACTTTCACCTTGCTACGCATAACCGTCCTTATTGTTTCTACGCATAGTGTTTGTGTGTGTTTTTCAACCGATCTATTCTCTTCTCTATTTCTTCTATTGATGCTTGTGTTGTAAACTTAGTGACCTAACGGTGGTATCGAGCCAAATAGTTGGGTGAACGTATTGCTTTTGAAGTGAGTTTTGGTCTTCACGCGTAAAGCATACGGTTCGACTTTGGTTAAACAAAAACATATTTTTACACTTTTAATCCAAGATTCTTGTACTTTCAACGTTCTAAGGTGTTAAAATAACATTTTTGGCAAAAGTTTCAACCTTTACGTGTGGATCATTGTTTTTGAGCTTGGTTTTTACGTGATAGGCATTCTCACAGCGTAACCGTTTTAGACGCTTTGGATCATCAAGTTTCACACTTTTGTATTATTTTGGTGATATTGAAGCTATTTCATCACAAAAATCTGGTTTAGAAACATCTTTGGGCAAAAGTCATTTTACGAGTAGTTCTACGCGCATCAAAACCCTAAAACTACGCGTAACTTGTTCCTTGGTTGATCTTCTGCTCTCGTGGTTTATTCCGTGTTTTCTTGCTTGGATAAGCCTGAAAATACGTCGAATTTGGATATCTTTTGCACTGTGATAGTGTAAAAGATTATTTGAAACAAAACCAAAATTACGCATAAGCATAAGCTACGGCGTAGAAATTTTACGCCTAAGATTCATCTTACGCCTAAGCTTTGTCTTCGCATAAGGTAATCCTCGCCTAAGTTTTCTCGCCTAACTTCTTGTTTACGCATAACTTTAGCGTTTATCCTTACTTACGCGTAAGCTAAACCTCACGTAACTTTTCTTTATTACGCGTAACTTTGGTGTTTTTACGCATAAGTGTTACTTGGCTTTATTGTGATTTCTCGCCTAAGGATACTTCATCAACACGGTTCATTCGACTACAAAGATCCATTTAACAACACAAGTTTTCAACATGTCACAACCCCATACTCTAACTATTTTCCTACACTTATCATCAACAACAACAACAACAACTAAGTCCACAACATCAATAATTTAATCATCAACAACAAATTTATCAACAACAATTTAATCAACAATATACTCCACAACTTGGAGCAATTCCACCACCACAAATGGTTCAACCACCACCTAGTCTTCAAGTACAACCTTACACAAACTTCTACAATCAACATCCATCCAGGAATACTATGAAGGAACCGACATGGTTTGGCAAGATGTGTGAAGCCTTAAGTAGCCAACAATCAATTCATGAAGTGGCTCACTTGATAGACCTCAATGCTCACTCCGAAAATTATGATCAATGGGTGATAAGGTTCTTTAAGTTTTGTGATCTAAAGAAGCCACATGGAAACTTTTAAAGAAGGTCATTATGGAAGGTCCATTTCGGATGCCTCTTGTTATCACACTGCGGATCCGGATGCCAATCCACCAGAGATGTTGCCTCCAACATTGCAACTATCTTCGACCTCACGGTGATGAACTTCTACACTTTGAAGCCGACGAACTAGCAATGCAATACATCCTTTTGGGACTACCCAATCCGATCCTTGAAGTGTTGATGCTCAAAAGACGGCTAAAGCAATGTGGGAACACATTCATCTTCTAATGGAAGGCGCATCACTCAATCGGGAAGACATGGAATCCAAAATCTACTTGGCTTATGAACACTTCATGATTGAACCCGGAGAGACATTAGAGTCTTATCATCATCGCTTTTTAGACATCATTAATGATTTGGACAAACACAACATCATCATGCCCCGAATTGCTGTCAACACTAAGTTCCTAAGTAGTCTTGGTCCGGAATGGGAGAAGTATGTCATTTTTCTCCGTCAAGATAAGAACCTTCATCATGCTACATACGGATTGTTGTACGATTATTTGAAGCCTCATCAAAAAGAAGTTGATAAGGAAAGGATTATCCGTGGCCAAACTGCTTCACCATCACTTCCGGACAATCAACAACTTGCTTTATGGGCTCAAACAAGTGCTACTCCTCAACAAGCTCCTCAACCGGCTCCTCAACCAACTGCAACCATCACAACTTATGATCTGTCACAGCAACAACCTCAACAAAATCAATTGGTTCCATACAACAACAACATTGCTCAAGCTCTTTACAGTGAAGCTGATGAGGACTCCGATCCCTTTGATGAATTGTAACAAGGATTTGTTATGATTGCCAAAGCATTCGGCCGGTACACAAACAAATCCAACAATCGCATTCGTTCCTCATCTAATACAAGGCTGTTGTGAACAATGGACGCGTTGAAGTTCAAAATCGTGGTTATGGTCGTCAGATGGGAGGTGGTCAAGGGTTCAATGCTATGGGAAGGAATAACATGGGCTGCTCCATACAACAAAGGGCTCAAGTGGTTGAGCAGGGAATGCTCGAAATGGGGTTAATGGTCTTCGTTGTTATAAGCGCAATGAAAGGGTCATCGGCTAATGCATGTCCTAAGCCGAGGACAAGAGCGATCTTATTTCAAAGAGGCTTTGCTCTTGGCTCTTAAGGATGAAGGCGGTGGAACACTTAACAACAAGGAGCGAGCTTTATGGCGGATGCAAACTCGATGATGACATGGAAGACTTGCGAGGCTAATGCGGCGGTGATGTTGATGGCACAAATGCAAGCTCTACACATGAGTGACACGGGCCCGGTGTATGACATTGATGGCTTGTCTCGGTACTGAACAAAATATACTCATCCACGATCGATATCTCATGAGTTCTCCATCCGACCGGGATCATAGTGTTCAACATGAGCAATCCACATCTCATTCCGATGATTATCAAATAGATCCGTTGTTATATTTGACGATCAAGATGACCTTATGGTTAATATTGATAATCAAGTTGACTCGTGATTATATTTGAGGATCTAAATAATGATCATGTTGAGACTCGCGTTGAACAAAATGAGCTTCGGTCTAATAGAAATTGAGCTCGACCTTAATTATAGACCAACACTCTCGGTTGGAAATTTGCACGAAATTAAAGAAAAAATGCCTTTATTAATTAGGGATAATGAATGCTTAATTCGACAAATCAATTTTTTAAAACTCAAGAAAACCGTGAAAAAGGTTTTGAAGTCGCTTTGCTAAATCTCATCAAAGCGAAAAATCATTAGAGCGACATATCGTGATCTAGCCGCTTCCAAGAATGCTCATTGTCTCAAATAGAACAATTGAAACATGAACATAAAAACAACTTAACGCTCTTACTTTGGAAACTCAAAAACCAAGGTGAGTTGTTAACTTGTCAAAAGCAGATCTCACGAGTACAAAAGCATTCAACGAAGCGAATAGATGACTATCTTGAGGAAATTGTCGACTTACAAAACAAACTCAAAGAGTTTAAAGCATTGTTTATAAACATGGTGAATCAATCACAATGATTCAAAGTTTTCTTTCAAACCAAATCCAAATGGATATGGACGAATCTTCTTGATTACAAACCTAAGTTTTCACACGAGCATTCAAACCAAATCCACGAAGTTTCTGATGCAGAACATAGAATTGATGATTCAATTATGATTGTTGTTGAATATAATCGCATGAAGGAATTAGATGCGAGATGGCGAGTCGGTCAAAATGGAAAATGTCGTTTATAACAAACCATTTAACTATTCAAAGCCGTAACTTTTGTCACACAACAAGATGCTTCTAACACGCCTTTGGTTGTCACACGGTTTATGAAGTTAGTCCCCAACACAATGGTGCACAAATTAATGGTCCTTTACCTTCACTCGGTGAAGTAAAAACTAAAGCCGAAAGTTGTCGTGTTATCAAATATTTCGACACTTTCTTATCGACATCAAACTTTTGGAGCGTGCGATTGAATTTCATTACGAAATAAAAGTTGAACATTTTCACTCGCCAATGGCACGAGAACAAAGAGACATTTTTGAGAAAAAATTTTACCCCATGTCAAAATTTGAAAAGCATGCACTATATTGGGAAAGGATTTTCACAAGGAACTTGGTCTCATGAAAGCAGTTTTCGAGAAAGCGAAACATCGATTTCAAATACTAAGCGTAAAAGAAATTGTTGCGAAAAGATGTTGATCGACTCTTGGAAAATGTTATCTGTCTTGATATCAATAATCTTGTGTTATTACAATCATTGCATATGCATCGATCATATCTCTGCTGATTAAACGTCTTGTTGAAATTGTTGAGAATCTTGATAATGTGCTTGGATCGAGTCTTTAAAAGTTGAAAATGAGCGATTGTCAAATGAACTTTCAAATGCAAAGCGTCGTCTTCAATGGTGTCAAAAGATATTCATATTCAACAACTTGCCTTTCAAACCAAAATCGCCCAGTTGCGTTCAAACAATGTTAATCCAAAACTTGAGCAACTGGATGATCAAAACGTGTCTGTTAAGTGTCAAATCTCAAAATATGAACAAGAACTTGTAAAAGTTAAAAAGGAACATGTGTCATATCTGATTTAATCAAACAGACTCGTGATGAAGCATCAAACGAACTTGATCATTATCTTGCACACACTACAGAAGTCATGAATTTTGTTGGAAATCTTCGTTTTGAAAATCAAGATTTGGTGCACACTATCATTAAGTTAAGGGAAATGTTAGGAAAGTATGAACAAGTTTAGCCTAGCATCATTAAGAGAATTTCACCTGTAACACTTAGTAGACGTGAACCTAGAATGCCTACTGACAAAACACAAGTTACTAATGTGCTTCCCTCTCTTGAAGCAGGAATAGTTGCATCTTTTCCCAGCGTCCGCACTTCACGACCTAGGAGCAATACAAGGAAGAATAGGAAGTTGCGACCTAAGAAAAGACAAATAAAGAATCTTTGAAGTAGAAGAACACCGTAGGATTTTGAATATGACTCGATTGCACCCACTTTAGATATTGCGTCTGGAAAATGTAATGGAAAAAGTGTTGTAACTAATCTTGAACCTTTAAGTACTTTTGATATTGATCGATGCTTCTTGTGTTATTTTTCGTAAAAGTATGCGTTCGATTGTCATGATAAGTGTGTTGCTAAGGCTATATTGTCTCGTTTAAGGAATCCTAAGATTGGAATACCTCTGAGCCCACTCTGCTTCTAAGTGCGTGCAGTAAACCGCCCACTTTAGATTCTAAGAAGCGAATTGATGTCCTGTAGCTCGGTCTTACCTCCAGGAATGTAGTACCACCTAGTGCATTCACTAAGACTAAAGCTAAGACTAGTTGGAGATGGAAGAAATGGATACATAATACACTAGGATTTAAATGGATGCCTAAAATCATTGATGAGTGTATTTCAACTATAAGCGCTTGCAACCCTCTAACTCTTGGGTTCCACATCTACTTCTATTCCATCTATGTAAATGCATGTGTAATCGGTGTCTGAGATCATCCTTTGGATTGTTGATAGCGGATGTTCCCGACACATGACGAGCAACCTTAAGCATTATCAAACTTTGTTGCAAAGTTCATTGGCCTTTGTCGATTCGGGAATGATCACTTCAGCGACTATCATGGGCTCTGGAGATTACATCAATGGCAACATCAAAATTAGCGGGGTTTATTATGTGGAAGGCCTCGGTCACAATCTCTTTTACATTGGTCAATTACGTGATGGAGATTTGGAAGTTGCTTTTAGGGAGAAAACTTGTTTCATTCGTGATCTACAAGTAAATGATCTTATGTCGTAGCGCTCATCCAGTCTCTACACTATCTCCATGCAAGACATGATCGCTTCATCTCCCATCTTTCTTCTCTCAAAGGCTACATCTACAAAATCTTGGCTATGGCACCGTCGTCTTTCACATCTAAACTTTCAAACCATAACCAACCTTGCTCGACACAAACTAGTTGAAGGTCTCCAGAGATTCCGGTACTCTAAAGATCACCTATGTTCAGCTTGTGAACAAGGTAAAAGCACTCGTGCTCATTTTCCTTCAAAGGTGGAACACAGCACTCAGCATGTGCTTCATCTTCTTCACATGGATTTGTGTGGCCCGATGCGCGTGCAAACAATTAATGGCAAACGCTACATCTTAGTAATTGTTGATGACTACTCATGATGGACTTGGGTTTATTTTCTTGATAAAGATCAAGCTCCACGATGATCATCACCTTTCTCACGAAAATTCAAATTCACTCGAAACACGGTCAGACAGATTCGAGCAGACAAAGGCGAATTTGTGAATCAAACTCTTGAGAATATTATGAGAAAATGGGAATTGAGCATCAAACATCTATTGCCCGCACACTAGAACAAAGCGGAGTTGTTGAAAGAGCGAAACCGTGCGTTAGTGGAAGCGCGAGCGATGTTAATCAATGCTAAACTTCTAGATTACTTGTGGTGAAAAATTTGTTTCAGCGCATGCTACACTCGAGAATCGCTCAATGATTACAAAGCATACAACAAAACACCATTTGAACTTCTCCACAACGAAAACCGAATCTTAAACACTTTCATGTATTTGGATCCCTTTGCTATCCGAATAATGATCGTGATGACTTTGGAAAGCTCAAAGCCAAAGTGACATTGGAGTCTTTATTGGATATTGTGAGAATTCTAAAGGTTACGGATCTGGAATCATCGTACAAAGCAAGTTATGGAAGCGATTCATGCTCATTTTGATGAACTCACTAAGATGGCTTACGAGTATATGACTTGGAACCGGTCACAATCGCAAACTTCCCTCAAACCCCATCATCGGTTGAATCAAGCCCCGACTTACCGTCAACAAATGGAAAGACTATTTGCTCCTCATTCGGTGGCGATATTGATGAGCGTGCTCCGGTGTATCCATTGTTTCCATTGCTCGACCTAATAATACTCTCATACGATACACCTACTACAACAACTACTATTGATGAAGCACCACCGATTGACTCCACAACAACAGTTGAACAAAGCGATTCCAACGACGAACCAGCGATGATGTTACGAACTATCATGTACCCCGCTGCGATTTTGATCCAAATCGTTCTTTAACCCGTTTGCCAATGAAGCTGCGCACCTAATGTAGCGGAATCATCAACAAACCATTTGAATCCTCAAAATTTGCACAATGTATACCAACATCATCCTCTACACATAGATGGACAAAAGATCATCCTCTTGAGAATATTATTGGCAACCCGAATCAACGATCGTTACGGACAACGTCTTCGCACGGATGGTGAACATTGCATTTATGCCCTCGCATCGCTAATCGAGCCTAAAAACATTAAAGGCGCAATGACAAAAGACAATGAATTGAATCCATGCAAGAAGAACTCAACCAATTCAAACGTCTTGAAGTATGGGAGGCGGTTGAAAGACCAACGGGGTCTCGTCATTGGTCTCAAATGGATTTGGAAGAACAAATTGGATCTTTGAAGGGCGTGTCGAAAACAAGTCACGTCGGTGGCTAAGGGTTATAAACGATGAGAGGTATTGACTTTGAAGAATCATTTGCTCCGGTTGCTCGTCTTGAGGTTGTTCGGATTTTCTCGCGTTCGCGGCTCATATGAATATAACGGTCTTTCGGATGGACGTCAAAGCGCTTTTCTAAATGGTCAAGCGAAAAGCGGTTTATGTCGACCGACCGGAAGGATTCGTTGATTCGAGTTCCCGAACCATGTCTACAAACCGAGCAAAGCTCTATATGGTCTCAAACAAGCCCCTCGGGCGTGGTACGATAAGTTATCATCCTTCCTTATTGCCAATAAGTTTACCAAGGTTGATCGACCCTACACTCTTTATACAATATCACGGGGCTCACATCTTAATCGTTCAAATCTATGTGGATGACATCATTTTTGGGTCAACACATTTAAAATACTCAAATGCTTTTGCAAAACTTATGACAAAACATTTTGAAATGTCCATGATGGGTGAACTCACATTCTTCCTTGGAATGCAAGTTCATCAATCACCCCGTGGTATTTGCTTGAGTCAGTCCAAATATGCCCTTGAACTGTTAAACAAATTTGGAATGCAAAACTGTGACACCTATGCCACACAAATGGCTCATACCAAGAAGCTAGACGCTGATTTACATGGGAAATTGGTGGATCCTACCAAATACCGTAGTATCATTGGGTCTCTCATGTATCTAACAACTAGCAGGGCTGACATTGTTTTTGATGTATATCTTTGCTCCGTTATCGATCGAGACCAAGCTGAAACCCACCTCTGCGAGGCTAAGAGAATCCTCCGATACATCAAGGGAACCATTAATTTGGGGATCACGGTATCAGAAGGATTACGGTTTTGAACTAATAGCTTTTAGAATGACCACGCGGGATGCTTAGACTCGCGGAAAAGTACTTGAGGCGTTACAATTTCTTGGTGACAAGCGGTGTCATGGCAATCGAAGAAGCGAGGATTGTACATCGTTGTCTTCAACCGAAGAAGAATATGTAGCCATGTCGTGTTGTGCTCAAGTCATTTGGATGAGAACACAACTCAAAGACTATGGTTACGTGTTTGACGAATCGATGTCTGCGACAATCGGTGCTATTGCGATCTCGTGCAACTCGATTCGACATTGAAATCAAAGCACATCGATCTTTGATATCATTTCATCAAGGACCACGTGGAGCAGTGCCGTTGAATTATACTTTGTGGAGTGCGAATACCAATTGGCATATCTACTCACCAAAGCCTTAGCTCTGCTAGGTTTAATGAGTTGGTCCACGGATTGGTATCACGGTGTTTGACTCAAGAGGCTGGATGAACTCTTAAAACATTCTTAAAACCGGTCAAACACCAAAACCTCTTTTGTAAATATTTTTCAAAACAAAATACAAAAATATAAAACACGATAAAACAACAAAAATATTCTTCTATCTATATTTCTTCAAACATGGCAAGTACCTTTCTTCCGTCAACACTCAAATCTTTCAAAATTCAGTATTTTTCCGATCAAGTGTTGAGGAGGAGAAAATAAATTCTTCACTGTTTCAAAATAACCGTGTACTTGCATGTTATCTATTCCCAGTTGTTTCTTTAAATACTGGTGGTAACATTTCTAGTTTTCCGACACTCCTAGGACTAAAATTTATAAACTTTCATTATTTCTTAAGTCAATGGGGAGTGTCGTCAAAGTTATTTCCAAATATTCTTCGTTTGGTAACCAAAATGGAAGTTAAAAGGCATTGGATGAAAATGGCAAAGGTGGAGGGGCTAAAACCGTCAAAAGCTTAAAGTTATTTTAAATAAAACACTCCACCTAACATATTAACTCTTCACATTAAATATTTCACCAAACATCATCCACGATCCAAAATCGTTTCTCAATCTGTGCTTTTGATCCTCATTTTGTAAGTGTTTAAACATTCTTTGCAACAATCTAAACAAGGGTCTTGAATCGTTTTGCAAACTAACGGTTAGATTTTGTGCCTATGAGGGATTTTTGTGTTCTCTGGCGTATGCATATGAACACATAATCAAGTTGAGTGTTTTGATGTTAATGGTTGTGTCAAAATGTTTTTATCATCACAACTAACACCATTTTATCATTTATACTCACCCGAAACTCAAATTGATTGATTTCAAAATTAGGGTTCATGAGTCGAATTTGGGTGTTTTCAAATGTGAGTGTTTTGGTGAAAAAGATAGTTGTATAATGTTGTATTCATGATTAATTGATCATATCTAAGCTCGAAACTACCGAAACATCAATTGCATTAAAGCGAAAACCGGGGTTTATGTTCATGAGAATTGGGTATTCTTGATTGGCTTTGACTTTGATGTTAAAACTTGGATAGGACATCTTACAATACTTCTAATACCTCCCGGAAAAAATTTGGTGCAAATCCTTTGGCTAGATTTCATACGTGTAAATCTTGAACTTTAGGGTTTTAGGCTACAGCGTAACACATGTTCTCGCCTAATTGTTTGATATGTATTCATGCCATGATACATTATAGAATGAATGTATGTGTTAATATTGATGCTATGATGATTTTATTTCGGGTTTGCAACACGTAAAAATCGAGAATCAAGGTTGTTAGATATCTACGCATAAGGATCACCTACGCGTAGCATGTTATCGTAAGAGAAATCTTCGCGTAGCATTCTGCGTGGGTTCTACATAAGGGACTACGCGTATCTTGTGAAGGATATGCGTAAGCGATGACCTCTATGCATAAGGTCTACTCTTACGAGTAAGCCTTACGCGTAAGGTTTATATATGCTTATGCGTAAGCTCTACGCATAAGGTCTTCTTTTTCCTACGCGTAATATTTCTTACGCGTAAGACAAGGTCCTACGCATAAGCTTGCGCCTTCGGCGTATAACTCCTGTTTACGCATAAGCTACCATTTCTACGCCTAAGCCTTGATTAAACCTTCATCATGAATTGTTACGCGTGCAAACTTGTAAATAAATAAATCATAACGTCACGAAACCAATAATGTCACTAATAAGCTTAAATGTTTGATATGTTGTGAAAAATAAGTGATAACATAAACTTTAAAACTTAAAGATTAACTAACTCACGAAACTTATCACGACTTAATTAGACTATTGGACAAACAAGTGACTTTGGACTCGTAACAATCATTGACATATCACATTCAATAAGTGAGCGATAAAACCATCATTGACTAACATAATGTCTTCGATCGTTGGTTACATTGGCTAAATATCTTTTAGATCACGACATGGGCGCTCAAATGAATGTGGATGCACCAAATGTTCTCACCGTTGCTAATATCTTCCCTAATGGCTATCCGATGAAGATTGGAAAGAACAACCTTCGTGTTGACTTTGAAACTCTCACCTTTCGAGTCCTCTTTCTTGATTGCTTTGGATATTACGAAGAATCATCCTTATCGAATATGCTCTCCAACTCTCTCTTGTTCGAGATCTACATTCATCGATTACGGAATACAATGCAAAAGATCAAAGGACGAGAATGTTGTGGTTGTGACTCTCGACCACAAACAAGTCACCATCACACTGCGGACTTACGGGCTGTTCTTCTCATTCCGATCATCGAGCCAACCGAACTCAATGCCACACCAATGAAGAGACATTCTACGGTTCCTAATCGATATTGGTTATGGCGAAGCTACGGGGTAATCACTAAGCATTCACATGTGGATCTTAAGAATATTCCTCAACTTTGGAGAACTCTACATCATCATCACCAATCTGTTTACGGTCGTGGCGGTGGCTATGAGCATCCCAAGCTCATGGAGCGCAAATCTTTTGGGCTTTGATCAACATGAAGCACATTGAAATCGAAGCTACGATATGGGACGACATGATGTCATTCCTCAAAAGCTTGGCTCAAAGATTCCTTATATCGGATATACAAAACTATTGATCCAAAGAGCACTTGGACTCAATCACGATATCCCAAGAGACTCAATGACCCCAACAATCACGACATGTTGTATGAACCTACCCTAACTGTCGATTCAAGGAATCAACAATGAAGAAACATGGTGTTGTGTTGCGGATCACCTTCTCTCGATGAAATCAAAAGCTTTACACATACAAAAGGTATCTAGTGGCGGTTGAAGAAAACAAAGTTGGTCTTCTCGATGACAAGTCTTACGCACACCTTCTAGGAAAACCGAGAAGAGGAAGTGCGAGGAAGTGATGCAAGCATCGAGTAAAGGAAGTTCCCTAAAGAAACCTCCACGTGAGGAAAGTTCCTTCAAAGTTGTTCTATTCCGTATTCCCAGAACCGCCAAGAAAGCTAAAGGATGAAAGCTCGAAGGCTGAATCGAGAAGAAGAGGTTTTCTACTCGAAGCGCAGCCGAAGATACACTCCATCGGTGGCTAAACCTCCCGGTCCACCAACAAAAGTAAAGGAAAGACTCCGGTGATTGAGCACGAAGAAAGCTCGATGAAGAGCCTCGGATCGCGATTACGGGAAGAAGTTCAAATTTGTTAGACTTCAACACGTTGCGAAAGAGTTTGCAAAGGATCAAATGGGTGGCCGAGGGTCAGTGGTGATGTTGATCCACACCAATTCACGATGCGGTTAATCAACCCGATAAGGGGCTGGTGCCACCACTCTTGAGCAACAACAAAAGCAACGGAGGATTCTATTGAGTATGACATTGAGAAACCGAGCGAAAAGTCGAGAGAAGGAAAAAGGCGATAAAGAAGGCTGCGGCTCAAGCTAAAGTTGATGAAGAGGTCGCGACTCAAGCTAAAGCGAGATGAAGATGCTAGGATTCGGTGAAGAAACGGACCAAAATTGATAAAGATGACGAAGTAAACTACGATGATTATCTTCTCAGCGGTCCAACTCATTCCAAGGAGAAAACTTACGAACCTCCTAAGGACCCTGAACCTCCTCATGACTCTTCATCATCAGATTCATCCTCTCACTCTTCACCACCACCATCCAAAAGATCAACCAAATCCACATCCAAATCCGTGAAGAAGCCAACTGCATCCTAGATATCTCAAGCTAAGACATGAATCGTTAAAGGCATCAAGCGGTCGAGAAAGAAAGGCGTGTTGTACAAGAACACGAATTTTCTTCTTGACCGGTTGATATCTTCATGATGAGAATGACAAGATGCAAGTTGAAAGGGAATATGTCGAAGCTCATGAAGATGATCTTCAGGAAAATGAGCGAGATGATCAAAGGTTACACTCACAAGTACCTTCTTGACATCGTTCACGGGTTACAAAGGAGATGTTTACCAAACAACTCTATCCGAATCTATTACACTTGGCCAAGCAAACTATGAGATCAACACCAATGCATGTCAACATCAACCCGGTTGATCCCATAATATTCTCGAGATCTTTGAATTGGTTTCGGGCTCGTAGCTCAAATGTCTAAGCGATCGCAACATTTGCCTCTTACGAAGGTAAACTGTTTGAAGCATTCTTTGGAATACCAACTTAAATCGACATGCGAGAGAAGAAGGCGAGAGCCCAAGCGTCGAGGCGATGAAGATAAGGATAAAGATAAAGAGCGAAACGCTGAAGATGTCGGTGAATCATCCTCCATGCAACCTCCACCCCAAAGGACTCCGGCTCAACCACGATCTCCTCCTCGCTCTTCAACGAAAAACCTCGGGATTACGAGTTACCACCCGGACTCGAGCGGTGATCACTTTGAGTATCACGGGTGGTGATGATGAGGAAGTCCTTGAGCCCCAACAACAACCCTTCTCTCCCGGCACAACAAAGGAACCAACATCCTCCTCTAAGCCTAAGAAGAAGAAGAAGAAGAAGACTAATCTTGATGTCGTTTCATGGCTGAGCGAGCGATGACACCGAATCTGAATGGTTTTCCACACTTGTTCTTTGCTACCCATATGGCGAAGACCAAGATATAGTAGGAAGTAGTACATTGGAGCATGCAAAGGTATTGCAAGAGAAGTTTCGAGTGAAGAAGATGGCGAAATCGAGTTGAAGCGAATCAAGAATGAAGCTTTTCAAATACTCAAAGGCATTTCGAGAAAGTGCTATTGAAGTTGAATATCACCTTGAAAACATAGCACGAGCCATGTCTAACAACATTGATTGGCTCGACCACAAAGCAAACATCGACTACACGGAAAAGACAACGCTCCATACTACAGATTGGACCAAACCTCTACCTACCATTGGTCGACCGGATCAACCTCGATTCCATTTCGATACTTCTTCAACAACGACACGGAATTTCTTCTACATGGTAGCGATGTGTCAAAGAAATCGCTACATCACTTACACTTCGTTCCGGACCATATACTCTAGCGCATAGCCATCGAGGAAAAGGCTACCCACATGTTCAACAACAGTGGAAGAGTATGACATCGATGCAATGTACGGGATTCACCATTGGCGGGCAGCAGCGAATCTACTACTGAGCTGCCGAGTTGAAGGTCTCAACATGAAGTGTATAGTACACAAGGGATCATTCTTTGTTAAGCATGTCACTCTCTCGTCTAAATGGGACTACACATTTCTCAAGACAATCGTGGTCAAAAGACAAGGCGAAGAGGACTATGAATTACGTGAAGCGGACTTTGAACTTGTCTCTCAATGATATTGAAGATCATATCTTGCCAAAGTACGGGGAAGAATGAGACAATTCTCGTTGAAATTCAACGTGAATACTTCAAGTCCTGCTCATCTTCATCGAAGCATAGTGATCCGAGGCGTGTAGAAGATTTGCAACTTCTTTGTTGAGTCGTGTCGGACTCGTGTCAACTTCACGGACCTAAGCTAGAACTTCTTGACATCAACCATCTCCTCGATTCACTCTCATCGATAAACCCTTTGGAGTAGTCTACGCGATGCACTCCACAATTGCTTGATGGCATGTAATGAGCTTCATAAGTTTGGAGATTCAACATTGAAGCATGTCGAGGCGGGCTAGCATATAGGTTAAAGCGATTCAACAAGGCATTGGGTCACAAAGAGATGGGATTCAAAGGAAGGCGGGATGTAAAGAGAATCATCAAGATGATTGATGAAAGGTTGTTTGAAGGATCGATTCGAGAACATTGGAAAGCTTCGTAGGTGGTCGTCAACGCATCAATCTCATGGGATATCAACGACCGATTCGCATTCACAGGTTTCTTGCGACCTACGATATTCTGGTACCCTTAAAGCGCTTCAATTCATTATTTTGGATGTGTGATTATTAGCGACAATGGCTTGTGCACATATAACGATGTACAACCCGTTCTTGTAATGAAAGGACCACGTAGTGCGCTTGATTGCCACAATCCTATAAAAGGGCGAAGCTTCTTACTTTTGAGTAAAACCTATCAAACCTTTCATTTTTCAAAGGTTTTGCTCAAAAGAACAAGTACTTCCCTTTATAATTTTTTCAAAACCTCAACCGTTTATATCACTTGTTGAGGGGGAGTATTTGCCTTAAAAACTTTGTTCACAAAAAGTTCTTTGTGTAATCTTCCCACTAAATTCAAAATGGTCATATTTATTCTCAACATTTCTTCAAAAATAACATTTATATGCCATTTTTTAGGGGGAGAAAATATGTGATAAGAAATATGTTGTGTTAATGCTATTGATTCCTCGTGTGAAAAGACTTCAACCCATGAATTGACGGGATCTGAACAGTCATACATTGAAAGGATTTGTCTTTCAAGACTTATCCAAGTAAATTGTACCCATTCGAGAAGCTCTTGATAGACATGAACTTTGTGGGTTTGACAACCTTCGAGGTTGTCCACATCTTCAAGGTAGGTATTAGAGCTAGTTGTCACCTAAAAGGCGACAATGTATCTCTTTAACTATACAGCGTAATCGTGTCTATGAAGGAATTGTCTATCTTTAGTCGATCAATTCAAAAGTCGAACTCTTTCCTCATTGTGCATATTTAGTAAAACTCTTAAGCACATATGGAGGAGTATTTACGAAAATCTAAAACTCTTGAAGTGTTCAAACATGTTTTCATTCACAAACACTTTGAGAGATTTTCATGAAAATGGTTTTATGGCAATGGAGTTATAAGGCGATTAAGGTTAGGAATAACAGTCCTATGATCCTTGAGCCGGAGGGATCTACCAAGGACACTACCAATAGTTAGAATTAGAAGTCCTTAGGTATGATTATAAAAAAGGAGAAAATGAGAATCGGAGAAAGAAGGAGTTGAAGAATTAAAAGAAATGCAAAGAAAAGGGTGAAAAGAAATAGCCCTCGAATTATTCAACTTAGAGGCGGACACGGGTTCAATTCATATTCTCTTGGTTGTCACTTAGTGACACCGGTATTGAAGATTAAAAGTCGTCATGGACCCGATGGCGCATGCACTAAACCTTCTTAGCCACTCAAGTTTCTCTCAGCGAATCTTGTTTCATT
The DNA here is from genome assembly GCA_022545495.1 of Chrysanthemum lavandulifolium. Taxonomy (NCBI): domain Eukaryota; kingdom Viridiplantae; phylum Streptophyta; class Magnoliopsida; order Asterales; family Asteraceae; genus Chrysanthemum; species Chrysanthemum lavandulifolium. The sequence continues at coordinate 172,313,801 of CM040244.1, forward strand.
CTCACGATGAACCCTACGTAAACTATCGACTTTCTCTTAGAGATTCTTTGGTATTGAAGAAGGAGACCCTCTCCTAGTCTCATCGGGAAAACCAAAGCACTATTGAGTCTAGAGCCACGAGATTCATCAAAGATCTCTTAGGTACACTTGACATTTCATCACTTGTTGTTCAAAAATAAGAACAACGATGAGTGCGTTATCGAGTCCTTCACGGATCTTAGCAATCATCGAGAACATTTATGAGAGGTTCACATCGTGATCCTCGGTGATTGAATGGAAACTCTGCCGGTCAACATCAACGACCACGGCGGTCGCTTCGGTAACTCCCGTGGATTACGCTTAGTGGTCTCAAGCGGTCTGATCGTGAGGTGATACTTGATGTACCTCGGCGACTCATCCGAATCGTAGGTGTACTTGGTACATTGTGTTATCTCACTTGTGGGACTCCGGTTCAGGAACGGCCTTTGTAAGAATTAGAGTTGTGTTTTCACACTATGTTGTTAACACTCTCGAAGTTCAAACTTGTAAGTGCCGGAAACCGTTTATTACTAACCTTTCTTATGTTTACTTCTTATGGAAGCTCTGGAGCGGACTGATCGTGCACATTCTCCACATGCTCATGCCAACAACATCACTTATGGAAGTTCTCTCATAATCAAAGGCAACATAAAGTCAGAATGATTCTTCATCAACAAAGAATCTACAAAGTTTAAAGACTTAAAGAACTTCATCAACTGAAATCCAACGTTAAAGAGCATGTGAGCATGTTGGAAAGAGACGTGGAAACACTAGAGCAGCGAAGCAGACCTGATGCAGACAACAACAACATACTATCACTACCATCACAAAGAACAATGATCAAAGAACAAAGATAAAGATGACGTCAAAGCAGAACTGTTTAAAGAAAACAATTTCTCTACACTGGGGAGATTGTTCAAATCAAGGCAATTCTTCTCAAAGAAAGAAGAATGTCGGAAGGCGTCAAAGCTACTATTACATCGACACCTTCACGTTTATATTCATTCATCACCAACACTTGGGGAGATTGTTGGAATCACTCCTAAACCTAATTCAAGTGTTAGTGATTCATATGTAATAGTTAGCTTAATTATGGCCTTTAAGTTAGTTATTAGCTTAGGCTTATGTAGAAGGCCCATAAGCCTGGGCCCAAGTCCACTAAGGAAAGGAAGGGACTATGAGTGTTGCCTAGCTCCTCTCCTATAAATACTTTGTAATAACCCTCACTTGAGGGTTGGTTGTTCAATTATTCACTTTCACCTTACTCTCGCATATAAGTCCTTATTGTTTCTCGCATAGTGTTTGTGTGTGTTGTTCAACCGATCTATTCTCTTCTCTATTTCTTCTATTGATGCTTGTGTTGTAAACTTAGTGACCTAATAGGAGTTGAATTCAATGTGGAAATCTTAATACTCAGAACTAGAGCACATGAATTTACATATCATCCCAAGGTAGGTACTCAGTTCTGCTGATGGTTAGGTTGAAGTATAACTTCAGCTCGTTTGTAAAATTGCAATAGCAGGAGCATGAAGGAAATGGACTACCTATGTGAATGTGGAGTTTCGTCGCTTCAAAAGAGCAGCTTTAGACTTTTTGCTTTAGTTACATTGATGAATGGATATGTACACATGGCTTATATAGTGTCAGGTAGCTTTTAAGTGTTTGAAAACTTGTGTGTGTGTTATATTCAGTTATTCAAATGTGGTAAAAGGTTCAATTCTTAGAAATCCCTGATTCTTGAATATTTGAAATGTGTAATATACTAAAATGAAAATTCAATCTTCAAGATATTTTTATTTATACATAAGTTTTGTTTTATTGTTTAATTGCATGTAAAGGAATTGTAATAAATTTGGGAGAATTGTTGAAAAATTTAGTGCAGTTGAAGGTTCAGGTCATACTTGAAAATGGGTTTGGAGTACGATGTGTACACCCATTAAGTCATTGAACCTCCCTAGCTCAAATAGTGGTGTTGTAGAAATCATGTAGCTGATGAGTTAAGTGAGTAGACTTTGAACGACCTAATCAAGGAGTAGTCTCATCAGAGGGTTTAACCATCAGTGAGAAAGCTCAACAGTGAGAGAACTCATTATTGAGTATACTTGGGGAGCAAGCTAACACGTTGAAACTGGTTTCTTTTGAACTTGTAACGGTCTTGACCTATTCAAGGGTATCTTTAACTGCATATTAATGATCATTATCAATTGTTCATATAACCATTATTGCTATAATAGGAAAACATTATAAGGATATTAATTGGCAGGTTAATTTTTATAATTCCATTGAATGAGTTTTTTTTATGGGAATTGATACTTACACCACATCTTTTGATGTATGCATCATAATTTGTGCATTGCAGCTTGTACCGTACAATACTGTAATGCACAAATTGTGGTGCATGTATCAAAAGATGTGATGTGAGTATCAACTCCCTTTTTTATATAATATAAACAAATTTGCAAGGGAAACACACTAAAAGATAAACACTTAGAAGCGAAAGGGTTCTAGTATTTGTGCCTAAATCAAGAACATAACGCTTTGAATTATCCCAAAGAAATATTCGTGTAACTCAAGCAATTAGAGCATCTATTATAAGAGGTTTATGAGAAGGTCTAAAACATATGAAAAGGTTTATCTTTTGTTTCTACCATTGTGAGCTTATAGTTTATATCTATGTAGCATGAAGAGTTCCAAAATCCTAGACTTTCTAACAATTTAATGTATGTGTGTTATGGTTGAACATTTGATATAACTGTAAAAAAAAATTATAAATAGTGATAATAGGTTTATAGTAACAGAAGTTTTATAAGTTGATGATTTGTCATGTTATAAACCTATTTATAAACTCCACTATTGTGGATGCTTTTATTGTCGAATAATTTCTTTTGAAAAATGATTACACGAGTGATATCTGACTATTGATTATCTTCGCCCAACTCCCAACACTAGTTATAAATGCCATTAATAATGTGATTAATGAATTAATTGTGTTGTAACAACTAAATGAGGGTCATGTGGTCATCTATAAGTAAGCACAAAACAAGTTGGGGGACTATATACAGAAGGTTAATGATCCTTGTCTTCCTTTGCCCAAAACAAGAACATCTCTTCGTGAATTATCTCAAAGCTTAATTCATGATACCTGGGCAACATAGGGTCGGATTATTGCTTTAGAAAAATGTGATTCATACACGATTCATAGAGATATCCAGATGTTGAGTTGAAATCATCACCCTTACCTCACGAATCCGACAATCTACAACATGTTATTGGTCTAGCGTTAGCAAATACCAAATCAATCTCCAAATGACATTGTTTCGGTTGTTAATGTTAAAGAGACAAGAGGCAATATAAATCAACTACATACATGGAGAATTCTCGAGATGCTTTATCAGCATTAACTTAACCACTACTGTTTGAGATGTAGCTAAATATATCGATTTAAGGTCATTGAACCAAGTTACCAAGATATGGAAAAGGTTAATTTTAGTAATAACTTATGAGTGCTTCAGGATGCAGTGTATGTATCCTTATTTAACAAGATTTTGTTTTACTAGTGAAAGGTTAATAGTCTAGTGAAAGTTAATGTTTGCCCAAAAATGTCGGATTGATCATGTTACATATTGGAGATCACTACAACTTCAAGACGTTTGACTTTTCATGGATAGCGTCTAAAGCATGCGGAAACACCACTTGCATATCCTTGATTAATGTTGTAATATTATTAAGATTATTATAACAAATAATGTTATACGTACGGTGATGTCAATAGCAGCCACACTTGGGCCAGCGGCATATCATGTCGATGTCCAAATTTATTGGGTACAATGGTATCCACATTTTTTTGTCTTATATTTAAATAAAATGTTTATCTATTAAACTATCCAAAATGCAATATTAGTTTGTATAAATCAACTAATCGTTAGCGACAACACTAATAAAAATGTGAGGAATTTTGAATCTTCTTTCTTATTTTGGTCTACTAGGACAAATCTCAATCATCAATTTAGTTTGATCAATGGTAGGGATAAACCTAAAATTTAATATGGAACCACAAGTCAGTGTTTTTTTTTATCCTTTTCTTTGTCTTTTGTCTCTTTATTTATTAACTTTTATTACTATTATTATTATTATTATTATTATTATTATTATTATTATTATTGTAAAATTCACGTTATTAATAAATTTTTTTTTTTTTTTTTTTTTTTTTTTTTATTTTAAAGTTCTTGTTTTCTCATTATTTTTTTAACTTTAAATTCACATTTTTATTTAAGTTTTTTCATTTCATACGTTTTATCACGTATTAATACGTTTTCGTTTGTTTTTATCGTTTTCGTTCGTGTTCATATGTTTCGTCATTTTTTTACGTTTTAAATGTTTCATCCGTTTTAAATGCGTTTACATCCGTTTTCGGCGTTTTCATACGTTTTATGCGTTTATATATGTTTTCGTATGTTTTAGACCTTTTTTTTTCGTTTCATATGTTTTCCTCCGTTTTAGACATTTTAAATACATTTCGGATGTTTTAAATCGTTTTATCGTTTTAAATGCATTTTCATACGTTTTAGATGCGTTTACTTACGTTTCGTCCGTTTCGTCCGTTTTCATACGTTTAAATACATTTTCTTACGGTTTCGTTTGTTTTATTAGGTTTCGTCCATTTTCTTACGTTTTCGTTCGTTTCATCGTTTTATCCGTTTTCTTTCGTTTCGTCCATTTTCATACGTTTTCATCGTGTTTTACTCTTTCATACGTTTTCGTCTGTTTTCGTCCGTTTTCTTACGTTTTCGGCCATTTTCATCGATTTTCATACGTTTTATCTGTTTTTAGGTTTTCATGTATTTTCGTCCGTTTTAGACATTTTCCTTTGTATTTTTACGTTTTATGTATTTTCGTCCGTTTTATACGTTTCGTCCGTTTCGACGTTTTCATACGTTGTCATCCTTTTCGTTTTCATCCATTTTAGGCGTTTCGTCTATTTTGAACGTTTTATCCGTTTTATCGTTTTCGTCCGTTTTCATCCGTTTTATCTGTTTTATCGTTTTGTTCATTTTAGACGTTTTTTCCGTTTTCATACGTTTTATCGATTTTCATTTGATTTTATCGTTTTTGTCCGTTTTGAGACGTTTTCATTTTGATATTTGTAAGTGACACTTATTTATCTCTTGTGATATAACATCGCAGGAAGATAAAAGTATTACATTCTTCATCATGTATGTGTTATCGGTTGTGATACTCGACTAAGAATGTGATGGTTGTGTTTTGAAAATATTTAGGAAGATTTGTGTGTTTTATGTTATTATGAAATACTAGAAAAGTTTTCAACCGAAAACAAGAGATGTTATGATACTTTTGTTAGACTTGTGGTGGATTTTCTATTTAATAGATACATTGTGCATGTTTCGATCGTTTTATAGCGGGATTTGAAAATATCTATGGTTGAATCGAAAACTAAATAAGTATGGTTGAAGATAGCACATCTTTATAAACAAATTGAGGAAGCTCGAACACTAGTGATATCGCGGTGATATCACCACACTTGTGATATCACACGTGATATCATGTGTGATAACATCGTTGATATCACCCGTGATATCATGTGTGATATTACGGTGATAGCATGTGTGATATCATAGTTTATATCACTTGTGATATCACGTGAGGTGATATCGCGTGATGATATCGCTGTGATATCACGTGAATGATATCACCGTGATATCACGGTATTTGAGCTTACTTAATTTGTTTATAAAGATGTGTGCTTTTTCAACCATAACTTCTTTGGTTTCTTGATTCAACCATAGATATTTTAAATTCGTTATAAAGCCCATCGAACATGCACAATGTCTCCATTAAATAGAAAATTCACCACAAGTCTAACAAAAGTTTCATAACATCTTTGTTTTCGATTAACGCCTTTCTAATATTTCATATTATCATAAAACACAAAATCTTCTAAATATTTCAAAACACAATAAAAATGAGCGAATCATCACGATAATATAATAAGTGATGTCTATTATCATTTCTTTCATATATACTTGGTAAAATACTAAATTCTTATCACGTTTGGTATGAATTTAATATTTCACGTTCTTAGTTAGTGTCACAACGATGATATATACATGATGAAGGTGTAATACTCTTCATCTTTCTTCTGATGTTATATCACTAGAGATAAATAAGTGTCGACAAAATAGCAAAATGAATAAAATGAAGCAAACTATGAAAATAGAGACTTGACATATTCTCAAAATCAAACAAGTGTTTCATTAAATTAGCATTTTTGAACAAAATAAGAATTCACCTAAAGAGACTTTAACCCTTTTATTTCTACTAAGAGTATAATACATTGATTGCATTAACAAAATATGCGACTTGTCGATTGCGATGAAAGGCTCAAAACTATATTATGGCGAAAATTATAAAAATATTAGAAAATACATAGGTGATAATATATAAAAATATCTGAGCGATGAAATATCTCACGTGATATTAAAGGTTAAAAAATATACTTGTTTATTTATGAAATATCACAAGTGATATTAGATATTAACTTTTTTATAATAAAATATCACAATTGATATTAGACATTTAATATAATAAAGTTTAATAATAAGCATGATAACATATGAAAATAGACGAAAACGTATAAAAACTGAAAAAAACGGACGAAAGCGTATGAAAGCGAACAAAAACGTATAAAACGAATGAAAAACATATAAAAACGTATGAAAACGGAAAAAGCGTGTAAAAGCGGACGGCGATAAAACGGATTAAAATGAAAACGTATGAAAGCGGACAAAATGTCTAAAAGCGAGGCGAAATCGTCTAAAATGGGCGAAAACAAAAAAAAGCAGACGGCGTATCTAAACCTATGAAAACGATGAAAATGTAAGCGAACAAAAGCGTGAAAGCGATGAAAGCGTGTTAAAGCGGACGGCGTAAGAAAAGCGAGGCGAAATGTGAAAGCGGAAAAAAGCGTGAAAGCGGGCGAAACGAGCGAAAACATAGGAAAGCGGACGAAAATGAAAGAAAGCGGTAGCGTAAAAACGGACGAAAACGTATGAAAGCGGACAAAAGCGTGAAAGCGGACGAAACGTATGAAAGCGGACGGAAGCGTGTGAAAGCGGACGAAAATGGACAAAACATAAAAACATCAGGCGTAAGAAAATAAACAAAAGCGTGTGAAGCGGACTAAAATGTAAAAAGCGAGAAAACGTGAAAGCGGATGAAAGCAGACTAAAGCGTGTGAAGCGTGAAAAGGGCGGCGTATGTAAGCGGACGGCAGACAAAAACGTGTGAAAGCGAGCGAAAATGTGAAAGCGGACGAAAACATAACAAGGCGGCGGCGTAACAAAGCGGAAGAAAGCGAATGAAAGCGGATGAAAGCGTGAAAGCAGGGCGTGAAGAAAGCGATTGGCGTGTGAAAGCGGACGAAAACGTAAGAAAGCAGGAAACGTAAGAAAGCGGACGACGTGTGAAAGCAGACGGCGTATAAAAGCGGAAAAAGCGACATGACGTATTTAAACCGGCGAAAGCAAAGCGAAAAAAAAAGAAAAAAAAGAACAAAAAGGTGAAATTAAAAAATACAAATAATGAGAAAATAAATAAGAAAGATAAAAAGACGAAAAAAAAAAAAGCATTGAACATGTTTAGGCGTATTAAATCTTGGGTTAATCGCGTTAGATCAAAGATGAAAGGTGGAGATTTATCCTTTAGTATGCAAGAATTTTTGAGTATGCAAAATAAAGTGCCTCTAAAAAATGTTAATATTAGCTGTCTCATAGTCAACAAAGCCTTTTCATCCAATAAATGTAATAATAACAACAATGTTTGACTTTTTGACAGGATCTTTTAAGCCTACATAACATCCAAGAAAGAATTCAATTTCTGCACATTTAGAAGAAGTTGGAAGTCAAACATTCGACAAAGTCAGAATTATAGCAAATTGTATGTAATAAATAACAATAATACAAGATACTCTTATGCATGACAGATTACCAAGTACAGTTCCTGAAAAATGTTGACCTTCTATTTGATATGAAGACTTTAGACTTCGACCATGGAGTAAATTGCATTTTTGGTCCATCTGGTTTGGCCAAATTGCAGGTTTGGTCCCCATCCTTTCGAAAGTCTGTGATGATCGCCGTTTGAAGTTTTGGTTGCGTGTTTGGTCAGGTGGTAAACTTAAATATTAAAATCTGCTTTCTTCCCTTTAATTTTACGATTATTTTTCTTTTATTTATTAATCCAATAATACATTAAATAAATTAAAGTAAAATCCTACCCATATTCCCCAGATCCCACGCACGCCTACCTCTCTTCCCATCTCTCCTTTCACGCTCTTCTTTTACCTTCCCCAAGATCACCATTTTCCCAGGTAACTATTCTATTTTTGATAATAATCCATCTCCACTATCTTCCATGGCTTCCCAAGGCAGAACCAAAATGGTCATAGGGTTGTTTTCTTTTGTTTTCCTCCACGGCCAAAAGGTTGTCAAGAACATCCCTATTTAACTCCTATAAAAGCCAATTGAAGGCAAGAATGTCTTAATTTACACCTCAAGCATTATCGAAAATTAGGGTTTCAAAAGTTAGGGTTTTCAGAAATTGAGTTGGGGGTTTTGAAATTCGAGGAGACCCCGAACGAATTGGTGAAAGTACGATATGCAAAAATCATTGCGAGAGCCGTACGATATGCAAAGAATAGGAACCTAAAATATTAAAGCGGGCAACAACCTAAGTGGTTTAAACGCAAGAAATTTATATGAAGTTGAAGATAATGTTTGATTATTGATAGACGCAATCCATATAGTAACTAGGTAATATAGGTATGTAAATGGTTTAGTGTAAATGTGTAATGTTGAACTAATTAATACTATAATAATAAACTGCATCACATCAAAGCTACATCACAATATCGTACTCCTGATTCAAGAATATTGACTATCTTTGGTTTGATATGCTTCAATTTAAGTACAAAAGAAAATAAAAATTAATCTTTTTCTCTGGCGGAGCCGGGTAAATTCATTACAGTGCCAACTAATGTACTCATGCACATATGAGAAAATTAAGGTAAGGGACAAAAATCGAAAAGTCTTGCGTGTTTTAGACAAACTTAAAAAATGTTTTTTATCTTTCCTTTATTTGGTCCTAAAAAAACCTCTATGGATGACTAGATTAATTGTGTGGATTCTAAGACTGATGCTAATGAAAGGGTGAACATCCAACCAATCAAACATGTGACCGTATTTCTTCTCTTAGCTCAACCGAGCATCCCAACCTTTCAAAGTTATGGTTGTCTGCTCAACCACAACTTTCATTTTATTTATATGTATAGTTTTTTTGTTTATTAATTTTTGTAGAGTGTGTTTTTGGTTGTGATTGTGGTTGACTTATTAGCAAATTGTGGTTGGGTGTAGTTTTGAAAAGAGAAAGCTAAGGTAGCATTGGATGACCACAAAACTTATGGTTACCATTAGCATTAACCTAAGGATTGATATTATGTATGGCAATCTTGTTGTGCCACATGATCTGCGTTTTTCTCACAAGTTTTTATGCGAACCAGAAGTCCAACTTCATAAACATCCAAAAATTGGTGTATAATACGCAAAACTCTTCTATTTTAGTCTAGCCATAATTTTTTCCGATTTTAGATATTACAGATCAAAAAGTACGTGTCTTGGATGTCATCCGAAATAGTATTGGCTAAACCCATATACGTCATTTTGGGCCAGTAATAGGTGATTACTAGAACACACTTCACAATTGTAACTAAAGCCTGATTAACCAAGTCATAGCGTGTGTTTGTTAGGTAGCGTTTAGGAGCATTTTAAAGCAATTAGCATTTAGTATTTAGCATTTAGTATTATTATTAAAAAGCTCGTCTGAAAGAAAGCATATACCATTTTTAGAATTATAAAAACGCTAATTTCTTTATGCTCTTTAATTAAACATTTAGCATTTTGCGTTTAAATTTACATCTACAGCTACTCTACCAAACACTTTTATAAATTAAAATGTTACTGCTAATTGTTATTCTAATCGTTCTACTAAGCTGCATCTTCTTTGGCAATTTGAAACAACAAACGGTGGGGTGATTTTCATCTTTTCAAAAGAATTTAGTAGGGATGAGCGGTCTGGAATTAAGTCTGCGATCTCGTCTTAGAATTAGTAATCTTGATTTTTCTCGAGCGTAAATTAGTGGTGCCGAATCTTTGTCACTAGACGGGATTCGAGATCTGGAAATCGGGTTTCCCACTTTTTAAGGAATTTTCCAATTTGGTGCTGGTCACTGTCTCAATTAGTGGTCGATTTTTTTCGCTTATTTCGTAGTCGGTCTGTCTGCATTTCAAGAATCGGTGCTGGTTTCGATCTGATCTTAGGTTGGTTCCGAGATCGGGCTCATCCCTAGAATTTAGTACTCTTTTATGTATGTGAAATATGAATTGCAAGTTTATAATTACCGAATAAATTCCTTTTTTTTTTTAGTTTAGGTAAACAAGTCTTGAAGTAAAGTAGAAAAATAAGACATGTAACAAACATTTTACCTACAATGTTGACAAAAGATATATAACCATTAAAACATAAAAGAGATACCATTCCAAATTTGGTGAGAGACGAGGTAGGCCAATTTATTTGGATGTCAAGCTTAGAAGCTTAGCGTTAGGCTCAGGCTCAAAGCCAAATCGGTATGTGTGAAATTGTAAGCAATCAAACTCCCGAGTTATTATGCCGCTTCATTTTAAGCAATCGGATATATCCCATCATGGCAATACGCAGGAGAATGACATGTAATTTAACACTTGTATATATATAAAAACGATAAACATGAAGCATCTTATTGTGAGACGATCATATCCAGACTTATGTACATGTGTAGCAATTCCAAGAGCCATAACTTAAATCTGCAGAAACCGTAGAAACAATATTCACATAAGCAAGATACACAATAAATTCAATTACAATTAATGGAAAAGACTTAACATCAGGCCACATCAATATCATCAACATCAAGCCAATCATTTGTTTCCTTTGTCTCAGAATTGTGTCCACTTGCCTGTCCAGGTCCACTGCCCAGCTGAACCCAATCTCGTGAGTCTTTTGTTGACGAATCAGACCCATTTTTGTAATTTGCTGGGGCATCTGCATCATCCTCTTCAAGATCACTGAACGATACGTCCTCGTCATTTTCAATGGGAATCGTAGTTGTTCCAGTACCAGTGACATTTTCTGAGTGATCTTCCTTCAACCAATCATCTGCATCATCGTCATCTTTGTCTTCAATTACATTCTTGAAAGACATGTTATCATCGCCGGATTTGGTCTCAGTCCGTGGTTCCTCTTGGATGACAGATTTGTCTACTATTTGAACATCTTCACTTGAAATAGAATGTTTTTCAGTTTCTACATCAGCTGATAAAGCAGTAATGGTTGATTGAGCTGTAGATATCTCAAGTGGTACAGACTCTGGTTGAGATGAACGCTCTTCTTGAGGAGCAGGTTTATTTTCTGAATAAGGAAATACATTACTTGAACCTTCCTCCTTTTTAGGCTGAGGGTTAGAACGGGACTTCAACTCGTGTGTCAATGATGCTCTGGCTTTCACAATCTGCAATAAAGGAAAACTGTTAATTATGAATTGTGGCATCAGAAACAGATGGCAGCTGTGGCAATGAGTGTGAGCTAATTTGAACCTTCTTACTCTTTATTACATATTCACATATAATCCCATCTACACTAGATGGACTTCACACCGTACACTAGTTTTAGTTTTGACCGACTACCAAGCTTTAGCAGATATGTTATCAATGTGCAATATAAGTAGCTAAATAAAGGATGGGAATGTCAATCATCATTCTTATATAAGTGAATGGATAAACTGATTTTGCTGACAGAAGTTAGCTAAAAGGCAATCATAAACTAAGCTTTATGCATTACACATGTACTGGCTAACCATTACCATATACTCATTTAAAGCCACCAAAGAATTTTAAATGAAAAACTCAGTCTGCCACATACTCCATTCTTTCTGACATATGAAAGCCTGAAATCTGAAACTAAACAACCTTTGATGAAAATTCCATAACATCAAAATCTACTGGTCAACTTAGGGAGTGAACATATAATGTTTCCAATATATATAAAAACAATAGCTGTTGTATCACATCCCAAGCAAGACATGCTGGTTGCAAACCTAATCTCACATTAAAAAAAGAAAAGAAATATCCGTTTAAACAGATCACAGTATTATGTTAGAGTGTGATAGGTGGTCCGGCTCTAAATCACTCAACGTGTGGCTCGGATAGAGCATTCAACGTTGAGGGGAGGCCCAATGTAGACTTGGGTTTGAGGGGAGGATTGTTGGGTTAAACCGAATATTCCCACATCAGAGAAAAAAGGAAACAAATGTAAACATTTAAGCTTGATGATGGGTGACTAGAAAGTAGAAACTCTATGTTGAGCATCTGGGCTAAGTATTGGTCCTAACAAGATACTCCCTGAACACAAGCCCAGTGGATCCTTAAAAGCTCATTGCATGATATGTTTGACGAGGTCTACCAGTTCGACTAGAATACGATCAATACTACTGTGTGCGCCTGATCTAGGCAGCGAATGAAAGATCAGATAACAAAGAACAGAACTTGCAGGGCTATAGTAACTTTAAAATAATAACTCATGGCAGATGGAATATGGCCAGATGATTCCCTACACTTATCTTACAGGTCACATAGATGCCAAACTCTGAGAACTTGAAGAATTTACCAAATTGGGAATGTAAAAATGAATGAAGAGGAGCCAAGGTAAGACATCAAGGACAAAGCCAATCTTCTTCACTATCAGGCACTTGTTGAAGGTAGAAAAGTATGTCCCAAAATGATGTCCAGGAGCAAAATTAGCCTCTATAAGAGGCATGGTAAGCTACATATCTGATATTTCCTAATGTCATCTTATGTTACTACAATATTTATCATTCTTTGTGATCTTTGAACCCAAAGTTAGCTGAATCACGATAGAGGGAAGTATGAAAATGGCAAAAAAAATATTACACACAACAAAAGCATATCAAATGCGTTAAGAATACACATCATCATGGCATCATGCAGTTATGCTCTTCAATGAAGTCTTTTTTATACCCCAAGCATGTATCTTATATGTAAAAGATGTAATATGAACTCTATATGTTATCACTACTTCTAAAATCAGCAATAAGTTGTTAATGTTTGTGTTAAGAGTTTTGTGGAATGCAAATTACTTGGGTCCATGACTTGGGAGTTTACAGTGGGGTCTCCGAAAAATATTAAAATAAGAATATTAAGAAGGAAGCAAAATATGCCAAAGTCATAATTGATTCCTATTAAACTTACCTCAGGTGTTGAAAGAAGTTCGGCAGCATGAGGTTCAAGTCTTGGATGCAAAAGAACAAAGTATATCTTCCAAAAAGAACTTTCGCTCATATAACCTGGGCAAAGTTCAATTCTAAGGGCCGCTAATCTCGGTGCCAAACTTTCAACAGTTAACGCATGCTCTTGTTGTGCATCAGACAATTCAAAATCTGGAATACAAAACAAAAAGTAAACAGAATTCAGATACCAAATCAAGTTTACAAAATTTTTCTATCATTAACTCGGTTATAGATCCTCAATAACTAGCAGGTAACAAGTTAGTTCATGCACATAACTGAAGCATGTGAACTGATGTTCTGAGAACAAACATGCACATCATAATATGCCACAAAGAGCAAAATATCAGGTTCTGTTTAGTCATACTTCTATACCACATATAAATTCCTCTTCTATTTAAAAAATTCCAGACCTACTACATTTTAATTACATTAAAGACTTTTAATTATCAACTTTCTTCAACAAGTTATAAATTTTCCCTAAAACACCAAAACACATCCACCATATTTCAGTTGGCAAACTAAAATGATGTCACTTTGAAGTGAATTGTGATCCGCATTTATCCCGACATTACTTATAATCGGTTTACAAACTTAAAAGTAACTGTATGCACACTTAATGGTCAAAAGTCCATCAAACGAATCCATTATATTTATTAATTGCAGACAACAACGCAAGGGAATCAATCACAACTTCAACTACATAACTAAAAAACTACAATATAACACTAACTACAGCATTAAACAAAACATTCAATTGATTTACAATACATCACACTATAACCATATATAATTATCATTGGACACGTGGCATTTACATTTTCTCAATCCTCGTCATTTCCATTAGCTTTGTTACGCTTCTTCGTCTTATTTTTAGGCCTATTATGCCGACTATTTAGGCCTATTATATCGATTGCAATGTTTCCATCAGTTAGTACTTTCACTTAAAACCTAGGTTGCACGGACACGGACACAGTGTCCGATACCGACACAGACACGGCAAAATCTAAAAATATAGGACACGGACACGTCGTGGACACGAATATATATATATATATATATATATATATATATATATATATATATATATATATATATATATATATATATATATATATATATATATATATATATATATATATATATATATATATATATATATATATATATATATATATATATATATATATATATATATAGGGAAGGGATCGGGTGCGGATTACATTTTAAGTAGGGATGGTGCGGATAATATCACGAACATTAAAAAAAAAATAATTCAAAAAATCGAAAAATTAAAAAAGAAAGAGGACAACAATTTATTAAGAATCATTGAAAAAATTCGGAAAAATATCATTTTCATGGTTAAAAGGTACAATGATATTATGAATTTTGTTAATATCACCGTAATTATCAAGCTTTCTTAATATCACTACTAACTAAGGCTAGCGATGGTTTCTAAACTAGCGATGATATTAAGTTTTTTCTAATATCAAAGTAACTTTTTAAGTAAAATTGTTAGTATCATAGTTACTTTTACATGTTTTCTTAATATCAAAGTTAATTTTTAATATCACCGTAAGTTTTCTTAATATCGTAATAAAAAGGCGGTGATATTAGGTAAAATTGTTAATATCACAGTGGGACTCATAATATTGTTAATATCACGGTGGAACTCATAATCAAAAAACAAAAATTGCTCGAAAAAATCAAAAATTAAAAATGAAAGAAGATAACAATAGTAAGGATCATTGAAAAGGAAAAAATTAAAAAATCGTTTACATGGTTAATTGCTACTAGTGAAGATAGCGCAGATCTTGACTTTTTACAAAAGTCAAGATTAGATCTGAAATGGGCGGTCCAGATCAATCCGCACATCCGCACGAATTAAAAAATCCGCACTGATCCTCACTCTATACATATACATATACATATACATATATATATATATATATATATATATATATATATATATATATATATATATATATATATATATATATATATATATATATATATATATATATATATATATATATATATATATATATATATATATATATATATATATATATATATAAAACATGTACAAAGCCTTAAAATCAAATGAAATATCATAATAATAAAAAATATATATATATATATATGAATACATGTATTTGTCTTTTTAAATAATATATAACTAAAAGGGTGCCTATTATTACAAAAAAACGCAATGTATTTTACTTTAATAACAAGAACACTACTACACTATCTAATAGGATGCCTATTATCAAACTAATATAAATTGTATTTTGACATCCAATAAGGACAATCATGTATATTATTGTGTATTTAAAATGAAAAAAAAAAAAAAAAAAAAAAAAAATAAAAAATAAAAAAATTAGTAAAGCACTAGTACAGCACTTGCTACATGAGCCATCAAATACATCAGCACATGTTTTCACTCATGAGTTATCACTTATCACCTCAAACCTAATGCTTCTTCTTTCTTCCCATTCCCCTTCATTATAACAAAACACAATCTACAGAACACGAACCCCTTTTTTAATCGCCTCACACATAAACCCCATTTTCACTCGACTCACTGCATCATGTTACTCCACACCGATGTACGAGAAATCGAAATCGCGTTCCGGCCACCAAAAAATCACGATTCGTTTAGGTAACTATGCTTAAAACTCAAACCTTCTTTTTTCTTTTTTCTTTTTCAAAAAAAAAAATCCAAATCCGTGTCCAATCCGTGTCCAAATCCGTCTCCGGCCCAAACCGCACGTGGGACACGGCATGTGCGTGTCGGACACGTGTCCGAGCCGTGTCCGTGTCGGACACGTGTCCGACACTGCCACTCCATACTTGCAGGCGTGTCCGTGCTTCCTAGCTTAAAACCAAACACACCTAGTCACCTACTATCGACTTATAAGTAACTAACTAACTATAAACACACTCAACAGTCAATATAGTTCCAAATCAAATTAACTAGTAGCAGATCAGTCATCGACAATAAAAACACTTATACATCAATCGCCAAACAATGTATATAGAACTTTTATCCAATCGATGACATAAGTAAGTAGATCAAACAAGTGATGTGAGCATTCTAATAGATATATATAGAGGGATAGGAAAAAAAAAGTGCGTAATGTATTATCATAAAATCGTACAATGAACAATAAATCATATAAGGTTTAAGCACAAGCTATCGTTGCCGTCTAACCTAGGTATCAAGCATGTCACACTACAATATGTACTAAAAAGTAAAAACTCAGCTGGCATGGCACATGTCTGGCCAATTCAGAAGTCAGCAACGTCATGAGGTAAACACACATACACTCTAACATGACAACACAGTGATTTAAGTTCCAACCCAACGTTATACAAAAGCAATCTAAGGGTATGTTTGCTAAAATTAGTAGTAGCATTTAAGCAGTAGCTCAGCATTGGTTAATAAATGTGGTTTCAGTGATTATAAAGTGTAAGATGATGTAGAAACTAAATGCTAACACTAAACACTTCTTCAAGCTAAATGCTAATGCTAAACGTTCCACAACAAAATGATGTTGTAGAACGCCGTAACCGAATAATAACTCTCCTTACCAAACAAGCTTTCACTTCTAAACGCTAAACACTAACTAAATTGCAAATCAACAATGTGAAACTAATCACTCACAGCTTCACCTACATAACTAATAACTAAACCATACAACTAACTAACACACAATATATAACATTCAATTTATATCAATTCACATACCTTCATCGTCATCGTCGTCATCAGGTAACGGAAAATCCAACCACGTCTCGGGATGCAAAGTAATATCCCTAACAAACGCAACAACTTCTTCCGTGACACCTACGGCCTTAACAACCTCCTCATCCTCTGGTGACATCTGAAGTAAATTCGTCGCTAGTTTCGTAATCTCAGATACATCTATATTATTCGACAGCTTCTCTATTCCACTCCTAAACCTTCCTCCTATCTCCGCAAAATCTCGCCGGATTCCAGTTATCGGTTCCAGATCCGACGGTTCAGATTGCTTTTCCGGCGACTGTTGTGATTGTTCCGGCGGAGGAGCGAGGAAGGAAGCGACGCCCCAAAACTGACGAGTTAGGGTTTTGGTGATTTCTGATAAGTCTTCTTTAACACCACGGCCTGGTGTTAACGGTGATTCATCATCTGATTGTTCATCTTCGATTTGTTGTGGTTTACGAGAGGTGACGTCATCCGTGTGATCGGTGACGTCATCTTCGTCTTCGTTGTTGTTGTTGTTGAGTTGGAGAGTGTTGGCGATGGAGCGAGTGAACCATGACATTTTTTTCTGTTATTGTTGAGATTCGTGGTTGTTGTTGTTGATCGGAATATATCTAATGATAGTGATAGGGTTATGATGTGTGTTGAGTGGTTAAACAATGGAGCTGGTTGACCGTCACATGGGAAAGGTTCATTATTTGGAGTCGGTGTTTATAATTGGGAATTCATCAATTCTAGTTTTATTTTGAATCGTGGTGATTTTGCTTTAGAGCACTCTCATCCATAACACCGTAACACCAATAACACCGTTCACGTCAGCGCCACATCAGCTTTAACATTTAACATTAACATCCCCAAAAAACACTCCCATCCATAACATCCAATAACACCATAACACCAATTAATTTTCATATTTTTAATTTCAACCCCTACACTAAAACAAACACTTCATTTACACACCCAAACAAAATAAATACAAACCAAACTCAGCTTTTACACACACAAACCCATCTTCTTCCTCTTCTTCGTTTACACACACAAACCCATAAACCCAAACACAAACCCAAACCCGAAACGCAAAACACAAACCCGAAAACGCAAACCCGTAAACGCAAACCCGAAACGCTCTTCGCCTTCCTTCTTCGTCTTCCTTCTTCACGAAACGCAAACACGAAACACAATATCATCGTCTTCCTCGTGTAAACCCGAAACGCAAACACGAAACACAAACCCATCTTCGTCTTCGTCTTTAACGTGTAAACCCGAAACGCAAACACATAAACACAAACCCGTCTTCGCTCAGGGGTGATTTGAATTTTTCTACCCTTAGCAGGCGTTAAAGAGGCAACGCCTCTCTAACGCCGTTACCGAGCTACGCTTCCAACGGGTAACGCCTTCAACGGCGTTAACGCCGACCCTAACGGGCGTTATGAAGGTGATGGATGGGAGTGCTCTTACCTGAGTTATCTTGCGCGTTATTGGAATTTACGGGTTTTAAAAGAGATATTACAACAAAACAAAAAAAAATAATGCGGACAAAATAAATAAAAGAACAAAATATGAAGTAATAAATGAATGATAGCATATAGTACAATGCTTGTAACTAATAATGTAATAAACGGCCATGCACGTGAGCTCCAATCTTGACCGTCTTTAAAAATAAGCTAATTAACATTTGGTGAGCACCTAATAAGTATAAAAATAAAATGTAAGTAAAACATTTATATGATTGATATTACATGTAAAAATAATAATAATAATAATAATAATAATAATAATAAAATAAAAGATAAAAAACGGCATAAATGACATTATATGAATATTCGTACATATCTCTTGAAACTTGATCATAGACGTAAAGAACCTTTTTGTAGACTACATTTGTATTAGTCTTTAATAAATTACCATCGGCATCAGAAAGAACAACTTTCAAATATAGAGATTGAATGCTTTAAAGAAGCATTCAACCTCTATATTTTTGGTGTTATCCAAGTAACTTTCATTTTTGCATAGGTTATTGACCCGTAGAATCATGGGGTTTTTAAAGAAATTATGCATCAAACAATTAAGTGTGTAAACAAAATAAGAAAGAACAACAAAAATAAACAGGTTGAATCATTTTTCTGAAAGGAATAGTAAATAATAATAAGTCAACGATAGTATAAAGTACAATGCTTGTAATTAATAATGAATAAACGTCGTGCATCGTGTCATCCGATTTTGATGGTCTTTCAAAAGGAAATGTTTGTAGTGAGCGTTAATTAAGTAATAAGACACTGTCCATTCCATGAACGCCTAATAAGTTTTAAGAAATAGTGTGAGTAAAAGAAGTTTGTGATTGATAATATACTTAATTTTTAAAAATGGCATAAAACATTTTATATACATATTGTACATATATTTTTAACCTTGTTCATAGATCTCGGAAAAATAGAAGTATGAACATGCAATGATAACCGGTGTTGGATTAATGACACATTTTTTAATATGAAAATGAGATAATAAGAAAACAACAAACGTAAACATGTTCCATTAATATATGAAAGAAACAATGAGATAATACATTAATTATTCGACAATCAATTGAGTTTGTAACAATTAAAATAACAAACATTGATGTCGTTGTCGTCTCCAAATTTGACGGTCTTGAATAGCAAATGACGTATGTGAACGCTAATCTATTTGTTAGCAATATGAAAATGGGATATTAAGAAAACAACAAACGTAAACGTGTTCCATTAATATATGAAAGAAGCAATGAGATACTACGGGAATTATAAGTGAATCAATACAGGTTGTAACAATCAGAATAATAAGCGTCCATTTGTTACCCAAGCCAAATTTGATGGTCTTGAATAGCAAATGACTTATGTGAGCGTTAATCAATTTAATAGCCAATATCAATTCCGTTAAAACCTAATAGTCCATAGAAAACGTAAGCAAAAGCTTATGTGTACTAAAGTCTACTGAAAATAAAGAAAGTTTACACAACTAAAATCATAAAGTTATCCATGAGTGTTTTGACAGAAATATTGAAATTCTTTTAGTTTATATAACTTGTTTATATATAATAACTACAAACAAATGTCACCAACTTATGTCAAACACGTATAAGTCATATTTATACGTCAACACATAAATCATCTTAAGTTTCAAGGTTAATGTTCGTACACTTATAACTTGTTAACACACCTAATATTAATGTTGCTATAACTAACACAGTAAATAAACATATATGTATAAAGTGTTTAAAATGAAATAAGAAACCGTAATCCAAAGTTCATTTTACTTAAATCATATGGGTCAAATACAAAGTTCAACATTCTTATCAAGCTAATAATCAAATTTTGGAGATTTCTCTGGGTCAAATGCTAAATATGCATCTTCGTAATCCAGGGCTTCAAATTCTCCTCGTCAATGTAAAATGAAACACCAATGGACTCATCTTCAAATAAATCAAGGATTGGCATGGACACAAGTTTTTTATTGTGATATTCAGCAAGTCGAAGCAAACATTGTTTGTTTGCTTCTTTCTGTTCTTCAACTATCCACCACTTGAAAAGTTCCATTTCTCCTTTGAATCACGGGGTATTTTTAAAAAAATGAAAATTGGATGATAAGACGACAACGAATGTAAACATGTTCGATGAATATATGAAAGAAATAATGAGATAATGCGTGAATTATTCGATAATCAATTGAATTTATTACTATTAAATTAATAAACGTTCATGTGTTGTCGTCTCTAAATAACATGTATACCCACGAACACCCGATCAAAATATACTTAAAAATAAAGGGCAAAGCTAAACAAAAAAACCATAAAGCTAATTGGTCAAATGGGTCAAATGTCGTCCAACGTGCATTTTTATTACATAGAACCTATAATATTATCTAGACAAAAGTTGGGTTATAATATGTTCATTGTAACTTTACATGTTGTGATGTAAGTTTGACCCAATTGGTTTGCAATGGGTCGGTTTTGAGGATCTCTCATCTCTAACAACGTCAAAATATAAAAATTAGAAGGAACCTTTTATTTTATTTTATTTTATTATTATTATTATTATTATTATTATTATTATTATTATTATTATTATTATTATTATTATTATTATTATTATTATTTTTAATGGTGATCCCTTGTATGGGAATGCTTGTTTTGACCCGTACAAAAAGTGACCTATTTCACTATCTTAAACCGAATCCATGAATTTTCTATTATAAAGTTTAAAAATAGGTCACTGAAATACTACCTTAAAAAGGGATAAGAATTTTGATTTACCACATCAAAGAGTTCAAGAATTGTTGAATTTTATTAAAGAATTCAAGCAATTTATTTTAGAGCGTGTATTGAAATTCAAATTGTCGTAAAAGAGAAGTTCTTTAAGTGCCCCGTTTCAAAGGTATATACAATTACAAAGTTGACATAATAGGATATTGTCGGTTAACATGTACTCGTCACACTCACTTCTTTTCTTTCTAGTGGAGGAGACTTACAAATGTGCATTCTTTAGACCTATCATATTGCAACAAATTCCACACGTAATAGCAACTACATGATTACGTTAACATGAAAATACACTATATGTAATATGAATAATAGGATACAAATCTAATGCATATTTTCAATCTTTTGTATTTATTGTCAAACAACATCCCATAATGCCTCATCGAAAGAGTTAACAAATGTAAATTTTCCATTGCCTTTTTCTAATTGTATCATGTACTACTATTTCGTTGGCAAAAACAGATAAGCATATTAGATATATAGGTTATGAAGTTATAATTTTACTCTATCAAAAACACATGAGCAAATTGAAACATAAAACATGAAATCATGAGTAATGTAACAGAAGCAAACAAAATCAATCAAGTACCAAAAAATTCATTCATTCAAGACCTTCCATTAACATCAAATTTTACATCATTACAAAGATCAGTACCTTAACAAAACTCGATCCATAACAAACAAAGGAAAGAAACATTCTAAAAAATGAATCATATCCTGTTGCAATATCACGAAACATAAAACTTGAAATCAGATAAAAATATAACGACACATAATATTATTACCAACGCCCAAATTAAACACACCCAATACCTGCTATGCTTATCCTTTTTCTTAGCATAAAACATAATGTTTGTTCCGTCACTCAAAAAGCCTCCCGCTTTCGTCACGTTCTCTTTAATATCATTCAAACCTTGACCTTGTGTCTTAACTAAAACCGCCATATCAAGAAACACTTAATGAATCGTATTCAAACTTCTTTTAATATCATTCACAACTTCATGCCTTTCTTTAGTTTCAAGAACCAACTACTTTTTCCGGTCAAGCACTTAAAACACTTTCCCATTTCCCGAAAGCATATTTTCAACCATCACCCGTCTCATTATAATACCTTCTTTTCAGATTCTTCTTAGGATATTAAACAATCTTATCTCTCAACTCTTGATATGGGGAAGTAATAACAACCTTAAAATATAAATAAACCAAATAATTAATAATTTAAACTAATTAGCAATCATAATCATTTAGACATTAAACAACTAATGATTAGAGTGAAGCAAGTAAAAATATGTTCTTTTTTATTTAGCATGTAAAAGTATAGTGTTAGCTGTTGGTTTGTGGGAGTTTAAAACACACGTAAACGACTAGAAGTGTGTGAGCCTATGGGGGCACACACGTTAAACACGAGAGTACGTGACGAACGTTTAATACTTGAATATATTAGAACTGTTTTATGCATGCATGAAAGCCCGATCTTATTCACGACTCATGGACTTGTTCTATTTGAAGTGAGTCGGGTTGGAACTGCCTTGGGCCGTGGGATCCAACTGATCGGGCAAGATGAGGCGAATGGGTTTGGTTGGGCTTGTTGATTGTCGACCAAGCCAAATTCAAAGACGAAGGTCGGTTTTGTTTAATATATATAAACTACACACCTTACCTCAACATGCATGTGTAATGTACGATTCATGAATATCCCTAACAAAAGAATTACTATCCCTAAACCTTGTAAACTATCGACTATACAACTGGTGTTCATGATCAGATTGGTTTTATCACAAACCTGATTAAGGTTTGTTAGGTTTAATATTAATTCACAACACTTGCATCTTTGATCCAATAAGGAGGTTTGAATAAATGTTTACTTCTAGTTCCTTTGTTCGAATAGGTGCAGCTAAAGATAGTGAATTTTTTGTTTTGTTGTTTTCTCGGACAGAAAGGATACGGTGTAAAGTAAAATCTGTTCTCGGACAGTTCATGATCTTGGACAGAAAATAAGAATTGGTTCTTGGGTTTTTCTAGTTCGTGGTATTCAAGTTATCAAGGGGTTGATTGGTTTAAATGTTCTCGACTAGCTCAATTCGAACGTACTTGGTTTAAGTGTTTGTGTGTGATACTCATAGAGGCATCTATTTTAGATGCTTAGTTTCGTATTGGTTTTATTATCCGTTACACTTGCATTCAAATAGCCAAGAAAGGTTAGGTTTTCTTTTATCCCTTTTATTAATTAATTGTTATATTAATTAATTGTTTATTAATACATGTTAACCTAATTGCGATTAGGGGTGTTATCGGTTCGGGTTATCGAGGTTGTCGGGTTTATCGGGTCGGGTTGAGTCGGGTTTGAGTTTTTAAAAGGTGACCCGCAACCCGACCCGATAAGTAATCGGGTTATCGGGTTGTTGTCGGGTCGGGTTATGTCGGGTCGGGTGATTCGGGTTAGTCGGGTTCCTTAATTTTTTATACATATGAGCCATGTTGTTTTACTTACATTTTTCACTGTTATGTTGCAAAATATGCAAACGAGAAAGTAAATCGACTGCAAATCGTCTTGTTACATAATGTCAAAATGATATGTTCCTACTGTCCTACACTTCTATTTTGGCTGGAAAGAATCTAACATGCGTTTAACAGTTTAAAAGATTAACAGACTTGATAACAGATTAGATTGTTACATATTTTCCACTTTATCCTCCTCACGTAATGAATGTATGTGAACTCCATCAAAACGTTGGGAATTGAGGTTGCATGAGGATGGTGGTCTTTGATATTGGTATTTAAATCATTTAATATAATAACCCAAATTTTAATTTTATAAAGAATAATGTTTTTTTTACAACTAATGGAGACTAATGTATCATATATGTATGTACAACACTAAATCTCATTTATTTTAACAAAGCAAGATGATCTTGTTAATACAAATAAACCGTAAAAACGTTTATTAATATTTTGCGATCTCTTTGTGTTTTGTTGATAACATATATAATGTTGTCTTAAGTATAATTATAAGGATACATGTTATTTTTGTAAAGCATTTACATATAATCTTTTAAATACAAAAATGTAGTAACTAAAGCATTTGTTGTAATAGTTAATTAGGATGGGTAAAATCACAACCCATGGATCTTAACCCATACCCAAAGAGACTTGATACAATGTATACTTAGATACATTGAATCTAAAGAAAACCCATGGACCAACCCATGACCCATAACCAAAACCCATGGGCAAAGAGGCGTTCCCACGGATCCCTAGCTTTGTGCTAGCCGGATCCCAGTGGAAGGGATTCGTGGGATCCGTGAGAACAAAGAGGAAATTTGCCTATAAATGAGAGCCATTTCTTCATTCTAACTCACCCTCTTCTTACTAAATCTCTCATACACTCTCATTCTCTTCTAACATATAGATCACTAGATCTAGAGTTGTTCTTCTTTCTTTCTATTTGTGATTCTCGTATAGGTCCTTCTCAAGGCGAGATCACGAGCATTCTACAAGTCATCCAAGCAAGGGTCCTTGATTGATTTGTCACTCCATAAGATTTACGTAGCGAAGATCTTGTATTTGATATTTCACATATTTGTTGTGTAATAGTTGTGTTGGTTTGGTCCACCGTGCTACGGACTCGGTATCTAGCTTTGTCTGGGAAAAGTGTAAGCAACGTTGTGAAGGCTTCTCCGCCAGTGAAGGAGTTTGTTGACATAGTGCTTGAACTCTCGAGTAGGTGACTCGGGGGTGGAGTAGGGCAAGGAAGGTGTCCTTGTAGCGAACCACTATAAATCGGTTGTGTCATTTCTATCCCTTATCTTTATTTATTTGCTTGCATTATCATTAGATCTATCGTTCTCAACATCCATACGATTTCACATAATATCGAATCTAAAGTTTTTGAAATCAACTTAAAATCGGCAAAACTATTCAACCCCCTTCTAGTTTTCCACAATTGGCATCAAGAGCTAAGTTTATAAAAGTTTTAAAATAAAATTGTATTTTAAAACTTTTCGATCACTATGGGTTACGAAAATTATAAGGAAGGGCAATCTATGCAACGACCACCACTACTTGAAACTAATGGTTTTATATATTGGAAAAATAGATTCGAAACATATGTGAAGTCTAAAGATATTGATCTTTGGTACATTATTGTTGAAGGTGATTTTGAGGCTACCTCAAATGATGATAAAGGAAATTTAGTTCACATACCTCATGATAAACTAAATGATGAAATGAAGAAAAGCTTTCTAAAAATAGTGAAGCAAAAATGGTTTTATATAATGCTTTACCGAAAAAGGAATTGAAAGAATTTCTATGCTTAAAACCTCTAAAGAAATTTGGAATTCTTTAGTTGTAACTCATCAAGGCAACCAACAAGTTAAAAATAATAAAATTGATTTATTTGTTCAACAATATGAACAATTTTCAATATCGGATGAGAAACTATATATCATTCATTTGCTAACTTTAATACTATTATTACATCTTTACAAGCACTTGATGAATCCTTTTCTAGCCGTAACCATGTTAGGAGATATCTAAGGGTACTTCCATCGAGTGGAGATCCAAGGTGACGGCAATCGAAGAGTCAAAAGATTTGACAATCCTCACTTTCGATGAACTCATAGGCAACCTAAAAGTCTGAGCTTGTCCTTGCTAAAGATTCCAAGCCTCAAAGGTGAAAGAAAACACAAATCTCTTGCCCTTAAAGCCAAAAAGGCTTCGAGCGATGAGAGAACTCATCTTGACGCAAAGGACGACGAAGAGTACGCTATGGCGGTGAGGGACTTTAAAAGTTCTTTAGAAGAAAGGGTAGATCGTCAAACAACCGTATGGCGATAAGAAAGGCTTCGGAAAAGCAAAGAGGACGAAAGCCAAAGGATGATCGTACTTGCTTTAAATGTGGGGACCCAAACCACTTTATTAGTAAGTGTCCCAAACGGGATGATCAAAAGGCATTCGTGAGCGACACGTGGGGAATGAGCGATGAGGAGGACGAAGAAATTTTCTCATGGCAAATGACGAGGTATGTCACGAATACTATAGTAGTTCATCACTTGATGACGACTCATTGCATAATGAATATGATAAACTATGCAATATTAGCTTAAAACTAATTAACAAAACAAGCTTTTAAAGAGTCAAAACCAACGTTTAGATAAAGAAGTCATAGAATTAAAAGCAAAACTAAAACGTTTGGAAAAGGGTAAAATAGCAAGTGGTGAATGTGAACTTTGTGTTCAACTTCAAACACTAGTTGATCATTTAGATTCTAAAATTTCTAGAATGAGTACAAACACCTTAAATACAATACTCGATGGTGTTAAAACCGGCAACAACCAAAAGGGTCTAGGTATACAACAACTTGATCCATCAACTAGTGAAAGTAAAGAAACAAAATTTGTTAAATAATTAGAAAAACCACCCATTGTTGTGGCGGATCCCACGGATCCCTAAAAGGAACGGCTAGTGTACAAACCGGGATCCGTGGATCTGCTGTGACAACTAGTGGTAATAACATAACCTCATCATCTAGAACCGAGTTCGTTATCGTTAATGGAAGAAACCAACTCATGTCACCACTAGACATCCACCTCCAAAAATAATCCTACTTTTGCAAGAAACAAAGCACCATCTTTTCAAAACATAATGCATCTAGGAGACCTAATAACGTTTATCCAAGAAGTAACCATCAAATGGGATGGAACCCAATATGCAAAACGGTTTCTCTTTTCAAAACTTTGCTCCATGGAATGCATACTCATCTTATCCATACATGTCTAACATGAATGGAATGTTTAACACTAATGGACCCATGAATAAATGGGGACCAAACTTTGAGTTTATTATTGTTTTAGGTGTGCTTAAAGGTCGACCTAGACCCCGATGAATGGGTCAAGGATAGCGGGTGCACGAGGCACATGACCGCAATAGGATCTATTCTCCACATATGAATCCGTAAATGGAGGTAATGTGGTGTTTGGAAATAGCAAAAGTAGAATCATCGGTAAAGTACGGTTTCTAACAAATCTCTAACCATTAACGATGTGTGTCACGTAGAAAACCTAAACTTTAATCTCTTAAGTATAGGACAAATATGTGATAAAAAGTGCAATGTACTTTTTACCGAAACCGTAGTAAGATACTTAAAATGGCATAACCATATGAAGAGGAATTAGGAAACATGGAGTCTATGTCATTAAAATCGATAATGAACCTAAAGACAAACTATGTCTTACCTCTATGGATGATACTTCGACCTTATGGCATCGAAGATTGGGTCACGCCAACATGCGACTTCTTCAATCGCTATCATCCAAAGATCTAGTAAGAGATCTACCTAAGTTAAAATATGAACATCATTTTTGTGATGCTTGTAATATAGGAAAACAAGTTCATTCGAGTCATAAAGCTAAAAATATGGTGTCCACAACTAAGTGTCTAGAATTACTACATATGAATTTATTTGGTCCATCCGCTATCCAAAGTTATGGAGGCAACTACTATACTTTGGTAATAGTGGATGACTACTCTAGGTATACTTGGACAAAATTTTAAAGAACAAAGCGAAACCTTTAACTATTTTGAAATATTAAGCAAAAGATCCAAAGACAACTAGGAAAACCCATAGTGTCATTAGGACGGATCATGGTAGGGAATTCGATAATGAAGTGCAATTCGAGCTTTTGTGACGCTAATGGTATTACTCACAACTTCTCGGCTCCACGACTCCACAATCGAATGGGGTAGTAGAAAGAAAGAATAGAACCCTTCAAGAAATGGGTAGAACCATGCTTAACGAACAATCCATACCTCAAAATTTTGGTGTAATCTTGTTGATACTTCAACGTACATACTCAATCGAGTCTTAATTAGACCAATCTTAGGTAAAACTCCATATGAGTTACTCCGAGGCAAAAAGCCTACTTTAAATCATTTTAGAGTCTTTGGAAGCAAATGCTTCATTCTTAACACTAAAGATTACCTTACAAAATTTGATCCTAAATCAACCGAAGGTATCTTTCCGAGTTACTCGCCTAATAGCAAAGCTTACGTCATATTAAACAAAGAAACAATGAAGGTAGAAGAGTCATTAAACATAAAATTTGATGAAAGTCCACCCAAACCCTCTCCACCTCTTGTCGATGATGAGATCATAGAAAGTGAAGCTATTGTAATTAAGAAAAGATAAATGAAGAAGAAGAACCTTCAATTAGTGAAATCACAAACATTAAAGAGTCCAAAGATCACCCGTAGATAAGGTCATAGGAAAGCTAAGCGAGCGAACATTAAGGTCTCAAGTTCAAAACCAAAGTAGCTTATTTTGTTTTGTTTCAACTATAGAACCTAAGAACACACAAAGCCATAAAAGATGAAAGTTGGGTAATGGCTATGCAAGAAGAATTAAATCAATTTGTTTCTAAGGATGTTTGGACACTTGTCCCTCCACCTAGTAATCAAACCATAATAGGAACAAAATGGGTGTATAAAACAAATTAGATGCAAGCGGAGTAGTATCTAGGAACAAGGCTAGACTCGTTGCCCAAGGGTATAACCAACAAGAAGGAATAGACTTTGATGAGACCTATGCCCCGTGGCTAGATTAGAGTCTATAAGAATACTTCTTGCGTATGCTTGTGCTAATGATCTAAAGTCATATCAAATGGATGTCAAAAGCGCTTTTCTAAATGGTCTTATTAATGAAGAAGTATATGTAGCTCAACCTCCAAGGCTTCATCGATTTTGAAAACCCAAACACGTTTATAAATTAAAGAAAGCCCTTTATGGTCTTAAACAAGCTCCAAAAGCTTGGTATGATAGACTCAAGTCCTTTTAATTAAACATAAATATACCATGGGGTTAGTTGACAACACACTTTTACTAAGAAAAGGAGTCACACATAATCATAGTACAAATATACGTAGATGATATTATATTCGGATCCACTTGTCAAGACATGTGTGATGATTTCTAAAATCATGCATGAAGAGTTCGAGATGAGTATGATGGGAGAACTTAGTTTCTTTCTTGGTCTACAATTAAACAAGTAGAAGATGGTATCTTCTTCAATCAATCTAAATACATCAAGGAGATGTTAAAGAAATTTGGTCTAGAAGAGTCGAAACCAATTAGGACACCCATGTCATCCGACACCAAACTCACAAAAGATGAAGACGGCGAATCCGTAGATAATACTAAATATCGTGGCATGATAGGTAGTCTTCTCCTCACGGCAAGTAGGCGGATATCATGTTTAGTGTGCGCTTATGTGCTAGGTTTCAAGCAAAACCCCAAAACTTCACACCTAGAAGCCGTAAAAGAATTTTTAGATACATTAAGGGTACAACACAATTAGGATTATGGTATCCTAAGGGCACGGGTGTAGAAACAATTGTATATGCGATTCGACCATGCAGGGGATTACGTTGATAGAAAAAGTACAAGTGGGGTGTGTACTTTCATGGGATGTTGTTTAACATCATGGTTTTCTAAGAAACAAACGGCTCTAGCAATATCAACAACCGATGTAAAACCCTAAAAATACGAAACATAGATAAAGACTAAAATACCCTCGAAATAAAAAATTATAAAATACGTAAAATACGTTTTTAATCATTTAACGAAATTAAAACTAATTTACGAATAATTAAAACTTAACGAATATGTTACGTGATCGATTTTGGTACGACGAGAGATTTAAACGTTTCGCTAATATGTTGGGCCTCGTTTTCGTTAATGGTGAACCATTTGGGCCGTTCGTTGTTTGTATGGAGCCGAGAGCGAAGCCCATAAGGCGTTTGTTTTGTTTCGTGTGGATCAAGAGCCAAGGCCATTGGGCCGTGGGTTTTGTGTGTTCGGTTGGACCAAGCGAAACCCAACCCTCCTCAAAGCCCTAAACTAAAAATGTCACCACCTATAAATATAATACATGTACATGAAATTGAAACCCTAGTTTTCTTTGCCTCTTTTCTTTTCTTCCCATTCGGCCGAACCCTAGTCTTGTTGTGTCGAGACTTTTGCTTCATCAAAACTAAGGTATAACAATGTTTTTCTCGTCTTCTTTCGTTACACCTTACGTTAATATGTTGTGATTTGTTTTGTTTAGTCGAGTTTTGTGTTTTCTTTTTGTGGCCGAGCCGTGTGAACCAAACAAAAACAAACCATATGAATTGAACCTTGTAATATTAAGAGAACATGTATGTAATATGTATTGTTTGAATCGGATCATAGGTATGTCGAGCACAAGAGAACCGAACCACATATATAAATGTTATCATGCCTAATAAATTCGAAACCCTAATTGGAATGGAACCTAAGTGTAATTAATGGTCTAAACATGTGATTATAGTGGTTTTAATAAACCCTAAACTGGACATCATCATATGTCGAATTTGTGTGTTATAGATCCAATTTACAAGTGCAATACTCTGGGTTTTGTGGGAAAAGTTTATTTTATGTCTTAGTTAAGTTTTCCAAGTGGTTTGGTCGAATTTGGAGTTGTCTAAGTCGTATTTTTGAATTTTACAAGATCAAGTGTCAAAGCTGAGAAAACGAGTCTGAAATTAGGTTGGGTTCATCTAGGTGTTATCTGATGATACTTGCATGTTTTTGAGTGATTCTTGAGTCTAAATTGTAGTACATTGAAATAGCTTTCTGGAAAAATAAGTCTTGTGTCATTTGCAAACATGGAAGTATGATTTTTATATTTTTGGAGTTAGGGTGTCTGAATCTGAATTGCTGAGTTGAAATTTATGATGTAGTAAATGATTTTTAGTATTTAATCTATGAGGTTCTGGAACTTTTCCTTTGGTGGACATGATGTTTATATATTGTGTGACACCTGTAGCTTTTGGTTTGATGTGTTGAGTAGGGTGAGTGTGTTTGTTGGGGCCATACTTTTGGTGTGTGTAAATCTGGGTGAGTTCTGGACAGGTCTGGACTTATGATTTTCCGTAGGTCATTTAGCATGGAAATGGAACCCACCAATTTTTGTAGAATCTCTTAACTCATATGGGAACCCCTGGGATTTTCCTTGATTTCATTTGAGCTAAGTAAGTATTTTATAAAAATCGCTAAAGTCTGGTCCGAATATGAGTTTAAGAAACTGAAAGATAAAATATGATATCAGTAGGTAACACACTTACAAATGCATAAGAAGCTTATAAAATGAGAATATACTTATAACTCTAATAGTGTGAACGCGATAAATCCGTTATAACTTAATGATGCTAACAAGTATTAAATAAATCATAATCAGTGTAGATTCGGTGAAGGAGACGCGACGTTACACCTTCGTGATTCACTTATTCGTTTGCTTTCCTTTCATTTGCTTTAAGGTACAGATATTCTGACCTTTTCAGTAAAGGTTCCTTATGACGTTCTCTTTTCGTTAGCTTTTCTATTTCAGTTATTAGGATTCCCTATGCCATTGCTATGATTCCCTACATTTATGTGAATCTGTTGTCCGAACTTCATTTGTTGAACCTTGCTATGTTTGAGTATGAATTTACGATTATGAACTTCGATTATGAACATCGATTATGAACCTCGATTATGAATGTATGGTATATGACTTTGATATGAACCTTTGACGTCCGAACATTTGATATGAACCCTTTCGATTTGTTTGATCCGTTGCTTATCCGAAGCTTCATTTAGTGAACCATGAAATATCGATTTGGACTTTATGATATGAAACCTCGATATATATATATATCTCATTGAATTTTATGATGAATTATGATCCGTGTCAATTATGACAATTTGTTTGACCTAAGTTGGTTTGATACCGAGCCAAATATTTCACTAGTCATGGGGTTCCATGTCCGTATCGATGATGCACCTCGATATGACTCTAGGCGATAGAGTGATGTTCTTGCGTCCCTAGATGGTGGAGCATATTTTGTATATGTAGGAAGGGCGTATGGATGCATCCTAGATCGATCCGTTATCGATATGATTTGTCTCGGTGAATGATGTCGTGTGCACACGCGTCTTCACAAAATTCGGGAGCTAGCTACTCCATTTGTTATTGAGGTCTCCTCATATTATATAAGGTATTCCAAGGTCACCCTCCGAATACAATGGTTACTTATGATATGCTATGATCCGTTATGTTTACGGGCTCGTGGTGGATGACTAAACCTTATCATTAATTATGTTTTATGAATTACATTTATGATTCTATAGCTTCCAATGCTTCTATTTAAAAATCAGGTTTATTATATGTTTATTGAAGGTGATTATGCTTTTACATGTTTATGTGACTATCGTTTACTATGCTAGAATATGATTAATATGTTTATATGTGATTCATATGTTGTCATCTGATTATATAATGTCTTACTGTCATGTGAATTCGTTGATCTGCGTGATAACTATGCTAGTGTGTAATTGAGTATTCTGAAAGTTTAGTAAGTATGATTGTTCAGTTAATCTGGTGAACTTTGCCTATCCGTTAGTGTATCTATCTGCTTATATTTGACCTGCCATGATAAGATCTGCTTGTATTAAGATTTGATCTGGAAGATGGTTTAACTAAGGATATCGTTTTTGATAATTTGCTAATTGCTATGCTACGTCTTTTGCTTATTTAGTTATAGTATCTCCTACTGTGTTCTCTATTAGCATGTGTGACTGCCATGACTTTGACTGCTAATGTTTCCACTGTTATGATACTGAGTAAGTTATTAATGTAAACTATTTGACTTGTGTGAATGCCATGTTTATTTTCTGGTAATTATTTCCGTTAGCCTTTAGACTCTTCGTTTGGCTTATATGCACTCTACTTGCGATTTATTATGTGCTTGGTTAATTGATGTGTTTCCGTCATGTCATCAATATGCTATGTGTTTGTTCTTATTTGTTATGTGTTCTTCCGGTTTACGTATATTTGTGTTTCATGAGAATCCTCCATGATTCATTGAATCTCATTCAATTCGACTTTGTTATTCGTTTCTTTGTTTCAAGTTTGTATTTGCTTTTGTTTAGTTTTGTTACATTATATCATTCCTTTGGGCTTTGTAAGCTCACCAGTATTTTCTTTTCCTGCGGCAGGTATTAGGCATTCAAGATGAGCTTGTGGGATGGCTGATCTGGGTTGAGAGTAGAACTGAGAGCAAGTTGTGACTATAGAGATCCTAGATTTATTTTGATTATTAAGTTATTATGTTTTCTTTTGATTATTTTGTAAAGGCTTCCGCTATTGTATACTATTTAAAGTTCTGATATGAAACCGTATTGTGATATCTTTACCCTTGTCGGGTTGGGGTGTTACAACCGAAGCCGAGTACGTCTCCGCCGGCAAAGCATGCCAACAAGCACTATGGATGAAACAAGCGTTAGTAGACTACGACATTCATCTAAGCGACATAGCCATTCTATGTGACAACAAAGGTGCCATCGACTTAAGCAAGAATCCGGTATTGCATTCTCGCACCAAGCATATAGAGATTCGTCATCACTTCTTAAGAGACAATGTTCAAAAGGGGAACATTTCTATTGAGAAGGTAGCATCCGAAGATAACATAGCCGACGTTCTCACCAAACCGTTGAAGTGGGAACAATTCAACCTACTTCGTCTTGGTCTTGGTTTAATGGAACACAC
The DNA here is from genome assembly GCA_022545495.1 of Chrysanthemum lavandulifolium. Lineage (NCBI taxonomy): Eukaryota > Viridiplantae > Streptophyta > Magnoliopsida > Asterales > Asteraceae > Chrysanthemum > Chrysanthemum lavandulifolium. Next base: position 172,347,864 of record CM040244.1, read on the forward strand.
GTCGTAATTTATTTTGACTCTACAAGGTATGTAAACACTAGCCTTCTTCCTTCTGAGTCTAGGATCTCTATTTCACGCACAACTCACAAACAATACGGAATTTTCAAAACCCAAAGATAAGTTTTTCACTTATAGCTTTCCTATTTTTATATACACATTTTCAAAGAAAACCTACTTTCACAATGTTTTCTAAAAGGATGATACCTTCCGTATCAATTTCACAAAAGCAATTTCTCGCGTCTAGGACAAATCGCTTTTCATTATTAATACAAAGTAAAACCCGTTTTCATTGCATCTCATGTCTTTTGAATGCTAAAGGGACACATAACTAATATGTGTTTTGGGTACATTCATTTAAGCTACAATGAATTAGGAGCATTGACAACACAAGATTACGTGCTTATGTACTAAATATGTGTTTTCGGGTTATCTCAATAGGATACTTTTATACTTCTAGTTTAGTTTTATTTCTTTTTAGGGGTCGAGATAACCGCAACTCCAAATAGTTTGCATATAGGCACACAATAGGCAAAAATATTTCCAAAAGGAGAATTTTGTCTTGCTCGAAACACGGACCCACGGATCCCAGGCCTTCATGCTGGGCGGATCCCTCGAGGAAGGATCCGTGGGATCCGTGTATCTGAGTCGTTTTCAACTTCTATTTTGTCACTTTGGATGTAAAATCCACATTTGCTTCATTTTGGGAGTATGCTATTTAATGCTTGTGTTCTCATGATCACATGCCTTGAATTCATATCTAATCATTAGATTTTAATCCACATTTTGGGTCAAGCATTCATTACAATGTGTTGGTTTCTATATATATATACTCCCAAAATGCTTGCATACTCCATCTCCTTCTCACAAACACACTTCATCATGTCATCCAAAAACCCTTTAGGAGAAACATCTAGTACAAACAATCATGATATCCAAACCTTTGTACTTCCATCATCCAAAATACCACAATCAAATGCTAGGATATCCGCACGGATTAGTATCCGATCTTGTTGTTTAGAAAAACCAACCTCAAATGATTCATCCTCAAATAACTCATCACAAGATGCTTCCATTATAGCACCACCCTCATCACCAACAAGTACACCAACTTCATCACCACCTAAAATAACTCTTTTGGAACTCCTTAGGACTCCAACAAGATCTACCCAACCTAAAGAAAAAGAAATAGTCTTTTCCACACCCCCCACATCACCAAATACTATTTTTCAAGATCTTGAAACATCACCACCTCTAGCTCCCATCACATTACAAGAACATCTAGGTTCTTTTCCTCCATCACGTACAAACATTCTGGATTTTGATCCATATTTTCCTATTTTTCCACCACAACTTCCGCATAACTCAAATCAAAACAACCCGGAAAACTTCCGCACTCATTACCCACATCATTTACAATGTGAACACTGCCATTCCACTAGGGAAATTGCAATAGAAGTTAGGGAAGAAATGCGTTTCATACTCAACCTCATCCTTGATCGCATCAATACCATTACTCATCAAAACCTCCATCCATAACCTTATGCAAGCATGGAAGGAATCTCTATTACTATTTTTCACTTTTAGTATTAATTTTTTTTTTGTCATTTTCAAGAACAAGTCTTGTTCTTATTTTTACATGCTTGTAAGTGGCTTAACTACCACTACAATTTGTCGTTTTATTACAAGGCCTTGTTTACATACCTTGGCTCCCTATCTTGTTTCTCGACAACCATAAGATCATTTAAGCATGTTACTAACTTTCTTTTGTAGATTTCTTTTCTTCTCTTGACGCCCAAACTAGGGGAGCTACCGTCGAGGGAGTAAGAAATCGTGAATACTTTTTCCTCCAGGGTTAACTTTTGTTTCGACAAAAGGGGAGAAGAAGTAAAACTTAGGAGCTTTCAAAACTTACATCTATTCTTAAGTTTTACTCATCATAACATTATATTTTGTCATCAACAAAAGGAGGAGATTGTTAATACAAATAAACCGTAAAAGCGTTTATTAATATTTTGCGATCTCTTTGTGTTTTGTTGATAACATATATAATGTTGTCTTAAGTATAATTATAAGGATACATGTTATTTTTGTAAAGCATTTACATATAATCTTTTAAATACAAAAATGTAGTAACTAAAGCATTTGTTGTAATAGTTAATTAGGATGGGTAAAATCACAACCCATGGATCTTAACCCATACCCAAAGAGACTTGATACAATGTATACTTAGATACATTGAATCTAAAGAAAACCCATGGACCAACCCATGACCCATAACCAAAACCCATGGGCAAGAGGGCGTTCCACGGATCCCTAGCTTTGTGCTAGCGGATCCCAGTGGAAGGATCCGTGGGATCCGTGAGAACAGTGAGGAAATTTGCCTATAAATGAGAGCCATTTCTTCATTCTAACTCACCCTCTTCTTACTAAATCTCTCATACACTCTCATTCTCTTCTAACATATAGATCACTAGATCTAGAGAGTTGTTCTTCTTTCTTTCTATTTGTGATTCTCGTATAGGTCCTTCTCAAGGCGAGATCACGAGCATTCTACAAGTCATCCAAGCAAGGGTCCTTGATTGATTTGTCACTCCGCAAGATTTACATGGCGAAGATCTTGTATTTGATATTTCACATATTTGTTGTGTAATAGTTGTGTTGGTTTGGTCCACCGTGCTACGGACTCGGTATCTAGCTTTGTCTGGAAAAAGTGTAAGCAACGTTGTGAAGGCTTCTCCGCCAAGTGAAGGAGTTTGTTGACATAGTGCTTGAACTCTCGAGTAGGTGACTCGGGGGTGGAGTAGGGCAAGGAAGGTGTCCTTGTAGCCGAACCACTATAAATCGGTTGTGTCATTTCTATCCCTTATCTTTATTTATTTGCTTGCATTATCATTAGATCTATACGTTCTCAACATCCATACGATTTCACATAATATCGAATCTAAAGTTTTTGAAATCAACTTAAAATCGGCAAAACTATTCAACCCCCCCTTCTAGTTTTCCACATATCTGTTTAATTGTAGAAAGCCAGTGGGCTTATACGACTTTAGGGAAATAATTTTAAAAAAATATATATTTCGGATCTTATCGGGTTGACCCGATAACCCGATAAAAAAATTATTCAACCCTAACCGACCCGATAACTATATCGGGTTATCGGGTTCGGGTCACGCAACCCGATAAGATTTTTTAACCCGATTTAACCCAACCCGATAAGCCTTATCGGGTTCCGGTTCGGGTTCGGGTCGGGTCAACCCGACCCTACTGACACCCCTGATTGCGATAACTAGATCCATATCCGCTGCGTACTCGTAGAGGTTAATTGGTTAACTTGTTCTAAAATCCCAACAGTGGTATCAGAGCCATCTCATTTTTGCGATTATGGGTTACACGTTTCTTATTAATAAACATGTTTAAAAGGCTGCATGAAACCTAATTTAGTTATTCGTTTTTTTTTTGTTTTGACAACTATATGCAATATTTGTCAATTTTTAATAAAAAATAACGAGTCACACACAAATTAAATTATATTGATAATTAGAATTAATGTTTTAATTTTAATTGCATGTTAATTAGAATTACTTTGTTAATTGGAATTAAATTGTTAATTAGAATTACATGTTAATTAGAATTACTTGCTAATTAGAATTAAATGTTAATTAGAATTAATTAATTGTTAATTAGAATTATAATGATAATTAGAATTAGATATTGTTTATTAAATACATAAGATTGCGTAATTACTTGTTAATTTAGATTGCCATGCTTTTTATGTGTTTTCCGGCCACAAGACCCACTCAATTGCTTTTTAAGTGATGTATGGGGCGATCTAGGTATTACACCTAGTGACAGTCTTATGGTTCTCCTTTAGGGAAGACTCGCAAGAGAGCTCGGAACAATATGTGCTTTTATATTGATGTTTATGCTTATATGTTTGTGATTCCTATATGTGCATTATTACTCGCTTTGACACCTAATTGTATGCAATATGGAATAATACATATCGTAACCATAACATTAATATGGGTCTTTATTTACACGCCTAAATATCATGCTCATTGTGACCTGCTATTTGATTCGTGTAAAATCATTTTTGTAAAATAAAGTGACCTAATTTAATGAAACACGTTTTCAAGAATTTAAAAACTAGACGCTATGGACACTTGGGATGTACGGCTCACCTACTAGAACAAACTAAAAAGGGGGTTCAAAGATGTGCGCACAGTCGCACCGAAAGGATGTGTAAGGTTATGCTTGGTACACACGGTCCTCTGTCTCCCTGTGCGTTCGATTGGAGCTACCGTGAACCATGATGATCACTACAATGTCATTACCAAAAGTTTTTAAAATTAGTGTTACAAAGTTGTTTTGCATGCTTCTTTATACACGACTTTTGCCACATTTACATGTGCATACCTATTTGTTAATTTTAAGTCTATGCCATCCAACTATGAACACGTGGCAAAATGATTGGACTCCTAATGGGTGAAAAAAGGTTGCTTAAGAGGTGGCATAAGGTATGCAGTCAACTTCCAACACTTGAGTAACCAATGTTCATCCCATTGAACACCTAAAAAAAGAAAAAAAAATGTCAAACTAAAAAGAATTTATTGATAAGAGTATTTTTAAAGTTTAAAAAATGATTAAAAAAACATGTCATTTCGGTAGTTGTACATACATATTTAACATTGATCATAAATATTTAATTTGTAGTTGTACATACCTATTTAACATTGATCATAAATATTTAAGTACTTCTTCGTAGACAAAGTGTAGTATACATCGACATATTATGATATGCATTAGTGATTTACCACAAGTTATCTACTATCTTTTTAGGTCATTTGAGAGACTTTTATTTCTTAGCTAACCTTGAATAGAAATTATTATCAAAGTGCAGATTTTTTTTCGATCCATAGCTAACCCACCTCAAGCTACTGGGACACACAAGACCTTTTATTGACACGCTCAAAGGCTTGTTAAGAAATCACATTACCCATAATAGGTCGAGATGGTAGAGCGTTGGCTAGTCCATGACCATTAGTATTGTGCAAATCCATCTCTACTTCCTGTATATAACCAATGATATGAGAATTCATTATACAATTCACAAACATAGTACATGTTTTTTTTCTTAGCAAATAAGCAATCAAGTATGTTCCAATGATGCAAATATATGTGATAGATGTACATAACAGACTACAAAATTGGTCTAAAAGCAAAATCATAAAACCCATAGGTGACATGATTCCAATCTGTTGTTCCCGTTTCACAATTGAATAAAACAGTTTAAACTTTAAAGCATTAAGTAAATTGATTGTGAGTAATGACTAAAAATAATGCAAGTAAAAACATACTGAATAATTTTCAACTTAATATTTATTAGAAACAAATAAAAAATAATACATTACCCAAGTACTTGCGGAATAGTACTTGGGATTGAAATGACAAAGTGTAATAACTCCTCACTAAGCTCAGGCTAAGTCTGAGCACAACTACAAGGAACCACTGAGCTATCTCAGGGACAGAGTTGTATTTGGAGGAGTGAAAGATGGCTTGTGTGTGTGTTTTACAATTAGTTCACAAGCTTAAAATCTTCCACTCCAACTCTTATGCTATTTATACAAGTATGGTTTTTAACTCTTTCCTAGAGGAAAAACTAACAGGTTACAGAAGACAAAATATTGATGTATTTTGTCTCTGTTTACAAAGGCTATATTGGGTAAGTGACAAGGTTGCTTTCTTCTAGTCAGTGATGACACTGAGCCTGATAGTTAGCCATATGGTTATTTTTACATGTTCATACTTGGTCGACTTATCTTGAGTTAGCTTGGTCAGACCTTGAACCCGAGGCAAAAGATGAGAACTAAACATGCTCATGACATTATTACTTGTTTACTAATGCCTTGATCAGTCTCATAAATCTAAGAGTTGCATTATGCAATTAACGCTCGTCGCTTACCTCTTGTCCTATTTTTTTACACACTGGTCAGATCTATGGTAATTAAGTGGGGTTGCAAGATGGATCTTAGTCTTATTAGTAATTAATTGGGTAGTTAATTCTATTAAGAATGTAATTATCGAAAATACTAGAATTGAACTTTTTATGTTCTGATTAATTATGTTATTGCAACATAATTCGTAAACAAAGTTGTTTTTCTTCGAAAGACAAACTTAGTCTCTTTTCCTAGTAAGAAAAGTGAGACTTATACCTATATTTTCTCCTTAGTTGACAAAATAAGATAGAATTACAAATTGATAAACTCATTTATGATCTTTCATTACCCTTTTGTGGTCTAGAGTTAATTGAAAGATAAAATATTCTGTGTAACTGGAAACATTGTGTTTAGAGCTACCAAAATAAATAACATCTTGCACTTGTCACGATGTATGAGTTTAAACCGCAAAGAGTAAAGGAATTACTAGCATATTTTCTAGGTAATCTTCTTAGACTCTTATTATTCCTAAAGTGCTAATTACCCTTGGGGCTATGTAGACGATAAAGGAGGAATTGCATGCTAAAGATTCAAGTTAGTTGAATGAAAGAATGGCTAGTCCATTTTATACATAAGTAGAACTTCATATACTCTGTTCAATACCTAAGTACATGCTACTCGTAGGCATTTGAAGAGAATAGGAAAGTATATAAAGCGCTATATGCTTTCTCGGAAATGTAACACTTGTAATGTTGACAAATCCGGTGGGAGCGGTTGCATTTATTCTTGAAATATCATTCATGTAATGTTGTCAATTTCGATTAGGAGCTACGGATTTATTTCCTTGTTAGTCACCCATATCATTTCAAACTAGCTTTGAAATAATCCATTACTTTCCGAATATGAACAACCATTGCTTAAAGGAAAATTGCATTTTATTTTATAAGATAACACGTTGCCTTCCTGCTGTCGCTTCCTGAAGCGTTATCTATAGAATAATAATCCACAATTCCTTATTACAGGTTATGGTTCTAAAACTACTTATGATATATATGACATTATCATATTGTTTGAACAATCAATCATGTGTTGTTTGTTTTCATAATATGATGTTGTAACTTACACAAGTGGGAGAAATCTCAAAGTGTGTGCAAGGAACAATAATATTATTGGTATCTCTTGACCGCAAGGAAAAGGAAACTAATAATTCTACTAGGACTTAAACACATTAGATGTTTAATGCCTTACTACATGTCAATAAGAATTCTACTAGGACTTAAACACAAGAGATGTTTATTGTCCTACTACATTCTAATAATGATTCTACTAGGACGTGAACACGCTAGATGTTTGTTGCCCTACTACATTCAAATGTCATGATATAGTATAAAGTTACTTCAACATTTGACTACATGTTTTAGTCAACATAATTATGGTTATATGATAATGATCATAATTATGAAGTATAAAATTAACTTGAAACTACTATAGAACTCAATAGTTTGCGTTCATGATTACTTTTGTTAGTATAATTATGCTTACATGTTAAGACATAATTATAAAGTCCTTGAATTAATCAATGACTTATAACATAAAGTATATATAGTAAATGTGTTATGTCTTCTAGTTAACACATAAAAATAAGGACTTTGAATTATTCAAAAACTTATAATGTATTATTAAAATGTTATGTTTTCTTGTTAACACATGAACATATAATCCTTGAACAGTTCTGATTTCTTGTGAACACGTGAACATAAGGTTCTTGTACTGTTCAATGAATATACATTATTGCATGCACTTAGTTCATAAATACTTTATATGCAATTTGGCTTGACCCAATTGACATGTATTTGGTCCAAAGAGAATTAAGTTATCTATATAATTCTGATATAGTTTTACAATTCTAATAACTCATAGGATACCACTTCATTGTGGTATGTCTAATGTGTTGGATCAAACCTTATTCATTTTGTTTGGTTCCTGATAGCTTTAATTGCTCTACCTCAAAAACATATCAAGGTTAGAAATTGCGTGTGTCATGGATACACTCAATATAGTTCAAACCTAGAAGGTATTCAAGACGACACATAACTGAAAACCCTAATTCATTAGGGATTTTAGGTTTTCCACTCAAACCAATTGAATCCTAAATCCTTTTGGATTTTTGATTTATCTACACTTCCTAGCTTGAATATTGTAGTTTTGGTGTTCTTCCTAGCTTGACGAAACACAAAATATTGCTAGAACTTTTGGTTAAAGAGTGATAATAAATTAGAGTTTTTCTATAAACCCTAATTTGATTTGTTGGAAGGAATTCTATTATGTCTTGATTTAAGTTATGAATTTGTTAAAATCTTATGAAGCATTTTATTAACAAATCTTGAGATGAGAACTTAAAATGTATTTTGTGGTTCTCCATAAAGAACAATTTATTGTTGCTTAAATACTTAGTATTTAGAGAATTGTCTCTACTTACGAAAGTAAGTGGGAGCATATACAAATCTCGAAGTTTTTGAGATCAAAATACTTAACCTTCTAAAATGCACTTATTAATGTCATACTAAGGTTAAACATGAAAATGTTGACCGAAGTATAATGATTACTCTCATTCATAAATACGAAAGGATACCTCATCACTTGAGTGATATTTTATATCAATGCTGAGGAATATAAGTTAGAAGATTATTGTAAATCAGCTAACTAATAAAATATATTATCACATCTTGAATCTGATAAATGTTTTAGAACTATGAATGATAAGATGCAGTCCTTAAAAAGGCAAATCAAGTTTTGAGCTTGATTGTTATTTCGCCTAACAGTTAACCTATGAGGTTGGAATGAGTTTCTTTTGAAGAAATACTCACAAGGACAAAATTGTATACATATTAATGCATGGCATTATATAAGAAGTTGTTAATCATACTTAAGCAATTAACTGTGATTAGATTTTCTTATATATATGTGCATTAATTAATATAAAGATATTGAATTGTCATACATGTTCCTTGTATGTAGAATGTGACAATTAGATTTTATAACTCTTTCTTTATGATTACTTTTTGCGAGGACGGTGTGTAATCAAAAGGGTTATGAATCTATATAATCTTTATGTAGTATACAATATTTATGCAATCCAAGTTTGGATTGAATCATGCATCTAAGAGCTGATATCTTGAATTTAATTACAATATGATTCTGATTTAATTAAGACAACTCTTGAGTACATCTGACATTGAGTGGGAGCATTGTGTTTTTCTTTAAAATTTACATGTTGAAGATATCATTCTGTTTAAGCTAGATCTTGATCCTTAAGCTTGGAATGAAACTTCACTTGGAATTTAGGGAATAAAACAAACAACATTGGAATAGATGTTTATATGGAATAAAGAAATGCGGAAAATTAAGTCTGACACAAATGCAATATATCATTTGAGCAAGTCTTAAAATGGTATATTTCACTTGGAATAATTTACATGGATGAAAACCTTGTGTTGTTTAAACTAAGGATTCTGATAAGGATTTAAAAGGTACACTTTTGAGGGGTCATTTAAGCCCTTAATTGATCACTTTTGTATCCGTTACTACTTAATTTCGTTCCTTTTCACCTTTTAGGTCTCTTGAAGGCAAATTGCTGGAATGACACTTATTCGGACGAAAAGGCGAATATACGAAGAAAATGGCCAAAGTCAAGAATCGAGACACTCAGTCTTTGGGCCGAAGGGGCGGCGTCGGCGTTAATCTGCGATGCCGTCGCGACATGTTTTGTGGCGACTCAAGAGCAAATTGCTTATTTACAAGTGACGGCATCGGGTTTTAAAAGAGTAGGCGTCGCGGCTCGGGGCCTAGATTTGATCCGACGGCGTCGAGAGGCGAAGGCGGCGTCACGGGCATAAGGTGGCCGCCACAATGATAACGTGGCCAAGACGAAACCTTAATGATCGCGACTGGCGACATCACAATTAAAGTGGCCGTCGCGCTTGTAACACTATATATAGAATCCGAATTTTTTCGGTTTTGGGAGGTAGTTTTGTGGAGTAAAACCTAAACCGAACCAAAGGTCATCTTAAGCGATATCTTAGGGTTCCATACCTATTTTACAACAAGATAAGTGTTTTACTTCATTGATTCAATCATGTCTTCAATTGTTTGTGTGTATGCTTGCATGTTCCCCATGTCCGACTAATTTACTTGTGTGTTTGCTTAGATATATGAAACCTAGTTATTGAATATTGATGGGTTGTCTCTTATCTTAATTGTGATTGACCTAGTATTGCCATAGGTCATCCGTTGTGTTATTAATGCTTGATTAATCTTTGTTGAACCTTAGCTTATAGTTACTAGTGGAATTGTAGGCTAAACATCCAAAGATCACCTTAGTGTTAAGTTTATGAATCCTAGAGACTTCGTAGTCATTAACCTTAGGTAACTTTAAAGAGTTAGGGATAAACGCATACCCTACGACCTTAGAAATACAACGCGTTAAGAATATGGACGTGACAATTCAACCATCAATAGGAGATAACTAGGGAGTAATAACATCTAAGCAAATACATTTTTAACTATCATAAGATCACACATCAATTAGACATAGACTACACTCACCTTAGATTAGATAATTAGATAAGTAGAAGTAATCGGTAGAAATACCAAACCCCCAAATCCAATACCCCGAGATTCGTAATTTCCATTTTCTAAAAAACATAAAAAAGATAAAAAATAATTTTCCTTAACCCCAACCTTAGCGTAGTAATTTTTCACTAGCATTCCTATTCCCCTAGAGAACGATATCAATACCCGTGGCTTACCCTAATACTACACTACAACGATTAGGTTCACTTTGCTGGGTGTTATAAAACTTGCTCGACGAAAGGAAGTTCCTTTGACCCGAGCAGCTGCGTAAGTGTATCAAGTTTTTGGGCGCATTGCGGGAATAGAATAGCTAGTTAGATTTCCACCTCGTTTAGGTTCCTTGCTTGATTCCTATCAAGTAAGCTTTTTCTTATTTTAGCTTCCTTGTAGTCTATCCCCTTCTTTGTGATTGTGTTCGTAAATCCTTTTCATTTGTCGCTATGGCAAGTGAAGTTGCATTTGAATCATTAACAAATGAGGAACAATTGAATTCATGATTGGATTGCTTTTATTGTTCTAATGAATTTGTGAGTGGTGTTAGAGATATCCAAAAGGAGACGGGTGTAAGGTTGGATGGATTTGATAAATTTTGTGCTTGTGTGGCTTCTATTCAACGATCATTGTTAGAATCAACTCCTTTTAGTGAGACCCTCTGGAAAATTTTTGAGAAAAGCCTCTTAAGCATAAACCATCAGTTGTCACAACTTGAGGAAATGGATAAGGAGGATTGTTGGATCGATGTACTCTAACCAAACTAACTTATATAGCTTGTAAGGGTTTAATAACCTCGGATAAATCCTAAGTTACTAACAAAGAAACACTGAACTAACTCTATTAAGTATGCGGAATTTACTTAACAAAGCTAAGAAGAATTAACTTTAACTTTAACAATTATATTAATACTTAGAACCTGCTTGTTATATAGATTCTTTAACAACTCTAAAACTCTAATATCGTACTCTCTAAAACTCTAAAACGCATGTACGTTTAATGCCAATCTAGGGGTCCTTTTATAGGCTTAAGGATTACCCTAGTCGGTTTACAATTACAAACCTTGTACGACAAGTAATACTAAAATAATCTTAGAACATTCTAGAATTACAAGATAATCCTTAACGATTTTGCATATCAGTCCTTTAAGCATGCAGTACTTTGATGAATCGAGCAGTACTTTAACTTTATACTTTAGCAGTACTTTGACTTCTTCAGCACTTTGACTCTTTAGTACTTTAATTCTTCAGCACTTTGACTTTCTATATCCCAACAATCCTCCCCTAAGTTGAATTCTACTTGCTTGATTTCAAGTTCCTTTGTATATTAAACTTTAACATCTTTGTCTTCAAAGAGAGATTGTGACTTTATCTTCAAATTTTGTCTTTGTAGATTCTGTGCTTATATCATCATCATCAAAGTAGTCTTTATCAGTAATTCTTTTCAAATAATAATAAGCTCCATCTTTTCGACAACATATGGCAAGCTGTACATCGATTCGGTTTAAGTTTCGATCTATTCTCATCACTTCTAGGTGTGTAAACTCCTGAGAGGTGAATCATTGAAATTTAATGGATTTTGATGTCTCTTTACCAAAGCCATTAACTCTGGAGTAGCCAAATGTTTAGGTGTGTAAGACCATGGTACATTAATAACCATATGATTTTTAGCAAATCATCAGCTATCAACAGATTTGATTTGTCTTTACCAAAAGCTGTACCCTTTTAGACTAGTTAGTTCTTGCAACCATGGTGAGCTAATTACCATATAAATGGTTTTTCCACAGCCTTTACCACAAGCCATTTTTCTTGTGGGCTAGCCAACTCTTTACATTGCTGATATGGTGAGTTGATTATCATACAACTTATTAGCAAGTTGTCAACTATATAACGGATTTGAGATATCTTTACCAGAGTCGTTTGCTCATGGATTAGCCAGTTCTTTTGTTAAACATGGTGAACTGATAACCTATTGTTATAACCATCTCAAAACCATTGTTGCTTTTAACTTTTGTTTCAAAATATTCTTTACTTAACAAAGTTTTCTTTCAAAAACATTCTTGGTTTATCTTTGCAAGCGATACTTTGATTAAAGTCTTGTTTGTTCGTGATACTTTGAATAAAGTCTTGATTTTTCAAAAATTTATACAATTATAAATCATACCAATATTTATGCTTCATCATCAGCCATAGTTGTCCATCTGATATATAATTCAATCACCATCAGGGCTGTTTCATTCTCTTCCTCAACTTCCGTTCCATGATCCAGTATTCTTCTCATGAGATCGCTTGTCAAAGGATATCTTCTTTTAGCTAGCATGTGAATCATAGTTCCATCTTCCAATTCTAAAGCATGAACTCTTGATTCTTCAAAGAATCTCCAGCTTGTAATCTCCCAGTTCTCTTGATTTTGCCAGAGTTCATCATTGCTTGTTTCCTTAGTTTCGAAGATAGTTGTCAGATCTCCTAGTAATACTAAGCCAACTCCACTTGATGGAACATGTTCAAAGTATTCTTGGACTAGTTGATATAGTTGAAACAGATTTGCTCTATCAATAATATGTAGTATATCCCATAGTAAATTGAATACTCTGAAACTTTCATCCTCCCTATGGAACATCAAATAATCTCCATCTTTTGACTCTACAACTTCAAAAGTAGTTATCTTTGTCTTCTTTACTGCAGCATCTTTGGATTTAGGATTCTCAAAATCTACAATTCTAATGTAATTCCTCAGTTCATCAACTGTATCGGATCTTAACTCAATCTTCTTTGATTTCTGTTCAGCTTTAGTTGTCCTTTTTCTTTTTAAGCTTCTTTTACTGAAATCCTCCTTGTGCTTATCATCCTTGAAAGAAATAATACTCTCAACTTGCTTCTGATAAGCTTCTCTGACAACATTATATAAGTCTTTCATCTCCAAGTAATTCAGCTTCTGTAATCCAGTGTATCCTTGACCTTTCAAGTAAGCCATCATAGCATTTCTTTCTTTAGCCTTACTCATTGGTCTTTGTGGTATAACAACTTGAGTTTTTCCTTTGGTTGAACAATTTCGACATCAAACTTAGCTTTGTAGCTCTCTAGCGACTTCTTCATTCTTAGCCACTTCAATGGCTCTTAACTCGCTAAAGTTAGCTTCTTTTCTTCTTTGTTTCCACCACTTACCTTTACCTTTATCTTTTGGATCTAAGACGGTTGAGAAGCTTGTGATTGTTCTTGATAACTCTGGAATGCTAACACCCCTTGGTCTTGATAAGTTGTGCAATATCTCACTCTGTTTCATCATCACTTGCGGTGTGCACTACTTTTGGTGTAACAACTTCCTCTTCTTGTAGAATTGTTGAAGGACCACTTCTTCATCAAAATTCAAAGTTCTTGGTGTAATCGGTTCTTGTCTATGAGTTTCTTGAAGACCAAGATACTTTGATCGTGACTTGATCATCGATTACTTTGAACAATGTTCTTTGAACTCCAGTTCTTTCAGACTCTGTACTTTCAATATTGACCTGTGCTTTAGTACTTTGAGGTTCATCTTCTTTTTCTTCATCTTCTTTCAAATTCTCTTGCTCTAAATTCCTCCCCAATTGGACAGAAGATTGCTGGTGAACCTTTTTGCCTGTAGAAGTCTTCTTAAAAAGCTTTCGTTTCTTCTTTTCAGCCTTGACCCATAATCTGTGATGTTTGACTAAAGGCCAGACATACCTCTTAAGTCTTCTAAACTTGGTCTTTAACTATGCTATCTATGCAGCTTAGCATCGTTTCTTCTTTTCTTCAATCTCAACGTATCCCAAAGAAGCTGTTTATCAAATCGAATAGCTCCTGCTGCATCATCAAATAATAAGTCTTCACGAATTGATGCTTCACTAACTTTCACAAGCCTTCCAGCAACTTTAGCTTGTATATACGAATCATCATTCTCCATGTGAATCCTAGCAGTTGCCCAAAACTGTTGAATCCAGGGCTCAATGACATCTAGTTCAACCAAAAGTGCATAACTAATTGGAGACCCCGTGAGAAAATCAATGATGTCATGGAATGCGACATTAGCTTCAGTTTTATCCAAATTCGCCACCATGTTGTGTTTAGAAACGGTGTTTCGGTTCGCCATTGATGGTTGTAAAAGTGATTGATTCGATGAATAAGTAATTGAGAGAGAGAGAGAGAAATATAGAAAAGATTGATAAGAATAAAGATGAGAGGGAAAATCAGAAAGTAGTTATTTATAGGTAAGATTTGAAAAATCACAGCCCATAATAACAAATTTACCGTTATTTGAGTTTTTACCCCTCTTTTTGACCGTTGGAACAATACGTTGATAAGACAAGCAGTGCTTTCCACGTGTGTAGTACTTTCCAGAGCAGCATTTTCAGTGCAGTACTTTCATATGACAAAACAGCAGTACTTTTCCATTTTTCTTCTCTATAATAGCAAAAACTCCAAATAGGCATTGTATTGCCTCCCCTTAAGTAATGCACAAGACTTTCTAACTAACTAATCAGTCCTCCCTTTAAATGTGGCTTAGTAATTAATCATTACAATGCTCACCACCAAGTGATTGAATCGTGAAACATCTAATCCTTTGGTGAGTAAATCAGCTACATTATCATCTGTGTGAACCTTGACAACATTAATGAGTCTATGCTCATAACAATCTCTGATGAAGTGATGCCTAATCTGAATGTGCTTGGTCTTGGAGTGATAAATAGGATTCTTCACAATGCAAATTGTACTCTCATTATCAATGTTGATAGGAGTATTCTTGAAGTTGAACCCATAATCCAAGAGTTGATTCTGCATCCACAAAACTTGTCCACAACAGTTGCGCTGACCACATATTATGCTTTAGTAGATGATGTTGTTTGCAATAGTTTGCTTCTTACAATCGCCATGAGACTAATCTTCTTCCAATACCAAGCACCCATAGAGAGCTTTAACAACTTTGTAGACTTTGTTTGGATGTGCGGGATCTTCAAAACCGGGAGGTTGTTTGACATAAACCTCCTCAGAATGGCCAAAAGAAAGGTTCTTGACATCCATTTGATAAACATGAAAGCCCATATATGATGCAAAAGCAAGGAATATTCGGATAGCTTCATTGATTCATCATAATCTACTCCTTCTTCTCATAGCATCACAATGAATGGAATTCACGGGAGATATATTGAACGACCTAAAGTGTCGTTTGGAAAACACATCGTTTGATTTAATAAAACAATCGAGTTTACAAAGTATAGGTCCCAAATGAAAATCAACTTGTGCGGAAATAAGTTTGTTACAATTCAAACGATGTTTTAATGTGAGTAAAACCCAGTGAGACGCGTCATCACCGCGACTCTAAGATGTGTCCACATGCATGCCATGAAGTGTATGCCTTAGATACCGAGATAAAAACATGCTAAAAGTGTCAACACAAAGGTTGAGTGAGTTCATAGAGTTTGTGATGAAATGTAAAGACTATCAAAATCGTTTATGCGAAGAAAGGCATTGTAAATCCACTCGGTTCCAAGTTCGCCCATACAAAACTTGCAACTGTGTGTTCACAACCCAACGCCAAAAGGTGCATAGTTTATGTTCAAGTGCATGATATCAAATGAATTCACATTATAGTGCATGACTTAATGTATCAATAATTACTTGACATAATTATACCAAGACATTTAGTTCAATGAAAATCCCAAGACATTCGGTTCAATGATGTTCCCAAGACATTTAGCACAATAATAATCCCAAGACATTCACTCAATGATAATCCCAAGACATTCGGTTCCCAAGACATTCGGCCCATATAATCCCAAGACATTCGGTTCCATAATTTATGATATAGGATATGACTAAACATTCGATTCGATTAAGCATGTAGTTTCAAATAATCATGATAGTCATAAAAATAGTTGAGCATGTATCTCCCCCAAAAGTAATTCAAAACAATTAAAAGAGTAGGGGCTATGACTCACTTGATAAATTGGTATGATGACAAGAGTGAGTACACTGAGGTATAGCGTGATACTTTAACCTTGACCTATTGTGAGTGATATGATACGTAATGAGTTATGATGTAATGTTATGCATGCATTTCGTATGTTATTTATACCATTGGCGAGTTTTGAAAATAATACTTATCGTCGAAAAATACTCTTTTGACGTCTTGACCATTCTTAAATCACTTTACAAGTATTTACGTCAAAATGTCATCCTACAATGGTTTATTAATGATTTATTGTGAAATAATAACTTTTCGTCGTAAAATAATGTCGTCGGAATTTTCATGAAAGTGACAAAAATGGCTTCGAAAAACTAGTCGTAAAATAGTGTACGTCGAACGTTAGGAAACGAGCTCAACGGTTTTGGAAAGTTTGTATCAAAATCTAGAAGTTTCAATTCATGAGTTTTCGTCATAGAGGTCTCGAACATAAAGATAATAAAGGCTAAAGATGGTGATTTTGTCCAAATGTTGTGTTAAAAATGAGTTTCGGCAAAGTTTAAGCATCCGTAAATAATTTATTACAACTCCGCTATACAAACGGTTGATCGTTTTAGAAAATATGTTTGGTGATCTCGATTTTATTAGAAGACACTTCGTTACAAAAAGTTCCACATCATAGTTAAAAACAGCCTTCAACATGGTCGTTTTAGTTACCGTAACACTTGTCTCGTAAAAATAATATAGTTTTTCTGAAAATAATAGTTACGGCAATTTTATGAAAACGTGCATATCTTAGTCGTTTCAAATCCGTTTTCTCGTATTATCGTCCTTAGCTTCGTATCAAAGTATACTAATATATTTTTGATAAGTCGAAATAATTTGTAAAGCTTAAGGCTCGTTTTGACTCGTACCAACCAAAACACTTTGTTGAAATTTCGAAAAAATATATATTTCGTCGTCAAACTTGTAAAATTCATAACTTCTTCGTTATAACTCCGTTTTAATCCGTTCAAGCGCCACGGATTCGTTTTAAAGTATATTTTCTAAATATCAAGGCCAAAATTTCGTGCCTACTGTCGGATTTTCCAAAAACAAAATAAGGACAGACCACTTTTAATACTTGTCGAAAATAGTTTTCTCGTACTAAACCTATTCCAATCCTTCAAATCAACTCCAAAGCTAATCTAATCCTACCATACACCTTCTTAGGGTGTCATGGGTTCCTAAACATCATCAAGACCAATAACTAACAAGGGAATAATTATAGGATGACCTTATATATATATAACTCTAAAAATCATGTAAAATGGTATAAATAACACAAGTCTTGCATGTTTGCTATGAAATATGAAGAAATAAATATGAAATGAAGAGGAAAGATGTAAAATGAAGTGATATGCTTACAAGTTAATATGATGAGGTGCAAAGAACAAAGGTTTAACCTAAACACCCTAGGTTTTATTTCAAAACCTTATTAAGAGTGTGATCTAGATTGTTTTTACTCTTGAGCTTGAAAAAATTTTGATCCTTGTACACCTTGAGAACCGGTTTTAGAGGAGAGAAACCAAGAGAAGACTTTTGCTAACTTTGAATAATTGTGATAATAATTGAGTGAATATCTTTGAGTACATATCTATACATATCAAAATTTTGTTACCAACCCATTAAATGCTTACCCCCCACATGGCCGGTTTTAGGGGGATGCATCTCAAAATATATTTTTTTTTTTATATATGTGTATAATAAAATGTAAGTAATAATGTATAAGTAAAAGGTAACTTGTAAGATTTAATATACATTTGTGTATTTAGGGTAATTTTAGGTAAAAGTAATTTTTAATAGATCAAAATAAAGTATAATGAGATCATAAAAATTGTAAAAATACATTCCTTGTAAAAATTGGGTGATAAAATAATTATCGTGTAGTTTTTAAGAAAAACGTCGTAATAATATAACTTTAACGATTTATATACAAAATAAATTTAAAACACTAGGTAAACTCAAAATATAGTTTTTATAAACTAAATATAAGTATAAAAATATATCGGGATCATTTTTAGAAATAACGGATTAAATATTCAAAATAATAACTCACGCGATAACGTTTATTTAATATAAAATTTACGCGTTTAATGTGAAATGCAATGTCATGAATGGACTATCATGATGCAAATGATACTAATGAAATGTAGACTAAACTTAGTCCATATGAAATGTTCGTGATGATATGATCATGAATTCGCCGCTAAACCTTTAAGGTTACGCAATTTGGAACACGAAACCTAGTTTACGATAAATGTTGAAATTGTGAAACTTGAATTGTTTCGAAATGACACGAAATTGCGAGTTGTCACATTCGCCCATCCAAAAAGGAATTCAGTCCCTGAATTCAGTTCGTGTTAGTCTATCGAATTTTTGAGTTTGTGATAAATATCGAGGAGAGAAGACATGGAGAAGTGTCGTTACGGTTGTCGATAATTGAGAGTGTATAAAACATAGTATTGGATAAATCTCCCATGAGTAATACTTTGACTGTGGAATATGTGATAATTTTGCTTGCACTAAGATTTATAAATAACCGCTCCCAACATAACATGATCCCTCCAGAATTAGACATAGTTAGCTAGGCTATGTATAATTAAGGAACGATGACGTGACGTTCGGTTTAGTCGTTATAACTCTCAATGTTTACAAGGATTTAAACCATGTCGTTAAAATGATAGTTAAAGTAAAAGGAAGTAAGATTCTCGTAAGTAATAACAAATCGGAAAGAAAATAAGTACGATAGATGAGAATATTTTACAACGAGTGGTTTAGCAAAAGTAGTACATCTTAAGTTATAAAGATTCGGATACGATGGAAAACATAAACTTAGTACGACATAGTACATAAGGAGAAATAAGATCATTAGTTTCGAACTTCTTTAGTCTTCCGTCGTTGATACCTTGACGAGCTCCTCCTCCTCCTAACATATATACATTCCCATGAGCACCTTCGACTTGTTGACCTTGGTTTTGAGGACATTGACTTGATAGTGTCCTTGCTCCCCACATCCGAAGCACGTAACTATGGTCTTGCCTCTACAATTCTCGGCATGGTGTCCTAGTTTTTGACACTTGTAGCACTTAACAAGACAAAGACCCGTGTGATGATACTTACATCGATTACATAGTGGGTAGGTTCCAAGATAACCTCTCCTTCTATTGGTGCAAAGAACATAAACCATTGCGGTTTCTTGCCCTCTATTACATTGTTGATGATGGTTAGTGTTACGGTTTTGGTTGTTGTTGTTATAACCTCCTCGGTCGTTTTCCCATTTCCTTTTATTGTGGTTAGTTTGGTTGTTGGTGTTGTTGTTGATGGTGTGATTATTGTTATTGTTGTCGTGGTTATTGTTGTAGTTGAATGCGGTTGTTGGTATTGTTGTTACGGTTGGTGTTGGTGGTGTTGCCCTCTTTACTACTTGTGCCATAAGCTTTTGAGACAATCGAATAGATTCCTCAATTGTTTGCGGATCAAAGGAAGTCACATCACCTTGAATAATCTCGGAAGTCCTTCAATGAAAGCCTCCAGAGCTTCTCATTATCCGAAACCATAGATGGGCATAATCGGCCAATTCTTGAAACCTTCGAATGTAAGTGTCAATGTCATACCCAATAGTTACCAACTCATAGAATTCGAGTCTCTAACTTCTTCACCTCCGTCTGCGGACAAAACTTCTTTGTTACCAAACCTTTGAATTGCTCCCAGTGAGCTTGAAAGCATTTTCCATTCCCATCGGTTGAGCATAAGAGTTCCACCACGACAATGCTCCATCAAGTAGGGTACTCGTAGCAAACTTGACCTTGCTATCATCCGGCAATTACATAACAAAACACGGACTCCAATTTCTCGAACCATCGAACCATGGCGGTGGCTCCTTCGGTACCTCTAAACTTAGTGGGATCTCCACTTTTGAAATCCTTATACTGACGACTTTTAACTCCGGACCCTCCTGCATTTCCTGCGAAGAAGCAAGCCTAGCGGCTTCAAAGAAGACCATGCTGCCTCAGCAGCAGCGGCCACCGCTTCCTTTCAATCCTTAGAGCATCGGCTATGCTATCCCTTACCAACTTTTGAATAGCCGCTTGGGTCATTTCGGTGTAGCTTTCTTGACGCCATATCTTCTTCAAAATAAAGGAAAGGTGAGATGTAGCAAAGTCCGATGTTAATAATAAATGCTCCAAAGAGATGTGATAAGAAATGATAAGTTTGAGGTTATTTTTCAAAATGATCGACGGTTTCCTAAGAAATGAGTTATGAGGTGTTGTAAGTGCTTCAAATGTATGATGGTTAGTGACTTAATGTGTGAATAAAGTGTAACTCGACATGTTAGTGGTGAAACAAAGGAGTGAGAGTGACTTTGCCGTACTTAAGGGTTTATCTTGGCATTCGACGTTATCGGTGATGAGTCAATTGATGTAAAAATTATGATAGGGAATGACAAGGAATTCTCCACATTAGAGTATGAAGAAAGAATAATGGAATGGGCATTTAAAGGCATCCATGTGACAATCGATATGAAATGAAAGTAAATAACTCGAAAATGTATGCGTATAAATCGCATGTAAAGTGAACATGCACTTATGATGAAATGATGAGATGCTATGATAATGTAGTTATAGTCTAGGGTCAATGATGCAACCTAGTTCTCTATAACCAAGCTCGATGCCAATCATCACACCCCAAATTACTGCTTTGCGGTGGAATGGAATTCACGAGGATTGATTGTCATAGCATCACAATTCTGAGATATATTGAACGACCTAAAGTGTCGTTTGGAAAACACATCGTTTGATTTAATAAAACAATCGAGTTTACAAAGTATAGGTCCCAAATGAAAATCAACTTGCGGAAATAAGTTTGTTACAATTCAAACGATGTTTTAATGTGAGTAAAACCCAGTGAGACGCGTCGTCACCGCGACTCTAAGATGTGTCCACATGCATGCCATGAAGTGTATGCCTTAGATACGAGATAAAAACATGCTAAAAGTGTCAACACAAAGGTTGAGTGAGTTCATAGAGTTTGTGATGAAATGTAAAGACTATCAAAATCGTTTATGCAAGAAAGGCATTGTAAATCCACTCGGTTCAAGTTCCGCCCATACAAAACTTGCAACCTGTGTGTTCACAACCCACCGCCAAAGGTGCATAGTTTATGTTCAAGTGCATGATATCAAATGAATTCACATTATAGTGCATGACTTAATGTATCAATAATTACTTGACATAATTATACCAAGACATTTAGTTCAATGAAAATCCCAAGACATTCAGTTCAATGATGTTCCCAAGACATTTAGCACAATATTAATCCCAAGACATTCAGCTCAATGATAATCCCAAGACATTCAGTTCCATGATAATCCCAAGACATTCAGTTCCATGATAATCCCAAGACATTCAGTTCCATAATTTATGATATAGGATATGACTAAACATTCACTTCAGTTAAGCATGTAGTTTCAAATAATCATGATAGTCATAAAAATAGTTGAGCATGTATCTCCCCCAAAAGTAATTCAAAACAATTAAAAGAGTAGGGGCTATGACTCACTTGATAAACTGGTATGATGACAAGAGTGAGTACACTGAGGTATAGCGTGATACTTTAACCTTGACCTATTGTGAGTGATATGATACGTAATGAGTTATGATGTAATGTTATGCATGCATTTCGTATGTTATTTATACCATTGGCGAGTTTTGAAAATAATACTTATCGTCGAAAAATACTCTTTTGACGTCTTGACCATTCTTAAATCACTTTACAAGTATTTACGTCAAAATGTCATCCTACAATGGTTTATTAATGATTTATTGTGAAATAATAACTTTTCGTCAGTAAAATAATGTCGTCGGAATTTTCATGAAAGTGACAAAAATGGCTTCGAAAAACTAGTCGTAAAATAGTGTACGTCGAACGTTAGGAAACGAGCTCAACGGTTTTGGAAAGTTTGTATCAAAATCTAGAAGTTTCAGTTCATGAGTTTTCGTCATAGAGGTCTCGAACATAAAGATAATAAAGGCTAAAGATGGTGATTTTGTCCAAATGTTGTGTTAAAAATGAGTTTCGGCAAAGTTTAAGCATCCGTAAATAATTTATTACAACTCCGCTATACAAACGGTTGATCGTTTTAGAAAATATGTTTGGTGATCTCGATTTTATTAGAAGACACTTCGTTACAAAAAGTTCCACATCATAGTTAAAAACAGCCTTCAACATGGTCGTTTTAGTTACCGTAACACTTGTCTCGTAAAAATAATATAGTTTTTCTGAAAATAATAGTTACGGCAATTTTATGAAAACGTGCATATCTTAGTCGTTTCAAATCCGTTTTCACGTATTATCGTCCTTAGCTTCGTATCAAAGTATACTAATATATTTTGATAAGTCGAAATAATTTGTAAAGCTTAAGGCTCGTTTTTGACTCGTACCAACCAAAACACTTTGTGAAATTTCGAAAAAATATATATTTCGTCGTCAAACTTGTAAAATTCATAACTTCTTCGTTATAACTCCGTTTTAATCCGTTCAAGCGACCACGGATTCGTTTTAAAGTATATTTTCTAAATATCAAGGCCAAAATTCGTGCCTCTTGTCGGATTTTCCAGAAAAACAAAATAAGGACAGACCACTTTTAATACTTGTCGAAAATAGTTTTCTCGTACTAAACCTATTCCAATCCCTTCAAATCAACTCCAAAGCTAATCTAATCCTACCATACACCTTCTTAGGGTGTCATGGGTTCCTAAACATCATCAAGACCAATAACTAACAAGGGAATAATTATAGGATGACCTTATATATATATAACTCTAAAAATCATGTAAAATGGTATAAATAACACAAGTCTTGCATGTTTGCTATGAATATGAAGAAATAAATATGAAATGAAAAGGAAAGATGTAAAATGAAGTGATATGCTTACAAGTTAATATGATGAGGTGCAAAGAACAAAGGTTTAACCTAAACACCCTAGGTTTTTATTTCAAAACCTTATTAAGAGTGTGATCTAGATTGTTTTTACACTTGAGCTTGAAAAAATTTTGATCCCTTGGACACCTTGATAGAACCGGTTTTGAGAGAAGAAAAAGAAGAGAGAAATGTTTAGAAGACTTGAATGATTGTGATAATAATTGAGTGAATATCTTTGAGTACAAATCTATACATATCAAAATTTTGTTACCAACCCATTAAATGCTTACCCCCCCCACATGGCGGTTTTAGGGGGATGCATCTCAAAATATATTTTTTTTTTTATATATTGTATAAATAAAATGTAAGTATAATGGATAAGTAAAAGGTAACTTGTGAAAGATTTAATTGTACATTTGTGTATTTAGGGTAGTTTTAGGTAAAAGTAATTTTTAATAGATCAAAGTAAAGTATAATGAGATCATAAAAATTGTAAAAATACATTCCTTGTAAAATTTGGGTGATATAATAATTATCGTGTAGTTTTTAAGAAAAGCGTCGTAATAATATAACTTTAACGATTTATATACCAAATAAATTTAAAACACTAAGTAAACTCAAAATATAGTTTTTATAAACTAAACATAAGTATAAAAATATATCGGGATCATTTTTGGAAATAACGGATTAAATATTCAAAATAATAACTCACGCGATAACGTTTATTTAATATAAAATTTACGCGTTTAATGCGAAATGCAATGTCATGAATGAACTATCATGATGCAAATGATACTAATGAAATGTAGACTAAACTTAGTCCATATGAAATGTTCGTGATGATATGATCATGAATTCGCCGCTAAACCTTAAGGTTAGGTTTGGAACGCCTAGTTTACGATAAATGATTTGGAACACGTTGTCAAACCTAGTTTACGATAAATGTTGAAATTGTGAAAACTTGAAGTTTGAATTGAAGAAGTTCTTCTTGCATAGCTTCATGAAGACAATCTTGAACCTTTTGGTGACCTGTTATACACTCTAAATCCTTTGCTATTGGTGCAAGTACCCCAATAAGTATCCTTCTTCCGACTTGCCATCAAATTTGCCCAAATTATCAATTGTGTTGAGAATAGTCGAGGGCATCCAAAAGGTTTCAATAAGCGAATGTTGGGTTTGTTTCTATCGACAACTCATAAGGTGTCTTCATCGAGGTTTGGTGGTGATACTCGATTAAGCACACACATAGCAAGCGATGCCTGACTTGACCAAAATTGAATAGGTAGTAATGAATATGCAAGCATTGTTCGCCGCTTCAATCAAAGTTTTGTTCTTTCTTTTGCAACACCATTCTGCTTTGTGGAGTTCTAGCAATCTCAACTCCCTCTTGATTCCTTTCTTAGCACAAAACTCATCCATAAGCTTGTTCTTGAATTCATCCATTATCACATCTAATACCTCTTACTTTGAGTCTTAGTTGATTTTCAAGGGCTATTATAAGATCATGAATAGCATCAAAGGTGTCATCTTTAAATCCCAAGAAAATACCCAACTAAATCTCTCGCAATCATCTCGTCACAACCAAACAAGTATTTCTTCTTGTTTAGACTAGCAATGTAAGCAGTCCAAACAAATCCATGTCTTGCAACTCCAAAGGTTCTCTAATAGTTCTTTCCTCAATCTTCTTGCATGAAGCTTTGTGTTGTTTACCCTTCTTGCACGCCAAACATGAGAGATCATTCTTGTAAGTTTTGGAAGGTAAACCTCTAACTAAATTTCCTTTAACCAACTTGTTGATATTCTTGAAATTTACATGGCCTAATCTTCTATGCCACTGATGTGCTTCTTCAAGTATTGCCTTTGCTACTAAACATGTTGCTCTTCTAGAAGAGTGAAGACTCTTCATATCCGATCAGACACATCATTGGTTCTTGGTACTCTCGGTATACCAAGTTATCATCAAGAAGCTTGAACTCGGGGAAAGAATGAGACATTCAGTGTCGTTGAATAACACGTGGTGCTTCTTATCACGGATCCGAGAGACCGACAAAGTTTGAACTTGAGCTCCTTCACATATCTAACATTCTCAAAATCTATGCTACACCGCCTTAATAGTTCCTTTGCCTGTAATTCTTCCTCAACTAGCATCATTCCCAAATGCAACTCTTCCTCCACAATAAGATCTAAAATCGTGAGAATATCTTTGTCTCTGTCATGCTTCCGAGTAACCACTATCCACTATTAAATGATCTTTAAGCTCCTCTTCCGGGTTGCCCCGCACAAAGATAAAAGAGTTAGTTAATTTTAGGAACCCAAGCCATTCTTGACTTGTGTTCCCTTGTGGAGTTACATACTTAAATTCTTTAAGTATGTAATTTCCATCTTTAAGCACATGATCAATTATCTTTGGTTGTTCTAAAACTTGTGTTGGTTTTTCAATAAAAATCTCTTTTCATCCAAGTTTTCTTTATTATTTTCAACAAAAGTC
Organism: Chrysanthemum lavandulifolium; assembly: GCA_022545495.1. Lineage (NCBI taxonomy): Eukaryota > Viridiplantae > Streptophyta > Magnoliopsida > Asterales > Asteraceae > Chrysanthemum > Chrysanthemum lavandulifolium. The sequence continues at coordinate 172,373,793 of CM040244.1, forward strand.
TTTGTTTCACTCTCACTTCTTTGAAATCTTGTTTGTTCCCCATCGATTTTCCTTCTTAACCCATTTGGTTTTAACTTCGGTGTAGAGTCCCTTGATCTAGCTACTTTCTTTGAGTTGTAACGCCTACTAGATTGATAGTAATTAGATCTCCTAGGGTTCCTATTCCAAAAGTGTTTGGTGGCCGAGCGGACTTTGAGAAGGTCTTGGTTTGGCTTAACATGACCTTGAAAAATGTTTGAAGGTCTTGGGGTTTTGAAAAGGTCTTCTCGGTGAGGGTACCTATAGTCTTGTGAGAAGTTTCTATGGTTAACCCTATGTGAATGACTCAAACCGGTCTAGTCTCCCTTGGTTTTGGTTGGCGATTCTTTCTTTGGGAATTTGCTTAGGTACTGAGTGAAAATCACGGTGCTTAATCAAATGATCGGATCAGAAACAAAAAACACAATTTTGACCTGTAATCCCAAAATTGCTTCCTCTATGTCTATGACCAAAACTATCCTGTCTTTTTGTGAATGATGAAAAATGTTTTGACCAAAATTATCCCAAAAGGTTTAGCAAGATTTTGAAAAGGTTTTCTTAAAGGTCTTCTTTGAATGTAGCATGATACTTTGAGTTGAAGGTACTGCTTGGCTTTTAACATCATCTTCCTTAGGTTTCTCAGCTGTTTCTTTTGAGGTTTCAGACTTAGATTGACCAATAAGCTTTTTCCTAAACTCTAGATTGTCTACTCTAAAACGAGAAACATCTGCCCTAAGTGGTTGAAAACTTCCAGTGGGATGAGGAACTGCATGATAACCATTGTCTTTCTTAAATTCAGGAGGTGTGTGACTACTAGATTCCTCATTACTAGATGTGTCTACATAGTTAATGAGTTCATCATCACTAGTTGTTATATCCTCAAAATCAAGTTGGTCCTCATTACTAGGTTGGTTTTCTTCTATGCTACTAAAGTCCATACCAAAACCTAGTCCAGTTCTAATGTAAGCTCTTCTCTGTTTTTCAACATAACTAACATGAGAAAGACCAAATTGTACCCAAGCAGCAAATTTTTCTAACAAATCACCCCTTTCCTTAGTCAGCTTTTCAATCTCAGAAATCTTACATCCTAACTTCCATTCACTTAATTTTAATTGATAATCCTGTTGTTCATACTTTTCTGCCCAAGCCATTTCATTATTTTCATGTGTTATAATTTTGGCTTCCATAGACTCTAAAGTGATTTGGTAACCAGCTACCTCTAACCTAGCCCTACTATAGTTATCTCTTTCAGTTACATAATCATTAAGCATTTTTTGATAAAAATTATTACACTTAGAGCATACCTCAGAGATAGGAGGTAAACTTGGTGAAGTAGCTACCATAGCAAGCAGAACAGGTTCATCTTCATTCTCCATGCTCCAATCAAAACTTCCTAGACCATCTCTGGATTCCAAAGCAGCATGTCCAGGTTCCTCATCAAAAGTTGTGCTCCAATCAAACTCTTCCACTGATTCTTCCACTGCTACCATACAATAGGTTACTGGTTCATCATCAAACTCAGCACTTCAGTCAACCTCTGATAGATTCTCTTGAGCAACCAAAGCTTTTGTTTCAGTAATAGGAATTTCCTTTAGTTCAAGCTTAGGTTTCTCGGTCATCTGTTTGCACGATATTTAGCAAACTTGCATTCCCTTGCAAAGTGTCCATCTTTTGACAGTTAAAGCATTCAATCTTGGACTTGTCAAAAGTGATACCTGCTTTGGTTTGAAGTCGATGCCTCTTCCTGTTTTCTTCATGAACTTCTTGATCCTTGCAGTGATCATAGCAACTTGCCACCTTATATCAATTTCTTCAAGAGCATCCTCTTCGATTTGTGACAAATCCTCTTCATAGGTAACAGGTAAGGTAGCTTGCTGAGCAAAGAATGAGCATAAAACTTCATCAGAATAGATGGTGCTTGTTGGTGATGATGTGGGGTTGGTCATGGTTGTGATAGAATGAGCAGGATAACCAGTACTTTGAGCACCGGTACTTTGAGTAGGGTAAGCAGTACTTTTAGTGGAAGTTCTGCCTCTCTTTTCAAATGACACAAAAGCTATACTGTGAGACTTTGAACTTGTTTGGCCATTCATCTCATGCTCGTACACCTTCAGATGGTTGTAGAGATCATCAAAGTCCATAACATCCAAACTAGGTTGTCCTCTGATCATAGTAACAATCACATGCCATGTAGATGGCAAACTCCTTAAGAACTTCAGATTGGCATCTTCAACAAATACCTCTACTTTGTATAACTCTAGCATGCTGAGGAGATTTTGGAACCTGTCATAGGCAGCATCAAGACCTTCTCTTTCACCAACAGTGAAAGTTTCAAACGGTTGCTTCAACAGATTTCTGTGCATCTTCTTGGAAGCATCATTACCTCCAAACCTTGTCTTGAGAGAAACCCATAGTTGTTTAGCATCCTTAGCATCATGAAACTTGATTAGGTGACCATCAGGTATAGCAGACAATAGGATGTTGAGAGCCTTTCTTGATTCCTTATTGTGGCTGCTGGCAAGACAGCCTTAGGTGGTTTAGGTTGTCAAGGAACATCTATAGGTTCTGGAATAACTTCATTACCATTGACAATTACATTCCACATACCATGGTCTGTAATAGCAATGTACTGCCTCATCTTCATACTCCATAGACCATACTCTCCCTTCTTGATGATTAGTATTTTGAGTGAGGTGATGGATGGTGGTAGTGCAGCTTCAGTCGACATTTTTAGGGTTTGTTGTTAACTAGGTTTTAAGGGTTTCTTCTTAGTCAGAGTTTCCACACAAGCTCTGATACCACTTGTTGGATCGATGTACTCTAACCAAACTAACTTATATAGCTTGTAAGGGTTTAATAACCTCGGATAAATCCTAAGTTACTAACAAAGAAACACTGAACTAACTTTATTAAGTATGCGGAATTTACTTAACAAAGCTAAGAAGAATTAACTTTAACTTTAACAATTATATTAATACTTAGAACCTGCTTGTTATACAGATTCTTTAAGAACTCTAAAACTCTAATATCGTACTCTATAAAACTCTAAAACGAATGTACGTTTAATGCCAATCTAGGGGTCTTTTTAGAGGCTTAAGGATAACCCTAGTCGGTTTACAATTACAAACCTTGTACGACAAGTAATACTAAAATAATCTTAGAACATTATAGAATTACAAGATAATTCTTAACGATTTTGCATATCAGTCCTTTAAGCAGGCAGTACTTTGATGAATCGAGCAGTACTTTAACTTTATACTTTAGCAGTACTTTGACTTCTTCAGCACTTTGACTCTTTAGTACTTTAATTCTTCAGCACTTTGACTTTCTATATCCCAACAAGGATTTATCCAACCTTAGGCATCATGATCAAAAAGACCTAGTTTTTAAGAACATGGAACCTAAACCCGAACAAGATTGTGAGATGGTTATAGTTGAACTACCTAGTTGCATGCGTGGGATAGATTTCACCAAAACATATGACACACGTGAGGAATCCTTTAGGCAAATAGAACATAGTGATCAAATTTTTAAGAATGATTCTTATGAATCGGACCAAAAAGTTGAAATGGCTAAAGAAGGATTTGAGATACTTAGGAGTGTATTTGGGTTAGATCATACTAAAACACATGATGAACATTTAGGAGATCTAGATATTATGGAGAATGAGGTGGAAACTCCAAGCCCACAAGCCCTACCATCACTTGAGGAACACACATCGCCTATAACTTACCCGAAAGAAGTAGAAGAGACTATAGGAACCCCGATTGATATAGAACCTTTGGACCAAACGCCACTAGAGAATGTATGTTTAGATGCTTATTGTCATGACCTCTCTCTTAGTCCTAGGGAAGTTCCTAATTTTGATGAACCGGAGCCTCAACCAAAAACCTTACCTAATTTTCCGTCTTTAGATGTGAATCTTGGAATTGAATTAGGCCCCAATCCACCCATCAAAATAAATAGTCCGGGTAGTTTCTTGATAAAGGTGGTAGACTCTAGGCCATTGTTGGAATCACTCCTAAACCTTATTCAAGTATTAGTGATTCATATGTAATAGTTAGCTTAATATGGCCTTTATGTTTGTTATTAAGCTTAGGCTTATGTAGAAGGCCCATAAGCCTAGGCCAAGCCCAATAAGGAAAAGGATGAGAACTTGGAGTGTTGCCCTAGTTCCCTCCTATAAATAGTCTTGTAAACCTTCTATTGAAGGTTGGTTGTTCACATTTACATTTATTCTTAAGCATAATCTTTCACATAGTCCTACGCGTAAGTGTGTGTGTGTTCATCCGCCTTCTCTTCTTCTCTACTTCTTCATATTGATGCTTGTGTTACTAATATGGTGACCTAACAGTGGTATCATTCGCCATATAGTTGGGTGAATCGTTTTTGTTGTTAAAGTGAGTTTCGGTCTTACGCGTAACAACACGGTACAAACTTTGGTTCGCTTAAAAACTTATTGTTTACACTTTTCAATCCAAGATTCTTGTACTTTCAACGTCTTAAGGTGTTAAAATAACAGTTTTTGGCAAAAAGTTTCAAACTTTACGTGTGGATCATTGTTTTTGAGCTAGGTTTTTTACGTGGGTATTGTTCTACGCGTAACGTGTTTTTAAAGTTTTGGATCATCAAGTTTAACACTTTTGTGTTATTTTGGTGATATTGAAGCTGTTTCATCACAAAAATATGGTTTAGAAACATCTTTGGGCAAAAATCATTTTTGGTGAAGTTCTACGCATAACGAAACCCTAAGTTTACGCATAAGAGTTCCTTGGTTCGATCTTCAGTTTCGTGGATTACTCAGTGTTTTTCTTGCTTGGATAAGCCTGAAAACACTTCAACTTTGGATATCTTTTGCACTGTGATAGTGTAAAAGATCTTTTGGGTAAAACCCTAAAATTACGCATAAGCTTAAGCTTACGCGTAGATCTCCTTACGCATAAGATTCATCTTACGCCTAAGCTTTGTCTTATGCATAAGATAATTCTACGCCTAAGTTTTCTATGCTTAACTTTCTATTTACGCATAACTTTAGTGTTTTCTCGTTTCTTACGCGTAAGGTAATCCTACGCGTAACTATTGATGTTACGCGTATCTTTGGTGTTTTTACGCATAAGTGGTACTTTGTTTTTTCTGTGATTTCTACGCCTAAGGATACTTCATCAACAACGGTTCATTCGACTACAAAGATCCATTTAACAACACAAGTTTTCAACATGTCACAACCACCATACTCTAACTACTTTCCTTACATGTATCATCAAGTACAACAACAACAACAACTAAGTCCACAACATCAACAATTTAATCAACAACAACAAATTTATCAACAACAATTTAATCAACAACACACTCCACTACTTGGAGCAATTCCATCACCACAAATGGTTCAACCACCACCTAGTCTTCAAGTACAACCTTACACAAACTTCTATAATCAACATCCTTCTAGGAGTACTATGAAGGAACCGACATGGTTTGGCAAGATGTGTGAAGCCTTAAGCAGCCAACAATCAATTCGTGAAGATGGCTCACTTGATAGACCTCCAAGGCTCACTCCTGGGAATTATGATCAATGGGTGATAAGGTTCTTTAGGTTTTGCAATCTAAAGAAGCCACATGGAAAGTTCTTAAAAAAGGTCATTATGGAAGGTCCATTTCGGATGCCTCATCGTTGTCACACCACATCCAAATGCCAATCCACCAAGAGATCTTTGTTAACAACATTGCAACTATCTCGAGACCTCACTGATGAACTTCTACATTTTGAAGCCGATGAACTTGCAATGCAATACATCCTTTAGGATTACCCAATCCAATCCTTGATGTTGATGCTCAAAAAGCGCTAAAGCAATGTGGGAACATATTCATCTTCTTATGGAAGGTACAACACTCAATCAAGAAGACATGGAATCCAAAATCTACTTGGCTTATGAACACTTTGTTGGGAATTATGTGAAGTAGGATTTCTGCTGACATTACTACCGAAGGTTTCTGCTGAAGTAGAAGCAGAATCTGCTGAAGAGTACAAGCGTTGCCGTGTTACTTCTGAAGGGTGAAAGCTGACTAGGATCAGCATGTGCTATATGAATTAAATGCTAACTCTCCATATTCTTGTACTGCCCAAGGTTGCATGGGTATAATTGTACTGCTCAATATAGTTTAGTGTATTAGTCATTAAATGCATGCTTGCATGTTTAGTCGATTGGGTAGTATTAGATTAGGGTTCCTTGTTTATAAAAGGAACCATATAGTTTGTAATAGAGGGCAAGTCATCTGGAACATAGAGTTCCAGTTAAATAAAAAGATCCATAGAGGATCTAAGTGTTCTTAGTTATAACATCTTGTATTTACTTTTCGCTATAGAATACGAGTGTTAGAGACTGTCTATTAGTTTGCTTATGATTACATAGGCAACACCAACGATCCACGAGTGCTAAAGATCTGTCAAGGTCTAAGTGTTTTCAACAAGTCGTATCAGAGCCTCAAGAGAGTCTCTACGATACTAAGAACCTTATTTACCTCACCCCCATACAACCAAAAACATATTTACCATGCCTGGAACTGATGATGAATCAGAAGTCACCACCAACGACAACATCAAAACCACTACCTCTATGCAACAATCGAGTCTCTCCAACAAGAATGGTAAGTTTCCTTACCTAAAGAAGGAAGAGTATGATCATGGACCATGAAGATGCGAGAATCGATCTCCAATATTGATTGGAATCTATGGGAGATTGTGAAGAATGGTAACAATCAAGAAGACCATCCTGGATCTTGATGGTAAGTTTACCATTGCTCCTCCCAAAATCGCTTGAAGAGATTCTTGCGATGCGGAGGAGCACAAAGTAAGAACCATCCTTCTTCAATCTATTCACGAAGATCACTTAGGTGATTTTCACCACATGGTTGATGCAAAGGACATCCGGATGGCTCAAAGCAAGGTTTGGTGGGAATGAAGAGTCCAGGAGGATGAGGAAGTCTATCTTTGAGACAACACTTCCAAGAGTTCAATATCTCGAAGAAGAGGGTATCCACAAGGGATCGACGGGTTTCATAAGATTACGAGTCACCGAATCACCGAATGCAAAGCCCGACAATGATGATTGCAACTCAAAGTTCACGAGATCCTTGCCTCCATCATGGTTACATGTCGATTATAGCTCTTAAGGCTAAAGGTGGGTTAGACATGCTCACCTTTGATGAGGCGTACAACAAGCTAAGATCTCGGAACCCGATGTCGATCTCCTACCGCATCCTCTTACGGTCATTCACCTTTGTTGGGACATCCCACTCGAATATGATGATGCATACTTCAAGTCCATCTTATTTGCCATCATCATCTTATCGTCCTACCCCATCACATCCTCAAGCCAAATCTGGCAGTGTATTAGAGGATGTGCTTCATTCATTTGTTGTTGATTATGATACTCAGTGACATCTTGTTTATGAAGATTTTGACGGTGGACCCGCTTGAGATGGAGGAGATGAAGCTAAAATGGCGGTGGCCATGCTTTCAGATGATATCAAGAGGTTTGAGGAGAAGGCGGGAAGGAAGTTTGGCTTCAGGGAAGGATCCATTTCGTTTGACAGGAGAAAGGTCAAGTGCTTCTCTTGTCATCGGATGGGTCATTTCTCTGGGAGTGCAAAGCAGGAAGAGTGGAGAGGAGCTAGCTACCACTCATATCGTGAGAATCGAGAAGGAGCTAGCACTTGACTCTTTAGTCACCATGGATGAGCAGTCAACTAGGCTGCTCATGAACTGTGATTGAGGAAGTCGCTAATCTGAGAAGCTTGGATTCTTGGCGGATGCACCTCGGAAGATAGGCATGATCGGTTTGCCTTTATGGGTCTCTCTCGTGTACACAATCAGATATTTGGTTGTAGTGAAAGATACAATGAATGAAGGAAGCTTATGATACTATGAAACCTAGATATAATGAATGCTATGTTGATAATGAAGCTTATAAACTTTCGTTAAAAACATTAGAAAGACAAAGGTTTGGTTTCGGAAGAATCGGATAGCTTATGAAGAAAAATTAAGGTGCTACAATTTGATCTAGATATTGCTAATATTAACATTAAACGACCGAAAAGAAAAAGAGTGATACTATTACCGAGAATCTAGAGCTTAAAGAGAAAATTGCGAGGAAATAGCTAGAAATAAACAATGGTTGATATCTGGTGACAATCTAGCTAGAGAACTCTATAATAGTCGATCGATGAACTCGGAATAGGTTTAGGCTTTGAGTATGTAGGATTGGAAGCTAGGCAAGATGGGCGTAAATCTACACCGCAGCTTAGAACACTTTAGAAAGGAAGGTGATTTACATGCGTCCTGGACCTATTAGAGGTGAATACATGCCCACCGACTTATCTATCATGTTGACTTTGATGGATCACACCATTTGTATGGCGAAAGTCAAAGACTTGCCGACAATGATGCTTCATCTTATGATTTTGTCTCTTTCTCGACGGTGACAATTCATCGGATCAAGGATCTACTTACAACTGTGATTCAAGTGATAAGTCGGACCTTTCCAAGCCCTCACCGAGCCTACACCCAAGCTCGCACCCAAATCTATCTACAAGCCTTCTAGGATAGTCAAAGTATCCACTTCAAGCTGTTTCTCCCGAAGACTTGTCTTTCAATCTTTGAATAATTTATCTGTTAAAAACAATTCCTTTAATGTTTCTTGTTTAAGTACTTCTACATGTAATCGAACATCTTCTTTGTTGAATACATCTTCCAAAAGAAAGACATGTTTTGTGTGGAAGTAAAATTCATCTTATTAAGGATTGTGATTTTTATGAGCAAAGATTGGGTGTTTGTGCTAATCAGTGAAACAAAGACCATGTGGACCAATGTTAAAATATTCCACCTTATGTCCCACAAGCTAGAACCGACTCTCCTTGGAGGAGATTAGGCGATAGACCTTATGTGCAACCCACTAGCCCATACTTTAAACATGGTTATTGGCCTACATATGGTGACTCTATGAAAAATGGGAAAGCGATGTTGAGGCACTTTCTTTGTCAAGTCCTCGGAGTTGTTCTTGGAATAATAAGAGACCTAAATATCGGTGGAAACCCAAGAACAATGGTGGATCTTACTCTTTTGCTAAACCTAAATCTAATGATCCACAAGGCGTGTTCAAGTCGGAATGACTTGAGCCTCCTCGATATAACATTCTTTTGTATATATGTTTGTTTCGTAGGATCATCCCTTAAGCATAAAGATATTGGTATTGTTGATAGTGGTGTTCAAGAAGTATGTCCGGAAATAGAGACATGATGCACAATTTTGTTCCTATTGAAGAAGGAGGAATGTGACCTTTGGTGGAAGTGATGGTAGAATTCTTGGGAAAGGCACCATCAAGACACCTCTCTTGAACTTTGAGAATGTGTACTATGTTAGGGAGCTTGAACTTCAACTTGTTCTCGATCTCACAAATTTGTGACACCAAGAACAAGGTACTCTTCTCTCGAAAATGAATGTCTTGTACTTTCTAAAGAGTTCAAACTTCCGGAAGATACTTCAATTCACGAGAGTCCTCGAACTCACAATCTATACACATTCAACCTCAATGAAGTTCACCACGAAGGTGACCTCACTTGTCTGCAGCTAAAGCATCATTGGATGAGTCCAACAAATGGCATAGGAGAATGGCTTATGTAAATTTCAAAACTATAAACACTCTCTCAAAAGGGACTTGTCAAAGGTCTTCCCACCAAAGTTTTCTCCAATGATCATAATTGTGTTGCATGCAACAAAGGGAAGCAACACGAGCATCCTACAAAGTCACACTGCAGTGAGCATCATCTCGAGCCTCTTGGTGTTACATATGGATCTATTTGGTCCAACTCAAGTCGAAGCATCGATCACAAGTACTATTGTTTGGTTATCACCGATGGTTATAGCGATTTTGTTTGGGTGTTCTTTCTAAGGACTAAAGATGAAACAACTCCAGTCTTGAAGACTTCATCACCCTCGTTGAAAATCAGTTGAACAAGAAGGTTAAGGGAATTCGGTGTGATAATGGGACAGAGTTCAAGAACGCTATTATTATAGAACTCTGTAGGTCTAAGGGATAAATATGTGAGGGACATGTTGAAGAAATTTGGCATGGAAGGTGTCAGGACTGCCACAACACCTTATGAAGCTCCAAAAACAAAAGCCAACAATGATCCAGATCTACCTGTGAATGTTCATTTATACATGTCAATGATTGGTTCATTAATGTATCTAACGACTTCAAGGCCCGATATTACCTTTCTTTGTGAGTGTGTGCTCGACATCAAGTCACTCCTCTTACTTCCCATCTCAATGCAACAAGAAGATCTTTAAGTACCTCAAAGGCCAACCTCATTTAGGCCTTTGGTACCCAAAAGAGTCTCCTTTTAAGTTGGAAGCATATAGTGGCGGTGATTATCTTGGTGCAATCTGGATAGGAGATCCACAACTGGAGGTGTCAATTCCTTGGAAAAGATTGATTTCTTGGCGGTGCAAGAAACAAATGATTGTGGCTACCTCAACTCTCAAGCGAGAATATGTTCTTCGCAAGCTGCGTGGTCGGTGCTTTGGATTCGTAACCAATTCTTTGGACTATGGGTATAACTTCATGAACACAACCTCTTTTATTGATAATCAGTACCATATGCATTGTCAAAATCCAGCTTTTCACAAGAGAACCAAACATATTGAAATCGGACACCACTTTATAAGAGATGCATATGAAAACATTTAATAAATGTGGCTAAAATTCATACAAATGATAATGTGGCGGATCCGTTAACAAAAGCTTTGATGGACCAAGGTTTCAACACCTTGTGGTCAATATTGGAATGTAACCCTTAGCGCAAAGTTTAAGGGAGGCATAAGCCTCGGGAGGATTTTGTTTTGTCATGTTTGTTTTCTTTGTTTGTTTGTTAGATTCTTAGTTAAAAAAAAAAAAAAAAAAAAAAAAAAAAAAAAAAACCAACTTTCATTTGCATTTTGTTGCACTTTTGATGGTTTTAACTCACGGATATACCTTGTGTGTATCAAAGAGTTACCTAGTCCAAAGGGTGCAGACTTTGGTAAAGACATGTCAAATCATTGATAGGCAGTAATGATTTGCTCAAAATCATAGGGTCTATGCAACCACCCATGCTTAATTCTCGAGTGTTGTATGGTCATCAATTCACCATGGTCTATTCCTTTTGGAATCCAAGAATTGGCTAGCCCACAAGTATATGGATTGTGGTAAAGGCAACTATCTCCATATTTGGTTATCAATTCACCAATTCTAAGAATTGACTAGTCCCGAGCAAGCGGCTACGGTAAAGACAAGTCAAATCCGTTTATATGGTTTCGGTTTGCCTATAAATCGAGATGGTTATCGATGTACCATAGTTTTCGAACTTAAACATTTGGCTACTCCGGTAGTAATGGCTATTGGTAAAGAGACATCAAATCCATTATTTTCAATGATTCACCTCTCACGGAGTTCACACACCGGAAGTGATGAGAATAGTATGCAACTAATAAGTTTTGATGTACATTCTGTCATTTGTTCTTTGCAAAGACACGGAGTTTCAAAGGTTGATCATCATAGAGATGAGATTATTATTGGTTCTTTGCTAATGATGTGTGAAAACAATCCTCTAATCTTGAAGTCTCAAAAGATCTTTCAAGGTCGAAACTGGAACTTAATCAAGTCAAATTCGGTTTAGGGAGGATTGTTGGGAATTATGTGAAGTAGGATTTACTGCGACATTCTGCTGAAGGTTTCTGCTGAAGTAGAAGCGAGAATCTGCTTGAAGAAGTGATTCTGTTGAAGAGTACAAGCATTGCCGTGTTATTCTTTGAAGGGTGAAAGTCGACTAGGATCGAGATCGCTATATGAATTAAATGCTAACTCTCCATATTCTTGTCTTGCCCAAGGTTGCATGGGTATAATTGTCTTGCTCAATATAGTTTAGTGTATTAGTCATTAAATGCATGCTTGCATGTTTAGTCGATTAGGTAGTATTAGATTAGGGTTCCTTGTTTATAAAAGGAACCATATAGTTTGTAATAGAGGGAAAGTCATCTGGAACATAGAGTTCCAGTTAAATAAAAAGATCCATAGAGGATCTAAGTGTTCTTAGTTATAACATCTTGTATTTACTTTCCGCTATAGAATACGAGTGTTAGAGACTGTCTATTAGTTTGCTTATGATTACATAGGCAACACTAACGATCCATGATTGAACCTGGAGAGACATTAGAGTCATATCATCATCGCTTTTCAGACATCATCAATGATTTGGACAAACACAATATCATCATGCCTCGAATTGCTGTCAACACTAAGTTCCTAAGTAGTCTTGGTCCGGAATGGGAGAAGTATATCATTTTTCTCCGTCAAGCTAAGAATCTTCATCATGCTTCATACGGATTGTTGTATGACTATTTGAAGCCTCACCAAAAAGAAGTTGACAAAGAAAGGGCTATCCGTGGACTCCCAGCTCCACCGTCACTTCCGGAAAATCAACAACTTGCTTTGTGGGCTCAAACTAATGTTCCTCCTCAACCCGCTCCTCAACCAAATGCAACAATGACACCATATAATCCGTCACAGCAACAATCTCAAGAAACTCAATTGGTTCCATACACCAACAACACTGATCAAGCACTTTACAGTGAATCAAATGAGGATCTTTGAAGCTTTTGATGCCTTCTGACAAGGATTTGTCATGATTGCTAGAGCCTTTGGCCGATATTCCAACAAATCCAACAATCGCATTCGTACCTCATCAAACACAATGAATCAGGCTGTGGTTAACAATGAACGAGTTGAAGTTCAGAATCGTGGTAATGTTCGTCAGATGGGAGGTAGTCAAGGGTTTAATGCTTTGGGTAGGAATAACATGGGAGCTCCGCAACAACAAAGGGCTCAAGTGGTTGAACAGGGGAGTGCTCAGAATAGGGATAATGGTCTTCGTTGTTATAACTGTAATGAGAAGGGTCATCTGGCTAATGCATGTCCTAAGCCGAGGACAAGAGGCAGTGCTTATTACAAAGAGGCTTTGCTCTTGGCTCTCAAGGATGAAGCTGGTGGAACTCTTACCAACAAGGAACAGAGCTTTATGGTAGATGCAGACTCAGATGATGATATGGAAGACTTGCGAGCTAATGCAACGATGATGTTGATGGCACAAATGCAAGCTCTACATATGAGTGACACAGGCCCAGTGTATGACACCGATGGCTTGTCTCGTACCGAACATAATATCCTCATTCGATCGATATCTCCGCCAATTTCTCCATCCGACAAGGATCGAGTGTTCAACATGAGCCATCTACATCTCATTCGATGACTTTCAAATAGATCCGTAGTTATATTTGATGATCAAGATAATCTTATGGTTAATATTGATAATCAAGTAGACTCGTGGTTATATTTGAGGATCTAAATAATGATCATGTTGAGACTCACGTTGAACAAAATGAACTTGTGTCTAATAGAAATTGAGCTCGACCATAATTAAAGACCTAGAATCTCGGTTGGAAATTTGCAAGAAATTCATGGATAAAATGCACTTATTAACCGGGATAATGAATGTAATTAGACAAATCAACGTTTTTAAAACTCAAGAAAAACGTGAAAAAGGTTTTGAAGCCGCTTTTGCTAAATCTCATCAAAACGAACAATCTTTAGAACGACAGATGCGTGGTCTAGCCGCTTCGAAGAATGCTTTGTTGTCTCAAATAGAACAACTGAAACATGAACATAAACAACAAATTAACGCTCTTACCTTGGAAACTCAAAAAGCTAAGGCTGAGTTGTTAAATTGTCAAAAACAGTTCTCTGCATACAAAAAGCATTCAACAAAACGAATATATGACCATCTTGAAGAAATTGTCGGCTTACAAAACAAACTTAAAGAGTTTTGAAATGTTGTTTACAAACATGGTGAGTAAATCACAACTATTCAAAAGTTAACTTTAAAACCCAATCCAGATGGATATGGACCGAATCTTGCTGATTACAAACCTAAGCTTTCAACCAAAGCATTCAAATCAGATCCTGAAGTTTCCAGTGCAGAATATAAAGTTGATGATTCTGTTATGAGTGTTGTTGAATATCATCGTCAAGAGGAATTCAATGCAGATGACGAGAGTCGGTCAAAAATGGAAAATGTTGTTTATAACAAACCTTTTAACTATTCAAAAGTTGTCACTTTCGTCACTGTGATTCTTCTAACACACCAAGGATTATCACAAAAGCGTCGAGTCTTCTAATGTTACTCCCAAACCAAATTATGCACAAATTCTACGGTCCTTTACCTTCCATCGGTGAAGTAAATTCAAAACCTGAAAATCTTCATATTCTTAGATATTTTGACCTTTTCACGTCTGACCTTAAACTTTTAGAACATGAGATTGAATTTCATTCTGAAATAAAAGTTAAACATTTTCAATCGCCTCTGGCGCGAGAACAAAGAGATATTTTTCAGAAAAAACTTTTACCCCATGTTAAAAATTTGAAAAATTGTGCATTATATTGGGAAATGGAATTTCATAAGGAACTTGGATTGATGAAAGTCGTTTTTGAGAAAACAGAAACATCTATTTCTAATACTAAACATAAAAAGAAAATGTTACGAAAAGCTGTTGATCAACTCTTGAAAGATATTATCTGTGCTGATATCCATAATGCTGTGTTATTGCATTCTTTGCCATATGCATCTGATTCTATCTATCTTGATCTTGTTGATTACTGTTGTAATTGTTGAAAATCCTGATAATGTGCTTCAGATCGAGTCTTTACAAGTTGAAAATGAACGATTGTTAAACGAGCTTTCAAATGCAAAACGTCGTCTTAATTGGTGTCAAAAAGATATTCACGATCAACAACTTGTTTTTCAAAACAAAATCGCCCAGTTGCGTGCAAACACTCTTAATCCAAAACTTGAGCAACTGGATGATCAAAACGTGTCTTTTAAGTGTCAAATCTCAAAATATGAACAAGAACTTGCAAAAGTTAAAAAGGAATATGGTGTCATATTTGATTTACTTAAACAGACTTGTGATGAAGCATCAAACGAACTTGATCATTTTCTTGCACACACTAAAGAAGTCATGAATTTTTAAAAATCTTAGTTACGAAAATCAAGAATTATTGCACATTATCCTTACGTTAAGAGAAGTTAGGAAAGTATGAACAAGTTCACCTAGCATCATTAAGAGAATTGCACTGTAACACTTAGCAAACGTGAACCCGGTTGCCTCTTGACAAAACACAAGTTACTAATGTGCTTCCTCTCTTGAAGCAGAATAATTGCCTCTTTTCAAGCGTCCACACTTCACGACCTAGGAGCAATACAAAGAAGAATAGGAAGTTGCGACCTAAGAAAAGAACAATAAAAAATGCTGAAGTAGAAGAACACCGTAGGACTTTGAATAAGACTCACGTTGCACCCACTTTAGATATTGCGTCTGACAAATGTAATGGAAAAAGTGTTGTAAAGAATGCTAAACATTTAAGTACTTTTGATATTCAGTCTGATGCTTCTTGTGTTATTTGTCGTAAAAGTATGTTTTCTGATTGTCATGACAAATGTGTTGCTAGAGCTATATTGTCTCGTTTACAGAATCCTAAGACTCGAAATACCTCTAGGCCCACAAATGCTTCTAAGTCTGTACTTGGTAAACCACCCTCTTTAGATTCTAAGAAACAAATTGATTTAACTATAGCTCCAGTCTCACCTCCAAGGAATGTAGTACCATCTAGTGCATTCACTAAGACTAAAGCTAAGACTAGTTGGAGATGGCAGAAATGGATACATAATACACTAGGATTTAAATGGATGCCTAAAATCATTGATGTGTGTATTTCGACTATAACTGCTACGGAACCCTCTAACTCATCGGGTTCCACATCTACTTCTATTCCATCTGTGTCAAATGCGTGTGTAATGCGGTGATACATATCATCCTTTGGATTGTTGATAGCGGGTGTTCCCGACACATGAAAGGAAACCTTAAGCTGTTATCAAAATTTGTTGTAAAGTTCATTGGCATTTGTCGATTCGGAATGATCACTTGCAGCTATCATGGGCTACGGAGATTACATCAATGGCAACATCGAAATTAGCGGGGTTTATTATGTGGAAGGCCTCGGTCACAATCTCTTTTCATTGGTCAATTTTGTGATGGAGATTTGGAAGTTGCATTTAGGGAGAAAACTTGTTTCATTCGTGATCTACAAGGAAGCGATCTTATGTACGGCACCCATGATTCTAGTCTCTATACAATCTCAATGCAAGACATGATTGCTTCATCTCCCATCTTTCTACTCTCAAAGGCTACATCTACAAAATCTTGGCTATGGCACCGTCGTCTTTCCCATCTAAACTTTCAAACCATAACCAACCTTGCTCGACACAAACTTGTTAAAGGTCTCCCGAGATTCCGGTATTCTAAAGATCACCTATGCTCAGCTTGTAAACAAGGGAAAAGCACTCGTGCTCACTTTTCTTCAAAGGTGGAACACATCACTCAGCATGTACTGCATCTTCTTCACATGGATTTGTGTGGCCCGATGCGCGTGCAGATGATTAATGGCAAATGCTACATCTTCGTAATTGTTGATGACTACTCAAGATGGACTTGGGTCTACTTTCTTTGAAGTAAAGATCAAGCTCCATAGATGATCATCACCTTTCTCACGAAAATTCAAGTTCAGCTCCGGAACACAGTCCGCCAAATCAGAACAGACAAAGGAATTGAATTTGTAAATCAAACTCTTCGGGAATTTTATGAGAGAGTGGGAATTGAGCATCAAACATCCATTGCACGCACACCAGAACAAAACAGAGTTGTTGAAAGACGAAACCGTACATTAGTGGAAGCTGCCAGAACTATGTTAATCAATGCTAAACTTCTAGGTTACTTGTGGGCTGAAGCTGTCTCAACTGCATGCTATACTCAGAACCGCTCAATGATTAAAAAACGTCACAACAAAACACCTTTTGAGCTTATCCACAACAAAAAACCGAATCTCAAACACTTTCATGTATTTGGATCTCTTTGCTATCCGAATAATGATCGTGATGACTTTGGTAAGCTCAAAGCCAAAGCGACATTGGAGTCTTTATTGGATATTGTGAGAATTTAAAGGTTACGGATGCGGAATCGTCATACAAAGAAAGTTATGGAAGCGATTCATGCACATTTCGATGAGCTTACGGAAATGGCTTACGAACATATGACTTGGAACCCGGTCACAACGTTTAAACTTCCTCAAACCCCATCATCGGATGAACCAAGCCCCCGACTTACATGTCAACAAATGGAAAGACTATTTGGTCCTCTGTTCGGTGATGATATTGATGAGCGTGCTTGGTGTATCGATGTTTCCGCTACTTAACGATACTACTCTTATAAGCGATACACTGCTACAACAACTCTTTGAAGAAGCACCACCAGTTGAATCTACAACAACAGTTGAACAAAGCTGCTTCCAACGACGTTGAACCAGTGCGATGTTCTTAATGAAGTACTCCCACTGCGATTTTGATCCAAATCGTTCTTCAACCCGTTTTCTAATGAAACTGCTTTTGATGTCGCGGAATCATCCACAAACCATTTGAATCCTCAAAATCGCACAATGTATACCAACATCAACCCTCTACACATTGTTGGACAAAAGACCATCCTCTAGAGAATATTATTGGCAACCCGAATCAACCGGTCGTTACGAGACAACGTCTTCACACGATGGTGAACATTGCCTTTATGCACTCACATATGCGCTAATCGAGGCTAAAAACATTAAAGGCGCAATGAAAAAGACAAGCTGGATTGAATCCATGCAAGAAGAACTCAACCAATTCAAACGTCTTAAAGTTTGGGAACTGGTTGAAAGACCAACAGAGTCTCGTCATTGGTCTCAAATGGATTGGAAGAACAAATTGGATCTTTGAAGGAACGTAATTAGAAACAAATCATGTCGGTGGCTAAGGGTTATCGGCGGGAAGAGGTATTGACTTTGAAGAATCATTTGCTCGGTTGCTCGTCTTGAGGTTGTTCGGATATTTCTTGCGTTCGCGGCTCATATGAATATAACGGTCTTTCGGATGGACGTCAAAGCGCTTTTACGAATGGGCAATCGAAAAGCAGTTTATCTCAGCCAACCAAAAGGATTCGTTGATCTCGAGTTCCCAAACCATGTCTACAAACTGAACAAAGCTCTATATGGCCTCAAACAAGGTCCTCGGGCGTGGTATGATAAGCTATCATCTTTCCTCATTGCCAATAATTTTACCAAAGGTTCGGTCGACCCTACACTCTTTATAAAATATCACGGGGCTCACATCTTAATCGTTCAAATCTATGTGGATGACATCATTTTTGGGTCAACACATTTAAAATACTCAAATGCTTTTGCAAAACTTATGAAAAAACATTTTGAAATGTCAATGATGGGTGAACTCACATTCTTCCTTGGAATGCAAGTTCATCAATCACCCCGTGGTATTTTCTTGAGTCAGTCCAAATATGCCCTTGAATTGTTAAACAAATTTGGAATGCAAAACTGTGACACCTATGCCACACCAATGGCTCATACCAAGAATCTAGACGCTGATCATGGGAAATTGGTGGACCCTACCAAATACCGAAGTATTATTGGGTCTCTCATGTATCTAACGACTAGAAGACACGATATTGTTTTTGTCGTATATCTTTGCTCCGTTATCGATCGAGACCAATGAAACCCACCTCTCGAGGCTAAAAGAATCCTCCGATACATCAAGGAACCATTAATTTGGGGATCGGTATCAGAAGGATTTTGGTTTTGAACTAATAGCTTTTTAGACGATCACGCGGATGCTTAGACTCTCGGAAAAGCACTTGGCGCATTGCAATTTCTTGGTGATAAACGGTGTCATGGCAATCGAAGAAGCGGGATTGTACATCGTTGTCCTCAGCGAGCGAAATATGTAGCCATGTCGTGTTGTGCTCAAGTCATTTGGATGAGAACACAACTCAAAGACTATGGTTACGTGTTTGTGAAATCCCGATGTCTTTGCGACAATCGGTGCTATTGCGATCTCGTGCAACTCATTCAACATTCGAAATCAAAGCACATCGATCTTGATATCATTTCATCAAGGACCACATGGAACATGTCTTGTTGAATTATACTTTGTGGGAACAAAATACCAATTGGCGATCTCTCACCAAAGCCTTAGCTCCCTTTAGGTTTAATGAGTTGGTCCACCGGATTGGTATGCGGTGTTTGACTCAAGAGGCTGGATGAACTCTTTAAACATTCTTAACAACCGATCAAACACCAAAACCTCTTTTGTAAATATTTTTCAAAAAAAAATACAAAATTATAAAATCAGACAAAACAACAAAAACATTCTTCTATCTATATTTCTTTTAACATTGCAAGTAAAATTCTTCCATCAACACTCAAATCTTTCAAAATTCAGTATTTTTTCGATCAAGTGTTGAGGGGGAGAAAGAACATATGTTTCCAGTTTCATATAAACCTTGTACTTGCATGTTACCTTATCCCGGTTGTTTCTCTAAATAATGGTGCTCACTTTTCTGGTTTACTGACACTCCTCGGACTAACATTTATAAAATTTCATTATTTATTAAGTCGAAGGGGAGTGTCATCAAAATTTCTTTCCAAATATCCTTCGTTTGGTAACCAAAATGGAAGTTAAAGGCATTGGATGAAAATGGAAAAGGTGGAGGGACTAAAACTGTCAAAATCTTAAAGTTATTTTTAATAAAACTCCTCACCTAATTCATTAGATTCACTTCATTTAATATCTCACCAAACTTAATCCTACGCCTAACATTCGATCTTCAAATCCCTGTTTTGGATCATCATTCTGTAAGTGGTTTTATAATCTTAACATGTTTTTAAACAATGGTTTTGATTTTTACACGAATCCAACGGTTGAAAGATGAGTTTGAGAGAGATTTGTGTTCTACGCATAAGCAATGAACACAAATCCTTCATTCATGTGTTTTTGTTAATGAAAATGGTTTTAAAATGTCTAAACAATCATACCTTAACTATTTTCATCAATCATAACCACCCAGAATCACAAATTAAATGAGTTTTGAAAACTAGGGTTTATGCGTATATTTGGGGTTTTACAAATGAGAACGTTTTTGGTTAAAAACATAGTTGAGTGATGTTGTTCTTATGGTGAATTGATGATATCTAGGCTCAGAACCAACCCAGAAACACTAATTTATCTTTAATTAGAAATTAGGGTTTAAGTTTATACGCATTTGGGTATTTTTGATTCACTTAAATTCTGATGTTAAAACTTGGATAGAACTACTCATAAGGCTTCTTAGACCTCTCAGAATCATTTTGGTGCAATTTCTATGGCTAGATTACTTACTCGTAAAAATTAAACCTCAGGGTTTAGGTTTACGCATAAGTGTTCTTCTGCGTAATCTGTTAAATGTGTATTCATGCTATGATCGATGGTGAATGAATGTATGTGTTAATCTTGGTGCTATGATGATCTTATTTCGGGTTTGGTACTCGTTAAAATTCGAATCAAGGTTGTTTGACATCTACGCATAAGGATCACCTTACGCGTAGCATGTTATCGTGAAGAAATCTTCACGTAACTATTACGCGTGAGGTTCTACATAAGGGACTACGGCGTATCTTGTGAAGGATATGTGTAAGCGATGACCTCTACGCATAAGGTTGACTCTTACGAGTAAGCCTTACGCGTAAGGTTTATATCGCCTCTGCGCATAAGGTCCCCTTTTCCTCAGCGTAATATTTCTTCTGCGTAAGTCAAGAACCTACGCATAAGCTTGTGTTTACATGTATACCATTCTGTTTACGCATAAGCTTGCCATTTCTCGCCTAAGCCTTGTTTAACCTTAATTATGAATTGTTCGCGTGCAAACTTGTAAATAAATAAATCATAGCATACGAAACCAATAATGTCACTATAAGCTTAAATGTTTAACAAGTTGTGAATAATAAGTGAAAATATGGACTTTAAAACTTAAAGTTAATCAACTCACGAAACTTATCACGGCGTCATTGGACTATTGGACAAACAAGTGACATTGGACTCGTAACAATTATCGACATATCACATTCAATAATTAGACAATATAACCATCATTGACTAACATAATGTCTTCGATATGTTGGTTCTTTTGGCTAAATATCTTCGAGATCACGACATGGGCGCTCAAATATAGAATGTGGATGCACCAAATGTTCTCACCGTTCTTGATATCTTCCCTAATGGCTATCCGATGAAGATTGGAAAGAACAACCTCGAGTTGATTTTGATACCCTCACATGCTCGAGTCTTCTTGCTTGATAGATGTGGACATTACGAAGAACCATTCTTATCGAATATGCTCACCAACTACGCCACGATTTCGGAGATCTACATACGGCAATTACGGCACACAATGAAGTAGATCAAAGGGCAAAATGTTGTGTTGTGACTCTCAATCACAAGCAAGTCACCATCACACCAAGAGACTTGCGGGCTATTCTCCTCATTCTGTCATTGAACCAGCGGAGTACAACGCTACACCTCTTGAAGAGGTCGGTTTGCAATTCATGATCGACATCGGTTGTAACGAAGCTACGGGGGTAATCAACAAGCACTCTTACGTTGATCCGAAGAATATCCTCGACCACGGAGAACCCTCTTCATCATCATCACAAAATCATTTACGGGCGGGATAGTGGTTATGAGCATCCCAAGCTCATGGAACGACAAATTTTATGGGCTTTGGTCAACATGAAACATATCGAAGTTGAAGCTACGATATGGGATGACATGATGTCTTTCCTCAGCGAGGCACCAAGATCCCATACATCGGATACACAAAGCTGTTGATCCGAGCTCTTGGGTTAAATCCGATATTCCTTGAGACTCGGCGACCCAAACAATCAATCCATGTTGTATGAGCCTACACTCGCGGTCGATTCAAAGAATCTACAACAAAGAAACAGGGTGATGTCTTTGGGATCACCTTCTCTCGATGCAATCAAGCGACTTTAATTCATAGAAAAGGTATCGGTAGCGGTTGATGAAGGCAAAGTTGGTTTTCTCGATGACAAGTCTTCGGTACACCTATTAGGAAAACCGGAAGAGGCGGTCGAGGAAGTGTTGCAAGCGAGAGTCAACAAAAGTTCCCTAAGAGAAACCTCCACTCAAAGGAAAGTTCCATCTAAGGAAGTTGTTCTATTCCCATTCCCAAGTGCGAACCGCAAAGAAAGCTAGTCGATGAAGACTCGAGAAAACAACGATCGGATGAAGAAGTTTTCTACTCAAACTCAATCGTTGGGCGAGAAAGTAGCAAAACCTCCAAGTCCCAAAGGAGACAAGGAAAGACTCGGTGCTTGAGCAAGAAGAAGAAGAAAGTTCGATAAAGAGTAACTTGACAAAGATTACGGGAAAAGGTGAAAATTTGAGACTCAACACGTTCTTTGAAAAATTTAAGCAACAACAAATTCGTGGCCCTAGAGGGTCAGTGGTGCACTAACTACACGACTCGATGCGGTTAATCAACCCGATAAGGGAACCGGTACCACCACCCACGATCCACAACAACAACGGCGTGGAGGAGACCATCACCTATGATTTTGAAGAACCGAGAAAGAAAAGGCGATGAAGAGGTGCGAGATGCCAAAGCGAAGGAAGAGGCGAGGATTGAGTGAAGAAAAGGCTAAGGCGGTCAAGATGTCGAGGTTGAATATGATGACTTCCTTCTACAAAGTCTAGCACATTCCAAAGAACAAACCTCTGAACCTCCAAAGGATCCAGAGTCACCTCACAACTCCTCATCATCAAACTCGTCTTCTCACTCTTCACCTCCACCATCCAGAAGATCAACCAAATCCACATCCAAATCCATGAAGAAGCCAACGGACTCTTGGGTTTCTCGAGCAAAGACAAGGATCGTTAAAGCTGTCAAGCAGGTCAGGAAGAAAGACGTGCTTTACAAAAAGCTGAATTTTCTCGCTGACCAAGTTCAGTATCTTCATGATGAGAATGACAAGATGTCAGCTGAAAGAGAGCACATCCAGAAGTTCATGCAACGGGATCTTCAAAGGGAAATGAACGAGATGATCAAAGGTTACACTCACAAGTTCCTTCTTGACATAGTTCCTGGTATGACAAAAGAAATGTACACCAGACAACTCTATCCGAATCTATTGCATTTGGCCAAGCAAACTATGAGATCAACACCTATGCAAGTGAATATCAATCCAGTTGATCCCATAATATTCTCAGATGCTGAATTGGTTTCCAGGCTAGTAGCTCAAATGTCTAAACAATCTGCAACATTTACTTCTCACGAAGGTAAATTGTTTGAAGCATTCTGGAATACCAACTCAAATCGACATCTGAGAGAAGAGGCTCAAAGGCCTAAACGTCCAAGAGACGATGAAGATAAGGATAAGGATAAAAATGATGAGCCTAAACATCCAAAGCAGTCTGAAGAACCATCATCTATGCCATCACCACCCCGAAGGACTTCACCACCAAGACGATCTCCTCCTCGCTCTTCTGCTGACAAACCTCAGGACTCAGAGTTACCACCCCAGACAGAGAAAACCGGTGATCACTTTGAGTATACTGGTGGTGACGATGAGGAAGAACCTGAGCCCCAACAACAACCCACCTCTCCAGCTTCAACAAAGAAACCATCATCCTCATCAAAGCCAAAGAAGAAGAAAAAGCGCCTAAAGGCGGATGTCGTCTCATGGCTAGACGAAGATGACATCGAGTTTGAATGGTTTTCTAAACTTGTTGATGCCACTCCCTCTAGCGATGATCCGGATATGGTAGAAGGTCGAACGTTGGAGCATGCTAAGCTACTACAAGAAAAGTTCCATGTGAAGAAGATGGCGAAATCGAGTTGAAGCGAATCAAGAATGAAGCATTTCAACTACTCAAAGACGACTCGGAAAGTGCTATTGAAGTTGAATATCACCTTGATAATATAGCACGAGCCATGTCTAACAACATTGATTGGCTCGACCCTAAAGCAAACATCGACTTCACCAAAGAGACAACCCTTCATACTACACCGGTGGTCTAAACCTCTACCAACAATTGTGACGGATCAACCTAGGATTCCATTTCGCTATTTCTTCAACAAAGATTTGGAATTTCTTCTACAGTAGCGATGGTACAAAGAAATCGCTACACCACTTACACTTACGTTCTGGCGACCATATACTCCAGCGCATAGCCATCGAAGAAAAGGCTACCCACATGTTTTCCAACGGTGTGGAGCAGTATGACATTGATGCAATGTGCGGATTCACCATTGGCGGGCAAAGCGAATCTACTACAAAAGTGCGATTACGGTTGAAAGTCTCAACATGAAGTGTATCAATATATACTACGGGGATCGTTCTTTGTCAAGCATGTCTCTCTTTAGTCTAAATGGGATTACACCTTTCTTAAGACTATCGTGGTCAAAAGACAAGGCGAAAGGGACTATGAATTATGTGAAGCGGACTTTGAACTTGTCTCTCAGCGACATTGAAAATCTATATCTTGCCAAAGTGCGAGGGGCGCATGAGACAATTCTCGTTGAAGATCAACGTGAACACATCAAGTCCTTAATTATCTTCATCGAAGCATAGTGATCCGAGGCGTGTAGAAGATTTACAACTTCTTTGTTGAATCCTATCGGACCCATGTCAACTTCACGGACCTCGGCTAGAACTTCACGATATCAACCGACTTCCACAATACACCCTTGTCGACAAACCATTCGGCGTAATTTGCCGTAGTGAACTACAACGAAGCGCTTGATGGCGTGTCGAGATCTTCACAAGTTTGGGGATCACACATTGAAGAAGGTTAGGGATGACACGGCTTATAGGTTGAAGGCGATATATGAAGGCATTGGGTCTCAGCGATGGAACTCTCGGGAAAGGCGAGATGTGGAGGGATCATCACCATGATTGATGAAAGGTTGTACATAAGGGACTAGTTCGAACACTAGAGAGCTTTGTAGGTGGTCATCCGAGGATTTCTCTCACCGGCTATCAGCATACGATCGCATTCCTTGAAAGATTGATGGACTTCACGGTACCCTTAAAATGCTTCTATTTCATATTAATTTGGATGTGTGATTATAATGACAATGGCTTGTGCACAAATAACGATGTACAACCCGTTCTTGTAATGAAAGGACAACGTGGTATGCTTGATGCCACAATCCTATAAAAGGGCGAAAGCTTCTTACTTTTGAGTAAAACCTATCAAACCTTTCACTTTTCAAGGTTTTGCTCAAAAGAACAAGCACTTCCCCTTACGTTTTCAAAACCTCAAAAGTTAGTATTACTTATTGAGGGGGAGTATTTGATTATAAACTTTGTTCACAAATTGTTCTTAGTGGTAATCTTCCCACAAAACTCAGAATGGTCATATTCTATATCAAAATTTCATCAAAATAACATGTTATACGCCATTTTTGAGGGGGAGAAAAATCATGTGATAAGAAATATGTTGTGTTTTGCTATTTGAATCCTCGTGTGAAAAGACTTCAACCCATGAATTGACGGGATCTGAACAGTCATACATTGAAAAGATTTGTCTTCTAAGACTTATCCAAGTAAATTGTACCCATTCGAGAAGCTCCTGGTAGACATGAACTTTGACGGGTTTGACAACCTTTCGAGGTTGTCCACATCTTCAAGGTAGTTATTAGAGCTAGTTGTCACCTAAAAGCTGACAATGTATCTCTTTAACTATACAGCGTAATCGTGTCTAAGAAGAATTGTCTATCTTGAGTCGATCAATTCAAAAGTGCGCTCTTTCCTCATTGTGCAAATTCTGTCAAAACTCTTAAACACATGTTGAGGGGTATTTACGAAAATCTAAAACTCTTGAAGTGTTCAAACATGTTTTCATTCACAAACACTTGAGAGACTTTCATGAAAATGATTTTATGGCAATGGAGTTATAAGGTGATTAAGGTTAGGAATAACCGTCCTATGATCCGACAGAGCGGAGGGATCTACCAAGGACACTACCAATAGTTAGAATTAGAGTCCTTAGGTATGATTATAAAAGGAGAAAATGAGAATCGAAGAAAGAAGGAGTTGAAGAATTAAAAGAAAAGCAAAGAAAATGGTGAAAAGAAATAGCCCTCAGTTATTCAACTTAGGACGGACACGGTTCAATTCATATACTCTTGGTTGTCACTTGATGGCGCCTGTATTGAAGATTAAAAGTCGTCATGGACCCGGTGGCGCATCGCTAAACCTTCTCGACCACTCAAGCTTCTCCCAAAAGAAGCTTGTTTCATTCTCACGGGGAACCCTACGTAAACTATCGGCTTTCTCTTAGAGATTCTTGGTATTGAAGAAGAGACCCTCTCCTAGTCTCCGCTCGGGAAAACCAAAACTCACTATTTAGAGCCACGAAATTCATCAAAAGATCTCATAGGTACACTTGACATTTCATCACTTGTCATTCAAAAATAAGAACAACGATGAGTGCGTTATCGAGTCCTACACGGATCCTAGCAATTTGTCGAGAACATTTATGAGAGGTTCACATTTGTGATCCTCGGTGATTGAATGGAAACTCTGCCGGGGTCAACATCAAACAACCACGACGCGGTCGCTCGGTAACTCCCGTGGATTAGGCTTAGTGGTCTCAAATGGTCTACAATCGTGAGGTGATGCTTGATGTACCTCGTGACTCATCTGAACCATAGGTGTACTTGATACATCGCGTTATCTCACTTGTGGGACTCGGTTCGAGAGCGGCCTTTGTGAGAATCGAGTTGTGTTTTCACACTATCTTGTTAACACTCTCGAGTTCAAGCTTGTAAGTGCGAAATCCGCTTATTACTAACCTTTCCTATGTTTACTTCTTATGGAAGCTCGGGCGGATTGATCGTGCATATTCTCCACATGCTCATACCAAAAACATCACTTATGAAAGTTCTCTCATAATCAAAGGCAACACAAAGTCGAATGATTCTTCGTCAACAAAGAATCTACAAAGTTTAAAGACTTAAAGAACTTCATCAAGCTGTAATCCAATGTTAAAGGCGTGTGGGCATGTTGGAGAAAGGCGTGGAACCTTTGGAGCGATGAAGCGGACACGATCTGATTACCACAACATACTATCACTTTCAAAGAACAAAGAACTAAAGAACAAAGAAAATGAAGGCGTCAAAGCGAGAATACTTCAAAAGAAACAATTTCTCTACACTGGGAGATTGTTCGAATCAAGACACTTCTTCTCACAAGAAAGAAGAATGTCGGAAGGCGTCAAAGCTACTATTACATCGGCACCTACAACGTTTATCACTCATTCATTAATCACTAACACTTGGGGAGATTGTTGGAATCACTCCTAAACCTTATTCAAGTGTTAGTGATTCATATGTAATAGTTAGCTTAATATGGCCTTTATGTTTGTTATTAAGCTTAGGCTTATGTAGAAGGCCCATAAGCCTAGGCCAAGCCCAATAAGGAAAAGGATGGGAACTTGGAGTGTTGCCCTAGTACCCTCCTATAAATAGTCTTGTAAACCTTCTATTGAAGGTTGGTTGTTCACATTTACATTTACTCTTAAGCATAATCTTTCACATAGTCCTACGCGTAAGTGTGTGTGTGTTCATTCGCCTTCTCTTCTTCTCTACTTCTTCATATTGATGCTTGTGTTACTAATATGGTGACCTAATAGCCATGTAGAGTGGAAGCTAATATAGGAGTAAACCATGACCTTACACACTTATATCACCCATTCATGGTTGATAACAAGAAACATTATGGGTTTAAACCGGGTTTATTAGGTCAAGATGGATCCTTAACTATGAATCTTTTGAAGTTGATAGAAGATGATCCATTTTTAGGAGAGAGATTTGATTCACCCGCTACACCCATAAAATTAGGTAAGGTTAGAATGAATGGAGCACACCCCTTTGAGCATATAAATCACCCATCACCCTCTCCTCACATAGCAAATTTCCACCCTAAGGGTGTGTATGGCTACTATCACCCGCACTTAAGCTTAAGTGCAGAAAAAACTTCCCATTTATCCGTTAAATAAGGGTAGAGTCAAGCTCGTGACTCGAACAAAAACAAGCGCTTCTTGGGAGGCAACCCATGCTTAATTGTTTGCTTGTTGTGTGTCGTATATCTTTTATTGATTGTTTATTCTCATGTTTGAATTTGTAAAAATGCTTTATTTTGTCTTTAACCTCGTCTTAATTACATAAAAGGTATTTTACAAAGGGATAAGTGTAGGGAAGATTACACATTTTTTAAAAGAGCGTGAACATGAAATCGATTATTGAAAAGATATACATGTGTGTTTGTTAGAGTCAAATGCTTGTATCGAGTCATAATGGATGTTTTTGAAATATTTCAGTTTTAAAGATAAAATGTTCCGAATTTTTCGGAAAATCGCAGACCGTTCTGTCGGGATAACATGATGACATCGAGTCGCAACTTTGACGTCGTCGAGGAGGCATGACTTGACTTACTACTTTTCTCGTTTTCTATGCTACTTATAAATTTTAGAATTTTCCGGTCTTATTTTTCCAAAAATCGTAAACATCCATTCCACAAGCATTATATCCTAGTTTAGTAGAGTCTTATATATATATTGTTACCGCCAATTTTACGCGAAGGTTTCGTTTGTTTTCTTCAAATGTGCAGGTTTTATTTATCAAGAAGAAGATATAAAAGATTGGAAGAAGCTTTTCACGCATAACATTCTTCTTGAAGAAAGATTTAACCACTACTTCACACGGATCCTACCGAGTTAATCAGGGGAGTATTAGTTTCTTTCGTTTTTAATTACCTTCCATTATCATAACTTTGATACTTTCGGGGAACATTGGGGACAATGTTCAGTTTAAGTGTAGGAGGGAAAATAAAGCAGGAACTTTGAAACTATGCTTATCCTTGACTATTTGCCTTGTCTAATTTCATTTGTGTAATAAACCATGAGAAATATCGGTTAGGGTAATTTTGGCACCAAATTTAAAATTTTTCATGACATGTAGGAGTGGGCGATTAGTCTTAATAAAGCGTCTCATGGATAGGAAGTTATATGAGTAGCACAAAAACCCTTTACCACTTAAATTACACCCAAAATGTGAGGATCGCCCTTAGATTAGTAGGAATTAAAGCATTCATCTTTAATGCTTAGAGTGTGAATCGGTAGTATAATAGATTCTAGAACTTGTTTTGTGATGCATTTCGAGATCGCTAGTAAGACTACACTTGTGTAGTTAGGAATAACTAAATGATAAGAGGCATTAGGATAACCCTTGTTTGATACCTGTAATATAATTACTTCTTCCACATCTTTAGTACATGATGCCCCTAGTTAACCCCTCAGAGCCTATCTTTTTCGCGGTTATCGTGATGTTTCGGTTTTCCAGAATATTAATGAAGAGCATTTTTTACAATCCACCCCCAAATGTACACCCAAATCGCCTTAGCCTACCTTGTATGCACTCACTTTTAGTGCATTATTGTTATCATACTAAACCCTTAGTTCAATTATCTAGTTGCTTGCATAAGTTGCTAAGTCGAGCCATATCCTTTGTACACAGTTTTGGGACGATTGGGACTCATGGGAAAAGTTAAATTTTATGAAATGACGGAAGGAGCGTTAAATTCAAATTCCCTTTATTTGCATAATAATGTACTCCAAGTGTTTTGATCTTTTCAATTCGGGTCAAATTAGTGTTAGAGTAATAAAAACTCAAGTGTAGGGATGTGCTTATAAATCCTATTATTTTGATGTTATCGTAGAGGATGGTAGAGTAAAGTGTATGAAAAAAAATCGAAAAAAACTATGAAAAAAAAAAAAAAAAAAAAAAAAAAAGCAGGTTACCATCCTACATCTATCTTTAAATTTATGTTTGTTTGTTTCAGTTATCTAGAGTCTAGAGTGTCGAGTCTTGGCTTAGTAACGCCATTCTTCTCATGCTTGTAACATAAATATTTTTGACTTGCCACCACTAAATCGCCAATCCCACCAAACCCTTGGTTTTCCAACCGTAAGCCTAACGTTACAACCCTTTAAAAGACCTCTTGGATAGTTTTTATTAGGTGCTTACACCAAAGAGATGGAGGTTTGATCTAGTCTCAAGCCTATGGTAATCTATGTACTAGGTCCGGTTAATGAGTGTTTATCTTCCATTTCCAACTTGATATATTTCATATACACCCGAGAGATGTGAGTATCCAAACACCCCTTGTGAGGTGCTAGTATGTAATTTACGTGCTTGTTATGACTTTTGCGGGGCTTATATGTGTTGTAAATTGTTCTAAACTAATGCTTCATGACCCCTAACTTATAAATTAATTGGCTAAAAGCACATTTGCTTGAGGACAAGCAAATACCAAGTGTAGAGATATTTGATAAGAATTTAAAAGGTACACTTTTGAGGGGTCATTTAAACCCTTAATTGATCACTTCTGTATCTATTACTACTTAATTTCGTTCCTTTTCACTTTTAGGTCTCTTGAAGGCAAATTCTTGGAATGACACTTATTCGGACGAAAAGGCGAATATCTGAAGAAAATGGCCAAAGTCAAAATTGAGACACCCAATGCTTTGGGCCCAAGGGGCAGCGTCGACATTCTTCTGACAGCTGTCGCGACATGTTTTGTGATGACTCGGTAGCCAAATTGCTTATTTACAAGTGGCGGCATCGGGTTTTAAAAGAGTAGGCGTCGCGACTCGGGCGGCCTAGATTTGATCGAGACGGCGTCGAGGCGAAGGCGGCGGCGTCACGGGCATAAGGTGGCCGTTACAATGATAACGTGGCCAAGGCGAAACCTTAATGGCGGCGACCAGCGGCGTCACAATTAAAGAGTGACGCCGTCGCGGTTTGTAACACTATATATAGAATCCAAATTTTTAGTTTTGGGAGGTAGTTTTGTGGAGTAAAACCTAAACCGAACCAAGGCTGTCTTGGCGATATCTTAGGTTCCATACCCTATTTTACAACAAGATAAGTGTTTTACTTCATTGATTCAATCATGTCTTCAATTGTTTGTGTGTATGCTTGCATGTTCCCCATGTCCGGCTAATTTACTTGTGTGGTTGCTTAGATATATGAAACCTAGTTATTGAATATTGATTGGTTATCTCTTATCTTAATTGTGATTGACCTAGTATTACGATAGGTCATCCGTTGTTTTATTAATGCTTGATTAATCTTTGTTGAACCTTAGCTTATAGTTACTAGTGGAATTGTAGGCTAAACATCCAAAGATCACCTTAGTGTTAAGTTTATGAATCCTAGAGACTTCGTAGTCATTAACCTTAGGTAACTTCGAAGAGTTAGGGATAAACGCATACCCTACGACCTTAGAAACACAACGCATTAAGAATATGGACGTGACAATTCAACCATCAATAGGAGATAACTAGGGAGTAATAACATCTAAGCAAATACATTTTAGCTATCATAAGAGCACACATCAATTAGACATAGACTACACTCACCTTAGATTAGATAATTAGATAAGTAGAAGTAATCAGTAGAAATACCAAACCCCCAAATCCAATAACTCGAGATTCGCAATTTCTATTTTCTAAAAAACATAAAAAAGATAAAAAATAATCTTCCTCAACCCCAACCTTAGCGTAGTAATTTCTCACTAGCATTCCTATTCCCCTAGAGAACGATATCAATACCCGTGGCTTACCCTAATACTATACTACAACGATTAGGTTCACTACATAGGGTGTTATAAAACTTGCTCGACAAAAAGGAAGTTCCTTTGACCCCGAACGCGCTGCGTAAGCGTATCAGATTCATCATGTATATATTATATTGTGTATAAGACTAGTTGCTGCTTTTGTATAAGAACAAAATGAGCTGACAACAACAATATCTAATTGAGAGAGTTTAGATTATTGTTATTATAAATGTTTATGAATTATAAATTATAATGTTGTATAAGTACAAATGATGCTAGAGGATTGTTAATACTGGTTGTAGTAGGATTTCATCATTTACGATAAATCTGCTAACTAGTTATGCTCAACATAGAGCATTGTTGCATTACACATTAATGAATGAGAATACTTTGCATTTTTAGAAACTGTAAAGATGACTGTCAGTATGTCGTTGACTTCTAATACCTCATGCAAGGTAGGGCGACATCTCCATAATATAACTCTTGCAATAGTACGAGCATATGAGATAAGACACTCATCTTATATTTCAAATCACTCACTATATGTGAAATTTGAAACAAGTATTCAGAAAGTTTACTCAGATAACTATTTAGTTTTTCTTGTAAAAGAAAAGTTGAGAATGTTGGAAACATTAGGCTTCAACTTACTAAATGAGTTTCATGCATATCTGTTTTAGTATTTGGATAATTGGGATTGATAGACAATTTTTACTTTATGATGAATAAAGATACTTGGTATTTGTTATTCATTCATATAATAATTGTTATCTTATATTTGCATGTTTAATCCTTGAATAATTTTATTATTCTAAATATGTCCATTATTAATTAACAATATGGGAATATTGTTATGTAAAGGCAAATGTGAGTGTTAGTTATAATTCTAACGAGAATTGGATTGTTCCTTAAACTCATATGTATTCACTAGAGATGCATATTGGATTCCCCAACTTTCAAACATTTACTTTTGGATCCTTGTCATAAGTAAAATATTGAAAATGGTTTGTTATCTTCGTCCTTAAACTTGAGATGCAAGTAAGTTTTGTTATGTGTGGATATCATTTTTTTGTAAGTATACGCAAAATGCTATCTGAATAAGGTAGTTATAAAAGCTATGTTTCGGAGTGATGTGAAGCAGCATCCACAACACTTGTAGTCAATAAAGGCTTTGTTACTCCACTTGATATGTGCAGAAAGATACCATGGCACCTCTCCAGATTTAATCAGATAATTGTTTGGCCAAACCCAAAGGGTAATGCAAGATCATTCTTGATTACATTTGGTATATCTGAATTAAAATCCATAACGAGATTCTAAATGGTTAAACTATATGGAATGAGTTAGGATCCATATCTATGGTTTAACGATATCTATAAGAAAGGATGATTAGAGCAAGACATTGAATGACCATGCTACTGAGAAACTTTTACGAAACTATTCTCTCAGACACTTTTAGTTAAAAAGCGAGTGAGAGCGTTTGCTAGGCGTTTCCGTCGTTAGTTTTATGTGCCATTCGACACACCAACTCCCAAGTTGGAGCTGTTGGTTTGTGGGAGTTTAAAATTCACGTAAACGACTAGAAGTGTGTGAGCCTATGGGGGCACACACGTTAAACACGAGAGTACGTGACGAACGTTTAATACTTGAATATATTAGAACCGTTTTATGCATGCATGAAAGCCCAATCTTATTCACGACTCATGGACTTGTTCTATTTGAAGTGAGTCGGGTTGGAACTGCCTTGGGCCGTGGGATCCAACTGATCGGGCAAGATGGGCTGAATGGGTTTGGTTGGGCTTGTTGATTGTCGACCAAGCCAAAGTTAAAGACTAAGGTCGGTTTTGTTTAATATATATACACTACACACCTTACCTCAACATGCATTTGTAATGTACGATTCATGAATATCCCTAACAAAAGAATTAC
This sequence comes from Chrysanthemum lavandulifolium, assembly GCA_022545495.1. Lineage (NCBI taxonomy): Eukaryota > Viridiplantae > Streptophyta > Magnoliopsida > Asterales > Asteraceae > Chrysanthemum > Chrysanthemum lavandulifolium. The sequence continues at coordinate 172,407,449 of CM040244.1, forward strand.
TATCCCTAAACCTTGTAAACTATCGACTATACAACTTGTGTTCATGATCAGATTGGTTTTATCACAAACCTGATTAAGGTTTGTTAGGTTTAATATTAATTCACAATACTTGCATCTTTGATCCAAGAAGGAGGTTTGGATAAATGTTTACTGCTAGTTGCTTTGTTCGAATAGTAGCAGCTAAAGATAGTGAATTTTCTGTTTTGTTGTTTTCTCAGACAGAAAGGATACCATGATATCGGACATGACTTGTCCGATATCGGGTGTAAAGTAAAATCTGTTCTCGGACAGTTCATGATCTTGGACAGAAAATAAGAATTGGTTCTTGGGTTTTTCTAGTTCGTGGTATTCAAGTTATCAAGGGGTTGATTGGTTTAAACGTTCTCGACTAGCTCAATTTGAACGTACTTGGTTTAAGTGTTTGTGTGTGATACTCATAGAGGCATCTATTTTAGATACTTAGTTTCGTATTGGTTTTATTATCCGTTACACTTGCATTCAAATAGCCAAGAAAGGTTAGGTTTTCTTTTATCCCTTTTATTAATTAATTGTTATATTAATTAATTGTTTATTAATACGTGTTAACCTAATTGCGATAACTAGATCCATATCCGTTGCGTACTCGTAGAGGTTAATTGGTTAACTTGTTCTAAACTCCCAACAGTGGTATCAGAACCATCTCGTTTTTGCGATTATGGATTACACGTTTCTTATTAATAAACATGTTTAAAAGACTGCATGAAACCTAATTTAGTTATTCCTTTTTTTTTTTTTTTTGACAACTATATGCAATACTTGTCAATTTTTAATAAAAAATAACTAGTCACACACAAATTAAATTAGAATTACTTTCTAATTAGAATTAAATGTTAATTAGAATTAATTAATTGTTAATTAGAATTATAATGATAATTAGAATTACATATTGTTTATTAAATACATAAGATTGCGTAATTACTTGTTAATTTAGATTGCCATGCTTTTTATGTGTTTTTCGGCCACAAGACCCACTCAATTACTTTTTAAGTGATGTATGGGGCGATCTAGGTATTACACCTAGTGACGGTCTTATGGTTCTCCTTTGGGGAAGACTCGCAAGAGAACTCGGAATAATATGTGCTTTTATATTGATGTTTATGCTTATATGTTTGTGATTCCTATATGTCCATTATTACTTGCTTTGACACCTAATTGTATACAATATGGAATAATACATATCGTAACCATAACATTAATATGGGTCTTTATTTACACGCCTAAATATCATGCTCATTGTGACCTGCTATTTGATTCGTGGAAAATCATTTTTGTAAAATAAAGTGACCTGATAACGCTACACGCGTCGTTCGAGGTCAAATGAACTTCCTTTTCGTCGAGCAAGTTTTTTAACACCCTAGGCAGTGAACCTAATCGTTGTAGTGTAGTATTAGGGTAAGCCACGGGAATTGATATCGTTCTCTAGGAGAATAGGAATGCTAGTGAGGAGTTACTACGCTAAGGTTGGGGTTGAGGAAGATTATTTTTTATCTTTTTATGTTTTTTAGGAAATGGAAAGGTACGAATCTCGGGGTTTGGATTTGGGGGGTTGGTATTTCTACCGATTACTCTATTTATCTAATTATCTAATTAATTAAGGTGAGGGTAGTTTATGTCTAATTATTGTGTGCTCGTATGATATTTTAAAGATGTGTTTACTTAGGTTTTATTACTCTTTAATTATCTCCTATTGATGGTTGAATTGTCACGTCCTTATTCTTAATTGCGTTGTGTGTCTAAGGTCGTAGGGTATGCGTTTATCCCTAACTCTTTGAAACTACCAAAGGGTCTTGTCTACAAAATCTCTAGGATTTACAAACTCTAACTCTAAGGTACTCTTTGGATGGTTTAGCCTACAACTACTCTAGGTGTTATAGTTTAAGGTTCACAAAGATTAATCAAGCATTAACTACACAACGAATGACCTATCGCATTACTAGATCATTAACAATTAAGATAAGAGACAACCAATCAATATTCAATAGTTAAGTTTCATATTCCCTAAGCAAACACATAAGTAAATTAGCCGGACATGGAGAACATGCAAGCATACATACAAATAATTGAAGACATAATTGAATTAATGAAGTAAAGTACTTATCTTGGTGTAAGATAGGGTTTAGAACCCTAAAATACTGTACAAGACAGCCTTGGTTCGGTTTAGGTTTTACTCAAAAGACTACACACTAAAAGCGAAAAATTCGGATTCTATATATAAGATTACATTCACGGCGTCACCTTATGATTTGTGGCCGTCGGTCGCGATCATTAGGGTTTCGTCTAGGCCACGTTAATCTTGCGACGGCGTCACCTTGTGCTTGTGGCGCCGTCCTCTTCGACTTTCGGCGCCGTCTGGATCAAATCTAGGTCATGCGAGTTGCAACGACCTACTATTTTAAAGCGACACCGTCACTTGAAAATAAGCAATTTGGCTCTTGAGCCATCACAAAAGTGCTCAACGGCATCGCGATAACACTGACGCCGTCCCTTGTATTTTAGCGACTTGAGTGTCTCGATTCTTGACTTTGGCCATTTTCTTCAGATATTCGCGCCTTTTCGTCCAAATAAGTGCCATTCGAGCAATTTGCCTTCAAGAGACCTAAAAGTGAAAAGGAGCGATATTAAGTAATAACGGATACAAAGTGATCAAATAAGGGCTTAAACGACCCTCAAAATGGTACCTTTTAAATCCTTATCAAATATCCCTACACTTGGTATTTGCTTGTCCTCAAGCAAATGTGCTTTAATGATTAATTTATAAGGTAGGGGTCATGAAGCATTGGTTTAGAACAATCCACAACACATATAACCACAAAAATCATAAAACGGAAATTACATACTAGCACCTCACATGGGGTGTTTGGGTACTCACATCTCTCGGTGTATATGAAATATAACAAGTTGGAAATGGAAGATAAACACTCATTAACGGTCCTAGTACATAGATTACCATAGGCGAGAATAGATCAAACCTCTATCGCTTTGGCGTAAGCACCTAGGAAAGACTATCAAGGAGGTCTTTTAAAGGGTTGTAATGTTAGGCTACGGTAGGAAACAAAGGGTTTGGTGGGATAGGCTATTTAGTGGTGGCAAGTCAAAAATCTTTACATTACAAGCATCGAAGAATGGCGTTGCTAAGCCAAGACTCGACACTCTAAACTCTAGATAACTGAAACAAACAAACATAAATTTAAAGGATAGATGTAGGATGGTAGCCGTATATATACACACACACACACACACACACATATATATATATATATATATATATATATATATATATATATATATATATATATATATATATATATATATATACGTTACTCTACCATCCTCTACTGGTAACATCAAAATGATAGGTTTATAGGCATATCCCTACACTTGAGTTTTATTACTCTAACACTAATTTGACCCGAATTGAAAAGATCAAAATACTTGGAGTACATTATTACATGAAACAAAGGGAATTTGAATTAAACGTTCCTTCCGTCATTTCATAAACTTTAACTTTTCCCATGAGTCCCAATCGTTCCAAAACTGTATACAAAGGATATGACTCGACTTAGCAACTCATGCAAGCAACTAGATAATTGAACTATTAGGGTGATAACAATAATGCACTAAAAGTGAGTGCATACAAGGTAGGCTAAGGAGATTTGGGTGTACATTTGGGGGTGGGGTGTAAACAATGCTCTTCATTGATATTTCGGAAAAACCAAAACATCACGAGAACCGCGAAAAGGATAGGCTCTGAGGGGTTAACTAGGGGTATCGTGTACTAAAGATGAGTACAACGCAAGGGTGTGGGGGAATTACTCAACCAATGTGGAAGAAGTAATTATATTACGGGTATCAAACAAGGGTTACCCTAATGCCTCTTATCATTTAGTTATTCCTAACTACACAAGTGTAGTCTTACTAGCGATCTCGGGATGCATCACAAAACAAGTTCTAGAATCTATTATACTACGGTTCACACTCTAAGCATTAAAGATGAATGCTTTAATTCCTACTAATCTAAGGGTGATCCTCGCATTTTGGGTGGAATTTAGGTGGTAAAGGGTTTTGTGCTAGTCATGTAACTTCCTATCCGTGAGGCGCTTTTGTTAAGACTAATGGCCCACTTCTATATGTCATGAAAATTTTAAATTTGGTGCCAAAATTACCTAACCGACATTTTCTCATGGTTTATTACACAAATGCAATTAGACAAAGCAAATAGTCAAGGATAAGCATAGTTTCAAAGTTCCGTTTTATTTTCCTCCACACACTTAAACCGAACATTGTCCCCAATGTTCCCAAAGTATCAAAGTTATGATAATGGAAGGTAATAAAGATGAAAAAACTAATACTCCCACGATTAGCTCGATAGGATCCGTGTGTGAAGTAGTGGTTAAATCTTTTCCAAGAAGAATGTATGCGTGAAAAGCTTCTTCCAACCTTATGTATCTTCTTCTTGATAAATAAAACCTGCACACTTGAAGAAAACAAATTCAGCAACTAACTGAACTTATGAGGAAGCCTCAGTGGAGTTAGACTCGTGTTGGATTGGTTTTGTTGGTCTTTTCAGGATGGTTCTACCAAGTCCAGACCTTTATTTTGGTGAGTGGGGATTGAATTGCAATGGAGTAAGCTCAGAGCTTGGTACAGCACCCTGAAGAGGTTTCAGGGGTAGAAGCGGTGCTGAGATTACGCTTGGACTCGAGATGTGTTCGGTACCACTGGGCACATCGAGAATCTAATCTTGCTTTAGAGCTTGGCTTTGGGCTCTAGTATTCTTCAATCGAAATTTGGAAGCTTACTCTCAGGGTTAACCCGTTCAATCTAATCACTGGGCTTGGGAATTGACAACATATTGGTAATCATGCCACCAGATACAAATGGCTTTCGACTCTTGTTAGGAATTAGAAATTCCAGGTATTAAAGAGTCGGTCACCTCAAGTATATGTAATCATTAGAAAGCTCGTAGTCGTAGTTATTTTAAGTTAAGTAACATTTAGTTAAGTAACACCGTGGAGGACAGACGGGTCTTTACCCATGTATGCGATCCACGACCCGATGTGTGGCGTTTTATGTAAGACTATATACTCTCTAACTCCCAAGGTAGAGTTGGAGCTCATAATAATATCTTTCACTTTCTCTCACTAAGTTCCTAAACCTCTAACTTTCTCTCTAGAATTCCACTTATCGCCCACTTTGTGTTATGGTTTGATGTGTATGTGAAATCTAATATCGTACAATTGGTATCAAGAGCCATGGTTAGATCATATCTTGCACATCTTTGGATTTTAGTGGTTTTAGGTGGTTTTGAGTTTGAAAAAGTTTAGTGGTTTGTGCATCATTTGGTTGATTTCTTGTGTTAAAGCTTGGATTTTGTTAGTACTTTTATGTTTAGAATCATCACAAGTGTTTAGGTTTTCATTTGGTAAGCTTGAATCATCTTGGTTGGGTTGTTTTTGGATTGAAAAGTGGTGTTTATGTGTTTTTCATGCTAGCGACTTGAGCCACGGAAAAGTTTTCTTGGTAGCGGCTTGCTTTGTTATTTGGTAGCGAGTTGTTGTTTAATGCCTTAGCGAGTTGAGCTAGCGACTTGTCTATTGAGACAAGCCGACAAAAAGTACAGTTAGTGGATTCCCCACTACGAGTAGCGACTTGGTTTAAGGTAGCGACTTGTACTTTATATTGTTAGCGACTTGGTGTTAGCGAGTTGGTACCTAGCGAGTTGCTATTTAGCGACTTGAATACTTAGCGACTTGGTGCTTGGCAATTCTTTGCCAAAATTTTGTTAGCGACTTGGATTGTAGCGAGTTGTTATATACCGACTTGGAGCTTTAGCGAATTAGTATAGCGACTTGGTACTTAGCGACTTGGTTCAAGGTTTAGCGACTTGGTACTTAGCGACTTGGTTCAAGGGTTTAGCGACTTGGTTGATTTTTCGTAGAAGAGGTTTGACCAAAGTTGACTTTTCGTCAAAACTTCAAGCGGCCATAACTTTTGATCCGTAACTCCGTTTCTGCGAAATACTGTCAAAGCGATCGAACAGTTGAATATTGTGAGGTTTCACCACAGTCGTGAAGCAATTTTCAAGGCCCAAATCCTCCGAAAGGAAGTTATTGAGGTTTTAAGTTTTAGACCTAAAATTCTTAGTAAAACGTGCATCAACCAATCCAAATCTCAACCAATCAACATTTCGACTTTTCCTACGAACAATCTAAAGTCCTATCACACAATCGTCCTTCATTGTATCGATCCATCATCATCTTAACACATCATGTCTTACTCTCTTGACCCGTGATCTCGAAGTGCTTAAATTGTATGATCTTGTGGATAATAATGATAATGGATGCTACAACGAGCGATTAAAGATGTTTGAATTAAACAATGAGGATGTTAGATCTTCATGTTACGAGTACAATGAGAATGCCACGCAAATGGAATGCGACATTGATCCATATCGGCTACTTCATCGCACCTCATACAATTTGTTATCCATAGTGGGGATCGAACATGTAGTGCTCTTTTCCGCGGGACTTACCTACATTGACAAGAAGCTTGTTGTTGAACTTAGAACATTTAAAGCGCAACTTACTAATGAAGAGGTTCAAAGGATGGTTCGGTCAGACTCTTCAAGTAATCTACAAACAATTTGACCATTCATCGGTGAGGAATATTGATGATTCGATCAACACTTGGTGGAATTTCCTTCAAAAACATCTTGGAATGGAAATTCGAGAATTCATTGAGACATTTATCCAACTCATGGATAATGTGAAAAAATACATTGAGAAGCGCACAAAAGGATGAAAAAGTGAATGAGTGTCGGTGCGGTTGAGAGATTGTTGTGATAAGTTGGGTAATGTATACGTGGAAGAATCGGGTGTTCTTGAATGCGAGAATGTTAGAAAACAAATAATGATGAGTCGGACAATGCTAAAATAGAATCTTCATGCTTATGTTCACAAGAGAGATGCACCATCACAACCCGTGCAAGCTAATGCAAAGGCACGCTTCATGGAAGCTTGGATGTACCAAGATAGAGATGCACCGCCACAACTGCTGCGTGCGTTAATGCTGAGAGGAAAGTTGCATGAAAGTTTCGGTACCTAGGTATGCATCTTCTTCTCAAAATGATGATTATGAATTGCATGAGTACCTTTGCATTTGTGCTGATGATTCCTTGACCATGAACTCAATACCTATAAGGATGAAGTTGTCATATCTGAACAACGTGCTAAGTTTGAACTTACCACTCGTGAGCGGGAGATGGATATCCAAATCGTACAATTATTAGAAAAAGTAATTTTAGAGAAGAAGTATTAAAACAAGAGTTAAACTCCTTACAAGAAAAGCTTTCCAAAGCGCTAAGCAAAACATGAACTTCAAGAAAATGTTAAAATGCTTAAGCAAGAATTCAAGGCTAAGGAATCAAAACTTTTGAATGATTTTCCAATCTAAAAACTTTGAAAAACAAGCTTGAAAATAAGTTATGCGTACAAGGAATACCATTCAAGCGCTCACATGATCACTAAGCATCGAGTCTTAGCGATAAGCATAGCATTCCCTTGTTGAGGAACCAAATCCAGAGGTAATTAAAAGGCTAGAAATGCTCATAAGGTGCTTTATGATGGTAATGAAATCCTTAAGCCTAGGCGAAACCTAGTTGCGTTGAGTGCAGCGAAGATAAAAATCGATGAAGTCACTAGGGAGAAAATGAATAAGAAGTTAGAAGATCACGAGTGTAAAAGAATAACATAACGATCAAACCCCATAATTACACTAAAGAAAATTGGATCTCCTTGAACAAGTTTAAGCCTCGGACTCTATTAACCCCACGAACAAGTGTTACGGAAAAAGGATTTAGATAAGCAAAAGCGAGAGAATATTGTTGTAACGAACCCTCCCTAAGGAAAATGCCTAAAGCATTGTGTATCCTCCCAATACACCAATGCATCTAGTTCCTAGAACTATTGCTACTAAAAGCAAGACCTTGATCGGTCAATATGTTATTTTCAACTATTTGTTGATTTTGAGAAAACTTGTAAGAAAATGATCACACCTTTGGGATAATCTGAAGGGAAAGGGTTTTGAACAAACAAAAGAATGCTATTTAACTAAGGTCATGCCTTTCTTTAAACTCCTAAAAGATCACTTTGAGAGTCTTAAAAGGGATGATCTTGATATTAAGGGAATGGAAAAGGAATTTGATGCAATGATAGTTGAAGTTAGTGACTATGAGCGAGCACTAAAATATAATGAGATTGAGAGGAAGAACTTGCATACTGCGAAAGAGAATCGATTTACGAATGTATTGCTCAAGATGTGTTTTCAACGCTACAAATTGTTCCATTAATGCTTCTCAATTTCATGAATTATCTGTTGCTCGAAAGTCTCCCATGATCGTGTCATTGAGCTTGAAACAACAAATTCAAAATTGCATGAGAAAATAGAACAGGATGATCATGATAACTTGGTCAAACATTATTCTAAATTAGAAGTTGAACATCTTGCTTTGCAATTAAAACATCAACATCTCAAAGAAAATGTTAAAACCTCAAATATCAAGACATCCTCGATGCTCCCGAGTTTGATGCGCTTTTGAAATTAGCAAGCGTGATGAACAAATTCGAGCTCATTATAACACGATCAAAAGATTGAAAGCCCAAATTTCACAACGAAAGGTGAAAAGAAGGATGTGTTGGTTCCATATGCCTCCTCCTTTAGATTCTCGAATTTCCAACTTCAAAACATAATTGATAACTTGCAAAAGGAAAATGAATGTTTTAAAGTTTGAAATTTCAAAGGTTAATGATCAAAACAAAGAGTTATGTGATTCATTTAAAGTTAATCATGATAAACAAATTGAAAAGATAACTTCTTTACTTAACGATATTGAGAATCAAGCGTGAGGTGAAAGGAAAGTTGCCAATCCCCAATTGCAAATACTACTGTTCCTAAGCTTTACGCTTGTGATAAATATGCTTTCGATATGTTATATATTCCCCCGCCCATTAGGAATAATGAACTTGCACATAAAGCATGTCTCTCAAACCTTAAGGAAAGTTTGAAGGGTCTCCGTGAGATTGTTGAAGATGAAAGATTAGAAAAACCTTTTGATAGTACTATAGCCTATGCTTGCATGGATGCCAAATGATCTCAGGAACTCTTAGAGTATGTAATTGTCACAAGTCCGAAATCTTACAATAGGCGAGATAGAATAGTTGTGCCTTGTTCTATGCCTAAAGCCAAGCATGTGACCCTTGATATGCCTTGTTCCATGTCAAAATTCAAGCAAGCAACCTTTGATGTGCCTCCTAGAATTTCGGATCCAGCACTTCTAGACACGAAATGCGAAAGCGGTGAAACCATGTAATGTTCCCATCGTTACTTCTACGGATGTTAAGATTGACACTAAAGTTAGCGGGTCAAAACCTATAAGCAATGCAAAGAAGGATAGGATTACATGAACTAAAAGTGTTAATGATAAGGAAGTGAAAGAACACCATAGGGACAAGTTTGATTTGAACAAAAGAATCGTGTTAGTTCTAGTATTAGCTCTAAGCTTCTGAAATTAATTCGAGGCCTCATCTTGTCGCAAAACATGTAAAAATGTTTATTTTACGGTAATCATGATAAATGTGATGTGTTATTTACGAGGTCTAAGATTCATAACCCGATTAAGAAAGTTTGGAGAGCAAAGCAGTTAAGCAATCACGAAACCTCAGGGAATGTGTTTACAAATGTAGGATTTCGGTGGAAGCCCACAGGTCGAATATTTACGAATGGCAAACCTTACCCCTCGGCTAGATCCACTATGCCTAGAATAGTGCTGTTAAGGTTTGGAAGCCAAGCGGTAGAATAATCCCATTAAGCACAAAATGTCATTTGACTAAGTCCATGCTTCTACTAGTTCGACTCCTAGGAATAATGCCATTGCATCTAGGGTTTCTGCGATTCAAAGATTGTTTGTGCTAACCAAAGGAACCCATCGACGTGGGGATCAATGTTTCCAATTCTATGTCTTCGATACATTGTCCAAAGCGGTCGTACAAATCGTCCCTTGGTATTTGGATTGGTGGCTCTAAACATATGACCGGGCTCTTAAAATGGCGTCTGTTCACATCGGTTTAGGCCTCGTTCTTTAACACTATGGCGTCTGCAGATAACACTTGAGCCCGTTCCTCATAGAAAAGAAAAGTGTACGCTCTTACGTAAGCTTTATCTTGACTAATGAGAAATTCTCTCATGAATGGCCATACTCATCTACATTCTTCATCAACAAGCTTCATGTTTTCCACGCTCATTCGGTCATCAAGTGGATCTCGTTCATTGGTGTATACTCTTATTCACTTGTTAAATCAAAAATGGCAACTTCGGATGCAATTTTTGAGGGAAAGAGTGAATATACTACATGATGATGGATGTTTGAATAATGGTTATCGACTTAATTTTGATGATGATGAGTGTATATTATTTTTGATGAAGAGTGAATATACTAAGGATTCTTGGATTCATTGTTTTGAATTTTGATGACTCTCCTCCAACGCCTAATGCTTCACTTACTAAGGATAAATGGGAATCAATGTTTAGGATTCATTGTTCTTCAAAGATATGTTTGATGAGTACTTTCAACCTTGACGAATGTTGATCATCCGACTCGAAGCTCATGCTCCGGTTTCTATTGACTCATTGGTTCACCATCTAAAGTACTTCTTGGAATTCTCAAGAAACCTTATCTCCGGTTATTTCACAAGGCGTTTATAATGACTATCATGATATTGTAAGTTGCACTATTGAATAATGATCCGCTCTTTGGTATTCCTGTGCCAAATCTTCACGGATTGTTGTTCATGGATAATGATCCGCTCTTTGGTATTCCTTTGCCAAATCTTTACGGATTATTGTTCCTCTCATGGTGCGTTATAAATCAACCACATGAACATTAAGGAAAATGACTACCTCATCCGCTCGAAAACATTATTGGTGAATCTTCGGATCGGTTTCTACATGTATACCTTAAGGAAGAATGCATTGATGTTGAGGAATCATTTGCTCGGTTCATTCGGTGGGTCAATGTACATCCGATTGTATGTTTATTCACGTGTTGGACATTTGACACAAGTTGATTACTTCAGAGTTAATCACTTATCACTTATTTGAGATTGAAGTTGTCCTTCACAAAGGCATGTTCTTATTTGATAACTTGCTCGGGCTTAAGAATTTGAGTTGAGGCTTGGTTTATCTAGTTACCGGTGATGGAGTGGATGGTTGAAGACACAGTTAACTATCACTATTAGGAGTTCGTTGTTTTACTCGATGTCACATGCATATGACGATGTGGATAATATCAAGAGGTGTTAATGTCTCATACTTTGTTTGAGTGTGAGTACTTAGAGATTTGCTTGAAGCATAGATTCTCAACACCGTTCTTCCATCTTTAAGTGCAAGCTTAAGACACAAATCACGGGAATTCGACTTGAGTTTCAAGTTTGGTATATCGGGTTTTCTTCAACGATGGTCACTTCAAATTGTCTACATATGGGTTGATAAAGATAGTCGAGAGAGTTTATGTAGCGTTGATTCTCACGAGTTCATTTGGGCTATTTGAGTTCTTCTCACAAGATTTCAAGTTTATGGATATATTATGTTTCTTGATTACGAGGTATCAAAACTATTTGGGGAAGGATATATTATTCCAACTATTTGGGGAAGTGGTCTCTGAGACCTTTGGTTTTGTTTACTTGATGTTCGATTGGAAGAAATGTGAGAAGAATATTTGGAGCGTGAGATGATCGCCTATCGACATCTTATATACGGTTTATGATAAAGTGATTCGGTTATATGCACAACATGTTCACATGATCGAGCTAATTCGATTATTTGAGTTGACATCCACAGAGATGATTAGTGACTCAACATGTTACATGGATGTCATCGTCTATACTCTTGTTGGGTACATGTGTACATTATGTCTTGATTGGTTATATGTTATATAAGCGGAATGCGATAAAATGAAGATGTTGATATATTGTTCCCCAACTAGACAATGGTCAATCTCGAAGAGTAAGGTGTACATCGGGGATGCTAACAGGTTCATGTGATAGGTCGTGTCGTTAATCCGGTTTGATAACCACCGGGCGATCAATGTTTCAACTTTTACTTGGTGTTCTCGTGTTCTTGGTCTTGAGCTTCAATCAATGAGACCGCTTTGTATTCAACTCTACTTCTTAGGAAATGGTCTTTATTCAATGTTTGTCGGTTTGGGGGGAAGCTACCAAAGATTCAAATTGAGAAGACTCATGTCCAGACGATTTTCTTAGAAGCCTCGGATGCTTTGGTGGCGAAAGTTTAAGAGATGTTGATTCCTTTCTTCTACAACGTGCTGAACGATATCTTTATCTCGGTACTCATTTCATCATTCTCTTAAACTAATTTATCTCTTGTAAATATTTATTCGAAAAACAAAATACAAAATTATAAAACCTTCAAAAAATCAAATAGAAAATTATAAAACTTTCAAAATCCATAAAAATTTGAAAAATTCGAAAAATCTTCAAAAAATATTGTCATTTTGTCATGTTTCTCTCGATTCGATAATATCTACGGTCTTGATGTTGTCATTCAAAGAATGACACGGGACTTTAGATGTTGTTAAATTTTATAAAAAATATATATATATATATATATATATATATATATATATATATTTGGGAGAAAGAAAAAAAATGGTTTATTGTCATTTGAGCGATAACCCACTTTTCAAAGAAAAACGAGCCATACTTTATCATGTTTTCCATAAATTCAATGCTCGATTCTATAAACATTTATCTCTTGAAAACTAAGCGCTTTGAAAAATAACTCGGTCTCTATTTTTGATAATCATCAGGACTTATTTGTCAAAATCTCTGTCTCTCAATTAACAACCTATGTCATTGATTGAGGGGGAGAATGATTTCAATTAAATTAAAAAGTTATTTGGCATTAAATTGTTTTCAAAAGATATTCATGCATGTTTTACCAATGGAGTTTTTTTTAAGTCTTAAAATCCGATCCTTATCAGTTAAAATGCTTTCATAATCAAGTCACAATTCTCCTTAAAAACTTTCAAAATCAATTTAAATCTATAAGAGATCACAAATCTCAAATGATTTTATAATTGTGATCGGGGGAGAATGTGTGATTTAAATTAATTTAAAGCGATAATTGGTAAATGGTTTTATAAGGATGTACATTGTCCTTCCCACATGTGACAAAGCGATTTCAAATTTTCAATGCACATGTTGATGGGAGCATCTATCTTAAACCTATGATTTGAAGCGTGATCATTTATCTCAATGTGCGGGTTCCTCTAGTATGTGCAATACTCTTTTCAAACCTCGAGGCACATATTGAGGGGAGCAAAATCATGAAAACCTCATCCTTCCCAAAATGCTTTATCTACTTGATTCGACTAAGGAAGTGATGTTGATATCTTTTAGAAAATGGTAATCAAAGAAGTTAATTCTTCCTCTTGCCTCCGTGTGCAAAACGATTTCAAACATTTGATGCACATGTTGAGGGGAGCTCTCATTCTAAAAATATCAAAAACAATTCGGTACAAAATGCTTTGATAATACATCTTAAGTATCGGATTGATTTTCAAATGGTTCCAATGGCGGATGAACAATACCAAAAGACCGACCAACTTTACTTTATGTATGGTGATATAAGGATGATAAGGTTAGGTTTTGTTCCCATGATCCGCTAGAACCGGAGGGATCTACCGGGGACTATCCACTAGTTAGTGTAGAGTTCTTAGGTATGATGATAAAAGGAGAAAATGAGATATGGGAAGAGTGCGGTGAGATAGAGCAAGAACTAGAACAAACCCAACAAGGTTCTTGCTATGAAGTCTCGGTAAGCTTGAAGGGTTGAAGAATTAAAAGAATTGAATGAGAAAGGGTGAAAACAAATAGCCCTCCATTTATTCAACCTTAGAGGCGAAACCGGGTTCAACTCATATACTCTTGATGGTAACATTGGTATTGAAGACAAGGCGTCATGGACCCAATGGCGACTTGCACTAAAACTTCCCAAACCACTCAAGTTCCTCTTAAAGGGCTTGTTTCATTCTCACGGGAACCGACATTATCTATCGACTTTCTCTTGAGATTGTTGATATTGAAGAAGGAGACCCTCTCCTAGTCTCCGACACGGGATCCAAATATGCACAAAATTGAGTCTAGAGCCTCGAGATCATCAATCAATCTCATTAGGACACTTTCAATGAAGACTCTCTTTCACACAATGTGGAAAGAGATTATATCTTGAGTCTTACGCATTATCCTTGTGGTATTTCGAACATCCGAGTGATATGCATACATATTCACTATGAAGATGGAAAGCCTTACGGAGCCAACATCAAACAAGCTCTGGTAGGTGGCATGTGAGATCTATTATATAGATCAACCATGTGACAACCGAACATAAACAATGGGGCGATTCAATCTCTTGAATCAATCACGGTTCGAGTTATGGATTGACGGATACCTTTGAAAAACCGGTCTTTGTGCTTAACAACTCTTTTCTTTAGCACATCGACCGTGTACTCTTTTCAAACCAAAGGTGTTTTATGATTGATAATTGATTTTCTATAAAACCTTCGTTGTATTGCAAAAACAATTTCTATTGAGCAATACGATTGTTTTCAAATCTTTTTCATCAATCGGTGGACTTAAAATTATTGGTTCACTCACTCCGTGTTGTCTTCTTTGAGATGTTCGGTTTGAGAACGGCTAGAGCGATTCTGAAACCACATCAAAGAAATTCTTGAATTATACGATCACAGGCGGTACATGTCTTGATCAGCGGGGAACCGTGGGCGTGTACCTCAATTCAACGAAGTGATCAAAGACACTTTCGTGCGATTTATTGCTAACTGTTGTATGCGGTACACCCGACGTTCTGTTTGTTCGAATGAAGCGGTCAATCCATAGCTGCATGCTCACTTCACGACATCCACACTTAATTTGAAGAAATCATGATGGTGCATATCTACATAACACGGTTACGATATTTTTATACTATGCTTACGCTCTGTCTGCGCCAATATCATGAATCAACTAAAGCTTCCGCAACTCGATGAGAAGATATCATGATCCGAATGTGAGCATGTCGGTCCTAAAGTCACAACATCACAATGGATGTCTCGAGATTTTTGTTGGTGATGATCTCAAGAGTGGCTCACATTTATTATCACGTGGATCGATAAAGACCTCCACTTGGGTAACCAAACATGCAATGTGAAGAATCAATGACTACGAGCTTAGGAGCAAAGTACTACATCAAGAATGCAAGATCAATTGTTAATGTAATATCTATCGTATTCAATGTAATTTTAGTACATGATTGAGGTGACCTCCTTAGGGAGATTGTTAGGAATTAGAAATTCCGGTATTAAAGAGTCGGTCACCTCAGTATATGTAATCATTAAAAGCTCGTAGTCGTAGTTATTTTAAGTTAAGTAACATTTAGTTAAGTAACACCGTGGAGGGCAGACGGGTCTTTACCCATTGTATGCGATCCATGACCCGATGTGTGGCGTTTATGTAAGACTATATATACTCTCTACCTCCCAAGGTAGAGAGTTGGAGCTCATAATAATATCTTTCACTTTCTCTCACTAAGTTCCCTAAACCTCTAACTTTCTCTCTCTAGAATTCCACTTATACGCCCACTTTGTGTTATGGTTTGATGTGTATGTGAAATCTAATATCTTACAACTCTGGTCTTTGTTGTGAGAGTCAGGGAGATGAGCTTCACCTATGACTCTCTTTTTGCTACTGGGGGCTCCCACAACATCAAAGACCCTAGGGTTCTTGGCAGTCCAACTTTCAATGATATCTTTTTCCTTTTTAAGTTCATCTTGAAGAGCCTGATTTCTTTTGACTAGTTCAGTGTTTTGAATTTGCAAAGTGACAGCCTCAAGCTTAGCTTGTTTTAAAATAAGCGGTTCATCCCTACACTTGTTCAGTTCAAAACTTAACTTGTTGTATTTTGAAAAAAGATTGAATCGTTGCTCTTCTACAAACTTGAGGTCAACATTGATATAGTTCATATAAGACTGCCAATCAGAGTCATCATCCATAGAAAGTAAAATATTTACCTTCTTCATTGTGATGTTGACCCATTCTCCATTCCTGACATGATTTTTCCCAACAACTAGCTTGTCCTCTTCTGAAAGAGCCATCGGTTGTGACTTGCACCATTTTATCGTCTGAGGAGGCGGCTCTTCATCGATCGAAGACTTGACCTAGGCCCTTGTTTTTACCACGCATGCATTTACTTGTGTTTGTTGTTTACGAGGGGTGGCCTCAGCGGTGCTAACAGCTTTGACTTTCTGTGCTTAGCTTCAAAATCTGAGTTTTTATCAGTTGTTTTGAAAATTTTGATGAGGCGATAGATTTTGGTTGAAATTGCTAAAGCACGAGGTGATTTGACCACGATGGTTTGTAAGAGGGTTGAAATTGCCTTTGAAAAGCAGTCTTTGGCAAATGACCTCTTTTATGACACTTAAAGCATTCGGTGTCCTCATTAGCTTCTACCGTTGGAAAAACCTTTGTTTCTTTTATAAACCTCAGAGAGTTAGCAAGGTGCCCTTTCTGAAATTCGATGTTCGGGTCATTTAGGTACTCCTCACTTGATCTCTCATGAGGCTCATCATCCGAATTTTCACGAAAATCTTGAACCACCTTTGTTAGAATAAAAGCGGTTGAGATAGGTGTTGAAGTGGTGGTCGGGGACTTCTTGACTTCACGAGACTTCTTCAAGTCGGTATCGTCTGTTGATGAGGTTTTCCTCATAGACAAATTTCCCATATATTCGGAAGTTCAAGATTACGGATATGATTAGCATTCCTAAGTCCACGAGAGAAATTCACCACTTCTCGGGAGACTATTTACAAAACCAACATTGATTTCATGTTTGTACAACTTAACACCATCATTTGACAGTTCATTTAACAAAGTTTTGTATCGGGTGTAAGTTTGAGACAGGGTTTCTGAGTCCTTAGCCCTGAAAGTGTTATACTCAAGTTTCAGGTCCATTATCTTGTTTTCCTTGGTATCAGATGGACCTTCATGACTGTGGACCAGGACATCCCAGGTTTGTTTAGCTATACTACAACTTATAACAGAGCTCCATAATATCATTAGGAAGACAAGATATGATGATACTTTTGAGCCTTTGGTCCTGGTTGACCACCCTCCTATCATCCTGAGTCCACTGAGCTTCAGGTTTAGGCAAACCTTCAACAGTCTTTGGGACAAATGGATCTTCATTAATACATTTTATGTAGTAAGGTTCCATCCCAGTCAAATAGCAAAGCATTCACTTTTTCCATTTGTTAAATTTACCAACTTCTAGTCGAGGGCAACGGTGAATAAGCTCCACCCTTTTGTCGACAAGTTGGGGCACATCAATTCGACCATTAGGATCCCGATTTAAAAGCGTTTTGAGCGGCTTAAAGGGTTTTATAACCACCTGCTCGATACCACTTGTTGTTCCGTTTCTGTCGAATAAAGCAGTTTAAAGCATTAAGTAAACTGATTGTGAGTAATGACTGAAAATAATGCAAGTAAAAACACACTGAATAATTTTCAACTTAATATTCTTTATTAGAAACAAATAAAAAAGAATACATTACCCAAGTACTTGCGGAATAGTACTTGGGATTGAAATGACAAAGTATAATAACTCCTCACTAAGTTCAGGCTAAGTCTGAGCACAACTACAAGGAACCATTGAGCTATCTCAAGGACAGAGTTGTATTTGGAGAAGTGAAAGATAGCTTGTGTGTGTATTTTACAATTAGTTCACAAGCTTAAAATCTTCCACTCCAACTCTTATGCTATTTATACAAGTATGGTTTTTAACTCTTTCCTAGAGGACAAACTAACAGGTTACATAAGACAAAATACTGATGTATTTTGTCTCTGTTTACAAAGGCTATATTGGGTAAGTGACAAGGTTACTTTCTTCTATTCAGTGATGACACTGAGCCTGATAGTTAGCCATTCAGGGAAAGTTGACTTTGGTTGATAAGGACTTCGTCTTATCTGTTTAAACTTATCCTGCCTTGTCCCGCTCATTCTTCGGTCTTCATTGTCTTCAGTCTTCAACTTCAGTTTGTCTTCAGTGTAAGTAGTTGATGAGGAGTTTCGGGATTCAGTGAGTTATTGTCATCACTCACTAAATCCACCATCTTCTTCTTGACTCAGTCTTCACCCCTTAAGTTCCGCCTTACTGAGTGGAGAGACTTCTTCTTTGCCTCTTACTGAGTATCCCGAAGATAGCTCACTGAGAGACTATGCGCTCAGTGACTTGTTAGAGTTTAAGGGTTGACACTTAGGGTATTTTCTATTCAAATCCTAGACTTAAGGGGTTTGGGTATTTACTGAACCCAACACAATCAGAAAGTAATACTTCCACAAACATCAAAAACAAATATCCAAGAGCTATGTGGTGATAAAGTCAAAGAAGTGTGTACAATATACTTGAGCTAAGAAAGTACGTGTTAACAAATCATGAGAGGGTACGTGACGCACACTCCACTGCTCCAACACTGCATACATATTAATATACATACTCTGAATCCCAAATGTTTACGATACTGAAACATGCCAGGTTAAGTACTCATGCATATACATAACAATATTTAGATTTTTTTTAATATGCATTGAAGAAGCCATTATATATGTTTTTTTAACAACAACTTACCTC
This sequence comes from Chrysanthemum lavandulifolium, assembly GCA_022545495.1. Classification (NCBI taxonomy): domain Eukaryota; kingdom Viridiplantae; phylum Streptophyta; class Magnoliopsida; order Asterales; family Asteraceae; genus Chrysanthemum; species Chrysanthemum lavandulifolium. The sequence continues at coordinate 172,426,241 of CM040244.1, forward strand.
ATAAACCATGTCCCCAAAGAGGAGTAAACATATTGCGTATGTATTAGGGTTGTGGAGATCATTTGATTAATCAGTAATTTTTATTGATGTATGCACGTGGGTACGTCAATGTGTTGCTGAACTGAAAGAAATGGACTCAACTATCAAGCTAAGGGGATGTTTGGATTTGATTTTAGAATGGCGATTTGATTACAACTTCAAGTTACGCTTGTCAAATTTATAGGACCGAGATACCGGTTTACAAAGAAATCGAACCATACTTAATCGAGGTTTGCAATAAAGCTCAATGAAAGGTTGTTACTAAGTGTAGTTTATGTTTGAACATTATAGCTTAATGAAAGTTTGATACATATGTGTCTAAGGGTCTAAAGAAGAATTAGTTGAAGCAATTGCTGCTTTGATAGTGACTTGTTGATAAAAATGAAAATTGTTGTCATTTTTTTACTCTCACCGGATGGCATATTTAGAGCATAAGCAATTAAAAACAAAACCGATTGTGTGTATAATCATAGTGCACAGCACAGTCATAACATTGAAATATCTTTACAAAATGTGCACATCACAGTCATAACATTGAAATATCTTTACGAAATTCAATTATTGGAATCCTATCAAAGGGGCAACACTCATACGCCTTAGTAATAGATGCTTCCATGTAGACACATCTGTAAAGATAAAGAGCCCGCACATCAAAATGAAGTATTGCAGTACTGAACATAGGTAGCATGCCATGTATATACATGTTGCATTATCATATGAGAAGTAAAACAAACAGATTAAGAATTATTAGAAACCTAAAGTAGTCGTAAGATGTTACCTGTAACTAATGTACTATACCAGTACTAATCAAACTCGTCTAGTCTCCAACTTTTAGTATAGAAATGGTAGTTAAGGACCTCATAAAATAACCCTATATCTGCGTTTGAAACTGCAGTTATGCAGCAGTCACAAACACCCCTTGAAAAGACCCAAATATCCATTTGAAACATAATTTTTTTGCAGCCCAAACACTCCTTAAAATTCAATGGGTGACATTCATGTGTCATACTACGAATGTTTCATATCAAACAAACCCAACCCGTTTTAACATGCGAAAATGTTGTTGTGACCCAAACCATTTTGACCCGTCCATTTTGCCAACTCTATGTTTCACTAATATTCATGACTCACTTTATCCATCATTGTAGATAATAGAGAATTATCAGTGGATTTTCGAGATAAACTTTGTTACATGCTTACAATGTTGTTTGTTAATTTATTCACACAAGCTTACAATATTGTAATTTGGCATGTAGGTAGTATTATAAAATATTGATATTAAAAGCAAGTTAGTTAACAAAGAGACGACGTATCATTGAATAAACATGAATGTTAGAATCTTACAGACAAAAAACATTTCACAAAAGAAATGATAAAGATAATATGGTGCACATGAAGAACAAAACTTTGTATAGGTGGATAAGCATGATGTGATAACTTACAATTAATCCTTCACAAGACTTTGACTCAAAGATAGCCATTGCAACAAGAGATCCAGATCCCATTGTGGCAAATGGTAGCGTGTCGGTCAATCCATGAGGATAGATCTGCGAATCATGATTTAAAACAATCAGTAACATGACCATCCAATAGGATAGTTTCTGAAAAATAAATTTACACTGCAAATGTGGGCCCGTCACATCAACTCCACCAAGCACCAAAGCGACATGGGCTAGGTAGCTATGTAGCCATTTAAAAGCAAAGTCAGGCCCACCATAAATACTAAAAAAGTGCAGTATTGTTAATGTATGAAAAAACACCATAAAAGAAAACTCACCGGAATAGATGGGACTTTAATAGTGCATGAGACATTGATATATGTAAAGCTTCAGCTGAGAGCTAATGAAAAAAATCATAGATTTACTTATGAAAAAATCATTAACCTTTAGATTTGGAGTACTTGTAACCAACATCACGATCGTTAACTCAACGTCATATCACGTTTTCACCACACCATCAAAGTTAGCCCCAACAATGTGTAAAAAATACCAACTTCACCATCTAAACAAATAAACCATAAAAATGTTTATTTATATTTTACGATCTTCTTATGTTTTGTCGATAACAAATCGTAAAATCATTTTAAGGAAATAAAAAAAATACGTAAAGCTTTGAGTAAATAGTTTACTAACATATTTTACTAAACATATAAACCATTAAACGTGTTTAGTTAAATAGTTTATATAAAACCAAAATCATTTTTATAAAATACTTACAAGTAACTTTGGTTACTTACATTTTATAAAAATACATACTAGTTCAAATGTAACTTGTAATATATATGTGTTGGGTAAACCATGATCCATAACCCATGCCCATGATCTATATACATAACCCATGTGCATTAACATCATGCATGACATCATGTTGGGTTAAACCCATGACCCATTTTCTATATACATTGTATCTAGTTAGGTACTTATGACCCAAAGTCCATGACCCATGGTGCATTACCCATGACCCATAACCCGGTTTGTAACCCAAGACCCGGACTGTTTCCATCAAGACCACTGAAGTAAATTCTCTTGATTTTTCTTCTCTTCCTCCATTAGTGTGCTGTGTAGTTGAAGGTGTTGGTGTGTTGTACTAAAGGTGTATTTGATATGGGGTGTCGAAGTGTGTTGTGATACTTGGTGTGTAGGGTGTTGGTTCCTCCTTGTAATAGAACCCGATATCTAGCCTTGTACAGGATAAAGTGTAGGCGACGTAGGTTTGGTTCAACCTTGTGTAAAGAACCTGGTATTTAGCTTTGTACTGGATAAAGTGTAAGCGACGTTGTGAAGGCTTCTCCGCCGGTTAAAGGAGCTTGTGGTGTGTAGTGATTACAAATTCTCGAGTTGGGTACTCGGGGAGTGAAGTAGGGCAAGGAATGTGTCCTTGTAGCCGAACCACTATAAATACTTGTGTTGTGGTTGTGTATCTTTTGCTCTATCTTGTAGCATAGTTTATATATTCTTATAACTATCAATATCCAACACACACTCAAAATATACTGACATAAGTCGATCTAAATACTTTAAAACAAAGTTTTAATTGGTAAAACTATTCAACCCCCTTCTAGTTTTCTACAATTGGCATCAGAGCTTCGTTATCAAGTTTCTCAGAGTATATTGTACTTTAAAAACTTGAAACGACCCGTGTATGTTTGAAAACTACAAAGAAATATATTTCTTAAAACAAAAACTATATTTTGAAAATATTTTTTAAACTTTGGATATTGTTAGATATTACTATTCATTTTATATGTTCTATGATACTACAAAATCACTAATCATGTTTTTGTCTTATCTTAGCTAGTACCATAACATGCATAATATTTTTGGTACTGAGTCAACTCACTTAAGAGTTATCAAATTTCATTACCAACAAGCTCTCATACATTCTTGAAGAGCTTGGAGTTGTTATACTAGAATACTTTCTAAAGGACACTCAAATCACTATTGCATGTATAGTCTCATTAGTATTTCTTTTCCCTCTCTTTAAATAATATAGGTAATCACTAAGTCATCTCTCAACATGCTTGATCTACTTGCATAATTGACTAGATCCTTTTTTTCTCTCTTACTTGAACACCCAATATGTTTATCTGACTTAATTGCTCTCATGTGCGTATAGATTATGATGTTCATCTATCTACGTGTCCTTTTGTCGTATGTCTATCTGTACTTGTCATCCAAATCAAAACATCTAAATAAACTATTCACAACATTCAGTGAAACCTTATTCACAAACTCCCCCACACACACGAAAGGTCAAACCACAAACTCTTTCCACTTTCAAATTTCTCACACCCTCATCATCACCTTCCTCAAGAAGTATCTCACAAGAAAGGAAATCATCATGAATATGGTGTATGTCTTTATTGTGATCATCACCATCTCACTTGTAGCACTCATCTTCCCTATGATCAAGTTCTTACATAAAGATTTGCTTATAGGTCCAAGAATCTCCGTCTTCATCATTTGTCCAAACCTTTGTATTGCTTTAGGCATTGAAATGAATGGAATATAAATATGAGCTCATTTATCTCGTCCTTTCTTCTTCTAGCATAATGAGTTTTAGTACACATAAGCACTCGTAGTCCCGATGTATCAAATGAAAACATTAGGCTAAAATTACTAAAACACGTGATTAGAACATTTAAAAAGTCTTGAGTTTAAAAACCAAAACTGTTATGTCTATAGATTTCCCGGATCCCTTTGCTATAATGGGCCATATCCTTTTTGAAAAGGATCCGGAGGATCCGGCAAGACAGATGACAGAATACACTCAAACATTTCAGTCAATTCACACATACATTTCATCACCTACATTCTAAAATCCCTGTCTCCTATTCATAAGTTATTTCATCACTCCTAACATAATTCTAAGGATTGATTCAAATAAAACTTTCAGGTTAAATAAGCAAATTGGATATTAACACAAAATTCTCTTAGGTAGAAATTGCATTCTCACAAATCAAACTTCTCACCTAGAACATTTTTTTTCGAAGTCTGTCATTGTTAACTCAAATAAAAAACGTTTGGCAAATAATAATCACTATAAGATAAATTGCCAATCGTCCTAAATCATGTTAAACCTCATTGAGTCAAAATAAGATAAAGAATGCATAAATTGCCTCTAAACCAAAACATTCGCTTCTTCAAAAGATTACTATGTATTAATGTATACATTCATCTTGTGTGTATAGGTCTCAACATGTCTCGAGTTGGGTACTCGGGGAGTGGAGTAGGGTAAGGAATGTGTCCTTTTAGCCGAACCACTAGAAATCATTGTGTCACGATTCTATCTCTTACTCTCTTTACTTTATCGTATTCATTTCTTTACTTACTATTTTACGTTATCTATATCTCATCATCCAAAGGTTTCACATATAATTAATCTAAATTATTTTGAAACTAAAGTTTAAATCAATAACACTATTCAAACCCATTATAGTTTTTTACAAAACCATACTAAATATCACTGAGTACACATTTTGAGTGGCCAAATAAATACCTACTTCTTGTTTCTTATTTTGTTTTTAATAAGAGAAAGTAAAAGAAAATATTAAGTAACATCTTTTTAATCTATTTTTGAGTGAAAACATAATCAAATCATTTATTTCAGTTATTTTTATTCTTTTCCTCCTCAAAAGCATTGGGTATGGCATTGCACCACCTCGCCACTTCTGACGCATCACACCAAGTGGCGTCGCCACCCGTCTGCTACACCCCCGCTATTTCGTATTTCGCCACTTAAGTGGTGTGGAAAAAGAAAAAAAAATGTGAGATTTGGTTTTTGATAGAAAAGATTAGCAAATTAGGGTGGATTCGTGATAATCTTTGTGTCGTTAATAGTTGGTGTATTTTGGTGACTTGCGTGAATGAAAAAAAAAGGAGGCAGATGTTTATTAAGAGTGAGTAGGGTTTTGTTGAATGAGGATAATTAGGGTAATTGTTGGCTTTATATATCCTTAAATATTAGGGTAAGAGTTATAATGTGTTGGACTTGGGCTTTTATTGGATTAATGAAATAATTGGGCTAAGATATTTAATATCCGAAAAATTACCAAATTTTTTGGATTATGCTAATTTTTTTATATATTAATGGTTAATTGTTATATTTGAGCTTCGTAATGTTAAAGTGATTAATTTTTTAAAGTTTTGTATTTTTTTGAGTTAATTGCATTTTTGGTTTTTGTGGTATGGCCAAATTGCAGGTTTGGTCTTAAAATTTTGAAAGTGCAGCGATAGTTTTTATTTTGAAGTTTGGATTACATTTTTGTTCCCTGGATAAAGTTAAATGACTAAATTACTCTTTGTCTTCTTCAGAAAAAAAAACAAGGGTAATTTGGTCATCCTATACCAATAAGGACCAAATATGGAACCCAAACTTCAAAATGATGACTATTGTTGCACTTTCAAAGTTTTGAAAACCAAACTTTGAATTTGACAAAACCACAATAACCAAAAATGCAATTCTTTTTCTTGTTTTTTTTCTGTATGTTTTTATTCGTATTTTTTAAGTTTCATATTGTATTATAATTTGTATTATAATTTGAACTAATAAAATTTAGTTTATTTGAAAAAAATTGAAAAGAAAAGAAAACGGTGGTTAGAACACAATTGGAAGAAAGGTGCATGCCACAAATGAAAAGATGTTTTAAAGTGTGAGTGTTTAAAGTGAAGATGCCAAAATAGCACTGAAACGAAATTAAAAAGGTGAGAGTGGCATGTTACCGGTTGCTAAGTAATAATCAAAAACACAATTTTTTTTGTTTTCCTTTATTTTTTTTGGAAAAAGTTACACGTTTGGTCCTTGTGGTTTGTTCAGATTTCATGTTTAGTCCCTAAGTCGTTTTACTTACACTAGAGATACCTATTTTTGAAACCTTGCACTCATTTAGTCCCTATTTTGGATGGGTCGTTAGTTTCTCCGTTAATTGTTTGCAACGTTAGTCCCTCTGTTAATAATTTTTGCACCTTTAGTCCTGTTTTTTCAAATAATAGTTTTCGTCAATTAGTCCCTTCGTTAATAATAGTTTTCGTCCGTTTTTTTACGTTTTCGTTCGTTTTTATCCGTTTTCCCCTGTTTGTTACGTTTTTCATTCATTTTTTACGTTTTTATCCGTTTTCTTCTGTTCTTATATGTTTTCGTCCGTTTTTACGTTTTTATCCGTTGTTGTCTGTTTTTTATCTGTTTTCGACTGTTTTTTTATGTTTTTGTTCGTATTTATCCGTTTTCGTTCATTTTTTTTTATCCGTTTTCACCTTTTTTTTACGTTCTTGTCCGTTTTCTATCCGTTTCCACACGTTTTACGTTTTTATATGTTTTCATCCGTTTTTTTACGTTTTTGTCTGTTTTATCCGTTTTTGTTCGTTTTTTATCCGTTTTCGCCCGTTTTTTTTACGTTTTATCCTTTTTTGTTCGTTTTTTTATCCGTTTTCGCCCGTTTTTTACGTTTTTTGTCCATTTTTTATGTTTGTGTCCGTTTTCATCTGTTTTTATATGTTTTCGTCCGTTTTTTTACGTTTTTTTATCCGTTTTCGTTTGTTTTTATATGTTTTCATCAATTTTTTTACGTTTTTGTCTGCTTTTATACGTTTTCGTCCTTCTTTTACGTTTTTTTCTGCTTATATACGCTTTCGTCTGTTTTTAGGTAGTATTTTTCCCCCTTTTATTATACGTTTCGTCCGGGTTTTTTTTATGTTTTTGTCTATTTTTTTATGCTTTCGTCCTTTTTAGGTAGTATTAAATGCATTTTAGGTAGTTTTGCCCAATTTTTTTACCTTTTTCGGGATAAAAGCGCAAAACGGAAAAAAATAGACGCGATAAAATGAGAACAAAAATGTAAAAAAAAAAACAGACGAAAACATATAAAAATGGACGATAACATATAAAAACAGACAAAAACGTAATAAAACGGACGAAAACATATAAAAACAGACGAAAACGAAAAAAATGTGCGAAAACGGATAAAAAACCGAATGAAAACGGATAAAAACAGACAAAAACGTAAAAAAATGGTCGAAAACGGATAAAAAAACGAATGAAATGGATAAAAACGGACAAAAACGTTAAAAAGCGGTCGGCGGATAAAAACAAATAAAACGTTAAAAAGGGGACGAAAACATATAAAAACGATTTAAAACGGATAAAACATAAAAGGGAAGCGGATAAAATGACAAAAACGTAAAAAGCGGTACTATTGTTCACTGGGACTAACGGCGAAACTATTATTTTAAAGAATAGGACTAACGGTGCAAAACTTATTAACGAAGGGACTAATGGTGCAAACACTTAACCGAAAAACTAACGGCCCATAAAAAATAGGGACTAAATGAGTGCAAGGTTTTAAAAATAGATATCTTTGATGTAATTAAAACAACTTAGGGACTAAACATGAAATCTGAGCTGAGCAAACCACAAGGACCAAACGTGTAATTTTTTTCTCTTTTTTTTTTGTCTTTCTTTCGGATACTTGGAAAATACAGCGTATATATATGCAAAGTTAGTCTCTTTTAGGAAGCCAAGGGTGAATTCGAAAACTTTAGAAATTCGGAGGCTGGCTTGAGGCGCAACACCGACATACATTCACCGGAACTTTGACCCGTTAATCGACAACCCATTGTCAACTGTTCATCAGGTTCGTCAATACCACTTACATCATATATCTTTATTACCAGCAAATTATATCTTTTATATATTTGTAGGTGATCTATCTCATATAGCTGAATTAATGTCTGTTTGGGAATTAGGATTCATGTCTTATTTCGAGTTTTTTTGTGATTGCTTTGGGGGCGTTTGTTTAAGTTTATTTCTGGGTTTACGAGCTTATATAATTTCGGCTTATATTTCGTAAGCTTAAATTTTTCGGCTTTTTTTTTAGACGTATGAGGTTATATGAGCTTATTATGATATAATAAACTTATATAATAAGTCCATAAGTTTGTAAATCCACAAATAAGCTTAAACAAACACCCCCTAAAATCTGTGTATTTGATCATTTGTTACTAAAGTAAGTTAGAAAGTAAAGTGATCAAGGGTCTGTTTTTATAAAAAAAAACTTGTTTAGTAAGCAGCAGTTCTAAACCTTTTAATAAGCAATTCTAAACTTCATAAGTGATTTGGGGACGCCGTGCCGATTATTATTTTATTTTAATATTTTTTTTACGCAATTGTATAAAAAAAGTTTGGGGATTTTGTGAAGTTATTAAGTTGAGGTTAGAAGATATGGCTTAGTTATTTATCGTCTTAATGTGTTCGTGTTGATGCTAGAAAGTACATGCTTTAAAATGCGGAAATCTATCATAACTGAGTTTATCATCTGGAGTGTTTAGATATGAAGTTGGTGTTGGATTTGCTTATTTGATTATTTACTAATAAGCTGTTTTGAATACGAAGCTTTGTAACTGCTCAAACAACTTATTTCAAAAGGTAGTACACTGATGGACAGTCTTAAGAAGCTTTCTTTAAGAACAAACACCCTGGTAGAAATTATGGTTCGGTTGGGATTTAGGTTGACACTAGTAAGTACGGTGTATGCTTAAGCTACAGGTTGTCCATCTTAAGGAAGAATAAACTCTCCAATCTCCATGCACGGATGCACCTCTTTTTTTTGGGTATTCCTCATATTCCGGTGCTGTAAATTAACGTTTTTATCGTCTAGAGTGTTCAGAGATGTCTTTACCAGATGAGTTATGGAGGTTGATTCTGGAACTAGGAGTCGAAACTTCATGTTTGACCTACAAAGGCCTTTGCTGTCTTGCCATGACTAGCAGACGCCTTAATCGTCTTTCCAAAGAAAACGTCCTATGGTCAAAGTTATTGTCTTCTGACTTTCCAACACACCCTTCATCCTCCACCAACAACCCATCTTCCAAATCACTCTACCAGATCAAATTTGAGAAGGATAAAGTCAAGAAGCTATTAGCAGAACGACGAGCTATTCTTAGAATAGAGTCTCAGATCCACGAACACACAAGAAAGATACATGAAATAGAAGCTCGGTTGGTAGAGGAAGACGAGAAGATCAAATCAGCGATTGCTGAATTGAAGAATTTACAAAACGTGAAAGTAGCTTCAACGGCGTTAAAGGTGTGGCAGCCAGATATAGTTCGTAGTAGGCAAAAGCAGATCGTTGAGCATTGTAGTGTGCCGATTGACTTCAGAATTAATTCGTTAGAGATGGAGATTAAGCTTTGTAAGCAACAAATTTCTGGGTTTTTCAAAGCTCGGAAAGATGAGAACAGCAGGCTTGAAGCAGCAAAGGAACGGTTATCCAAAGTCAAGTATCATCCTTTGCAAAGTTTGGAAGGTGGTTCGAGAAGTAGTGTTGTTGATGAATCAAAAAACAGAAGAACGAATTCAAAGAAGTTGAAAATAGTGAAATAGAATTGAGGTTAACTTATTTCTTGTTGATTTGTTGTATGTCTTTTATTTGTACATTACAATTTTGTTATACAACTTATTTAGTAACATGGTTTTGTGTTACACCGCACAAGTAATTTACTGGGCAAATAGATGTAAAACTATGACGCGAGAGCTTATTGAAATTTGAATAACACATACAACTTCATGTTTTGTTTGACCAAAACTCAATAGAACCAAGGAATGATAAAACAAGTACACAAGGGATTTACATGTTCATTACATCTTATATCCCAGCATGAGTGACTACGACAAGTTCTTAGCACTCTCGACAGCCAAGGCGTCCTTGGCACGCTTTATTTATGCTTCTATCAAGTTTGATGCTGCATGAATTTGAGCCAGTCAACGTGAACCAAAAGACTAGACATTCAACTAGCTTTGAACTTTGGTGTATTTGCTTGTAAAAAGGGTTAAGAGGCGCTAGCGTCAGTCTTCATTGCAGCTGATTTTTTCTTCAAGTACTCATCCAGAAGCAGAACAATGTGCACTTGTATCAACGAACAGTAGAGTCCGCATTGAAGCGTGACTGCGCTTGTTTTGTAACAATGAATTTACAAATGAAATACTATCTTCTGCGTTTATCTTTATTTTATAGACCTTCATTTCAGTTATCTTTACAATCTAAAATCCACAAACTATGTGTATGAACTAAAACAAAAATGAGATAGACGAATCAGTCTAAATCTTTAGGATGCTCACTTTCCTTTGAAGATACCGATATATCTGAGGAGTGAAAGAATTCGGTTTATCCACAGATTTTATGCAAAATCTTGCTACAGCTAATAATCCTTTAAGCTCTCTAGTATTGTAATTATTCCCAAGATCAGGGTCTATCATGTTATCCATCGATGTCGGGAAACATGATTCTTCGATCCATTGGCTCAAGTCGGCACCTGTTCTGTCTGATGATTGACCTGTGATCAGCTCAAGTATCAACAAGCCAAGTTGATACATTATATTTCCGTACATATGCCCGGTCGTTCCTACAAGATAGCACGAGCTAATGTTTATTGGCTGAAAATAGAAAACCTGAATTATTATTGAGTGATTAAACTTTTTATACCATAGTATTCGGTTTTCCACTGTATACAAACCGCCTTCTGGAATACGATGAAAATATAAAAACAAACAAATCGTGGTTTGTGCATATATCATTTTTGACCCGTTTAGAGTTAGTTTGGGGTACGTTTATCTCTTAGGGGCGCACAGGGTAAGATTTAAAAAAAAAAAGTAAACTAGGCCGATATAGTCAAATGGATCAATATTCATAAAAAATTATTCAACTCCAAAATCTCTATATTCCAAAAAGGCTCTATAATTATTTACTTTGCCAAAAAAAAATAGAGAAATGGAGATAAGTTTTGCTAAGTTTACCCAACACGACTCATTTTGACATGCATCGGAAAATAACCTATTTTGCTAAGTGTGGATTGGCAACTCAACAACCCCATCCAATTTGCCACCTTTAAGTATTGCAAATAAAAGATAATAAAATTTCAGCTACATTGTAACCTTCTTCTCTTACTTTTACATTTACATAAACACATAACTAGTAATGTTTTGAGATTAGTGTACTAATTGCAGTTCATTTGAAACCAATTACAATGGATTATGATGCCAATTACTCATTTGTCACACATAAACTAAAAAGAAGTAAAAAATTTACCATTACAATTTGAAGTTCGCCATGCCGTAACCTGATCGCTACCCGAACCAAGGAGTCCCACATCAGAGAGCTTTGAAAATAAAGAAATATTGTCATGGATTTGGATGTTCAGAAGGTAAATCTGATGAGAAGGTAAATCTCTTTACCTTGGCATTGTAGTTCTCATCTAGCATGATTGTGCTTGAGCTGATGGAGACATGATAAACCGGTGGGTCACAAAAAAAATGCAGATATTCCTGCAAAGTAGTACGTAGTTTTTTAGGTATATAATGAGTTCTAGAGAATGACATTTTTGGACATATCTCTAAGAAGATTGTGGGGATTCAAAAATAGGTTCAAGCTTCAAAACTTACTAATGCAGCAGCCACACCAACAACTATCTTTAGCCTGATTCTCCAATCCAAAGGAGTCTTTAAAGGATCTAAATGTAACTAAATATTAATAAAAACCTCAAGTCAAATAAACATAGAATATCTGCAGTTCTGCACCAGAAGTTACCATTCAGATGTTCCTTGAGGCTTCCATTTTCTAGGTTTTCAAACACCAGAAACCTGAAAAGAAGAGAAGCGTGACATTGCAGAATCAGTGAGCAATGTGCTTCCAAACACCCAATGTCATAAGTAACGTTACATCAACGTTTTTTTTCTCAGTAATTAAAAGGCCTCAACACGAATGTGAATTAGTTATTCATTCTGTGACCTTTGATCAAGTGGTAACAGACTGATTTTACAACATACCGCATACCAAATCTTTTAGAAACAGAACTTTATTAGTTTGACGACCATTCAGAAAGAAGAAACAGTTAATACGGATGTTTTACGTTTTACTATCCACATGAACATCAGAACATCTAGTTTCCAGCTCGGAAAAGTACTTAAAATTTAAACTTTGACATGGTTTACCTCTTGCGCCCTACATAAAATCCATTAAGTGCAACAACGTGGCGATGATGCAATCGTCCCAAAAGTTGGACCTCCCTATAAAAGTAGTCATCTTCTTGATCAATATGATGTATTTCTTTCACTACAGCAACATGCCCACCTTGAAATTTGGCTTTATAAGATGCCCCGTGGGATGAAGTAGTGATTAGTCTACTAAAACTGTCTGTTGCCCTCTTTATGTCATTATAAGAGAAACGCCGCAAGAAAATTACAGGCACTGAAAAGACAAGTAAAAAATATATATTTTTCTATAAAGAACCGCCATGGAAATGCAAAACTAACAGTTATATCAAGAACTAATAATGGGATGCATCAACGTTATGCAAAACTAACAGTTATATAGTAAATTGAATAGATATTGAGTTGTTTCGAATCCATACAAATGCCTTGTTGGACCTCAAATAGTCAAACTGCTTCTACTTCTTGTGAGGATATGAGTTGTGTTTGGAAACGGCATAAGTTTATTAACTGTTTCAAACTAGCATAGTTGCTATACTTTACATTAATTTTTTACATGAGCGACAATAACAACAATACCCAATCCCGACAGAGGGGAGGTAGGATGTAGACAGTCATACCCCAACCCAAGTGTACAGAGACCGTTTCCAGCAAGACCTCCGTCTTATACATGACCAATGCCATAGTCATATTCAATTTACTCAAATTCTAAAATGAGTGATTCCTAATCACAATAATTAGTACTCTAAACCCACATTTAACCTGCCTCTCACTATCTCGATCACGGGTCCAAAATTATCATGATTCCAAAACTTCTAAGGGCTAAAAACACTCGCATTCGCACAACCCGCCACCATTTCTCATTAATAATCCAAATAATAAAACATTTAAACATAACAAACATACCCAAAAATATATATCACACCAATTAACCAAATTCACTATATAAACATTCTGACTTTTGAAGTCAAACAAGTCAATTCAAGATTCAAGAATCAACACATGTTTCTTAACACATACACACAATTTCTAAACAAATATAAAAACATATAATCAAACCTCTAAAACCATTTTTACAATCAACAAAACATGATCAATAACTGGTTATCTTGGAATCTTTATAATAAAATGTTTGACCACAAAAAAGTCAAACCTGAAGGAGTAGAACCCAGGAGGAGTTTAATCTTGAGAATCAAATTACTGTTTTTGTTGTTGTTGTTCTTCATCTCTGATTCTGAAAACAAAAAATGGGAATTGGGTTGGCATAAAATGATTACAAGTGTGTTTGTGTAGTGATCTGTAAATTCAAAAGAATATTTTATTTATTTATTTTAAGTAAAGGACAGAGTGAGAGGTGGTTAGTGGTTTTGGAATATGTTTTCCCCCACCTTCTATGGGACCAATTTGGAGGGAAGGTATAATTAATATTTAATCATATCGGTTAATTAAAGCTATAATTATAATATTAACACTTGGTTTAACTAGATACAATAATTTTGAGAGTTTATAAAAGAATTGAGGGTAAAAAATAGATTAGGTAACCAGGTTTTCTCTATTAGGGGGCATTTGGCTTATATGCGCACGATCTAGTTAGGATAACCATGATAACCACTGTGACCGTTTTTTAATATTTTCTCTGACCATCTCTTAAATAGTTATATGTATCTAATGAGGTTTGAACTTGATATATGTATAAGGAATGAGAGTGTGCCACAAAGCCATTTTGGTGGTGGCTAAAGCTAAAGGGTGAATGCTAAAATATCAAACATCATAAGGTGAGTTAAAAACAAACATTGATGGATGCGTTTGTGTTTATTCACATCAAACTTTGACTTGTCGATTGACGCAAAGCTCGGCAATCATTTTCTTAGTCCTAAAGTTCGCCATCACACTTTATATAAACGGAGGTATTCCTGGTTGATCACATATAAAGAACACTGAGACTCGGTGAATAGCAACATAGTAACTACATTTCCTTTAACTATGTCAAGAAACCAATTAACAAAGAAGAAGTAGTCCATCCAAAACTCACTACTCTAGTTAATAGGTAAAATGCATTAAAAGGCTTCATAACCGGTTCTAGATCTCCGTCCTTGACCAAATGGCCAAACACCTTTGGGTACGTTTGGTAGAGAGAAATTCAGAGAAAAGAAATGAAGTAGAGAATATAATCTCAGATAATAGAAATCAGTAGAGAATTTTGTTCAATTATAATGTTTGGTAACAATGAGAGCTTGGCCAGAAATGAAAAAAATTTATTTAAATAATATTTTGTCTAAATAAAATTCTTAAAAATATTTAAAAAAATATATCTTTTTTTTTTAAATTTATTTTTAAAATTTATGTACTTTCTTTAAAAAAATTATTAAAAAACTTATTTTTTAAAATCTATTTACTTAAAAGAAAACTTGTTTTTAAAAAAATATTTTTAAAAATGTATTTTTTAATAAAAATATATTTTTTAAATTTTTTCTTTTAATTTTTTAAATGTAAAAAAAAATTTTTTAAAAAATTAATCCATTTCTCCAATTTCTCCACAAAAGGGATGGAAAACAAAGAGTTACAAATTACAAAGAGGTGATTTCTCCGAGAATTCCAAATTCTCCGCCCATTTGATTTCTCTACGTACCAAACAAGAGAAATGAAATGATTTCCTTTTCTCTAGTCTCATTTCTCTGTACCAAACACACCCTTAATGTCTTAAGACACTTATTCCAATCACAGGTCACAGTACCCATGGCGCCAAACCACCAGCCCACCCTATGGCGACACAACGACAACAGACCTCGTGTCGTGGCCTCTCGCCGTCAAGACCAAATTTCACACACAGTGAGGTTCCTTTTTTTTTTTTTTTTTTCACTATACCCATGGCACCACTTTTGTTGGAAATAGGGTGTTTTGTGCTGAGTTATAGGTTTTAGTGTTAATAAAAAAATATGTTGAGATAGCAGCATTTTAACTATGTCACCAAACCCATGGCATCATGGGTACCTTGTGCTATCAAAGTAGCCTTATTCAATTGTTGAGGGTAAGTAGGAAATGAAACGTTTGTATTTACCCAAGGACTTTAGTGGAAAAGATTTGATTTGAACTTGGTAGATATTTTTCTTGTATTGCATAAAACATTTTGTGAAGGTATTATAAGCAACAAATTTCTAGGTTTTCTAATCCAAGAAAAGATGAGAATGGTATGCTTGAAGCAGCAAAGGAACTGTTATCTAAAGTCAAGTATCATCCTTTACAACGAAAAGTGGCTCTAGAAGTAATGATTATGATGAATCGAGAAATGGTAGAAAGAATTCAGAGAAATGGAAAGAGTGAAATAGAACTGAGGTCAACTTATTTCTACTTGTTATACAACTTATTTGATAAACTTGGTTTTATGTACATTGCAAAACTAATAACTGAGGAAATAGATGTAGAAATATGACAGTAAAGCTTATTAAAAGTTGAATAACACATACAACTTCATGTTTCGTTGACCAAAAACTTAAAATAAAACCAGTGAATGATGAAATACGCAAGGGATTTTCAGTTCGACGCATCTTTTATCCCAGTACGAGTGATTACAACAAGTTCTTAGCACTCCTGACAGCTAAAACGTTCTTAGCAAACGTGTATATGCTTCTAACAAGCTTGTGGCTGTATAAATATGGGCCAGTCAACGTGAACCAAAAAAACTTTAGACATTTGACAAGTTTTGAACTTTTGTGTATTTGCTTGAATAAAATGTCAAGAAGAGCTAGTGTCGGTCTTCTTTGCAGCTTCTTCTTCCTCAAGCTTTTTCTTCCAGTACTCGTCCACTGGAGGTCCAAAAATAGCTTTCCCAGAGACGATGCCAATACTAAAATAGACAACACAACTCGTCAGAGTACAGACCATTTACACAGAGCTTAGATGACAAAGTTAGCATGCAATTTAAATCAGCTTTATCTTTCGGAAATCCTAAGATGGTTCATTAACACTCAATCCTAGAAATCACAACACATAACTCTTTTAGTAGAAATGCGCATAATTAAGAAGTGGAACAATAATAAGACCTACAAATTCAAAAAATTTGTCGAAACAAAAGCATGAACTCGGCAACTTTTGAGAAGCCACCCAACATAAGTCCCTCCTTTATTGGAATTAGTGTATCTTTGTCTTCACAGATATTGGTTTGGTTCTTTACACGCCAACTCCATTTTAACAATCATCGTACTCACTTTCACTAGAGTGTCCAGGTGCAATCTTTTCGTTGCATTTGAACCACAAAATCATGATCCTCCTCTCCCATTCCGTAAAAATTCCCTAGTTCTTTATTAATATAGACACTGCCGTAATGTTGTTTGTCTCTGTGATGGCTACTTGGTTCTGTTTGTGATTAATTTTTGTGTCCTTGTAGCAAGGTTACATCCTTTCCTTTTAAGAGTATCCTCACAGCGACCATTCAAGTCCTTAATCCCATACACTATTTTCATCACATCCCATAATCCCCTCTGCTATGCAGCTCAAAATCTCACCCTTAAACCCCCCCTATAAAGTTCCTTCCCTCTGCAGATGTTCAAAATACTCGCAATCTCCTAAATGTCCAATCCTAAGTAGAACCCAATCATTTTGCGACCCAAAAGAGGCCTTAAAGTCAAGTCAGCATTGATGCATAATTAAGCCCTATTTTCCAACCCACCATCTCCCTTGAATGTGTTGGCTTAGTTGGCTTCATAAATGATTACCCAACATTTGTTCCCGCCCTCATACATGTCCATCTACCCAAGTAGACCAGCTTCG
Organism: Chrysanthemum lavandulifolium; assembly: GCA_022545495.1. Lineage (NCBI taxonomy): Eukaryota > Viridiplantae > Streptophyta > Magnoliopsida > Asterales > Asteraceae > Chrysanthemum > Chrysanthemum lavandulifolium. The sequence continues at coordinate 172,443,524 of CM040244.1, forward strand.
ATAGCCAATTGTGAAGAAATTGAATCCGATTTTGGTCCCCATTGTCTCTTCCTACTCTTCTACTTTATTCGCTGCTATGGCTCTAATATGGAGCAATATCTTAACAAATTTTCATCACCCCTATTTATATCATGAGGTATGCTATGTCGGTATGTCCACAAAAGATTTACAAAAAGGAAAGAATCTATTTGATTGGACAAGTGATCTTGCCACATCATTATGTGGAATTTTATTTTGTAGTTTTTTTTTGGACATAGCATTACTCTTATATCATATACATCCCTGAGAATTTGAACTTAATAGAAGTACGAAACTAATACCACATAATGTATAGACAAAATTGATTACCCAACATTTGTTCCCGCCCCTCATACATGTCCATCTACCCAAGTAGACCAGCTTCGATAGCCAATTGTGAAGAAATTGAATCCGATTTTGGTCCCCATTGTCTCTTCCTACTCTTCTACTTTATTCGCTGCTATGGCTCTAATATGGAGCAATACCTTAACAAATTTTCATCACCCCTATTTATATCATGAGGTATGCTATGTCGGTATGTCCACAAAAGATTTACAAAAAAGAAAGAATCTATTTGATTGGACAAGTGATTTGCCACATCATTATGTGGAATTTTATTTTGTAGTTTTTTTTTGGACATAGCATTACTCTTATATCATATACATCCCTGAGAATTTGAACTTAATAGAAGTACGAAACTAATACCACGTAATGTATAGACAAATATAACTAATAGTTAGCACTATAATCTATCGGCAATTCCAAATATTAAAGACTGATATCTATCGCATGCCTAATGGTTCCTTAGTTAACAATCACACTTCCGTGACAAATTTACTCATTTGCTGCATAATCAATCGAAAAGTAATAGTCTCATTGTGGACACTAGCAGCTTGCAACTTAAGAACCAACAAGGGAGAAACAAGATTCAAAAACTTCGAGTACGAGCATAACCTAAGTGGAAGATCTAAAGAGTAGTAATTTCTTCACTATTCACACCAAAATGTGGCAACAATCACAAAGTGCAACCATACCTCAAATCAAATTAACCATACTTCTTTTACAATACGCTAAACACCACTTTAACTAAAATCCCAATTTCAAAACAACAAAATGCAAATAAATAGGACCCTAGCACACACATTTAAACAAAAAAAAGGTCAAACATTTCATTCAAGGCATAAAAAACCCATCATAAATTTAACCTTTTTTTTTTCATTCTATTAACATATTAATAATCTCTACAATCCCAAAATAACAAATGTCTGAATGTCTGATCAACATTAGATTTCTATAAGAACTTGTACGACAAATTTATAAGGGAAATCATAAAAGCTTATAAAACATGAAAATGATTGTTTGAGTTTATAGGATAACAACTTACACGACAGCACCAATAACCATGGGAAGCGACAAGAACCTCCTTCGATTGAACATGTTTTGATGTCTTTCTTCTTCTTTGAGATTTGTTTTTCAAGATTTTGTGAAATGGGTATTGAAGCTCAGACCTTTAATGGATCTTGGGCCATTTCTATAAACCCAATTACAGCCTATTAAGGCCCATCTGAAACTTTCTTACAGCTAAAAAATTTTCGTTCTACTGTAGTTGTAAGGCTGGCTCCAATAGCACTTCAAGATCGACAAACTCGATCGATTTGTAATCAATCCTCCTTATGTGGCCATTCGATCGAGCATGCTTCTAGGAGAGAAGTGATGGCTTAGAGGATCGAGTGGTTTCATTTTTTTGTGTGTATATTAATAAATATAAAAAGAATATTTGTGGGGTATGTTTTTTAGTGTGGCCGTCTTATCGCAAGACTCAATCGTCGTCAAGATCGCTTTAGAAAGAAAGGCGGCGTGGCGAATGAAAAGTAAGTGATTGAATCCCTTCTGAACCAGCCTAAGGTACCAAGATGTCTTAAAAGTCGCAGAAACTTCAAGAGTCAACATACACTGGTCGAACATCTTGGGATGATTAGGGAAAATAAACCGAGATGGCCGCTGAAATTCTGATTAAGCCTCATGTATCGGAGCGAAAAGGGCGTGATTTTCAGGAACAAAAATCCTTCTCCATTTACTTGTCAAAAAAAGATATATATGATCAGATTTTGCTAAGATCGTATGTAAGATTTTTGGACTTAAGATGCTTTTTTTTTTTTTTTTTTTATATAAGCTCTCGTAAATAAAACTAGTTATATACACGTGCACGGGGTTTTGACATAAATCTTACTTAATGCGGTTGAAATGCACTATATCTTGGCTTTATAAATTTATATTTTGGCTTAGTAAAGTCTGTCATAGTGCATACACGGGGTTACTAAATAAGATTTTTTTATAACATTATGTAAAACCATTTATACTTATATAGTTATAATACCTGTACATGCACGAGTTTTTTTTACATAAATTTCTCATTATATATTAATATCGACTAATATTTTGTATAAGTTTTTGTTAGACGAAAAACTTGACTCTGTTTAATTGGCATAGCGTTGAGGTTGTCATGTTTCAAACAGTATGCGTATTTAATAACGTGTAATGACCATCAAAAAATGTTTTTCCGGATATCTTTATTTTAACTTTAAGATGAATTACATGTGTTGTTGATATACGTACGATCACGTGATTTATTTTTATCTCATAATAACCCGTACGACCGTGCTTTTATTTTCATATATATATATATTCTTGTTAATAATAATTTTACTTGTATTTATTTTTTAAGCTCATCTATGTGCTGGTTAAACTTATAAAAGAATAATATGAGTCATCATTGAATGTGGATAGTAAAAGAAGATTTTTTTTCAGACATCACTTGATCGCATTTAAAGTAATAACATGAGTTGTTTGTATATTTACAATCTCGTGTATTCAGTTACATATCACAATAACTCGTGTTTTTATTTAGATAATTATAATTCCGTCCATATATATTATACATTAATTTAAGGGTGAAAGCTAAAGATACGCAACGTGATTTTTCAGAACTACCGATGTACGCAACGAATTTTGAAAATTACCATTGTACGCAATATATTTTCAAATTTGGAACAATGTACGCAATATGACCGTAACTAACAAGTTACCGTCACAAACTTTCAAAATGATGAAATGGTCCATGACTTGCGTTGACTTTCATGAGTCATCCTTTGACTTTATTTTCGGTTAAAAGTTTCGATAATGGTCCTTATGGTCATTAACTTTGATTTAGTCCGTTTTTCGTTTTCATCCGTTTTGTCGGTTTTGTTTTGTCGGTTTTATTCGTTTTATCGGTTTCATCCGTTTTGGCCTTTTCTTACATTTTGTCGTTTTTATCCGTTTTCGTCGTTTTATCGTTTTCTTCGTTTTCTGTTTTCATCTGTTGTTTTACGTTTTGTTCGTTTTAATGCGTTTTATCGGTTTAATTCGTTTTGTCAGTTTTCTTACATTTTGTCCGTTTTCTTACGTTTTGTTCGTTTTGTACTATTTCAACATGTTGAAAATTTTTCCAAAAGAAAAAATTTGGAAAAATTTTCAAAAAAAAAATTGGAATTTTTCAATTTTGAAAAATAAATAGGAAAATAAATTCGAAAAAATTTGAAAAAATTAAAATTTGAATAAAATTTCAAAAAAAATTTTGAATGAAAAAATTTTTCAAATATTTAAAAAATATATATTTTCAAATATATATATTTTTTTAAATCTTAAAAAAAATTTTGAAATTTTTATTTTCAAAATTTTCAAATATATTTTTTAAAGATTTTTAAAAAATAATATATTTGAAAAATATTTTTTTTAAATATTTGAAAATATTTTTTATTCAATTTTTTTTAAATTTTTATTCAAATTTTAATTTTTTTCGAAATTTTTTTCCCATTTATTTTTCAAAATTGCGAAAAATTCCAATTTTTTTTGCAAAATTTTGTTCCAATTTTTCTTCTTTTGGAAAAATTTTCAACATGTTGAAATAGTACAAAACGAACAAAACGTATGAAAACGGACAAAATGTAAGAAAACGGACAAAACGAATTAAACCGATAAAACGCATTTAAAACGAATAAAACGAAAACAACAGATGAAACAGTAAAACGAAAGAAAATAGACAAAACGATTTAAAACGGATAAAACGGACAAAATGTAAGAAAAGGGCCAAAACGGATGAAACCGATAAAACGTGAAAAAGTGACAAAACGGATGAAACGGAAAAACGGACTAAATCGAAAGTTAATGACCATAAGGACCATTCTCGAAACTTTTAACGAAAATAAAGTCAAAGGATGACCGTGAAAGTCAACGCAAGTCACGGGGACCATTCTCGTCATTTTGAAAGTTTGTGACTGGTAACTTGTTAGTTACGGTCATATTATGCGTCGATGTTCCAAATTTGAAAATATATTGCGTACAATGGTAATTTTCAAAATTCGTTGCGTACATCGGTAGTTCTGAAAAATCACGTTGCGTATCTTTAGCTTTCACCCTTAATTTAATATATAATGATAATAATAGATTATAACACCATATAGCAAGGTTGTCAGGATCGGGATCCTACCTAGGATCGTTTTCGGCTTTGCAAGATCGTAATCGTAGGATCGGATCGGGATCGTAAGATCCTATGAAAATGTATATATTTTTGTATAGGGGTTGTAGTTTTATATTTCTATATAATATTTCATATGATAAACGAATCTAAATGGATGATAAAAGAAAAAGTTATATGTTAAAGTCCGTAGTAGTAGAATATTAGATATATTGCAATGCATCTTGCACAAAGTTCTACATACGTCTGCGGTGCACTACTTCTTGTTTTAATGTTTTTTATTATAGGTTTTTCGTAATATCATTTATGCAAAAGATAATGTTAATTTATTAGCGTGATTCAGAACTTTTTGTTACAATATATAGATTAATGCAAAAAGATAAAAAAGATTGTATCTGAAAATGAAACGACATAATTTATAATAAAGGGTAACACAATTTTTTTTCTTGATGACCAAATAAATTAAATTAGAATATTCTGATAATATTAATGAATTTTTTTCTTGATGACCAAATAAGTTAAATTAGCATATTCATGCTTTTATATGTAACATAAAATAAAATATGAACAAAATTAGGTCAAGTATGTAGATAGTTTACTTAAAAAACAAGCTTCTGACATATTACAAAGTACGAAACCATTTTTCATAATAAACCCAAAAAGACACATTTAAACTATTTCTAAATAGTCTATAAAAATATAATGATTTTACACTCATTAATCTTGCAAAAGACAATTAATCAACAGCACCAAAATAAGAATTTTTTTGAAAAATTCTTAGTTATTAGGCTTTAAGACATGAGCTTATACTTAAAAAGTTAATATAGCAAAAAAAAAAAAAAAAAAAAAAAAAAAACTACTAGCAGGCGATCCTATACGATCCGATCCGATCCTACGATCCTACGTGCGATCCTACGATCCTGCTGCGATCCTACCTGAATTACGATCTTGTTAAGATCCTGATCGTTTTTTGTGTGTAGGATCGTAGGATCGTACGATCCTAGCAGGATCGCGATTTTGACAACCTTGCCATATAGGTTGATTTTTTAATATAAAAGTAGAAGTGGTACTTATTAAAATTTACGAAGTTATTAAAAAACATGAAAATGATAAGTTTACTTAAACCCAAAATTTATTTAAAATTTATCAACTGAAGTTTTATTAGTTACCCCATCCTTTTTTACTTTTTATTTTTACAAAATTAACACATGTGTTTTTATATATAATTTTTGATGTATGAAGTTTAACTATGTTTGATTAGATTGTTTTAATTTTTGACTTTATATTCGCCGACTCCACTTTTCTTATATGACAGAATCAAACTCTCTTATTAAACCAACTGTAAAATTCTTAAATAATTAAACGCTCATTTTGTTCTCTTATTATGTAAGAGATCGCTTGGAATTTTTCAGGTGTTGATATTGTTCATATCTGCTTAAGCTAATAAATTAACTATTGTAGAAATTACAATTGAGTCTTAGGGGGTGTTTACTTTTCTCTTAATAGAGAAAATTGTGAGCCCAAAACCCTTAATGTCTCTTAATTAGGAGACTTATTAAAATTACACTCTCTCTTATAAGAGGCTCGTTAAGAGCTTTATATCTAATAACTTAATTTAGTAAACACCCCCTAGTAGGGCTCAGTTAAGTTGATATAGTCCAAGATCTGCAGAAGGTCAGAATTTATAAAAGTTTAAGAGATATCAACATGAAGTAAAGAGTTAAGAAAGACAGCAAAGTTTATAAGTTACTAGATTTAATGATGACAAAAAAAAAATAAAAGTTCAAAGATTTCTATACCAAAAAATGATTGGAATGTTTAATTGTATGCTTAATTATACTCCCTAATTATGCTTTCCAGAAAAGAATACTCCCTAATTATGCTTTCCAGATGATGCTTTGAAAATTTTAACTTATTTAATACACCACCGATATCGAATAAGACCAAATTTATATTGATGATACAAAGAAAATATAGATTTAATTTGATGGTGCTTGTAAAATGTTCTTGTGTGGAACTTTAGTCCTAACAACTGTTTAAGTTTTTAGAAGCAAACTCTAACACACTGGAAAAAATAGGGTGCAACACGAAGACTTTCTGACGCGTCACTTACGTTAGTACTACTCTTGTGTAGGCATGTTTAACTGTGAAATTATTGACGGAAACCGGTGCGTAGTCAGTTGTGGACCTAGCCGAGAAACCAAGGTGGTTCCTTGATTTGGTCAACGCGAAACTTTAACTAGTAAAACAATCAACCGGGCAATTTTTCGGGTCGGATCAGGTCCATAATACGTATTATTGTTCGTTTTGGACCGTCCAAAACAACACTCATGATTTCTTACTGCATATAACTTCAAATCTCTTTTGTATATTGGTGATGTGGGATTCACCAAATATTTCAACTTAAAAAATAGATTTAAAGAAATAAAAAACAATGTTATAAAACATAAACCATATATTCTCAACTCCCATTATAACATATTGCTCTCACCACATAATAGGACAACAAAATATAAATATGAGAAAAGTACAAAAATAAGCCAAAATATTTTTTGAAGTCCTCTTTGTGGTCAAGTTTTAACCCAATGTCCAAAATGGTCATGCGCAACCACTCGACTCCGCAGCTCCACCCAAAATTCGTCACGTGTCCAAATGAAAGTATACTTTTTGTATTTTTTTTTATTATTTGTACTTTTGTACTTTCTGTAGAAAACTAGAAGGGGGGTTGAATAGTTTACCGATTAAAAACTTTGTTTTGAAACTTATTGAAAGATCAATTGATATTGATCTTAAGTATGTTAATGAAATATGCAAGCAATATGTAATAAGTAAATAAGGAAAGAAATGATCAAACCACAACAAGTTGTTTATAGTGGTTCGCCTACAAGGACTCTTTTTCCTTGCCTACTCCACTCCCGAGTCTCACACTCGAGAGTTTAACTTCACTAGTCAACAAGCTCCTTTCACCGTGGAGAAAACCTTTACACTTAAACACACTATTTCCGACACTAAGCTAGATGTCGAGTTCTTTCCAAGGGTACAACTACTCCCACACACAATGTATTTTGAGGACTAAAATACTAACCACTCACACTCACAAGATTATGATGGTTTGATACAACAATGAAGTATGGATCAACACTAGATCATACAACACTTAAACAAACAAGACTTCCAACTTCTCGTTGAAGCTTGAATATGACTTGATCTTCTTTGCTACAAAAGAGATCACTAGTATGATATGAAACCGAGTTAGAAAGGTTAGAGAGAGATATGTATGAGAGTATGTTAGAAAGGGATGAGAAACTACTTGGCTTGGCATTGCTATTTATAGCCAAATTGACGAGAGCGTCCACGGACGGTGGACCCCTTAAAGGGTTCCGCCTGTACCAATTTGGTACCGCCATCGACAATCAAGATATCAAATCTTGCCTAAAGTCAACTCTATCTAAGTGAGATTGTGCAAGATATGAAGAGTACAAATCTTCACAAAATATCTAATGGAATCTTCCAATGATTTCCATGATGTAATACATGATGTCAAATGTTGTATTACTATTTATAGAAATATGCAAATGCTTAAGTAGTGTTTGGTTTTAAGAACCTAACACATTCTACAAACTACTATCATACATAATGATTAGAGTCATATCAAGATGTTACTAATTATAAATGTAAATGCTTGAATGATGAATATATTGTTTGAGAAAGCTTGTTTTAATATCTAATAAACTTGACAAGCTTTAAGCTTTTATAAATTAAATTTACTTTTGTCGTTAACAAAACTTAGGCAAAGATCAAAAATATAAATAACGTTTAATGACGATATTTGTATTAACAATCTCCCTTTTGTTGAGGACAAAATATAAATTTTATTTTATAAAAGAAACAAGTTTGTACAAGAGTTATAAAATATTAGTTTTAGAACTTGAAAAGGAAATGATAATGCAAGTGTATGAAATTTGACTTTTATGAAAGTCAAAGAATTCACTAGTTGATGCATGATGTTGACTTTTTCGAGAAAGTCAAAGTATGCGGTTTGACTTTTTAAGAAAAGTCAAGTATTATCAATAAGAGTTCTGTTTGACTTTTAGAAAGTCAATGTATGCGCTTGACTTTTCGGAAAAGTCAAATATAAATAATTTCAAAGTTCTATATTTTCTCCCTTTTTGTCTCAACAAAAGAAGAGGCTATCTTGAATGTAATGAGCCGAGCTATTATCTCCCCTTGTTCAAAGCTCCCCTAAATTGGGTGCTTTAATGGGAAGATACATGGATTGTGAAAATAAAGCTACAAAAAAAAAATTGTTAGTGATAATGATCATTCACAAGCATTTCCAAACACTATGTAATGACACCAACAATATAATAAACAACATTCATTAGTTAAAATTTTTCATGAGTAAAGATCATGAAAAGAGAACACAATGATGTGTTTCTAGTACAAGAAAAAAAATTATCCTAATAAAGCAAATAAAAGAAAGACTATTCTAAAACCATCCTAAAGTGATGGTGGATGGGAGAGAGCGTTGAGACGCTCAAGAATGTGGTTGAGGATGAACCTCATTTCTTCGTGGAAGTCATGGACCATAATCCGGGTCCGTTCCACGGTTTGACCCGTTGCTCACAAGTTGAGCAACCATGCCTTGGAGGGTAGAAAGTTTGCGGAGGTTGTGGTGGTGGAATGGTGGATGTGTTGGTGGTGTTGGGGATGTTTGGAGTGGTCATGATGGATGCAAGCAAAGCACTTTGCATTTGCATTGTCTCACTTAAGTGAGAATCCACCATGCCTTTGAATTGGTGGAGGTTGTGGAGTTCGGCTTGAATCTCCTCTCTAGTGGGATTGTCATCCCACATGCACTCCGGAATGTCCTCAATATGAGGGGACATTGATGATGGAAGTGGATGATCCCCGTATAAAGGACCATGAATGTCCTTGTGAATGGGGTGGAAAAGGAGAGGTCTTGGCCCTAATGGGGCGTTTGGGTCAATGGATGACCGAGGTGACTCATGAGCTATTCGCTCAATGGTGCCAAAGGATGGCAATGGTGGTGGATGACTTGGCCTAGGAGGCAAGTCTTCCAAGTCCTCTAGGAAAGGATTTGGTGATGTTGGTGGAGTTGAAAATAACTCCATGGGAGTGAGAGTGGGAGACCTTGGTGAAGGTGGTGAGGTGTTTTGGATGTTTGGATGGGTGCGGTGGAGGTGAAGTAGGTGTTTTTATTGGTGGTGGAGTGGTGATCACAATGTGTGATGAAGTGGGTGTAGCTAAGGTAAGATGTGTATCATCTCTAATAGGAGATGAGATGGTGAGTGGTGAAGATTCGGATGATGAGCTAAGATGAACAAAACAACAAGGCCTTACGCTCATTCTAGCGGTTTTCTTGCAAGGTTTTGGTGATGATTTAGTCATTTTAACTTGGGTTTTGATTTGCTAGATAGTAGTGAGAATGAAGAAGGTGTGAGGATGATCATGGTAAAGCCTTTCAATTTATAGAGGTAAGAAATTGTTGAGAAAAGGTTTGATTTGATGTTGAACCATTGAAGAGATGAGGTTCCTAATAATTTGGAAGTGGGTTGAATGCTAGTCATATCACCCAAGTCAATCCATACAAAGAAGATGGAGTGAAGAAGAAAAGATATGCAATAAATGTGTTCTAGTGAGTGGAATTTCCTAATATTCGATTACCCACGGATTTGAAGGTACCAAAATTTGGTTCCTTCCTTTATGCCAAAGGGCTCCTTGGGTGGATTTTTCAAATTTTTGAATTTTGGTGGAAATGGATTTCTTACATCCCTTAGTGAATAATACTAGTTCTAATAACAATATAAACTAGTTAAGATTGATTTATAAGTGATGGAAGATAATTTGGAATCACGAAAGAGTCGAAATTCAAAAATTACGGAGGATCCACGGCACCAAAATCATACACGGACGGAACCCTAAAAGGGTGCCGTCCGGTCCGCTATGCATGTGTATGGCGGTACCAAACTACATAAAGGACGGTACCAAAATTATGGTGCCGTCGATCCGTGGAGTGCTAAAATATGGACAGATGCGTTTTAGGTGTCGGAAATTTTCGAAACACGAAATTTTTCTCAAAAGTCATTATACTAAACATTTCTAGTTAGGAAAAGTAAATAACACATATGTAAACATAGTGGAGCATAGATTTTGAGCAAGGCTTATTGATTTCCACAATATAGTGAAAATGGGTAAAATTTGATAGCATACTTGTGCTATCCCCGCATGAGATTGTTAGCACACACCATTGTTTCAAGTTATATTATCATCCTACATAATAAAAACAACTAAATAGTATCAAACATTAACGATAATGCATTGTTCCAAACACTCCTTAAAGTACCCTTATTTGTCCAATTTCTTGTAAATCTTGTTCATCATCCTACCAAGGCACTTGAACATTCCCTTAGTTTGCTTGAATTCTGCTGATTCATTCTCAATCTCGGGAAGAGATGCGTAATACTCTTGAGGTGGAAGATGAGAGCTTGGAAGACCATCCTCGGAGCTATTTGATGATGATGAAGAAGGATTTGGAGGTTTAGCTCTCTTGCCTTTAGTCTTAGCAACTCGAGCATCACTCAAAGGTACAAAGATGTGAGGGATGAGTTCATAGTGAAGGTGCATCCCTTTTGGGGTTGCTGGAATTGGAGCGAAGTTTCTATAGAGACGGGTGAGAAGCATCCCGTATGGAAGAGCAACGGATCCTTGAGTTGGAATATCAATCATTCTCCTAGCTATGTAGTAGGCTAAGTTGAATGGTTGTCGGGTGGACAAGTTGTAAAGCATGTGGCAAAGACAAGCGTTTATGTGATCCCTATTCCTATGGTGCTAATGACGTTTGCTCTAAGTAACTCCTCCCATTTCTTAAATTCGTGCTTAAGTTCATTTAGCTCCATTCCATATGGATCTCGGTCTACCTCCTTTCCTTTCGGGTTACTCGGGTTGTATCGGTTTTGGGTTAAAAGGTGTTCACGGATGACATCCTTATCGGCCAAACGGGTTAGATAGGGAGAAGTGCGGTCGTTGATTGCATCAAGGGCGGTGAGTGACCACTTATCCGTGTGACACAAGTTCCTCGGTTGGGAATTCCTAGTACTCTAGCAAATTCACTTAAGGTGATGGTGTAGTCATTTTGGTTGATTCTAAAGCTAAGACAAAATTCATCATCATCTTCATCACTAAAACCGGTCACACTAGCATAGAATTCTAACACGAACCTAGGACAAATTGGTTCATCAATGTCAAGAAGACAATCGAATTGAATGGCGGCTAGTTCTTCACGAAGATTAGTGTGCTCAAGGAAGGATGGGTGAATGGTTCTACCCTCGTGGAAATACCTTGATTCTAGACCCCTAAATATTTCTACTTGTTCCTTGGTGAGTCCCTTGGTTTTGTGGTGTTTGGGAATGTAGTTAAGAGTGTCTTTGTGATCATAGAATCTTGCGGCTACCATGGTTATTCCTAAGGACAAGAATTAACATGTAAAAAAAATTAAAATAAATTTTAACGTTTTTGATTCTAGTGTGTGCCTATATGAAAACAATTTGGAGTTGCGGTTATCTCGACTCATTTTATGCACAAAATGGTTTTAGTGGAGTGTTTGGCAAATACCATGAGATAACCCAAATGCTCCTAATTCAATGTGGCTACATTTGAATATACCCGGGAGTGCATATTAGTTATGCAATACCTTTAGTATTCAAGAGCATGCACGTGATGAAAATTCTAACGTTTCTATTTGTATTAGCAATGAAAAATGTTTTCCTACAAGTGAGAAGCTTTTCAAAACTTTTGACATGGGGTGTTTGGTTGTTTGAATAAGGCCTTATATTCATTATCTATCAATTAGTGGGAAACATGATTTGTTTATGGAATATGATAATGTAGTACCTAATTTGAATGACTAGTTATGTAATTTGCCAATTGAATTCATATTTGGTATAAAAGCATACATAAAACCCCATGTAATGATTTGTGATAGTTTTGTGCATAAATAAGAATCCTAGACTCAGAATTAAGAGATGAAATGTAGTTAGGATACTTACAATGATGTTATCTTTAGTGATTAGTGAGTGGGAAGATGACAATAATGAGCTTGGTTTAAGTTTTACACGTTTTGGTAAAGTGGGTTGTGAGGAAGAGGATGTTATGTATATAGCAGTTTTGTACAGAGACACCACGGACGAACGGCACCAAATTTTGGTTCCGTCCGTGTTGTCGTTGGTGCCGTGCTACTGATGAGAGATACAAGGCAAAATTGTTTTGGTTTGACTATTCTAATGTTTTAGGCTATGTTTATCCTACATGTTTGGTTCCATTAACCCTAAACCAAGTCTAAGAAGATTAAAAGGTTCTCGTTTAAGAGGTTTAGTAAAGATGTCGGCAATGTTGTCTTGGAGGATACTTTCTCGATTGAAATGTTTCCTTTTGAACATTGTCGCGAAGAAAGTGATGACGGATTTCAATGTGCTTTGTACGAGCATGTTGAACGGGATTCTTCTTGAGATCGATGGCTCCTTTGTTGTCGCAAAGTATCACAATGTCGTTGAGATGAATTCGTAGTCTCGAGAGCTTGCTTCATCCAAAGAGCTTGTTGACATGCTTTTCCGGTGAGACGTATTCGCTTCATGGTAGAGATGGCTAAAGCCGTTTGCTTCTTTGCAAACCATGAGGTGAGACAATGTCCAACAAAAGTGCAAATACCACTTGTACTTTTCTATCGACATAATCACCGGCATGATCCGAGTCGGCATACACTATGGTTTCTATACCCGTTCCTTTGGGATACCATAATCCTAAACACGTTGTTCCCTTAATATATCTAAAATCCTTTTAATGCTTCTAAGTGTGATGCCTTTGGGTTTTCTTGAAAGCGAGCACATAGACAAACACTAAACATAATGTCGGGTCTACTAGCCGTAAGATAGAGTAGGCTACCAATCATTCCTCTATATTTAGTGTTATCTACGGATTCACCTTCTTCGTCCTTGGTGAGTTTAGTGTCCGAGGACATGGGTGTTTTAGTTGGTTTGGAATCTTCAAGACCAAATTTCTTAAGCATGTCTTTTATATATTTAGATTGGTTAAAGAAAATACCATCATCTAGTTGTTTGATTTGAAGTCCTAGAAAGAAGTTTAACTCACCCATCATACTCATTTCAAACTCGTCATGCATGATTTTAGAGAAATCATCACATAGCTCTTGACAAGTTGATCCGAATATAATGTCATCAACGATATTTGAACAATAATAATTTGCGATTCCTTTTCTTAGTAAAAAGAGTATTATCTACTAATCCCATAGTATATTTGTTATCAATAAGAAAAGTCTTAAGACGGTCGTACCAAGCTTTAGGTGCTTGTTTAAGGCCGTATAATGCTTTCTTGAGTTTGAAGACATGATGTGGTTTCTCAAAGTCGGTAAAACCGGGAGGTTGAGCAACATACACTTCTTTGTTAATAAACCCATTAAGGAAAGCACTTTTAACATCCATTTGAAATAATTTAAAATCATAAGCACATGCATAAGCAAGTAATATTCTAATAGATTCAAGTCTAGCTACCGGTGCATAAGTTTCATCATAGTCAATTCCTTCTTGTTGATTATAACCTTGTGCAACAAGCCTAGCTTTGTTTCTAGATACTACACCATTTTCGTCCATTTTGTTTCGAAAGACCCATTTTGTTCCAATTATAGTTTGATCTTTGGGTTTTGGAACTAGTTTCCAAACATCATTTCTAACGAATTGGTTTAATTCTTCTTGCATGGCAATTACCCATGATTCATCTTTTATTGCTTCATTTATGGTTTTGGTTCAATGGTGGATACAAAACAAAATGATTACTTTGATTTTGAGCTTGTGATCTTAAGGTTCTTTGATTAAGTTTTCCTATGACCTTTTCTAATGGATGACTTTTAGATTCTTTTATGTTGACAATTTCCTTATTTAATGGTTCATCTTCCTTGTTATTATTAATTTGACTTTCAATTATTTGACTTTCAACTAAGTCATCATCTACCAAAGGTGATGTCTTAGAGGGAGGTGGACTTTCGTCAAATGTTATGTTCAACGATTCCTCGACTATCATTGTTTCTTTATTTAGGACAATGTAAGCTTTACTAGTTTGAGAGTAACCAAGAAATACACCTTCATAAGACTTTGGGTCAAACTTGGTGAGATAATCCTTAGTATTAAGAATAAAACATTTACAACCAAAGACTTTAAAATATCCTAATGTTGGCTTTTACCTTTATAAAGTTCATATGGTGTTTTGTTTAGGAAAGGACGATTAGGACTCTATTTAAAATATATGTAGAAGTGTCAACGGCGTTACACCAAAACTTTTGAGGAATTTTTTGTTCATTAAGCATTGTTCTACTCATTTCTTGAATTGTTCTATTTTTACGTTCTACTACTCCATTTGATTGAGGTGTTCGTGGGGCGGAAAAGTTATGTGTTATACCATTTGAATCACAAAAGTTTCCAAATTGAGTTTCGTTGTCAAATTCACGACCATGATCCGTTCGGATCGACACAATTTTGACACCTAGAAGATTTTGAATTTTCTTGCTAAGTATTTCAAATTTATCAAAAGCTTCATTTTTGGTTTTCAAAAATAACGTCCAAGTAAACCTTGAGTAATCATCTACTATGACCAAAGTGTATAAGTTGCCTCCATAGCTTCTTATAGCGGATGGTCCAAACAAGTCCATATGTAATAATTCTAGACACTTAGATGTGGACACCATATTTTTGGATTTGTGACTACTATGTGTTTGTTTACCAATTTTGCAAGCGTCGCAAAAGTGTTGGTCATATTTTAGTTTTGGTAAATTCCTAACCAACTCTTTTGAAGATAGGTTTTGTACAAGTCTCATATTAGCGTGACCTAAGCGTCTATGCCAAAGAGATGAGCTATCGTCTAATGTTGTTAAGCAAAGTTTGTCATTATATGTTTTATCTATTTTCATGACGTATATGTTATTTTTCCTAACTCCTTTAGCTATGGTGGTACCATCTTTTAGTATTTTACTACCATTTTCATCGAATAGTACTTTATACTTTTTATCACATAGTTGGCTAATACTAAGTAGATTAAATCCTAACCTATCCACATGAGCAACATTTTCAATAGTTAGAGAGTTATGAGCAATCGTACCTTTGCCAATGATTTTGCTTTTGAGATTGCTACCGAAAGTGACATTACCTCCGTCATACTCTTGGTATGATGAGAAGAGACTTTGTTGCCGTCATGTGTCGTGAGCATCCACTATCTTTTATCCATTCATCAGGTTCCAATCCAACTTTCAAGCATACCTAAGAAGCAAATAACTCAAACATTTGGTCCCCAATATCTCATGGGTCCGTTTGGGTTAAACATACCATTTATTTGATTCATGTATGGAAATGATGGGTAAGGGTTCCATGGCATGTAATCTGGAGTTTGATATGGTCTAGGAAAGTTTTGATTCCAACCGTTGTGTTGGTAGTTAGGTTGAACGTTGTGGTTGCTCTTAGGAAAGGCGTTTGGCAAAAGAAGTTTTATATCGTTGTTGAGTAGTTTTGATCTAAATTCATTTTAACAAGTCCTACTCCGATATAATGGCTGGTTTTAGTTTAACATTATCATTGGTTTTCTTTGTTACTTTAACAAATTCATGACGGTCCGTATTGCGAACATTCTCGTTACACTGAAGTACCATGGTACCATTTTGCACAACGGACGGAAGCCTTATTTTGGTTCCGTTCGTCCGTCTTTATCTTCAAACAATTTTGATGAATGTTCGTCCTTTTCGCCGCTTTTGTTTTGACTCTTTGAAATTAATAGTTCATTAAAACCTAGCCCATTCCTGTCTCCCGGTGTTTTATGGATTTTAACTATTTCATCGGCAAGAGCGATGTTTTGTTAAACCTTTTAAATTTAGAATTATTTTCTATTAAAACTTCTTGTGTGAGCTTTAGTTTTTCTATTTCAAGATTAAGCTCTTGACATGATTTACAATCATCGTCATTTGCTTTTCCTTTTCAAGACGTTTTGCTTTTTCTTTTAACTCATATACCTCATTTTCCAAAAACTCCTTTTGGTTTTAGAAATTTATTTTAGTTATGATTTTTAGACTTAGCTCACACAATTGATTATATTGTTTTTGCAAGGTGTCATCATCTATAGAAGAATAAGAAGAGTCGGAAAGTACCTCATTTGACTCATGTGCCATTAGAGCGATCTCTTCCTTGCTTGATTCTTCATCGTCTTCACTATCACTCCAAGCACCACTTACAAAAGCTCGTTGAGTTTTGCTTTTAGGTGGCTTGGGACATTCTCCTATGAGATGACTTGCATCACCACATCTAAAACACTTTCTTTCACCTTTAATCTTCTTATCATCCCGATCTTTTCGAATGGTTTCTTTTCTTCTCGAGGTTGTCTTACAAACTTTCCTCTTCTTCTAAAGAACTTCTTAAAATCTCTAACGGCCATGGCATACTCCTCATCTTCACTATCGGAACAAGATTCACCATCATCGCTGATTCCGCCTTTGCTTTAAGAGCAACGGATTTGATCTTCTCCTTTCTTCCTTTGATGATCTCCGAATCTTTCTCCATTACCATTTCGTGAACTTTGAGGTTGCCAATTAGCTCGCCTAGTGACATTATTGAGAGATCTTTTGATTCTTCAATAGCGGTCACTTTAGCTCTCCATTTGGGATGGAGTGCTCTAAGAAATTTCGACAAAGTTCTTACTACGAAAAGATTCATCAAGTGCTTTAAGTGATGTAATGATAGTGTAAAACGAGCAAAGCCACAATCAATGGTTTCATCTTCGGGGATAACAAATTGTTCATATTGTTGAACAAGAAGATCAATTTTGTTATCCTTGACTTGTGAATTACCTTGATGTGTAACAATTAAAGATTCCCAAATATCTTTGGCGGTTTCACACATAAAAATTCTTTCATATTCTTTTCTAGGTAAAGCATTATAAAGCATCATTTTAGCTTCATTATTTTTAGCAACTAATTTCTTTTGTTCATCAACGGAAATATCCTTTGTTGTAGAACTAAAATCTCCTTTAACAATAATAAACCAAAGATCTATATCTTTTGATTTTACATATGTTTCAAAACGGTTTTCCAATAGATAAATCCATTGGTTTCAAAGAGTGGTGGTCTTTGCATAGATTGCCCTTCTTTAAAGTTTTCGAAATCCATGGATCGTTTCAAGTTTATAAAATACAAGTTATTTTAGAAATTCTTGAGCAACGAGGCTCGGTACCAATTGTAGAAAACTAGAAGGGGTTGAATAGTTTACCGATTAAAACTTTGTTTTGAAACTTATTGAAAGATCAATTGATATTGATCTTAAGTATGTTAATGAAATATGCAAGCAATATGTAATAAGTAAATAAAGAAAGAAATGATCAAACCACAACAAGTTGTTTATAGTGGTTCGCCTACAAGGACTCTTTTTCCTTGCCCTACTCCACTCCCCGAGTCTCACACTCGAGTTTAACTTCACTAGTCAACAAGCTCCTTTCACCGGCGGAGAAAACCTTTACACTTCGCTACACTATTTCCGACACTAAGCTAGATGTCGAGTTCTTTCCAAGGGTACAACTACTCCCACACACAATGTATTTTGAGGACTAAAATACTAACCACTCACACTCACAAGATTATGATGGTTTGATACAACAATGAAGTATGGATCAACACTAGATCATACAACACTTAAACAAACAAGACTTCCAACTTCTCGTTGAAGCTTGAATATGACTTGATCTTCTTTGCTACAAAAGAGATCACTAGTATGATATGAAACCGAGTTAGAAAGGTTAGAGAAGATATGTATGAGAGTATGTTAGAAAGGGATGAGAAACTACTTGGCTTGGCATTGCTATTTATAGCCAAATTGGACACGAGGCGTCCACGGACGGCGGACCCTTAAAAGGGTTCCGCCTGTACCAATTTGGTACCGCCATCGACAAATAAGATATCAAATCTTGCCTAAAGTCAACTCTATCTAAGTGAGATTGTGCAAGATATGAAGAGTACAAATCTTCACAAAATATCTAATGGAATCTTCCAATGATTTCCATGATGTAATACATGATGTCAAATGTTGTATTACTATTTATAGAAATATGCAAATGCTTAAGTAGTGTTTGGTTTTAAGAACCTAACACATTCTACAAACTACTATCATACATAATGATTAGAGTCATATCAAGATGTTACTAATCATAAATGTAAATGCTTGAATGATGAATATATTGTTTGAGAAAGCTTGTTTTAATATCTAATAAACTTGACAAGCTTTAAGCTTTTATAAATTAAATTTACTTTTGTCGTTAACAAAACTTAGGCAAAGATCAAAAATATAAATAACGTTTAATGACGATATTTGTATTAACACTTTCATTTGGACACGTGGCGATTTTTGGGTGGAGATGCGGAGTCGAGTGGTTGCGTAGTGGCGAATTTTGGATGGAGCTGCGGAGTCGAGTGGTTGCGCATGACCATTTTGAACATTGAGTTAAAAAGTGACCACAAAGGGGACTTCAAAAAAGATTTTGGCTTATTTTTGTACTTTTCTCTATAAATATACACCGTAGCTTTAAACATAATCACATTCAGCATGGGAGCATTTTTACTTGCAAAATATACTTCCAAGTTCCAACATCCATAGAGGGTCTAGATGGCAAGTTATCTATATAATTTGGTTTAATGCATTAAAAACTTGAAAAAGTCAAATATTTATTGTCATGAAAACTCAAAAAGCAAAATTACAAAAACAAACCGTATATATAGTGATTATACAAGAACAAACGTTTTTTCTATACTTTACTGATATGACCATTTTACGTGTAACACCCCCAAAAATGGTTTGCAGCGGAAGAAAAAGTTTTTGGGATGCTACTCAGTTGGATCATAACATGATGAGTGTGTAAATACTCATCATTTTTAGTCAAATCTGAACTGCAAAACGTCTAAAAATGCTCAGAAATGCATCAAAATACTGAAAATATTCCAAAATTGCATTTTATATGTTTCGATGCAAAATGTTTAAAATCGATGAAAATGAGCAAAGTTTGCATAATGGCAGTTTCAGTCCCTCAACTTTCAAAATTTGTCAAAACTAGTCCCTGAGTCAAAATTTCAAAAGAAAAGTCACCAAAGGTCCTTTTAAAATCATAACTTGTCAAATTTAGTCCTTTGGTGAAAAATATAAAAAGTTTGAGAAAATTACAAGTTTGGTCCTCCAACTTTGAAAATTGGCAAAAATGGCCCCTTAAAAATTGGAAAAAGGCAAGTTTGGTCCTTGTACTTTTAAAATTTGTCACTTTTAGTCCTTGGAGCAAATTTGCTTAATTGGCAGCCTTGGCCCTTGAATTTTCAGAATTGACAACATTAGTCCTTGAATTTAAAACCCTTTAAACCATCTTTGGACCTTGTCAAACATTTTGGACCCCCTGCCACAACCATTTTGAACCCCTCTCTATTAATAACCCTGGTCAAATAGTGGTTTGACTATTCCTTGGCGCCAAAACCTTATCCTCCCCACTGCTTCTGCTTTCACCTTTCAACACTCAACATATCCACCCCTCCTCACCTTATCACTAACCATGTCCCCCCTCCAAACACTACATCCAAGAAACAATAACTCTTCACCTCTCCCACACTCAATCTCACCCCAACTGCTTAAACTTCATTTCCCGCCAAAAAATACTCAATGGCGAGGATCAACTCTAAACCATCCAAAGGTCAAAAATGGAGTTGGGAACTGCTCAAAGAGGAAAGAGAAAGCAAATGGAGCTATAAAAGAAAGGAAGAAAGAGAAGAAAAAAAGAAAGTAGTGTAATTCATTTTAAGCTTATGTCGATTTTAATTTTAAAAGTTATACGTTGTATGTTTAAGCTTGTAAAACCTTTGTAATTGTATTTGAGTGTGATAAAACTTGTTTGCATTTTCAATTTCAAGAAAAGTTTACATATCAAGTTTATGCAAATTTTGAGCCAAAATCTCAAAATTGGCTTTTGTTGTTTATGGTTGTTGTTTTGAGCTCAATAAACTTATATATGCTCTTAGTTGCTGTTTAAGCCAATGAAATCATTTATAACTCGGTTTAAAGTTTTAACTCAAATATTCTCAAAATACCAAAAAATTAGTGTAAATTCAAAAATCATGGAATGATGATCAAGAGTCAAGCAGAGTGGAATTGAACTGCTATTGGGTTTAGAGCTTCGGGAAGCAATAGGTGTGATCTCGCCTCGCTTCTTGTTTTGAGCTTTAACTCATTTTGTAAGGCATTTCTTTAAATTTGGCGCTTCTTAGTTTAAGTGATTGAATAGTATTAATTTCAGCCCAATCTGTTTTATTATAGCTAATGTAAGTTACTTAATAGATTTCTTGGTATAAATACTTATTTTAGTAATAAAAGCTTCAAAACAGTCTTTAAAAGGGGTGTTTGGATTTGTTAGATAATCTGTGTTAGAAGCTTGTTTTGTTGTCCATTATTGTTGTTCTGAGTTGTTTAGGTCCCTTATAGTCAAGATGAAGTATAAATATTAGTCCTATTTAGTAAAAAGTCAAAATAAGCTTAATCTTATCCTCAACAGTTAACTGTTAGGATTTTGGGATACAAATCTCATCAAATCTGCTTATAACTAGATAATATAGCTTAATCCAACCTTAGTATAGCTTAATATAACATATAAGTCCTTTAAATCAGTTGCAAAGTTCAAATTAGTCAAACCTTTCAAATCTTTCAAAAAAGTCAAATGTGCAAAACCGCTTTTAGCTCTACTAGAAGGATTTTATTGGACTCATTTCTAGGTCATTTCAAGTGAGACTTGTGATGTTTAAAAGTTCAACTGCTCTAGTTTCTTGTTGTTATTTTTGCTTAATTTTGTGAATTTTCTACGAACCCCAAATAAGCTTATCAAATTGCCACTAAATCCCACATAGAATCGTTAATCCATGGGATTATGCAGTGTTTGTAGCTCTTGCACAGAGCTTGTTAGAGCTCACCTAGGTCTAATTTTTGGTTTTAAGGTTCTTGGCCAGGTCTTGTTCAAGTTCCAGTTGTTGGTCTGTAGTTTCTAGCTTATTCAAGTACTTATTTTCTTGCTTAAAGTAGCTACCCTAGAATCTGTTTTAACTTATTGTCTCAAGTCATCAAATCTTTGCATCTTGCATATCAGAGGTTATAGCTTGTTTATTATTGTTGCATTTGTGTTCTCTTAGCTTATTATAGCTTGTGTATCAGTTTGGTAGCCTTTGGATTGCTTATTTAAGTGCTTATTTCAATAAGCACTTACACATCAGTTTCAATATCTTGCACACAACCCCATGTTTTTCCATTTTTCTTAGCTTCCTTATATTATTTTAGAGTTTTCCTGAAATTTTCAGATTTTTCTAAGCTTGTTTGCTATTTTTCTTAATTTAAATCACTTTTTAGCACTTTTTAATTAGCTTTAAATACAAATAATTAAGAAAAGCTTCAAAAAAATAATTTTTCAATTTTCTTAAGTTTAGATAAATATAAAAAGCCAAAAAAGTATTTTTCCATATTTTTCTTAGTTAAAATTGTATTTTTAAATAATTTAAGTAGTTTTTAATAGTTTAAAATTCATAGAAAATCCAAAATAATCGAAAAATTACAAAAATAGTTTTGAAAATTCTCTTTGTTATTTTAGACTTTTCTAAGTCATAATTTTATTTTTCTAGCCTTATTTCCTATTTTCTTGTGTTTTAGGTTATTAATTAATAGTTAAAATAGTTTTAATTAATAATAATTAATTTAATAGTTATAAAAATAATTTTCTTTTCTAAAAATTTTATTTTATCATTAGGTTTGTAAAATGTATTTTCATAATTTTAGGACTTTTATTTCTTAGATTTCACTTTTTTTTTTTGTGCGTTTACGTTATTTTTATTTAGACGTAAGTTTTAGGTTTTAAGTTTTAAACGTTCATCATTTTAATTATAGTGATAGCGTTTATTTAATAGTTTTTATCTTTTTAATTTCCTTTAATTTGCATTTAAGCCGTTGTTATTTGTTGGCTTTTCCTGTAGTTATAATAATCCAAATTCTCCTTTCCGCTCAAATCTCGCGATCACTATACGCTTGATAATCCATTACATAGCTCATTGGGACATAACGACCGGAAACACTATACTCCTCGGATCTTCATTGAGTTCGTTCTCGAGCCGCTTTAAGCTTGTTACGGTTCGCCATTCACAAGTGGCGAGCTTGTGTGATAAAGCTTGACTGTCGGAGCGCAACTAAATTTTGGCGCCATTGCTTGGAGTCAGGCTTGATTATCTTACGTCTAGCAGATTAGTGATTTGAATCCTCACTCTTTGTTTATACCATCTGTATACATTTTCTTTTAAAAATCAAAAATCCAAAAAGATTTTTCAGTCTTTGTTTTTGCATCATGTCTATCCAAAAATCCAAAAATATTCGTCTTTACCCTCCTACCCTTTTTGATTCTTTAACCCTTTACCCTCTATCCATTTGATTCTATCTTCTTCTATTCTCATGGAATCTCTCGAGGACGAATTCTGGGACGAAGTTGAAAAACTTCAGACCGTGTCACAAATGTCTAGAATTCGTGTTGTTCGTGATGATCCATTCATTCTGCGTAGGGAAATGGAACGAGACACCGGGGTGACAAAGGACCAGGTACTCCATTTTGATAATGGAGGTGCTAAATACGTCCAACCTACGGTTATCCAAAGACCTAACCCCTCAATTGCTCCTAAGCCGTCTAGAATTGATTCTAAACTTTCACGATTTACGGTTAAAAGCAAACATGCGTAATTCATCCGGTGACTAGCAAGAATGACTCGCTTAATCTTCACGCTTTCAAGAACCGTAACACGAGACCACAACGGAAGTGGTGGAAATTGCTAGCTCTCGAGCACACCACTTGTCCCACCTCTTGATTTTTCAAAATGTTCTTTGAGTCTTAATAGTCATTCGGATCACCATGTTGGTTTTGATGATTCTTTGAATAAACCGATTCCTCTTCATAACTATCAAATGCAACCGCTTATTCCTTGTGTCGGTTGTGGTGAGCCTCTTTATGGTTCACCACATCGTTGGTGTACGTGTGTACAATGTGGTAATGATATTCATAACGGAGTTGTTTGTTTTGTGGTTCGAGGAATTCATTTGATTATGATCCTAATCCGAACTCATTTAACGACCCTCAAACTTTTCCAATTACCCACCACACCGACATATCATCATATAATCAACATTATTGTTGTGAATTTTGTGGAGGTCCTCACCAAGGATTTGAGTGTCAATCCGAAACACGTTTGTCTATGAACGTTTTCCGTGATGCTCGTAACTTTGGTTATGACCAAAATCCATATGATTCACCATTCCATACTCAACAGCTTTTACTATTGTGAGTCTTGTGGAGGTCCCCATTTCACCTCCGATTGTCAAATAGGAATCAATTTCCTTGTAACAATCATGACTCTTACAATTTCCAACCTCCACAAAGACCATACTGGTTCAAACTCCACCGAGCCGTTGTCTCAAGAAATCTCCCAAGATTTTGAAACCGCTATGAAAACACTTAATGATATGATTAGTAACTTTAAGAATCAAGTGAGTGGTGAAAAGACCATGGGAGAATTGTTAGTCAAGAAAGAGAGCCCGCCAATCTAGGGAAGAATTATTAGTCCTAGAGCATGCAATCTAAGGCATTCCCAATTTCTTAAGGCACTCTCTATGATGATGACGAGGAGAGTTTTATCCTTTTAAAGATAATATTTCTCAACTCCCTCGATCCGGTTGATATTCCAGCGATTGAGATTACATCTCATACAACCGCTATCACACCCGAGGCTCCCACTCACTCTCCGAACATGGGGACGAGCATCTTGACACTGTTCACGAAAAGGAATCGGACGAATGCATAAAGTCTAGTGTTGAGGACCTTGTCCCAATCCCGAGAGTCACAGGAACTTCGATCACATGTGTGATTCTCTTTCCTCTTGAGTGTTCAAATGATCAATTTGAAACTTTTTCCGATTTTAGCGACGATTGTGCTTCCTTTGGAAACATCGAGTTTGTTGAGGCATCACTTCCATAACTGATCTCGATCATCTTCTTGAGGAGTTCTCCGGTGAACTCACTCACATCAATCCACTCTTTGATTTCGAAGCCGATCTGGGAGAGACTGAAAGTCTCCTTGATAATGATCGTTCACTCACTTCTTGTCCCAACAATCCAATAGAGAATGTTGATCACTTTGTTCCCGAAACATTCAAAGCCACTTTCACCAATCCTCTATTTGAATTCGACTCTGAATTCACTTCAATTTCTGAGAATCCACTCTTTGATACTCAGACCGAGGATAGTGATGAGCCCACAATGGAACAAGAGTTCACAAATTCACTTAATGTGAATGATTCTCTTCATGAAGAGTTCTCCGGTGAACTCTCTCATGACATATCTCCTCCGGAACATGATCATTTCTATTTTGATCTTGAGGATGATATTAGCTCGGAGGAAGGTGTACTCTATCATATGAGAGTGCTTATTAATGATACTACCCTCACCCTTCCTCCCGATATGTCTACATTTGAGGATGAAGAATGGATCTTGATTGTTATCAAAATCTTTCTTCCTTTCCTCAAATATCTTGTGATTTCTCTTCATCTTCACTCCTTTAGGAATGAAGACACTATCTTTGACCCCGGCATTTCCATTTATCATTTTTGAGCCGGTTCTATGTATATCTCATCGGTGTGGAACTTTCACGTGCTTCAAATGTTTGTCCAAACATCTTGAATGAAAGTCCGATGGAGATTGTTTCTTCCACTTTGCTTCCCATGAACCAATGAATTCGGGTCGAGTCAAGCTAGCGACTCGTAATCAAAAACAAGAGCTTAACATGGGTTTTCACCGTGTGTACCACCTTAGTGTGGGGAGTTGCCCACATGTTATATATATATATATATATATATATATATATATATATATATATATATATAAATTAAAAAAAAAAAAATCTTCTTTCTAAATAATGGCCGTAGTATTTCCTTTTACGTTCTCGGTTTCGGCATAACCGCGGTACTTTGAATATTGAGGGCAATATTCATTTCTAAGTGTGGGGAATTCTCACTAATTTTATCATATAATTATACCAATTCCCGCTTTTGGCCAAAATTTTTTTGGAGTAAGTGTTTTACACTTTCTCAATTGGTTATCATCCGCCTTGTCTAATAAACAAAAGGATTGGCTAATCCAGAGCAAACGGCTCTTGGTAAAGATTTCTCAAATCCGTTTATATGGCTTGCAATTTGCCCAAAATTGTATGGTTCTCAACTCACCATATCCTTAAAAGTGAAGAGTTGGCTAGCCCGCAAGTTTATGGCTTGTGGTAAAGGCGATGGAAAATCCATAATTGGTAATCACCACCAAAGATAATATTGATAATTTATCTAAGAGTTGGCTAGTCCGAGCAAACGGCTTCGTAAAGACAAATCAAAACCGTTGAAAGTGGTGGTTTGCTCAAAATCACATGGTTATCGGTGTACCATGGTTCTTACTTGAATCAAACATTTGGCTACTCCGAGTAATGGCTTTTGGTAAAGAGTTTCAAATCCATTATGTTTTTCTCAAAAGATTGCTAGGGACTAGCAATAGTTTAGTGTGGGATTGATGAGTGTGTAAATACTCATCATTTTAATCAATCTGAATCGCAAAACGCCTAAAAATGCTCGAATGCATCAAAATCTCGAAAATATTCCAAAATTGCATTTTATATGTTTCGGATGCAAAATGTTTAAAATCGATGAAAAATGAGCAAAGTTTGCATAATTGGCGCTTCAGGTCCCTCAACTTTCAAAATTTGTCAAAACTAGTCCCCGAGTCAAAATTTCAAAGAAAAGTCACCAAAGGTCCTTTTAAAATCATAACTTGTCAAATTTAGTCCTTTGGTGAAAAATATAAAAGTTTGAGAAAATTACAAGTTTGGTCCTCCAACTTTGAAAATTGGCAAAATGGCCCTTGAAAATTGGAAAAGGCAAGTTTGGTCCTTGTACTTTTAAACTTTGTCACTTTTAGTCCTTGGAGCAAATTTGCTTAATTGGCAGCCTTGGCCCTTGAATTTTCAGAATTGACAACATTAGTCCTTGAATTTAAAACCCTTTAAACCATCTTTGGACCTTGTCAAACATTTTGGACCCCCTGCCACAACCATTTTGAACCCCTCTCTATTAATAACCCCGGTCAAATAGTGGTTTGACTATTCCCTTGGCGCCAAAACCTTATCCTCCCCACTTGCTTCTGTTTCACTCTGCAACACTCAACATATCCACCCCCTCCTCACCTTATCACTAACCATGTCCCCCCTCCAAACACTACATTCAAGAAACAATAACTCTTCACCTCTCCCACACTCAATCTCACCCCAACTGCTTAAACTTCATTTCCCGCCAAAAAAATACTCAATGGCCAGGATCAACTCTAAACCATCCAAAGGTCAAAAATGGAGGTGGGAACTGCTCAAAGAGGAAAGAGAAAGCAAATGGAGCTATAAAAGAAAGGAAGAAAGAGAAGAAAAAAAGAAAGTAGTGTAATTCATTTTAAGCTTATGTCGATTTTAATTTTTAAAAGTTATACAGTGTATGTTTAAGCTTGTAAAACCTTTGTAATTGTATTTGAGTGTGATAAAAACTTGTTTGCATTTTCAATTTCAAGAAAAGTTTACATATCAAGTTTATGCAAATTTTGAGCCAAAATCTCAAAATTGGCTTTTGTTGTTTATGGTTGTTGTTTTGAGCTCAATAAGCTTATATAAGCTCTTAGTTGCCTGTTTAAGCCAATGAAATCATTTATAACTCAGTTTAAAGTTTTAACTAAAAAAATACCAAAAAAATTAGTGTAAATTCAAAAATCATGGAATGATGATCAAGAGTCAAGCAGAGCTGGAATTGAACTGCTATTGGGTTTAGAGCTTCTTGGGAAGCAATAGGTGTGATCTTAGTTTTCAGTTTGCTGTTTTGAGCTTTAACTCATTTTGTAAGGCATTTCTTTAAATTTGGCAGTTCTTAGTTTAAGTGATTGAATAGTATTAATTTCAGTTCCAATCTGTTTTATTATAGCTAATGTAAGTTACTTAATAGATTTCTTGGTATAAATACTTATTTTAGTAATAAAAGCTTCAAAACAGTCTTTAAAAGGGGTGTTTGGATTTGTTAGATAATCTGTGTTAGAAGCTTGTTTTGTTGTCCATTATTGTTGTTCTGAGTTGTTTAGGTCCCTTATAGTCAAGATAAAGTATAAATATTAGTCCTATATAGTAAAAAGTCAAAATAAGCTTAATCTTATCCTCAACAGTTAACTGTTAGGATTTTGGGATACAAATCTCATCAAATCTGCTTATAACTAGATAATATAGCTTAATCCAACCTTAGTATAGCTTAATATAACATATAAGTCCTTTAAATCAGTTGCAAAGTTCAAATTAGTCAAACCTTTCAAATCTTTCAAAAGTCAAATGTGCAAAACCGCTTTTAGCTCTACTAGAAGGATTTTATTGGACTCATTTCTAGGTCATTTCAAGTGAGACTTGTGATGTTTAAAAGTTCAACTGCTCTAGTTTCTTGTTGTTATTTTTCTTAATTTTGTGAATTTTCACGAACCCCAAATAAGCTTATCAAATTGCCACTAAATCCACATGCGTAGTAATCGTTAACTCCATTGTGGATTATCAGTGTTTGTAGCTCTTGCACGAGCTTGTTAGAGCTCACCTAGGTCTAATTTTTGGTTTTAAGGTTCTTGGCCAGGTCTTGTTCAAGTTCCAGTTGTTGGTCTGTAGTTTCTAGCTTATTCAAGTACTTATTTTCTTGCTTAAAGTAGCTACCCTAGAATCTGTTTTAACTTATTGTCTCAAGTCATCAAATCTTTTCATCTTGCATATCAGAGGTTATAGCTTGTTTATTATTGTTGCATTTGTGTTCTCTTAGCTTATTATAGCTTGTGTATCAGTTTGGTAGCCTTTGGATTCCATTTGCTTATTTAAGTGCTTATTTCAATAAGCACTTACACATCAGTTTCAATATCTTGCACACAACCCCATGTTTTTCCATTTTTCTTAGCTTCCTTATATTATTTTAGAGTTTTCCTGAAATTTTCAGATTTTTCTAAGCTTGTTTGCTATTTTTCTTAATTTAAATCACTTTTAGCACTTTTTAATTAGCTTTAAATACAAATAATTAAGAAAAGCTTCAAAAATAATTTTCAATTTTCTTAAGTTTAGATAAATATAAAAGCCAAAAAGTATTTTCCATATTTTTCTTAGATAAAATTGTATTTTAAATAATTTAAGTAGTTTTAATAGTTTAAAATTCATAGAAAATCCAAAAATAATCAGAAAATTACAAAAATAGTTTTGAAAATTCTCTTTTGTTATTTTAGACTTTTCTAAGTCATAATTTTATTTTTCTAGCCTTATTTCCTATTTTCTTGTGTTTTAGGTTATTAATTAATAGTTAAAAATAGTTTTTAATTAATAATAATTATTTTAATAGTTATAAAAATAATTTTCTTTTTCTAAAAATTTTATTTTATCATTAGGTTTGTAAAAATGTATTTTTCATAATTTTAGGACTTTTATTTCTTAGATTTCACTTTTTATTTTGTGCGTTTACGTTATTTTTATTTAGACGTAAGTTTTAGGTTTTAAGTTTTAAACGTTCATCATTTTAATTATAGTGATAGCGTTTATTTAATAGTTTTTATCTTTTTAATTTCCTTTAATTTGCATTTAAGCCGTTGTTATTTGTTGGCTTTTCCTGTAGTTATAATAATCCAAATTCTCCTTTCCCGTTCAAATCTCGCGATCACTATACGTTTGATAATCCATTACATAGCTCGCTGGGACATAACGACCCGGGGAAACACTATACTCCTTAGATCTTCATTGAGTTCGTTCCTGAGCCGTTTTAAGCTTGTTACGGTCTGCCATTCACAAGTGGCAGGCTTCTGTGATAAAGCTTGACTGTTCGGGAGCGCAACCATAACACAAGTGAGAAATAATAGCTTTTTCGTAAAATATTTCATTTATTGTAGTAAAACAAAGTTTACGAAAGTTGAATTGTTGCGGAAAAATAGCTCATTAACAAAATGTGGTCCCAATTAGAATCGTAGTCATCTATGACCATGCCATGCCAATGCCCAAGCGCCTCCGAGTTAGCTATCGCCTTTTTCATCCTGAAAATACATGCTAAAAAGTCAACACAATGGTTGAGTGAATTCATAGGTTTAGTAAATAAGCAGTTGATCACAAGATTTTCAAGTTTAAGATAAGCCATGAGCTACATTGTTATACGCCCATAAAAGATAGTTGGTGTAAGTAAATAAAATTATTGGTGTAAGTAAATAAAATTGGCCCTCTGAGATGTAATAGCTAATTACATAGAGATACCAAATATAGTGCGCCCCGGTTATTTCCGATAACCGAGTCGGGTTCGTCAATTCCCATAGTACTATCCACGATATTTGCGTTCACTCGCAAGTGATTAATGGTTCATGATGTAAGGGACTTTTGGCAAACAACTTAGGCAGAGTCATAATATCAAGAGAACAGCAAACAGTTTTCAAGCAATTGTGATCATAAAAACAGTAGTAGCATGTATTCTCCCCCAAAAAGTTTTTAAAACAGTTAAAAGAGTAAAAGTGGGGCTATGAACTCACCTTAGTCCGAAGCAATGCAAGAATCGAGATTATCACGACTAGCATCGGGAAATTAAACAAAGTAGTATCATAGTATGGCATCGCATAACGATATAAGAGTACAGGCACAATGGCTCGTCATCGGCTCAACCTATATAAGTATGGTGTGGTTTTTAGTTTAAGTCTTGTATTCAATAACAACGTTTGTAAGTTTACGAATATTTATGTTTTTGAAATGCTTGAAGTTCAAAAGCAAAAGTATTTGGATCTTTAAAATGCTTGGAGTTAAGGACAAATATCTTAAATATTTGTTTTATAACACTTTATGTAAAGTTTCAAGAGTTATTTTGATTGTCGTTAAGGATCGAAAATGTAGTTGCGAAAATAATTACACGTCTTGGCTCTTGGAAAAGATGGAGGAGTAATGTATACTGAAACTTTCGTATAAGAGTTGACTCGTATAGTGACTCAAGTATTCTCACGCCAAATAAGGAATAGATAATCGACACAGTCGGGAAAAGTACTGGCGCGTACTCGAGTCGAGAAGGAATGACAAAAGAAGTCAAGGATATAGCGACAAAGACAAACGTCGATCGAGAAAGTCAATTAGTACGTTTCGGTGTTTACCCCATGTTCTCAAATAGTTTGTATAAAACATACATGTTTTATAAATAAGGTTATGATTGAATTTGCAATTCAACAATAAAGTTTTACCACATAAAAGTAATACGTGATTGGATTTTGTCGAGTTTTATAACAATAAAAAGGGATTTTGATTTAAAATATAAGTTAGAACGTTTTTATAAATTTCGGCATGACGCGTCCATTTATATAACGTGCCCAAGTCATCGTGACTTTATTAAAACTCATGTTGCAAAACAATATTTCTCGATAAGTTTATAATTGACAAGTCGTTATTAGTTGAATAAGTGTTTATTACATATTTTAGGTTTGTTACGAGTCTAATATATTAAATTCTTTACGAGTCTAATATATTGTATCGTCTCAAGTCCAAAATGTCCAATAAATGCTCATACAACTGACAACCATTGTCCAAAATAATCCAAGTCCAATTCTTAATAGTTTTCGTCCAAATCAATTAATCGATCCAAGCTTAGGTTTTGATAATTATTTCTAAGTCCAAAATATTTAATCCGTTAAGTATTTGTTTTGTCCAATTATCCAAATCAAATTCAAATCCCATATCAATCCCAAGTAGTGGTTCAATAAGTATCCAAACGTCATCGACGAAAATGTGAATAATGAGTTACGTTATAAATGTTAAATGAAATAATTAACGTCAAAAATAACATGTATAATCCAACACTTGCTTTTTAGTTTCCAAAACAATACATAACGATATTAACGTATACGACCAATTCGAGGTGACCTAAACCTCGTCAATGACTCAAAAGATGATTCGCTTAGGCCTAAAATATATTCCAAGTCCCCACGACACTTCGTGTGTCGTGGTACACATAACGACATTTACCGAAAGTGTCGTTTTCAAACAATTTTCACCAAAGGAAGTTACCGCGACTAAACTAATAATTCCAACCTCAATAATATTTATCAAACATTGTTAAAAAGACCTTGACCTCGGCTAATCGCTTCGGTTACCAAGAATTGTGACCGCGACTTCCCGTGAGTCACGGCTCATACCCATGACACCTTTAACATTTTCTAGACCAAGATTAATTACCACAAGACAAGTCCAAACACGCCCTTTGGGCTGACAGAAATACGCAGATCCAAACGCACCTAAGTCCGGTTCAAACTCAAAAACAATAATCACAAGGAAGATTATAGGCTCAAATGAATAGACGAAAAACATCAAACCAATATCACTCGACATGAATATTAATCTGGTAATAATCCAATCGACCAAAATAATACCAAAACCCGCAAACAACAATCGCAAGAACATGTATATGCTCGAATTAAAGTAATAACACGGAATAAACATGAAACAGGTCCGAGTCAACTCAACTCGTGAGTTGACTCAGGCGAGTCACACGACTCGGAGCGAGTCACGGTGAGTTGAGAGCCAAGATTAAAGAGTCACTCATTTTTGTTTATAAACCATTAAGTTTTATTAGTTTTTATCAATAAAACGTTTGTATTAATTAAACCCGTTTAGGGTTTTTAAAAAAAATATGAAAGAAATGAAGAGTTGGGGTGCGTGAGTCCTTACCAACGAAGGAGAGGATGAGGAGGGTGGTGGCTGAGCGGCGGTGGGCGGTGGTACTACCAAACAACCCAAATGAGCTCCTTATCGCCCAAACGCCCGAAACTACCCTTGGGTCTTGATCTACGCGTTGGTAACTAGAAAATGGGTGGCCGGAATTTGGCCGGAACCGGCGACGGCGCCGGAATATTTTCCGGTGGGTGGTGGTGATATATTATAAGGGGAAACCCTAATTATTGGGCTTTTATACCCCCTTGAGGGCTGAACATGGACAAAAGAAAGATCAGGGGGCGATGGTGTAAATTAACCAGGGGTTGTTTTGAAACTTTTAATAATCTTTTAAAAATAACCCTTGTGGGCCCCATTTGACGTAGCAAACGACCGTTTAAAAATACGGGGCTTGCGCCATTGCGTCCGAAATAATTTTTCTGATAAAAATGAGTATTCACATGTATAGTTTTCTCGAATTTAAATTAATTGATAAATCAAATTAATTCAAGAGTTTAAAGTCGCGCAAGCTCATTTGTTTCGTAGATTTCGTGTTTCACGAGATATTCTCTCGTTTTCAAGCTCGATTAGATTTAGGTAAGTTCGAAAGAGATACTTTGGGTATAATAAATATAATTTTTTATTTAAAATCAGTCTGAAAATATTTCCGGTTGCTAATTGAATGGAGATAAGTCCATATCGAGAAAAGTATATATGAAATACGTATAAAATGAGTTGGATTGTGTATCGTTGCATAAAATGCGACACAATGAGAGTAGAAAAGAGTGGGAAGTTAAAACATGAACTTCCTCGAAGTTTCGGTATTTTGTTTACGTTTTAAATCGTGAATTGGAATATTTTAGTTACACGTTAGAACGGTTAACGTGTAAAATATGTTTTCGAGTGTGTTTTTATAAAAGTGATATAAAAACATTAATATGAACTCGAACATGAGTTTATTTAATTTATTGTCATAACTAATTGAGTGTCGATTTTTATGTTTTACGAGAAAATCTATCGTTTCCGATTCAAATAGGTTCGGAAAAATCCAGGAGCGAAACTTAGTAACAAAATTTCAATAGTTTATTGATTTATTTTGTTTGAAATTTTACGGGGTGTTATATTACGTCACTATCACAATCAGTCACAATCATACTTTTTCCCCACAACATACCTTTTTCCCACAACATACTTTTTCCATAAGTCCATTTTGTTCTTTATTGTTCTTTATGTTCTAAGGTTCTTTAGAATAGCACATGACAACGTATCGTGTAAATAAATCAAACAAACCTGGATCAAACAAACCTTTTACATGAGAACGATCATCAAACAAACCTTTTACATGAGAACCTGGATCATCAAACCAACCTTTTACATGCTGGATTGTTCTATAAATCAAATCAAACAACAAAACAACTTATATAAACCCGCCTAGCCAAGCCACGCACAGGCCTCGCCTAGGGCACGCCTAGGGCTCGCCCATGCCACGCCCAGGGCACGCCTAGGCCACGCCCAGGCCACGCCCAAGCCACGCACAAGCCCAGGTCACGCATAAGCCACACACAAGCCCAAAATTAGATGCAATTAACTCTCAGCCACGCACAAGCCCTAAATTAGACGCAATTAAGTCTCGATGCTTTACACCTTCCACAATTAAATGCCAAAAACTACCCAAGTCAACTCATTCAATTCCCTATCTTCCTCCATCTCCTCCATCCTCCATTAAATCGAATCGTATACTTGGTGTTTTCTTCATATCTTGGTTTTCTTCATATCTTTAATGCACGCCTAGCCACTCCCATACGCACCTCGCCTCGCTCTCTCTCTTTTTGGTTGGCACAATGGCTGCATGTCCGGTAAGTTACAATCAATTGGTAATTAGTGATGCCTTCGTAATTAGTGGTTGTGTCTTTTATGTGTTTGATAAACAAGTGGTCACAATTTTTTTTTTTAAATTTAACAAACACATTCGTATTTATTTTTATTTTTTTAATTTGGTGTTTAATGTTAGACTTGATTTACTTTATTAACGTGAGACGATTTAACAAAGACATTCATAGTATAGACTTGATTTAACGTGAGACTTGGTGGTTGGCACAATTGACATTTTTGTTTTGTAGACTTATGCAGCAGAAGTCACTATTCGTAGTCGTTTTAGCCTGTTGAAAAAGTTTAGAACCATGCATGGTAGATATATAGTTGTACGTATGTTTAGGAATCATTGTTTTCGTGATTGGTTAGATGTACCGTGTCTTGATCAGGAACCTAATTTAGTTCACGGTATGCTTCTTAGACAAGAAGAAGTTAATCCAGATATTCATAATCAATCTCATATGTTAAGGTTTAATGTAGGTGATTATTATTGCAATTTTGGCCGTAAGGAATTTTGTCTAATGACCGGTTTAAAGTTTGGTGCCTATAATCTTGATGACTTTGAAAACAAGCCTACTCCATTAGTACAACGATATTCCTCAATGCCAAGATGCGAACACTTTTGAATCTTAAGACATTATTTGATGGTTCTGATTTTTTAGAGTTAGAGGAACATGATGCTCTTAGATTGTGTTTAGTCATTTTTGTTGAGTTTATATTGTGTGGTCGGGAACCTAAACATGAGGTTCAAACCTTTTTGTTTGCGTTGGTTGAGGATCTCGATGCATTTGATGATTTCCCATGGGGATCATATTGTTGGGTTCCAACGTATCTCAGTTTGAGAAACGCAGCTTGGACACATATTCCTAAACATCTTAAGATTGATGATAGTAAAGTTAGAAACCGTAAAAAGAAGGTACTTAGGGAGGATCAGGTGGATGAAGAGATGGGTGAAGGAAACGGGGATGAAAAAAGTGATGAAGAGAAGCTGATTAAGTATACTTTGTATGGTTTTATTTGGGGTTTTAAGGTATTTTTTTTTTAATATTTTTTCTTTTTTTTTTGTTTTTTTTAATATATGTTTAATAATTTTTAGCCTTACAAACTTAATATTTTTTTTAAGACATGGATTCAAGAGAAGAGATAATGCGTGAAAGTAATCGGTTTTGGATAAAGGAGCAAAATGTTGTACCTAGGGGCGTCTCTTGGCGTGTTAAAGTCAAGTTTCTTAGAGAGCATTCGGATTATTTTTTTGGCCATAACGACAATGATGTAAGTTATAACACATTAAAACTCAAATATTGTTGGTATATATATTTTTGTTATTATCATAATTGTAATATTTTTGTTGCACATAGTTCCAACAACAGAACTATCTATCCGTGAGATGACCCTAGAGCTCAAAGTCTGCTTTTGGATAGCTAGTACACAATTTTTGCTAATGCAAAGCCCAATGATGTTTTACCACAAATGTTTGTTTAAAAGAGGCTACATAGATGGAAGCCAACACGATTATGAGTTGCAACAAATGGGCCACAAGCTCCATCTACTACAAACAGACTACCATTGCGCAACAAACAAATGGGCCACAAGCTCCATCTACTACAAATGACCATCAGTCCACCTTCTTCAAATCTTGATGGTATTAGTTTACAAAAAGTTTTTGACGAGCTTATTGAGATGAAGAAAATCATTGAGCCGTGCTGTAATTTTATTAATAAACTTAGTTTACCTATGTTTAGTTTTATGATTTTAGGTACTCTCGACTAATGTATACTTATTCAATTTACAATTTAGCAATTTCCTGCATGGGTGCAACGTGTGAAGGATCTTGAGTCTATTCTTAAGCAGAATACAAAGGCTCCCACAAAGACAGATTATAAGGTCGATGTAGATGATCAGATCGATACAGAGGTTCGAGGTGAAGAAGCTTTAGATGTTGGGAAGGATTATGGTTTTAGGTTTGATATGTCTCAAGATGCGGGGAGTTTTGATTTTGAGAATGCCGGATGGTTGAATTTCGCTCAGACCCCCTCAGAACAATTACGTGTATTTAGCTCACTTGCCCCACGTGAGGATATGGTAAGACTATATATATTTGTTTTTTTAGCATGTATCATCTTCATATATGTTAATTTGGTTACGTTTAATATTTTTCAGTCACCCTCTCTACATGTCAATCATGAGACATCCACCACTTTTTGTGACCCGTGTCAGTCACCATCCGTGCAATATTCTGTTTTTCAAAATGTTTCATCTTATGTTGATATGGTATGTATATTTTTTAACTTTTATATTATATGCTATTTTTTAATCAACCAATAATAATAATAACGTCACTAATATTAACGTCACTAATATTATATGCTGTTTTTTAACTTCCATATTATTTTATTTTTTATAGCAGGTTAAGGTTGATGTATCAAAAGAAAAAGAAGCACGGGTTAGGAAGAAGTCATCAAAATAGAAGATCCTTATACCCAACAACCTCCAACTACTCACATTCCCAAACCCCGCAAAGGAAGAAAACAAAACAAGATCCCGTGCATACGGTCCCACGCCCCAATCTATCCTTTACCATCTCACGTAGTTGTTGGGTTGAATCAACAAAGACCTCTTGTTACTTCTCGTTTTTAGAGTACTATACATCGATCATTGTGATTTTGGTGCTTTCCGTACCTTAAGAATTTTAGGGTTCGTAAGGTTTTGGGATAGCATGTTATGTCTTAATCTCCGAATGGTAATGGTTATCTCGACGATTCGGTATGTCTATTTCCTAAAATATTTATATATAAAATATACAAGTTGTTTGTTATTTATTTGTATATCTTTATAATTTTTATAGCATGTTGAGGCATACGTGAGATATTGCTTTCACAAGTTTGGACATGAAGGTAAATGGGCGGGATGCAATTCCTTTTCATGATATATTTGATTAGAGGTGATGAAAAGGCTGTGAAATTCGCTAATGGAACATGGTATCCTAAACATTGGAATGATTGTGAAGACGTACGTATTTTTTATTCACCTTTTTCATGATATATTTGAAATTTTTCATCTTTTTCTTTTATATACCTTTGTATACTAGCTAGTTATATTTTTTTTACTTTAGATATACATGCCTATTTATGATTCTACCTATGGTCATTGGTATCTCTCGGTGTTAAACATCCCTTCTAGAATGTTTACTTTTTATGATAGCTTAGAGAAGCTGAAGATTTCTAGTAATGTGTACTTTACACATTTTAAAGAAATGATTGGTGTAAGGTTTCCTTTGCTCTTGCGCGCAATAGGATGGTTTGAGGCTAATGGTTTTGATGATACTGGCTATAAGATTACTTTCCACTAGCGAAAATGTGCCTCGGCAGCCCTGGGTGTTTTGGAGATTGTGGACCACTAATGTTGATGTTTATGAAGACTCTTTTACGTGGTTCTACAATTAACCTAGTTGCTGATACCATTGAACTTGGACGTAGGGCTCGAGAAAACATGGTGGAGGAGTTATATGAGACTGTAGGTTATTTTGATGCTACTCTAGTGGATGATGATGTTACTCCAATTTCTTTGTTGCCCTTCGGTACTGGATGAAGAACTTACTCTAATTTATTTCTTTGGTGCTTTAGTAGTTTTTTCTATTTGTTTTACCGAACATATTTATGTAATTTTTGATGTATTTTCGGACATGTTTAATAGTTTTGATGTATTTTCGGACATGTTTAATAGTTATCCAATTGCATGATTTCTAGTTGACAATCAATCTTATTTTTCAAAGAAACACATTTTATGTACTCTTATCAATCAATA
This sequence comes from Chrysanthemum lavandulifolium, assembly GCA_022545495.1. Taxonomy (NCBI): domain Eukaryota; kingdom Viridiplantae; phylum Streptophyta; class Magnoliopsida; order Asterales; family Asteraceae; genus Chrysanthemum; species Chrysanthemum lavandulifolium. Next base: position 172,481,640 of record CM040244.1, read on the forward strand.
TGATACACCAATTGAATGTGATACCTACCAACGAATGATGTCTACCAATTGAATGTGAATGAAAATAACAAAGAATGAAAATAGCAAAGTCAATAACTTACAGTCTCATATATTTTTGATGCATTGAATTTTTGATTGAATTTTTGATGCATTGAATTTTTATTTACACAAGACATGTCTGTCATGTCAGATATTGCAAGCCATCAATACTCACTATTTTTAACATAATTTATATCTTAAATTTGCTACCTACCAATTGAATTGAATGATAGTCACTGAAAATAGCATTGAATTTTACACATGAAATTTGATAAAAGTGTCATGACGGGTTTTTCCAAGACACGAGGATTACTATTTTTGACATGTCTCTATTTTTGACATGTCTTAAATTTTGCAGAACGATGTCTTAAATTTGAACATGTCTTAAAGTTTAGAGAGCCTTTGAGTATTTAATGTAAAAATACAGATTTCATAAAAATGTCATGGGCTATCTCTTTTACGACATCTTCTCTATAATGAATGTTCACTATTTTTGATGCATTGAATTTTTATTTACCGGTGTGTTGGCAAATTTAATACACAAGGCATCAAATTTGATAAAAAAAAATTGTCATGTCAGGATATTCCAAGCCATCAATACTCACTTTTTTTAACATGCTTTATATCTTAAATTTGCTACCTACCAATTGAATTGAATGATAGTCACTGAAATAGCAATGAATTTTACACATGAAATTTGATAAAAGTGTCATGACGGGTTTTTTTCCAAGACATCAGAATTACTATTTTTGACATGTCTCTATTTTTGACATGTCTTAAATTTTGCAGAACGATGTCTTAAATTTGAACATGTCTTAAAGTTTAGAGAGTCTTTGAGTATTTAATGTAAAACATACAGATTTCATAAAAATGTCATGGGCTATCTCTTTTACGACATCTTCTCTATATTGAATATTCACTATTTTTGATGCATTGAATTTTTATTTACTGGTTTGTGTGCTGGCAAATTTAATACACAAGACATGTGTATTTCAGATACAAAATTTAGACATCATTCAAATTATTTAAGACATGCTCAAATTTCAAGTTTTTCATACATTATTCACATCTTTTTGATACATCTCACTTCTAATATCGAAATGGATACGAGTTTAACAAAAGGAAAATTTAGATTGTGCATTGTTAATGGTGATCGTCACTCTAACGTTCTTTTATAAAAAAAAGAGTAAATTACACCGTTCGTCCTTGTGGTTTACGTTGACCGACAAGTTTCGTCCTTTGACTAAAAAAGGTTTACCGTCCATCCTTAAATACGAAACGTTATGCATCGTTAGTCCTTCACTTTAACGGGCGACACTAACCTTCGTTATCTTGCCACATGTGATACCCACGTGAGGGTATTTCGGTCTTTTTCCACTTTCATCTTCTTTAATATATCACCATCTTCTTCTTTAAACCATAAAAAACTGATTCATCAAATCCATCAGTCCTTTCTTGATGCTCGGTCCAAAGCAAACCCAAGTCACCCGAGTTATGATGAACTCGTTTTAATCCACCACCAACTAAACTCAGAACCAAATGACCTTAAACCTTCACACATAGTCAAAGGAAGATGAACCCATTTCTGGTTTTCATTAGTACTAGATGAAAAGCTTGAGCTTTTTACGAATACCCTTTTGTTTTTTCTAGCTTTTTTTTTGGACTTGATCTTGACTTGACCAATGCAAGTGACTTTAGGTGAAGAGGTCGGTTGCGGTGGTGGTGGTGGTGAACCGAGTACAACAACGAGCAAAACCCCTCGTGTGGGTTTTGAACCGAGAGCCAAAAACACCCATAGGTTTGGCCAAACAAGTGGTGTTTTAGTACCTCTCGTGTGGGTTTTGAATCGAGCTTCAGATCTGAAGGTTTAAGGGACTGAAGTGGTGTTTTAGTAGCTAACTCATATTGAAGATGATGCAGGTGAAGAAGAGGAGGCACAACAATAGCTTCTGAAAAATGAAAATCATAGGCATGAAAGAAGTTTGACCAAATAAAGTAAAAAGTCAAAAACCTCTCTAAAATTGCCTCATTTTGTCCGGGTGTAAAATTGTTTGGCTCAGATGTGCAAATATCAAACCGGATAAAAGGGGATCGGAACCCGCCATGGCTGAAAACACAATTCAGGTCGGTTTGCCCCATAAATGCACAAAGATATCTTCATCGCCTGTGACAAGAGGCTTTCCCACCACTCAATAAAAAAAATTATCAGATAAATAAATTAACGATAGGCTCGCAACTCTGTATTCTTTCACATAACAATCCGAGTTAGCTAGGGTTCAAGTCCTTTGGGACATGTGAGATACTGTAACTCTGATTGGAGTCTCATTCGATTTTTCCGCACATATTATCTGTTCCCCATTTCCACATTTTAAAACTTAAAGGAATTGCTATTTAGAACAGCTTATGCTTTTTGACATAAGGTGTAACAGAATACTGCTACGATGCACTGTAAGGAATAATAGTGTTTAAATTTGCTTCTGCTGTAAAAACAGTAACAAAATGTTAAACTGAAAATCAACATCAACAACTGTTAATGTGTGTGATATTGAGGGATAGGAATGGTGAAAAAGATATGGTGGTGGGTTGGGTGAGGGTGGGGGTAGTTGATGCTAGTGGGTTTGGGAAAAGACTAAAATACCCTCAGTGGATGGGTGTCTAACACCCGTTAGTAGAGCCCGTTAGTGTGGAGGACTAACGCTACATAACGTTTGGCATTTAAGGATGGACGGTAAACCTTTTTTGGTCAAAGGACTAAACTTGTCGGTCAACGTATACCACAAGGACGAACGATGTAATTTACTCTAAAAAAATCACTTATAGTAGTTTTAGGCAATACGTCGGGAATAAATTTGCTCTAGATACTAGCGGGGTTATACGTTTATCATACCGTCTTCCTTCTGGTGACCAAGTTTACGATATCAACGATGATGAAGAGTTGAGGTATTTCATAAATTTTATTTTATCTACAAATAAAGATCAAATGATATTGTATGTCAATCAGTTTTATCAAACACCACATTTAGATTCTTATCATAGTCAAACTGGCCAACCTTCCCAAACATTTCCATCTCAAACCAATTATCAACCTTGTAATAATTTTCCATATTCTCAAAACATTCAACATTCTCAAGATTTTCAGATTTCACAAAATCTTCAGCAACATCAAAATTTTCAAATTTTTCATAATATACAATATACTCAAAATATTCAATATTCTAAGAATATTAAATATAATGAATATATCCCATATTATGAAAATCAACATCATCCTCAGAGTGTTGCCAATGGCTACATCCAATAGTATGACACTCAATACCAAAATTACAACACCCAAAATCAACGATATTTCACTCCACACCATGAAAGCCATTTTAGATCTGAAGCTGATACTATAATAGAAGAGGATGAAGATGATGATGAACACGATAAAGTTGAAATTGGATATAATCCAGACATTGATATTGATGATGAAGAGGAAGAAGAGGATGTTGGTGAAGTTCAACATGAGAAGAGACAAAAATCTTTTAATGACTGGCAAAAAGATACTTTTAAGCACATGCCAGGAGATTTTTTAGCAACACCAATATTTGAAGCCAAACCAAGAAACTCAAAAAATAATGATTCTTCAAAACTTGTTTTTTTAGGAAGTTGGTTTAAATCAAAAGATGAATGTGTATTGAAAATCAGTCAAAAATGTTTTTTAGATGGTTATGAATTCAAAGTTAAAAGAACAAATCCTCAAACATTTAATGTCTGTTGTGTGGTGGAAAAATGTTTATGGAAAATACATTGTGGAAGTTATAAGGGTAGTACGATGTTTGTTACAAAAAATTTTGTAGACAATCACACTTGTCCAAGAACCATAACACGTCAACATCACAGAAATGCTAACAAAGCATTAATTGGTTACCTTATCAAAGAGAAATTAGCGGATCCCAATTGGGAATATAAACCAAAAGATATAATAAAGGATATGGCTGTTCGTTTTGGAGTCAATATTTCCTACCAGCAAGCATATAGGGGGTTGCATAAAGGGTTAGAGATGCTTAGGGTGGTCCTGATGAATCTTTTGAGAAATTGCCTTATTATTGTCACAATTTAGAAAAGAAAAACCACAGCTCGGTGACAAATATAAAGTTGACAATGAAGGAAGATTTGAAATGTCATTTATTTCCATTGGTGTTGTGGTAAGTTATTAGTTCAATATATTTTCAAAAATTCGCTTTTTTTTTAGCTAACTAAAGTCATATTTTTCATGTTGTCACAAATTCGTAGTTTTCGGAATCATTTAAGACCAATGATCATAATCGATGGTGCTCACTTAAAAAGTGACTTCTACAACGAAGTCAATCTTCTAGCTGTAGGTATGGATGGTAACAACCAGATATTACCTATCGCTTATGGTATATGCCAAGGTGAGGACGACCCCGGATGGACATGGTTCCTTGAACAGTTGAAGCTTTGCATCGGTGAAAAAGGTTTGACAATCATATCCGATCGACACCCAGGGATCATTCAGGCTGTTAAAAAGGTTTTCCCGAAAGCTTTTCATGGTTATTGTTGTCGTCATTTAATGATGAACGCCGACATAAATTCTCAAAGATTCAAACCTATTTATTGGAAGATGTGCAAGGCGTACACGATCCCTGAGTTCGACAGTTACTTGGTCATGATAGAGGTTGCTAGACCTAATGTATATAACAAACTTAAAGATGCACAATATTCAAAATGGTCTCGGGCTCATTGTGTTGCTAATCGTTATAATTACCTAACATCTAATAGTGCAGAGTCCGTTAATTCATTAACCCGGAAAGCTCGTAAACTTCCAGTTACAATGCTCATGAAATTCTTTAGATATCTACTACAGAGGTGGTATTACGAAAGGAGGGAGACGGGAGGTATTTTTTTTTACTATCATTTCAAAATGTGGTATTATCGAAATGTTTTTATATGAAACACTTAACTGTATAGTATTTATTTTTAATTATGTAGATGCTGGTGAAAATGAGCTTACACCTTGGGCAGAAGCTAAAGTGGCATTTAGAATACAAAAAAGTTATTCATTAAATGTCTTCGGTATCAATGTTGACGAATACCAAGTGAATGATAAACATGCAAGCTATGTTGTTGATATAAGTAAACGATTTGCGATTCTGCGAAAATGGCAACTTCGGGCTTGCCTTGCAATCACGTAATAGTCAAGTTTCAAGATTTCTCAATATTACCGATTTGGGTATTTAGGCGTAAAATGGTTCATGAAATCTACATATAGAGCAACATATGAAGAATCAATTAATCCGATCGGTGATGTTGAAGCATGGAAACTCCGACATGTCACACCTATTTTACCTCCTTACCTAGGTAAACGTTCGTGAGGAGACCTAAAAATAAAGATCGTATCCCATCTAAAGGAGAGATGCCAAGAGAACCATATTGTACTCGATGCACAAAAATGGGCATTCTAAAGATAGATGCCATGAGCCTACATCTTCACAAAGATCGTCGACATCTTTATGTAATTGTTTGTGTGTTATTGAAGGTTAATCGAAAAAACAATATATTTATGCAACTTGTGATTGATGAATCTCAGTTATATGTTAACTAAAAAATAATTGCCTTAATTGAAAAACAGCAAACAAGTTACGTTGAATAATGAATGCAAATAACATAAAATTACATTGAAAATTACACATTTCTAACCTTCTTAGAGCATGAATAGTGGGTTTATTTGGAAACTTACACATCCCTAACCTTCTTAGAGAATGAATAGTGAGTTTCTTTGGAAACTTTGACCTTTCTTTTCTTTGGATTGATCTTTGTATGAGTGAATTGGTATCTTGTAACGTAAACGTTAATTAGTTTCTCTTCAAGTGTTATACATGGGAACATGTCACACGGATATCGATGATCGATGACCAAAGGTAGCAAACCATCTTCCAAACTATTATTCGGTTTTTGAAAATAAAAAAATCTAGGTGTTTTTTCATCATAACCCAATTCCCTTACAAGTTGATGCAATTCATCCATGCAAAATGTGTTCATATTTAGAAAATCAACATAAGCGTAAATACCCTCGTCGAAGGTGATACAACCAAATTTAGTAGAGAAAGTACCATAGTGATGTAGTCTAATAGAAAATGCTTCAGTGAAGTTGTATTGACCTTCAGATCTCCATTCACGAACAACCATTTTTCTAATGAATATTATGAGTTTTGAATCTATGAGCAAGGCAAGGTTTATGTGTATTTATAAGTAGAAAAGTAGAAAAATGATTTCAACTAGCCAACCATGCTCCACGCCCTAGGCCACGCCCAGGGCACGCCCAGGATCACGCCCTAAGCCACGCCCAGGGCTCATCCCACGCCCAGGTTCACGCCCTAGTGCACGCCCAGGTTCACGCCTAGAGCATGCCCAGGTCATCCCACGCCCAGGTCATCCCACGCCCAGGTTCACGCCCAGGGCACGCCTAGGTCACTCCATCGCCCAAGTCACGCCTAGAACACGCATCACGGCACGTGTACGGTTTAAAACATATTACCATAACGATCTAACGTCTAATATTCAAAAGTTCATTTTAGAAAATTGTATGGGCGTGGTTTATATGTGTAAAGTACTAGGAAAAAGTGTTCGTTTAAAAATTTTTCTCTATTCTATTCCTTTCTTCTTTACTGTACGTCTTGCTCTCTCTCCTCCTTCACAATCTTCCTTTTCTCTTCATTTTTTTTTATCCTTGAACCATCTATCTTCCCATTCATCAAACACAAGTAACAAATCAAGAAGATATATCTTTCTTTGCCTTTTCCTTTCTATCAAAATGTCATCCTAAGGTGGTTCCTGGCACCTTTCTAAGGTAGTTCCTAAAACCCCTTCATACATAACCTCTATACGATTTGGTTGGCTAAGGTGGTTCCCGGGCACCACCTACGCATAAGGTAGGTCCGCCCCTGTGCGTAGTATTGGTTTGATCACACCCTTGGTCCTAGAAACTTATATAGTATCGGATCACGTATTGTTGATTCAGAAACGTTTAAATTTCATGTTTCAGATATCGTTTTCGTAAGTTCTAATCAAAAAAGAAAAACAAAAAAGTAAGGAGACAAAAATCATGACAAACGAAAAGCAAAGGATACAATCTATTGGTAGATTCCATAAAACAAATAAAGATAGTGTGAAAACTATGAAATTCGTGTTTGATCAGTTTGATACGATAGGTTATCAGTTAGAAATTAATCAATATAAATATTCCTTGATAGAGATCTTTTCATGTAAAAGAGTACCAAATGTTTGACCCAAACCCACTAACAGAATTTATCTCAGTTCGTTATCGTCTATTATGCTTTCGATGCCTAAATATCACGTACTGTTAGTCAATTGTATTATATTATTTAGTCCATTCAGCTCAAATCGTTACCATGAAAAATCCTATTAGGGTGCCAGGTACCGTGGCTCAAACTGACTGTCAACTCAGCGTTACATTAGCAACTCACTCAACTCACTCACATACTAAAATACCTTCTCTCTCGTAACTCAAGCCAAAACACCCCTTTTAAAACCCACCATATCCAATTAAAACACACCATTCACACACAAAACATTATGAAAAAAGAAGAAGAACCACAAACTGGTCAGTGAATCAGCTGGCTCAACGACATGGGTATGGTGCCTTGCATTTGGCGGCTCTAGTTTGCCATCCACGTCGGACCGGCGAGGGTGCCAAGCCACGGTACCCAACTCTCTTAGGGTTGATTCTTATATTTATTCGTCACAATTCTATAAGATAGTTTTATCCTTTTCGCTATATGTGATGGTTTAGTCTATAAAAATCATTCTTATGGTGCATGAGAAATCATAAATTCGGACGGTGTAATTCAAGAATTATATATCGTTTCTATTTGAAGTTCAAGAACCAATTCCATAAACAAAAGTGATATTTTTGCAATTTACAGAAATTTTTAGGGGAATGCATATAAATTTTGTAAAATGTCTGACAAAATGCATGTTGGATATATTTGAAATGTTTTTAACATCCTTACATCAACCTTTTAAGCCAAGAATAACATTGTTAGTGTATTTTATAACAATGAATAGACAAGATAGATAAACTTAAAGTGTTAGTTCTGTCAAAATTGTGACAATCCTTTTGAGATTTCACCCAGAATAAGTGAACGATACAGTTTTTTTTCCCTTGAACATAGATAGTGAAATATATACAACAGCAGCATGTATATACCAAATGAATGTAATGTCTAATATGAACTTAATTATCAAGTTTCCCACTATTTTTCTCATATATATGAATTAATTTGATCTTCTAAGTTCCCTATAGCCATCATGAAAAGCTATTTTACAATTTTAACTAATGAGTACTAAACATTTTATCAGGATTCAGGCACCAAATCAGGTTTCCTGTCACATAATTTATTGAAGGATTTTGGTCTTTACAATATAGACGAATTTTGGATACTGATCTTGTATAGCAATTTCATTATATTTTATGAACGTGAAGGAAATCGCGCAAGTAAAAATCGACTCAAATTCTTTTTCGTTAATTTATTTAATTCTTTTCATACACGCAAACTGCCAGTAAATTAAGCATCGTTAGATTACATGCAAAGTCGTTTTGGAGAGATAACTAATTAACAACATATGAACTACGAGTCCATGCATGCATCCTTTCTTCATGGATTTTTGTCTTGGGTGTATATATAGTCTAGGTGAGCGGCAAGTGTGCGTCTCGTCAAGCACTCTTCTTTCCTAACACCTTCACAGGTCTCATCAACTTCATCCTGTAATTAGAATAACAAGTATTAAAATTTAAAGTTAATAAAAGTGGCAAAATTGATTAACTAGCAGTTAAAGTTTTACTTTACCTTATTTTCAGATTTAGTAACGATCGTGGTGGTGGTGGTGGTGGTGGGGGCGGATATTGCAGCCTTTGGAATAGTTTTTATGGAGCGGGCATCGTAAGATAGTGTTGAGGATAGGAGAAGGGCTACTATGAGGAAGAGGGTGATGGCTTTAGACATGGTTCTTTAGTGTATTGAGAGTTATACAAAGATATGCACGAAGAAGTGGATTTATATGGGGAGTAATATATGATGTGAACGTGTGAAGCAAAAGTAAGACTTTTAATCAGGATTCACATAAAAGGATTATTTATTTATTTATTTATTTATTAATTTTTTTAAGGATTCACATAATATTATACATGCATAAAGATATATGCATGCATGTCTATGTATACATATATGCATATGTGTGCATCTATAATGTATATGTACGTATGCATATTTGCATGTATTCATGTATACATAATCATGTGTTAAACTAAGGTGGTGTTTGTTTTTTAGAAGTTGTCTTTTAACAATATTTTAATTTAACTCATTTAGACGTGGTCAGACATTTGAATCATTAAGATTGTTTGTTTTTTACATGTTATTGAGAGCGATAAAGGGCAATCTATGTTAAAAGCGTTTTTTTTTTTTTTTTTTTTTTTTTTTTTTTAAGAGGCAGTAGAGAATAAACCTTTATTGAACTAGATGTGAAAGGTGTCTTAACACCTCTTAATGTATCTTTATTATTATTATTATTATTATTATTATTATTATTATTATTATTATTATTATTATTATTATTATTATTATTATTTTTTTTTTTCTTGTTACGTTTTCTTATATATATTTTTTTCATTTTTTTTTCTTTCTGTTTTTTCTATTTTTTTTTTCTTGTTTCACCTTTGTTTTTCGTATTAAAAATATTAAATAGAATCATTGCATATGTTTTGATAGATAAAGAATGTATAAGATAATATGTGACAAGTCATATATTTTTCAAGTTGAAAGGTTCGGTTTCAGACTCATATATCTCAACTTAACATGAGCCATATATGGTTAATCGTTTTAATAGGTTTAGTTTAACTACGACACGTTTATTTTTGGCAAATAAACATGAAGTTGCATGTTTTGTTGAAAATACTTGTAACTTTAAATTGATTCTTATATTATAGAATTTGTTTTCTTATATTTAATAAATTATATTTACTGTGCGAACGCAATGATTTATATTTATATTGTAAAACCTGATAGTTTAATATATTGAGACATTTTAACAAAAACAAACAGTTTTATTTGAGTTATATTCAGATTTCTCAACCACTTGTTCAGATTAAGATAAAAATCTGATTCAGACTTTTCTACCGCATATTCAAATTTAGATGTGCCAATCAGATTCAGATTCAGAGCTTCTTAAAAAGCAAACAACACCGAATACAATTAAAAAGTTTGTTGCTAACAACAAATTTCTATAACTTGTTGCTAGCATTTTCCTTAAATGTATACCAAACTTTAACTCTAAATAGTAGGATATAAGTGATGCCATATATGTATCCTCCTAAAATATGTTCTTACTGATCTTCCTAAAAACAAGATCACTAAACTCATCAAATTTAATGGAGATTTAGAGAAATAAATAGCAGAATCCAAATGCCACTCATACATAATTAGTAGAATAGTAGGATCAATTAGGAACAACAAGTATGAAGACGAATCATTTTTCTTTCGAATAGATTGCCATTTTAGGTCGTCAAATTGTTAAATCTTACAAATAGTCGGTCAAAATCAACCACCTCAATAAACAAGAGAATGGTAAAACGAATGTTGTTCTTTACTCTTGGAAGCATACGGATAATGTCTAGAATATGTTGTAAAAAGAAATTCGGATGAAGTTTGAATATATCCTGTTGAAGACTTTAGGTCGATCATTGATTACCGTTACTATCATCGATTAATACAGTTGGATGAAGTCAGTTTTACTTTTTTCTTCATTTCTTCCAGATATTGCTCATACTGATGGCTGCAGCCATTTTATCCAAATATTATTCCTTGTTTTATGAAGACTTAGGACACCAAAAACAAGTGGATTTGGTAAATCCCCTACTAAATTGTTTTAATACCACATGTCCACGTGACACTCACACTTAGAGAGTTAGATTGTGCGTTTAGGTTTAAAAGCACATGTTTAATCCATAGAAACGCTAGTTGAATTATTTAAAAAGAATGAAACTCATTTTTTCATAAACAAATATAAAACTCTATCAAACATGTTTAGGCATGAATTACTCATGTGTTTAAGCATACCAATCATATCTTTTATTTATAAACATTTATATCTTAAATATTTACTCAAATATGTAAAGATAATCAAACTTTACCTTTGAATTCTTTTAATGATAGCATCATTAAATGTGGAAACAATAGGTTTGAAATTCACGACATGGTGGATTAAAGCATATCCTAGTACGACATTAAGAATTCCTTTTGTCTTAGCTTTAAAAAAAAGAGATTGGTTATTTGACTTTCTGTATTAAGTAATCTATGTTGTTTATCTTTTCTGCTTTTCGTTTGTTAGAACTGACAAGTCAGAACTAAGAAGTTTTAAAAATCTGCAACGTACACACATACAATCTTAGAGTCAATTACGCTCAACTCAGTTGATAATAAAGAGATCATTTTTGCACCTAACAAGTAAAATGTGAAGGGTTCAATCTTTGACACCCTCATAGTCACAACCGTTAAGTGAGTCAGATATTCTCACACATTAATCGTTCAAAAAAAAAGATATTCTCACATTAGGTAGCCGATTGTGATCTCATTCGAATCACCGGTTACTAACCTTTCGCACGTAACATACAAAAATCTTACGCTATCAGTTTCGAATGGTCACCTAAAATAATGAACAATATAACATGTACTTTGTATGATCATGTATATTGTATATAGCGTATGACTTATCAAAAATCGGATAATATCCTCTCATAGTTTAAGCGGATGAGGTTCTTTATGTTCATGTTACCCGGTGAGCACGGTCATTTTTACTCAGATGTCACGGCCTCACCTGGTTAATCTCGCGACCGTCTTCGACCTTTCCCTAGCCACCCATAAATGTACACATCTAGCAAGGTTTAAACATTCGACCTATTGTGAAGAAATCAATAACCCTTGACCTCTCATTCTTTGATGCGACAAATTTATTTGTAGATGAACTTATTAGAAACAAAAAGCATTAACATGTCTAATTTATCATTAACTACAGGCTTATCAGACAACTACAGGTGACTTAAGTCTCTTGTATTTTAGACATAAAAGTATAAAACCACACACATTAATATAAAACGAAGTCTAGTTGTTATTATGGTTACTTAAATTTCTTCTTTTCCCTCTGTGTTTTGTCTTTATGGGTTGAGTGTTTGATGTTTCTAATGAAATTTTCTGTCAAGTTTAGAATAATATTCTTTAATTCCTTTGCCATGATCCTCCAAAAGGAGCCATAAAGATGATGTCATACATAAGGTAACCCATAGTCACAAAACAAATATGTCAGTCTCATAGATATGAATTCGAAGGTTACAGGTTTGAAATACTTTCGATTTGTTCTGCCCTTAAATTAAGCTACGGTTAATGATTTAGAGATGCAAGTTGATTGACTTGATGCTGTCACAATATGTCAAACTACAAAACCTTTAAGAAAAACTGTTTTGTGGCATCACATTTTCATTATCCAAGTCTCGTATTCATATATCTTTACGATAATATACACCGTTTTATAGTGAAAACAAGCCTGAAATAGCATAAAACAAACAGAGTATTTATAAGCTTTTTGACCCCAATATTAGAATATACCAGTGTGAACTTCAAAAGCTTGAATAGTACTAACTTGGTAATCTTTTGATACGGTCAAAGAAGATCTATCAAATGATTTGAATTCAATCGTTATGTTATTACGTACGAAAAAAATAGGGTTAATAACCTATTAAAGCATCATACTTGTCATAAAAAGCAGTTCGACGTAGCGAACAAAAAAAAAAAAATCCCTTTTAGCTACTAGACCCGACTATTTTGTCCTTTATATGCATTTTACCTGTTACTCCCGGTCACCACCTATTACTCCCAGTCACCTCTTACAGTCACCACCTATTACTCACAAAACTCATTTCCAAACACACTTTCTCTTCCACCTTTACCACCACCACCTCTTTCAGCCACCCACCATTGCAACATCACCCAATTTATGAACACCCCATTCTGTTAACACAGCCACCACAACTATTTTCAGCCACCACAACGCACTCCCAGTCACCACGTCTGATTTCCACCCACTAAATATATTAAAGTTTATTTATTATTATTTTTTTTTCTGTTGTGGAGCAAACACGAAACAAACAACCACCACTAACTAAACCATAAGAATCAAAAGATAAGCAAATCCATTTCCCAAACCCGTGAAGTGGACAAATCCATTTTACCAGTGGATCCTTTATTGCTTCGACTCATTTTACCTGTTACTCCCAGTCCTTTATTGCTTCGAAACAAACACCCACCACTAACTATTGATCCGTGAAGCAAATCCATTTTACCAGTGGATCGACTGAACCCTAAACGGGTTCTTGACCCGAAACCCAAACACAACCGATCATCAGTGTATACTTGTCATACCCAAGGACGAGTGGGAGAGAAGGTGATGAAGGAGTTGCGGCAACAGGAGATAGGTGGGTGGTGCCGGCTGTGACGGTTGGTGGTGAGGTGGTGAGCTGATGAGATAGGTGGGTGGTGCCGGCTGTTAGCGGTTGGTGGTGGGTGGTGCCGGCTGTGACGGTTGGTGGTGAGGCTGTGACGGATGCCTTGGGTTGATTATATTATGTTTTGTTACTTGCAACATAAGAACTCTGCAGTTAAGATGAGAGTAATATATGATGTTTTGTTAACTGCAACAGGAGACGTGTACATTAAACCGGATACCGGCTGGGTAAGTGGTCAAATGCTTATAAAGGACAAAATAGTCGGGTCAAATAGCCAAAAGGGATATTTTTTTTGTTCGCTACGTCGAACTGCTTTTTGTGACAAGTATGATGCTTTAATAGGTTATTAACCCAAAAAAATAATAACTATGTAAATGTAAATATGCATATGGAAAATGATTTGGAGAACTAAAATATGTGAATAATTGTGTGCCTAATAGATGTGACAATAAATTATTTGTTTGTGAAAAAGTGGACCCTCCTGCTGTCTCCAATAGGATGCTGACACATATGTTTAGGCATATTATTAGGCCTACGAATTAGGTATCCCAATCAATGCTCTATGCATATATATTGCCTGTCAAGTTTAGGGAGAAGTTTAAGTAAAAGTTTCGGAAAATAAAAAATAGGTAAAATAATCTCATACCGTGACACTGTCTTCAAGCTTCAAGCTTTTGCCTAGGAACTCGGATTCCCAACTACAAACGAAATTACAAATACGATCACTCGATGCCAAAATTAGAACTTTTGACTCGATGCCAAAACAAGAACTTTTGACGCAAAAGGACGAGTGTTGATGCATAATCACAAAATGTTGAAATCAAGTTTTTTGTTTTTTGTTTTGTTTTTTTGTTTTTTTTTTGGGTAAATTGCAAATTTCATCTTAATGTTTTCGAAAATTGCAAGAATACCACAAGAATTTTTTTTCCAAATTTATCCCTGATGTGGCACTCAATTTAGCCACCGAGAGCTAACAATCGTCAGTACCCCTCTTTAAGTGGCCTCACCCAATTAAGGTTTTGAGGGTATTATCTGTTGGTTATGAGCTCGTAAATCAATAGTTATGCGACCGGGAATTACGTGAGCCTATCGTGGCACACACGTATACATTTAAAGAGCGTTTATTAAATACAGTTAATATGTTTAATGTATACTATTAATTATAATTAATATAATCCACGAAATGAATATAACGGTCGTTAGTCCATTAGTGTAACGGTTAACGGTCGTTAGTCCGTTAGTGTAACAGTTAACGGTCGTTAAGTACAAAAATTGGCTTGATTTGAACATGTTAATTTTACAAGGAGCAAAAGGCAACATGGAGGCCCATGAGGACTACATATGGCCGGCCATACCATGGGCTAGGGCAAGGGAGATAGCTTTTTTCCTAAGCTAGGTATTTAGTATAAAAGGAGGCCTCTAGGTATTCATTTAAACACACCTCTCATATGATCAAAGCATTCTATGATTTCTCTCTTGCTCTCTCTAGTACAACGCCTCTTGTTTAGGAAGTTGGAAACATTTCTTCTCTACGACTAGAATTCGTGTTAAGGTCATAGCTCGTGGGTTAAGCACTAGCATCCTAACGCTCTCGTTGGACGTATAGTGTGTGTTTACGTTAGAGATCAACTCACTATAGTTGATTAGGGTTTCGTGATGGTACGAGATCCATTGAAGAGTTCGTGATCAAGATCAAGACTTGGTGGTTATCTAGTTTTCAATAGATTCGAGGATAACAAAGAGTCTACATTCCTATGGAAGAGCTACATGTTTGGTGGCTAAAGCAACATCTGAGGAGGCACATCAATGGCATAGAAGATTGGGCCATGTTAATTTCAAGAACATCAACAAACTGGTCAAAGGCAATTTAGTTAGAGGTTTACCTTCAAAGACTTACAAGAATGATCAATCATGTTTGGCATGCAAGAAGGGTAAACAACACAAAGCTTCCTGCAATAAGCTTGAGGAAAGAACTATTAGAGAACCATTGGGTTGTTACATATGGATTTATTTGGACTGTCTCGTGGCAAGTTTAAATAAGAAGAAATCTTGTTTGGTTATTCTTGATGATTGTAGTAGATTCGATTGGGTTTTCTTTTGGGCTTTAAAGATGATACCTTTGATGCTATTCGGACTCTAATAATAGCACTTGAAAACCAATTAAGACTCAAGGTTAGAGGTATAAGATGTGACAATGGGCCCGAATTCAAGAACAAGCCTATGGATGACTTTTTGCAAATAAAGGCATAAAAGGGAGTTTAGTATTGCTAGAACACCACAAAAAATGGTGTTGCAGAGAGGAAGAATAGGACCTTGATTGAGCGGCAAGGACCATGTTAGCGATTCTCATCTCCTATTCAATTTTGGGCGGTGGCATAAATCTTGCATGCTATGTACTCAACAGGGTTTACGTCACTAAACCACGATGAAGACACCCTATGAATTGGCGATGGGCAATAAACCCAACATTCGTTTTATGAAGCCTTTTGGATGCCCTCTTACTATTTTGAACACCATTGATAATCTGGGAAGTTTGATGGCAAGTCGAAGAAGGTTACTTATTGGGATATTGTACTAACAATAAAGGCTTTAGAGTCTACAACGAGTTACTAAAAAATTCAAGATTTTCTTCATGTTGAGTTTCTAGAAGATCAAGACAATGAGAAAGGAAAGGGTCACGATTGGATGTTTGATCTTGAGATTTTATCTCCTTGATGAATTATGTTCTGTTAGAGAAGAAAATCGGCCTTTGCACAATGATGAAGATATTCAATATGTTGTTCATGATATTCATATTAGATCCGATCTTGTTCCAAAACAAAATCTTCTTGTTCCTAAGCAAATCTTGATTCTCCAAAACAAAATCTTTGTTGCATCACAATCCTCATTATCTGCGAGGATCAATCTATTCAAGAGGAACTTAATCGGATGCTTCTTCAAGATGTTTTAGCACATTCTTACAGCGATGAACAAAGGAGAGCTTATGAAGAGGCAAAGAAGAAGAACAAGATCGCCGAGTACTCTCGCGATGCTTTGACAAGATACTTTTGTTCAAAGTATCTTCTTGCACTGTTGACGATGACTTTAGATGATTTAGATGATTCTACCATGCAGGTTAGAAAAGCGATGATGAGCTTGAAGATGAAGGTATTTTCAGATTCTAATGAAGGTCTTGATTATACTAACTTGGATGATACATATGCAGTTCCACGGTCTCCAATCTTACAATTCATAAGAATCATCCGGTGATCAAATCATTGGTCCTTCTACGGGTTATGACAAGACACAAAGCTAAGGGTTTCACAAAATCTCACAATGCTTTACTTAGCTTTGTGTATAAACAAAACAGAGCTAAATCATAAGGACCATCAAACACCTTATTTACTTGTTTCATCTCTCAAGAGGAACCCAAGAATATTGCTCAAGCTTTGACTAAAGAAAGTCGGGTTGAAGCTATGCAGAGGAACTTCTTCAATTTAAACTTCAAGAGGTTTGGGTTTTATGTGACCTTCGGATGGGAAGAGAGTTATTGGAACCAGATGGGTTTTAGAGTCAAAAGAGATGAAAGAGGCAATGTTATCAAAAACAAGGCAAGATTAGTTGCTCAAGGTTATAGGCAGGAGGAAGGGTAGATTATGATGAGGTATTTGCTCCTGTGGCAAGGATTGAAGCAATTAGAATCTTCCTTGCTTTTGCTTCTTATATGGGTTTTCAAGTCTATCGATGGATGTCAAGAGTGCATTTCTTTATGGCACTATTACGAGAAGAGGTGTATGTGAAACAACCTCCGTGTTTTGAAGATCCTAAACATCCAAACAAAGTCTATAAGGTGGTTAAGGCTCTTTATGGTCTTCATCGAGCACCTAGAGCTTGGTATGAAAGGCTCTCTACATTCTTATTACAACATGGATACGGAGGGAGCCATAGATAAGAATTTGTTTATCGAGAGACAAGAAGGATATCATGTTAGTTCAGTGTATGTTGATGATATCATCTTTGGGGCTACCAAACAGTCCATGGTTAAGGAGTTTGAGCGGTGATGCGAAGGAATTTCAAATGAGTTCAATGGGAGAGTTAACATTCTTTTAGGACTTGAGTTAAGCGGTCAAGGAAGGAATTTTCATTAGCCAAGATGATTGGTGCTAAACAGTCAAGTCTAATCACACAAGCTAACCACTTGTGAATGGCTAACCGTAACAGACTTAAAACTGCTCAAACACTAATGCAATTAAGATCAGAGGAATATAGGGAATTCCTGGGTCGTTAAGTCCCACAGAGGATGAATTGGTGTAAAAACACTTGATCAGATGGTAGAATGATCACTAAGGATAGTGATCAGTAAGGATATTGATGGAAAATTATACCTAAAGAGAAAATCTACAAATTAAAGCGACTTAAATGCAAATTAAAAGAAATAAAAGATAAAATCTATTAAATAAACGCTATCACTATTTTTAAAGGCGATGAACGTTTAAAACCTACAACTTAAAACTTACGTTTAAAATAAAATTACGTAAATGTACAAAATAAAACGTGAGTTTTAAAGAAATAAAAGACCTATAAATATGAAAATGATATTTTTACAATCCTAATAATAAAGGAAAATTATTGGAAAAAGAAAATTATTTTTATGACTATTTATTTATTTATTATTAATTAAAAACTATTTTTAACTATTTATAAATAACCTAAAGTAGAAGAAAATATGAAATAAAGCTAGAGATATAAAATTATGATTTAGAAAAATCTAAAATACTATAAAACTTATTTTAAAACTAAAATATATTTTCACACTTTTATCTACTTATTATTAATTAATTACTATTTATAATACACTTAAATTCTAGAAAATATAAAATAAACTTAGAAAAATAACATTTTAACTTGGAAAAATCTAAAATATTATAAAACTAATTTTAAAACTGAAAAGATATTTTTTAGACTTTATATGTATTTATTATTAATTTAAAACTATTTAAAACTAATTAAAATGCTAAAAAATACTTTTTAAACTAAGAAAATTTTGGAAAAATACTTTTTATTACTTTTATATTTATCTTAATCTAAGAAAATAGAAAACATATTTTTTTAAGCCTTTTCTGATTTATTAGTATTAAAAGGTATTTAAAAAGGATTAAAAACTATTTAAAATAAAGAAAAATAGCAAACAGTGTAGGAAAAATCTGAAAAATTCAGGAAAATACTAAAATATTATTCTAAGTATATAAAAATATAAAAACATATGCTTATGTGGAGGAAAAAGCTCTTTGCTATACAACCGCAATAATAAGCGATCCAAAATAAGCAATAAGCTACAAATGAGTACCATCGAACACGAAGCTAAATAATGCTATATTAAGTTTAAATTAACTAATTATCAGTACCTAGATCACTAAAGAAGCTTAAATTGGTTTTGAGCTTATTGGCTTATTTAGCAAAACAGTGATTAGGGGGGCACCTTTAAGCACTTGCACAAGCTAAGCAAGTGAGCTAAATGGAAAAACAGATAAAGGGACTTAAAATAGACCTGGCTAACTACACAAGGACCAAAAACCAGCTCCTCACAAGCTTCAATGAAGCTTATGAGAGGTCTGCAAGAAGTGCCTGTGCACACTCAGTGAATGCTGAGTGTGTGCAGGGCACATCATAACAATGGGCGATTTTAGCTTATAGACATATTATAAAAGGAAAGCAATTATGAGATTATTAAACTAGACCAGCTCATCTTTCAAATCTCCAAATCTCATTGAATTTGATCCGAATTGAACACATGAGACATTAACAAAGTTTTGCAAAACCTGGATTTTCCAAATTGACTTTTTAATTTAACTACACGATTGACTTTTATGAACTTTTAAGCGATTTTAAAGACTTATTATGTTATTATAAGCTATTATAAGACTATCTAAGGCTAAACCAACAACTTTTAGGCTTGTAAACTGAATTTTGCAACTCAAAATTCCCAACAGTGAACTGTTGGAAGGTATACAAGCTATTTTGACTTTTTACTCAATTAGGACAGGTTTTTATGCTAGAACTGAGTTACTATATTGTATTGTAACACACAGCAACAACAAATAACAACTAAAAAACCTTATAACACAATTAACTAAGTTAAACCAAACATCCCTTATTAAAACTGTTTTGAAGTATTAAGCAATGAAACAGATTTTTAAACCAAGGGACCTATTAATTAGCTTATATTAACTGCAATGAGACAATATTAAGACAGGATTAACAAGTTTTAACTACTTGAACTAAGAAATGCAGTATTTAAGAAAATGGCTTACAAAATGAGTTTAAGATCAAAACAGAAAATCAAGATCTGAGATCACATCCTATGGCTTCCCAAGAAGCTCTATACCAATAAGCAATCCAAAGATCAGCTCTGCATCAGTTTCTTGATCATCTCCAAAGGATTTTTATTTTATCACTATTTTATAGGTATTTTTGGTGATTTTGGGTTTATTAAGTAAAATCTTTTTTCTTAAGGATTCTAAGAGTTTATAAGCTTTGTAATAAGCTTATAAGAGCTTAAGAATCAGTAACAACAACTTTTAACAACATTTGCTTAATTTGAGAATTTGAACTAGGAAATAAACAAAAACTGAATTTGTAAACATTAACTGAAATTAAAACTGAAATAAGGTTTTTATTACACTGAATCTGATAACAACATTAATTGGAAGCTTAAAATTACACTAGAATTTGGAAAATTATTAAATCGACCTAAACTAAACTAAAATTACTCTACTTGTCTTCTCCACTGCTTCTCTCTTGATTTTTATAGATTCATTTTGTTCCTTGTCGACATCTGATCATATCCCACTTGTTTGCAGCCCTTGGATCATTCCAGGTCATCAAAATTGCCATTTGGCAATTTTAGCGGAAAGTCTTTGAGCGAGTTAGAGTAGGTTTTAGCAATTAAGGGTTTTGGATTGGTGTAGAGGTGGAGGGGATGTGGAAAGGTGTTTAGGAGGTAGTGTGAAAAGGTGGAAGTGGCGGTGTCGGGGTGTGGCTGGAAAGCAGTGTTGGGGAAGGAGGGTGAACAGTGGAGCGGGTAATATCTGTTTTAAATTTTTGGGCCGGGTCAAAGTATTTGGGCTTGGATTGGGCTTAGTAATAATAAAGGATCCGTTTGGTTTTATTTAACAACAAGGACCAAATATGCAATTTTACCAAAGTTGAAGGGCTGATCTTGAATATTTTCCAAAGCTCTCACAAGGACTAAAACTGCCAAATGTGATTAGTACAAGGACCTTTATTGATAATTTCCATTTTTGTTAAATCCAGGGACCAAAACTGTCAAGTTTGAAACTTGAGGGACCAAATATGTAAATTCTCAAAAGTTATCATGAAGGACCAATATTGCCATTTATAAATAGTACAAGGTTTATTTTTGATCAATTTCACTTTTTAAAACCTTAAGGATTATGTTTGACACTTTTGCAAAGTTGAGGGACCAAAGTTGTAATTTTGTGATTTTAAACTTCAAATGATTATTTTGAACAACTTGTGAATCCCAAGGACCTAAAATGATATTTTACAAGTTTTTGAATTACGAGGACTGCTTTTTGACAACTTTTGTAACTTGGGGACTAAAGCGCCAATTATGCAAACTTGATACGTTTTCACCGATTTTGATGTTTTTGCATTTAAAACATATAAAACACTTGTTTGTGATATTTTTATCATTTTGATGTGTTTACGAGTGTTTTCGGATGTTTTGGCATTCTAACGATATAAAATGATGAGTATTTAGACACTCATCAATCCCCCACACTAAGATATTGCTAGTCCTAGCAATGATTTGAAAAAGTTAATGGATTTTATCTCTTTACCAAAAGCCATTACTCGGGTAGCCAATTGTTTCAGTTCAAGTAAGAACTTTGGCACAATGATAACCAAATGATTTTGAGCAAATCATAAGTCGTGAACGATTTGATTTGTCTTTACGAAGCCGTTTGCTTCGGACTAATAACTCTTAGATAAAATATCTTTGGTGAGCCGATTACCAATTATGGATTTCAACTGCCTTTACCACAAGCCATAAACTTGCGGGCTAGCCAACTCTTTACTTTTTAGGATATGGTGAGCTGAACACCATACAATTTTGGGCAAATTGCAAGCCATCAACGGATTTGAAATATCTTTACCAAGAGCCGTTTGCTCCTGGATTAGCCAATCCTTATGTGGGTTAGACATGGTGGACTGATTACCATTTGTTGTGTTTACTACATAGTACTTCCACTAGATAAAAAATTTTAAAATTTGGCCATTATGGGGGAAAAAGGGACTAAAAGGGTACATTTTATGATCAAATTCGCCAGAATTTCCCCCACACTTAGAAGTGAATATTGTCCTCAATATTCAAAGTACCTATTGTAATGCCGAAACTTAGAACGTAAAAGATAACATTACTAACTAAGTGTAGAAACACAACAATTATTCTCTTTTTAATATTTACAATTTTCATTCATTTTTAGGTCTATATACAACATGTGGGGCATCTCCCCCACACTAAAGTGGTACACACGGGTAAAAACCCATGTTTAACTACTGTTTTTGATTACCGAGTCGCTAGCTTGACTCGACCCCGAATTAATTTGTTCATGGGGAAGCAAGTGGAAGAGACAATCTCCATCGGACTTTCATTCAAGATGTTTGTATAAACATTGAAGTACGTGAAAGTTCCACACCGATGAGATATATAGAAAACCGGCTCAAAAATGATTAATGAAAATGCCGGGGTCAAAGATAATGTCTTCATTCCCGAAGGAGTGAAGAACAGGAGAAGCTACGGGATAGGTGAAGAAGAGAAAGAAAGTCATGATAATAATCATGATTAACTCATCATCACTCACAGGAGAATTCATGGTTTCATGAATCTCATCAGTTAAGCTCATTTGATCTAGACATATCCCGGGTGTGTCTAGATCAAAGTAGAAATTATCATACTCTGGTAGAGATATGATATGAGTAAGTTCACAGGAGAACTCCTCGAAGGTGAATGAATCATATTCAAAATTGATATGAGTGGGTTCACTAGTGAACTCCTCCAATGTAAATGATTCATAATCGGGGAGAGAATTATGAAAATGAGAAGTGGTATTACCACTAATTTTCTCTCCCATCTGATCAAAACAGAAGGCTTCCATTTCCGGAATAGAATCATCGGAAAAAATGTCACTATCCTTTATGGGGATAGGAGATGAAATGGGTTTTTCTTTGAAAGCCTCGATTTTAGAAATGAGAAGACTGACATTCAATAATATTGCTCGAAGAGCTTCATCTTTGATTTCAGTGTCAATTTCTTCATCATTCTCTTCTTCTAAGCTGACTAGCTCAGAAGGTAATTCCTCCATATAACTGATGTCTCCACAAGATAAAGAATAGTCCTCATCAGAATCAGAGAACATCTCAATATGATCATTTTGGAAGAAAAGAGGAGTAGGGATATCACACAAATGCTCGAGAATTCCCTGTGACTCTCTTGGGATTGGGACAAGGTCCTCAACACTAGACTTTATGAATTCGTCCGATTCCTTTTCAGGAACAGTGTCAAGATGCTCATCCCCCATGTTTAGAGAGTGAGTGTGAACCTCGGGTGTGATAGCGATGGGATCGGGAGTTGAGAAGGACTAGCGTTATGGATTCTACAAGTTCCATTATTTCTCTGCTAGTGATTCACCATATTCTTTTCTCCTGTATTTCCACGGATGGAATCTCAACCGATGAACTTGATGAATAAAATTGTAGAATATCAAGGGTATCTTCATCATCATCGTCATCGGGAATGAAATGGAATTGAGAGCTAGATTTGAATGCTTTTGTAGTCTAATTGATTCCCTAACGTGTTTTCAATGGCAATCTGGGAATCTAATTTAGCGACCTGTTCCTCGCCTAACAATTCTTCCATGGATTTCTCATGTGACATAGCCGACTCCTCCTTAAGTTCTTTTAATAACTCAAGACTCTTGATAGAAGGTGCGCCGTAGTTTCATGAGGAGTTGCTTGAATCATTTGGTCTTGTGGAGGTTGGTCTTGATCTGAAGAGTCGAATTGTTACAAGGAAATGGATTCTGCTTGACAATCCGAGCTAGAGTGAGGACCTCCACAATACTCACAACAAGAAACCGATGTGGTACGTGAGTTAGTGTTGTAGTCATAATTGTTATCGAAACTTGCTCATAGACAAGCGTGTTTCCGATTGACAATTAGAACGTAGTGTGAACCACCACAAGACTCACAACAAGAAATCGCCGAGTCTCACAAAGTGGTAGGCGATGGAATAAATCGGTTGTGTTATGGTAGGAATAGGGATCCCGGTTATAGACGGACCCGTTTCCGATTCCACCATGCTACAACCGGGGCAATTGCCACCATTATAAGGACCACCACACCATTGACAATCAAGAAGGTGAGGATAAGACATAGAAAGAATCAAAGGTTTACAGAGGGTAAGAAATGAAGAATCAAAGATGTGAGAGGGTAAAGATGGATATTTTGGATTTTGAATAAACATTTTGAAAAACAAAGAATGAAAATATTTTTGGTGTTGTTAACACTTTAGGAAAAGTGTTAATGAACTTTTGATTTTGATTAACTTTACAAAAAAAAAAAAAAGCTGCTTACAAACCGTGGTATATGTGCAAGTGCAGGTGCGGAAATGCTTAAAACACGCTTCTGACCTCCCGCAATGCGCCAAAATTTTGATTGGTGCTAAGCAGTCAAGTCTAATCACACAAGCTAACCACTTGTGAATGGCTAACCGTAATGACTTAAACCGCTCAAACACTAATGCAATTAAGATCGAGAGGAATATAGGGAATTCTGGGTCGTTAAGTCCCACGGAGGATGAATTGGTGTAAAAACACTTGATCAGATGGTAGAATGATCACTAAGGATAGTGATCAGTAAGGATATTGATGGAAAATTATACCTAAAGAGAAAATCTACAAATTAAAGCGACTTAAATGCAAATTAAAAGAAATAAAAGATAAAATCTATTAAATAAACGCTATCACTATTTTTAAAGGCGATGAACATTTAAAACCTACAACTTAAAACTTACGTTTAAAATAAAATTACGTAAACGTACAAAATAAAACGTGAGTTTTAAAGAAATAAAAGACCTATAAATATGAAAATGATATTTTTACAATCCTAATAATAAAGGAAAATTATTGGAAAAAGAAAATTATTTTTATGACTATGTATTTATTTATTATTAATTAAAAACTATTTTTAACTATTTATAAATAACCTAAAGTAGAAGAAAATATGAAATAAAGCTAGAAAAATAAAATTATGATTTAGAAAAATCTAAAATACTATAAAACTTATTTTAAAACTAAAAATATATTTTTCACACTTTTTATCTACTTATTATTAATTAATTACTATTTATAATACACTTAAATTCTAGAAAATATAAAATAAACTTAGAAAAATAACATTTTAACTTGGAAAAATCTAAAATATTATAAAACTAATTTTAAAACTGAAAAGATATTTTTTAGACTTTATATGTATTTATTATTAATTTAAAACTATTTAAAACTAATTAAAATGCTAAAAAATACTTTTTAAACTAAGAAAATTTTGGAAAAATACTTTTTATTACTTTTATATTTATCTTAACCTAAGAAAATAGAAAACATATTTTTTTAAGCTTTTTCTGATTTATTAGTATTAAAAGGTATTTAAAAAGGATTAAAAACTATTTAAAATAAAGAAAAATAGCAAACAGTGTAGGAAAAATCTGAAAAATTCAGGAAAATACTAAAATATTATTCTAAGTATATAAAAAATATAAAAACATATGCTTATGTGGAGGAAAAAGCTACTGCTATGCAACTGCTTAATAATAAGCAATCCAAAATAAGCAATAAGCTACAAATGAGTACCATCTGAACACAGAAGCTAAATAATGCTATATTAAGTTTAAATTAACTAATTATCAGTACCCTAGATCACTAAAGAAGCTTAAATTGGTTTTGAGCTTATTGGCTTATTTAGGCAAAACAGTGATTAGGGGGGCACCTTTAAGCACTTGCACAAGCTAAGCAAGTGAGCTAAATGGAAAAACAGATAAAGGGACTTAAAATAGACACAGCTAACTACACAAGGACCAAAACCAGCTCCTCACAAGCTTCAATGAAGCTTATGAGAGGTCTGCAAGAAGTGCCTGTGCACACTCAGTGAATGCTGAGTGTGTGCAGGGCACATCATAGCTTATTGGAAGCTGATTTTTAGCTTATAGACATATTATAAAAGGAAAGCAATTATGAGATTATTAAACTAGACCAGCTCATCTTTCAAATCTCCAAATCTCATTGAATTTGATCTAGAATTGAACACATGAGACATTAACAAAGTTTTGCAAAAAACTGGATTTTCCAAATTTGACTTTTTTAATTTAACTACACAGTTGACTTTTATGAACTTTTAACTGATTTTAAAGACTTATTATGTTATTATAAGCTATTATAAGACTATCTAAGGCTAAACCAACAACTTTTAGGCTTGTAAACTGAATTTTGCAACTCAAAATTCCCAACAGTGAACTGTTGGAAGGTATACAAGCTATTTTGACTTTTTACTCAATTAGGACAGGTTTTTATGCTAGAACTGAGTTACTATATTATATTGTAACACACAGCAACAACAAATAACAACTAAAAAACCTTATAACACAATTAACTAAGTTAAACCAAACATCCCTTATTAAAACTGTTTTGAAGTATTAAGCAATGAAACAGATTTTTAAACCAAGGGACCTATTAATTAGCTTATATTAACTGCAATGAGACAATATTAAGACAGGATTAACAAGTTTTAACTACTTGAACTAAGAAATGCAGTATTTAAGAAAATGGCTTACAAAATGAGTTTAAGATCAAAACAGAAAATCAAGATCTGAGATCACATCCTATGGCTTCCCAAGAAGCTCTATACCAATAAGCAATCCAAAGATCAGCTCTGCATCAGTTTCTTGATCATCTCCAAAGGATTTTTATTTTATTACTATTTTATAGGTATTTTTGGTGATTTTGGGTTTATTAAGTAAAACTGTTTTCTTAAGGATTCTAAGAGTTTATAAGCTTTGTAATAAGCTTATAAGAGCTTAAGAATCAGTAACAACAACTTTTAACAACATTTGCTTAATTTGAGAATTTGAACTAGGAAATAAACAAAAACTGAATTTGTAAACATTAACTGAAATTAAAACTGAAATAAGGTTTTTATTACACTGAAATTGATAACAACATTAATTGGAAGCTTAAAATTACACTAGAATTTGGAAAATTATTAAAACGACCTAAACTAAACTAAAATTACTCTACTTGTCTTCTCCACTGCTTCTCTCTTGATTTTTATAGATTCATTTTGTTCCTTGTCGACATCTGATCATATCCCACTTGTTTGCAGCCCTTGGATCATTCCAGGTCATCAAAATTGCCATTTGGCAATTTTGGCGGGAAAGTCTTTGAAGCAGGTTAGAGTAGGTTTTAGCAATTAAGGGTTTTGGATTGGTGTAGAGGT
Source organism: Chrysanthemum lavandulifolium (assembly GCA_022545495.1). Classification (NCBI taxonomy): domain Eukaryota; kingdom Viridiplantae; phylum Streptophyta; class Magnoliopsida; order Asterales; family Asteraceae; genus Chrysanthemum; species Chrysanthemum lavandulifolium. Next base: position 172,508,800 of record CM040244.1, read on the forward strand.
GGAGGGGGGATGTGGAAAGGTGTTTAGGAGGTAGTGTGAAAAGGTGGAAGTGAGCAGGTGTCGGGGTGTGGCTGGAAACAGGTGTTGGGGGGAAGGAGGGTGAACAGTGGAGCGGGTAATATCTGTTTTAAATTTTTGGGTCGGGTCAAAGTATTTGGGCTTGGATTGGGCTTAGTAATAATAAAGGATCCGTTTGGTTTTATTTAACAACAAGGACCAAATATGCAATTTTACCAAAGTTGAAGGGCTGATCTTGAATATTTTCCAAAGCTCTCACAAGGACTAAAACTGCCAAATGTGATTAGTACAAGGACCTTTATTGATAATTTCCATTTTTGTTAAATCCAGGGACCAAAACTGTCAAGTTTGAAACTTGAGGGACCAAATATGTAAATTCTCAAAAGTTATCATGAAGGACCAATATTGCCATTTATAAATAGTACAAGGTTTATTTTTGATCAATTTCACTTTTTAAAACCTTAAGGACTATTTTTGACACTTTTGCAAAGTTGAGGGACCAAAGTTGTAATTTTGTGATTTTAAACTTCAAATGATTATTTTGAACAACTTGTGAATCCCAAGGACCTAAAATGATATTTTACAAGTTTTTGAATTACCAGGAACTGTTTTTGACAACTTTTGTAACTTGGGGGACTAAAACTGCCAATTATGCAAACTTGATACGTTTTCACCGTTTTGATGTTTTGCATTTAAAACATATAAAACACTTGTTTGTGATATATTTATCATTTGATGTGTTTAGAGTGTTTTCGGATGTTTTGGCATTCTAACAAGATAAAATGATGAGTATTTAGACACTCATCACAAGACAAGTATGTTATGAGACATACTTAAGAAGTTTAATTTTGATGATATGAAGGTCACATTACTACACGATTAAATCTATTAATTCATTGGGTAAAGATGAAGATGGACACTGTTGAAGTCAAGTTATACGGATCTATGATTGGCTCTCTTATGTATCTTCATCGCATCAAGGCACGATATCATGTTTGCGGTTTGTCTATGTGCACGATATCAAGTCTCACCAAAGATCTCTCACATGAATGCGGTAAAAGAATTTTACATTATTTAAAACAACAACCTAAGTTGGGGTTGTGGTATCCTAAAGAGTCACCTTTTCACTTAGAAGCTTTTTCGAGATAGTGACTATGCGGTGATAATTATGATAGAAGATCCACAACGGGTGGATGCCAATATCTTGGAAGAAGGTTAGTCTCTTGGCAATGCAAAAGCAGACAATTGCAGCAACATCATCTCTGAAGTCGAATATGTAGCTGCGCAAGTTGTTGTGGTCAAGTTTTGTGGATGCGAATCAACTCTTGGACTATGGGTTCAATTTCAAAATACTCCTATCAATATTGATAATGAGAGTACCATTTGTATTGTGAAGAATCCTGTATCATTCCAAGACAAAGCATATTCGATTAGGCATCATTTTATCGAGATTGCTATGAGCATAGGCTAATTAATGTGGTTAAAGTTCACACGGATGACAATGTAGCCGATTTACTCACAAAAGGTTTTGATGTGTCATGATTCAATCACTTGGTCGTGAGCATTGGAATGATTAACTACTAGGCTATGTTTAAGGGAGGACTATAAGGTGTTAGGTATAGTCCCGTATTGCTTGAGGGAGGATGCTTGTTTATACTTAGTGTATATGAAGGTATTTGGCGAAATCTTGTTTTCTTGAGCGTCTTGCTTGGAAAATCTTGCTTATGTGGAAAGTCTTGTTTGTCGTATTAAAGTCTTGTTCCAACGGTAATATTGATGGGTAATTGGTAGTAACGGTAACTTTGTTATTTAGGTGTGATTTTCAAATCCCACCTATAAATAACTTCTTTCCGATTTTCCTCTCATATTATTACTTTACATCTTTTCCATACTTATCTTCCAATTACCATCTCTTTATTATTCGATACAATTTTATTTGTGCTCACTCTTTCAACAATGGCGAATCGTTTAAGCTGTTTGAAGCACAATATGGTGGCTAATTTGGACAAGACCGAGGCGAATGTGGCTTTCTATGATATAATTGATTATCTTCTTGGGTCGCTTATTAGTTATGCTCTTTTAGTTGAGCGGATGTTATTGAACCGTGGATTCAAGAATTTTGGGCTAATGCTAGAGAAAATATGGAGGAGGATGAATACTATATTAGATCAACGATTCTTTGGACGGACTATTAAGATTACGAAGCCTCTATTCGAGCGATTTATTATTTGAAGATGAAGATGGGGCTATTCGATTTGACAAGCAACCGATTTGGGATACTTTTAGGAATCTTGGTTATGAAGGTTCTTTGGTGAACAAACTTTCAAGAAAGCATTATTCATCCTCAATGGAAGTTCTTGGTTCATGTTTTGCTCCATTGCATAAGTGCTAAAAGCACCTCTTGGGAGCGATTTGGGTCAAATATAGCATCTACGGTGGTTGGCTTAGCTCGATAGAATGTTTAATTTTTCAAGGCTTATTTTGGATGGGATGCTATCACATATATCATCCGGGTCAAAATGGTTGATGTACCCATGATTTATCTGAGTTTTCTTAAACAAGCAATTGGTGATGTTCCTAAACCTTTGCTTTACTACATTATTGTGCAACAAGCCAAAATTTATACATTCATGGCTAGGCGGAGTGCTTTGTTCGAGGTGGAGATATTCCATTAACTACTACAATGATGGAAGTTGTTCAAGCCGCTCGGATGAAGTCGGAGAGGATGAAGCAAGTGAAGGTCTTGATTACACACAGTCTTGCTTCACAAAGTGTTGCTTCACAAGTCTTGATTACTGCAATCACCGCTTCTCGTGAAGTCTTGCATCTTCTGGTGATGTTTCTCCAAGTCCTGAAGTTCAAGCAGAGATTGAGAGAACACCTACTCCATCTCCACAATGTTCTGTTCCCGTTTCAGAGGCACATTCTCATCTTCAAGGTGATGATCATACTATTCCTCGTGAAGGTTTGACTTTGGATAATTATGCTTTAACAAGGGAGTTAGCTCGGTTGAACAAAACTGTTGAGCGTCAAGCTAAAGCACTTAGGAAGTTGAAGCGTAACTATTTCTGGTTGAGGAATTTTATTAAACCCTATATTCAAGGATTCAACTTATAGGTAAAAGAGGAAAACAAGCGTCGTAAAGCACTTCGTAAGGAATTGAAGCAAGAAGGTTCCTAAACCATCTTACATCAACTTGGGAGGAATTTAGAAAAGGATAATTTGAAAGAAGATGTTATGAAGAAGAAAGAATCAAGAAGATATTACAAAGAAGAAAGAATGCGTAAATCTTTGCAGAAAAGATTATTTCGGAGGAACAAGAAGAAGAAGTGCAAGTTCAAAATCGATGTTCAAGGTCTTGAACATCAAAGTCTTGATTTTCATGATACATCTAGGCGGATGTAATAACACCAATAACTCAAGGGTATTGAATTTTGATGAAGAAGTCGGTCCTTCTACAAGCTGTTATTGAAGAAGAGGAGGAAGCTACATTCAAACCTATTCATTCTCATGAGTGATGATGAAGTAATTGCTACAATGTTAGATTTGTCACAACCAAGAGGAGGAGTTACTATTAGAGATGTACAAGAAGAACAACCAAGAGCTTCGAACCTAAAATTGATCCTAAAGACAAAGGGAAAGGCATTCGGTTGAAACTAAGAAAAGAAACTTACTTTGGCGTAACTTAGAGCATTTGAAGTTGCAAGGAATGAAGCTGCGACTAGAAGATATCAAGAAGAGATAGATACTAAAGATAGAGAAGAACAAGAAGCTCAAGAAGCTCTAAATAGAAGCGACTCAAAAGGTGCAAGATGAATTGGATCTTGAAATACGAATCATTACAGCCTCTCTACACTGTTAGATTTATGTCAAGAAGACCTAATTTAGCTAAAGAAAGAAATGCAATGATGGCATATTTAAAAAGCGAGAGGATATAAAGGATGCAGAAGCTAAATTATGTGGATATGAAAAGACTCTATGATCTTTGAAATAGAAGCTTATAAGAAAAGTGTTCTTGACATAAAAGACTTTAGAAGAAGCTCATTGAATTGAAGGAAAGGAAGCAAAGCTTAAAGAGAAAAGAAAAAGCGATGTTACAGATGTTCAATTTTCAAAGAAAGAAAAGGTTGAATTAAGATCCGAGACTAGTGATGAATTGAAGAATTATCTCGAGTGGTAGATTTTGATTATACAAAGGAAGATGAAGACATGAAGATGAACAAATCAAAGATTAGTGTTTTCAAAGTTGAGAAATCTAAGAATGAAGATTATATGGTTTTCATAAAGAAGATGAAAGCTTGAGTTTTCAAAAGGCTATGGGATTTCTTGCATATTATAGATAGAGTAGATCTATTCTACTTATATCATGTTGTGAAGGCTTATTTTGAAGATAATCCATTAGAAGGGATTAGTTTGGTTTTACATGGTGATCTTATAACCATGTGGGAAACTAATGAAGAAAGCACGATGATATTTGGAAGGATCAAGAAAGGCGGGAAATAGTTTCTTTGGAGATTCTTTGAAGAATCTGAGTTCATGTTTTGGAGCTAGAAATGGAACAATGATACATGTTTGCGAGAAAGAAGATACCCTCTTCAGTTGAGCTCATGAGAAGAATGCTAGAGCATTGATTGGAAGTAGAAGAGGCTAATGAAGCCGCTTGCATGGTGATCAATTTGTTTATAGATGGACTACCATTCTTGAGAATGATCTTTAAGCGGTATGAATTTTATTTGAATAAATACTTTTGATATATCGATACTTTTATTCAAAGTCTTGCTTATCGAACAATACTTTCATCAAAGTCTTGTTCTTGTATTAAACCGATTAAGTAAATTTTAGAAGATACCTTTTGTTAAGTAATAAATATTTTGAAATAAAGGTTGAATAAATGGTTTTGTGATGATAACATCTAGGTTATCAATCCACCATGGTTACAAAAGGATTGACTAATCCATGAGCAAACGGCTCGTAAAGATATATCAAATCCGCTTTTAGTTGACAACTTGCTAATAAGTTGGATGGTAATCAACTCACCATATCGATAAATGTGAAGAGTTGGCTAGCCCACAAGAAAATGGCTTGTGGTAAAGGCGGTGGAAAAACCATTATTGGTAATTAGTTCACCATTAGATAGAAGAACTAACTAGTCCGTAAGTGCGACTTTTGGTAAAGACAAAACAAATCTGTTGATAGTGGTGGTTTGCTAAAAATCATATGGTTATCAATGTACCATGGTCTTACACACCAAAACATTTGGCTACTCCGAGATAATGGCTTTGGTAAAGAGTTCTAAGTCCATTAAATTTTCAATGATTCACTTAGATGTGATGAGAATAGTATGCAACTTAAAGCTGAATTATTGTACAAATTGTCATATGTTCTTTGTTTCTTGAAAAGATGGAGATTGCTAGATGTCTTTGTGAAGAGAACAATTCTAAGAGATACTTTGACTAGCACGATATTATAGAGATACAATCTAAAGACTAAGAAACAATCCATTTTAAAGATGAAGTCATTAAAGATATATTCATAAAGGAACTTGAAGTCAAGCAAGTAGAATTCAAGTTAGGGAGGATTGTTGGGATATGAAAGTCTTGAAGATATCAAACTCTTGAAGATATGAAAGTCTTGTAGTCGCAAAGAACGGAAGAAGTCAAATAGTCAAAGTCTTGCTAAAGACAGTCAAAGTCTTGCAAGATAAAGTCAATGTCTTGCTAGAACAAAAGAACTGTTATATTCGTTTATGGAAAGAATTGTATTCCATGTTTAGATTACTTGTCGTACAAGGTTATCAATTGTAAACCGACTAGGATATCCTTGAGCCTATAAAAGGACCCGTAGTCGGTTACTGATTTTCAATAGATTGTTCTCTTCACAGCAGCTCTGATACCAATTGATAAGATCGTTTATAAGCTCAGCTAGGGATCAAT